>CM076684.1:55832832-57032832 GCA_038501925.1 Xenopus petersii
TCCGACTGAACAGTAACGTAACTACCCTCTTCCGAGCCCCCTCCCCTCCAGATGCGTGGTTTCCTTTCCTCATTTGGGGACAGGCCCAGAGGTGGAGCTGACTTGGGTGCAATCGCACCCCCTGCTCCCCTGGTAGTTACGCCATTGGCCCTGCAGATTTTCTTCAGGGGGTTGGCATGATGTAGGTAAGCCACAGAGACTGTTTTATTAAGGTGTAAGATTGGTGCAAAAATTGTCAGAGTTAACATTCTTCAAAGCTTTACTTAAAGGTCAACCATCATATGAAAATTGCTTCCCCCACCAAAGGTGTGGACTAATAGAGCCTGAACTCCAGTTAGGGGAAAGAAAAGCAATATTCTGTATTGGGAGGGAGCTCCCGGTGGGGGGGCATGTTAGGTGACACGCATATGAAAAATGAGCAAGTACATTGGCTACCCCACACCATATAATATTCATAGAGAACATGACTATAATTTGTTATATCTGCAAAGAGATAAGGGGGTATTATTTTGTGAGCATAATGAAGGGTGAAGGGACGATTAGGCCTTTCAACCACATGGGAAGGGGGTTGTTATTGGGGTATTTTAGTGGGTATGAGTTTAACTCATAGTGGTATGGTCCGAAGGGCTTTGATTGGTCCTAAGGGTGTGTGAGGAGAGTGGCGGGAAAATAGGATATAAATAGAGGTGCGTGAGGGGATTATAACCTGTGGTTACCTCAGCGCTGTCTGGAGAGAGGTTCCCTGTTGTTCTCTGTGAGCATGGCGATGTCAAAGCAGCAGGGGGATTCGTCGTCTGGTGTTTATGGCTGGCTGGAGAAGGAGGCTGGTCGTGACGACATCTTGAAGGTGTTGCTTGCCTGTCAGAAAGCGCTGGGAGTGGACGTCGCAGAGGAAGAGGGAGGATCCGAACAAGCCGCATCCCCTTCAGGAAGAAATGCGGCTGTTATGGCGGCGTCATCGTTAAAAAAGAAGGCGGTGCGCAAGAGGCCAGCATTGGGAGGCGGTGCGGCGAAGAAGAGAGCTGTCAGTGCGGCTGGAGCGCCGGCAAGAGGCGGCTGGCCGTCTATGTCTCCCCCTGATCTGCGCAGTTCTTGTCAGAATAGTGCAGGGGGTGTGTTAGGGGAGCTTTCTCCTCTATTGGGCACTTCTGCGAGTGGCTCAAATGCTCCCTCTACCCTCTCCGATCCTGTTTTTCCCTCAGTTTTCCCCACTGCCACCAATGAACATTCACTACCTTCTACATCTCATGACACACAGCAGGTTGGGGCTTCACAGGCAGCAGAGGCTGTTAATCAGTATGTGGCTCCTTCTTTATCAGCTGTGTCAGTTGATCCTTCACAGGCTGTGCACAGCTTGCCTGCTGAAGGCAGCAAAGATGTCAGTTTACTACAATTATTAGGTAATATTAATGTTTCTTCTTTGAATGCTTTATTGAATACACTTAAGAGCCCTGTTATAGTGCAGACAAATACAGGGGTTCCTGAAATAGCTTTCCATCAGGCTATAACTTGTCAAACTACCCCATTAGGGTTACATTTAAGCAGTTCAGTAAAAGACAAAATTCTCAGGGGTGAGTATATTGACTTATTGTCTTTATTACCAAGTTCTAAGGAATTTTTGAAATTAGACAAAAAAGGTGACACTGAGGAGGATAGAAGGCGGCCGGTTGCGAGGACATTTACCAATTGGCTTCAAGCTTTCTGCATTTATTGCAATATCTTAACGGAAAAATATCCTGGGCTGGCCCCTAAATTGTTTAAACATCTGGATATAATACTGGAAGCTTATAGGAGTTATGGGGGAGTAGCATGGTACATTTACGATGACCGATTTAGACAAAAGATGGCTGTGCAAAAGACATTGACATGGGGCCAAAAAGATGTTGATTTATGGATGGGCATGTTGATGCCTAGGCCATCATTTAATTTTCAAAATCAAAAAGGTCAAGTCACCGCTCCAGGTCAGGCCAATGCTCAGGTCAAGTATAATACTTGCTGGGCATACAATGAGTCCCATTGTAAGTGGCAGGCATTGTGTAGGTTCAAGCATGATTGTGCACAATGTGGGGGGGCTCATCCGGCCTTTCGATGCGTTAAAAAATTTCAAGGAGTTGGAAGGGGCGGAGCAAGGGACCAGCAAGGTAAGGTCACGTACCCCGGTGAAACTACACGAAATGCTGCCTTATCTAAGGCTTTATCCCAAACGCCAGAAAGCTCAACAAATTAGTGAGGGTTTTGATCGGGGTTTCATAATACCATCAGATGGTAGTTCTGCTTTGCTGCCATATCCTGATAATTTGAAATCCCTTTATCAATATCCAGGGGAAGCTAGAAAGAAAATTCAAAAGGAACTTTTGTTTAATAGGATTTGTGGCCCATTTTCTGAAATCCCGTTTCCTAATATGAGAATTTCGCCTTTAGGCTTAGTGCCTAAGAAGGAAAAAGGTTCATTTAGATTAATACATCATCTTTCTTATCCAAAAGGCCTTTCAGTCAATGATGCTATCGCGCCTGAATTGTCATCAGTTTCTTACACATCATTTGATGAGGCAGTAGAGTTAGTCAGGCAGTGTGGCAATGGTGCACTTTTAGCAAAAAGTGACATTGAATCTGCGTTTCGGCTTCTGCCTATTCATCCACAGTGCTATGAATTATTGGGTTTTCATTTTGAGGGACAATTCTTTTATGATGCTTGCTTGCCAATGGGATGTTCATTGTCATGCAAATATTTTGAATTGTTTTCTAGTTTTCTGGAGTGGGTAGTGAAATTTGAGTCTGGAAGTAATTTTATCGTCCATTATTTAGATGATTTTTTGTTTGTGGGACCTAAAGGTACACAAACCTGTTATAAGTTACTGGAAACTTTTATTTGGATTTCCAGGAAATTTGGGATACCATTGTCAGCCGAGAAAACAATTCAGCCTTCTACAACAATTCAATTTTTGGGCATAGAGATAAATTCTGAAACTATGGAATTCAGACTTCCGGATGATAAATTGTGTAAGCTGAAAAGTTTAATAGCATCAACTTTGATGGCTAAAAAAGTGAAATTGAAGCATTTACAATCCTTAATGGGACATTTAAATTTTGCGACACGAGTCATTCCAATGGGCAGAATTTTTAACAAGCGAATAGCATCTTTGACTGAAGGGGTTTCTAATCCAAATTGGCATATCCGCATTACAAGTGAGGTTATTGATGATTTATTGGTATGGCAACAATTTTTGGAACATTTTAATGGGCACACATGTCTGCAAGAAACTTTTAAGGATAGTGAAGCATTGCAGTTATATACAGATGCAGCAGGTTCAACGGGCTTTGGAATATATTGGGAAGGTCATTGGTGTGTGCAAGCATGGCCAGACATATGGATCCAAGAGGGATTGACTAAGAATTTAGTTCTTTTGGAATTGTTTCCAATTTTAGCAGTTTTGGAAATTTGGGGCCCACAGCTCGTTAACAAAAGGATAATGCTAAACTGTGATAACGCTGGGGTAGTTTGGGTCGTGAATCATTTATCAGCTAAGTCACCTCCAGTAGTGAGATTAGTGAGGCAAATAGTGTTTAGAGCACTTAAACATAACATCTGGTTGAGAGCGAGACATGTGCCTGGATACACTAATGTGATTGCGGATGCATTGTCTCGGTTTCAGATCGATGTATTTCAGAGATTGGATGTCCCGGCAGATCTCGAGGGAGCACAGTGTCCAATTCACTTATGGGATTTAGTATGGCCAG
The DNA here is from genome assembly GCA_038501925.1 of Xenopus petersii. NCBI lineage: Eukaryota > Metazoa > Chordata > Amphibia > Anura > Pipidae > Xenopus > Xenopus petersii. The sequence continues at coordinate 55,836,571 of CM076684.1, forward strand.
TGTCTATGAGGGATTACAAAAGTCTCTGAATGAGAAGACATGGCATTCATACATTAAGAGTTGGAGAAATTGGAAACATTTTATTGCAACTGGAAAAGAAACACTGTATACAGAAAACAGAGACAAAATGGTTCAATATGTGTTACATTTAAAACAAGTCGGTTTATCAATAGGAGTTATTAAGAAGCAGTTAGCAGGCATTTCTTTTTTCTTCAGAATCTTTGAGATTAAAGATGTGACGAAAGCTCCAATAGTTAAGCAAATGCTGAAAGGGTTAGTCAGATGTAATAAATCAGCAGATTCTAGAAAACCCATTACATTAGTACTGCTTAAAAAATTGATTGCTGTACTTCCTGCTGTTTGTTTTTCAGTTTATGAGACTATTTTATTCAGAGTCATATTTGTTTTTTGTTTTTTCGCAGCTTTTAGAGCTAGCGAAATTGTATCACAATCAAAAACAAAGGCAGGAGGTTTGGAATTTGGGGCAGTGGCATTAATGGGGGGAAAAGTGAGGATATTAATTAAAAAATCGAAAACAGACCAAGAGGGGAAAGGTAAGATTGTGTGGTTGGGAAGTTTTCATGATCCTGATTTATGTCCAGTTAGAACATTTTCTGAGTTTCTTATCCAGAGGAACGTGACTCCTGGTCCGTTTTTTATTCATCAAGACGGGAGTTTTGTTTCAAAATTTCAGTTTTCTCAAGTTTTGAAGAAATGCCTGCTAGCAGCTAATGTGTGTGGTGATCACTACAAATTGCATTCTTTTAGAATAGGAGCTGCAACTGAAGCAGCTCTTTTAGGTTTGGGCGAGAATTTCATTAAAGATTTGGGCAGGTGGGATTCTAATAGGTACAAGCTGTACATTAGGCCTTCTTTAGTTGATTCTTTGTGATATGTTTCAGGTCGGAAGCTGAAAGTCTGGATTACAGGACATTCATTCGTCCACTGGGCAAATCTGAGGGCAGAGGAAAGACCTTATGGGCTGAACTTAGGCTTATCTCCTGATTCTGTTGAGATTGAATGGAGAGCCCTGAGAGGAGCAAGATGGTGGGATTTAACTACGTTAATGCTACAGTTAATTGAAGAATCGGGATATCCTGATATTGTTGTGATGCATTTTGGGGGAAATGATTTAGGCAAGATGTGGACCATTAACCTCATTAATAACGCTAAGCGGGATTTTGTTCAGTTAAAATGCATGCTTCCAAAAGTAATTTTTGTTTGGTCAGAGATTATTCCACGTTTATGTTGGCTTCAGGATAGGCATTTAAGAGCACTGGAAAAATGTAGGAAGAAATTTAACTACAAAGTTTCTAGGTTTGCCAGTGTGATTAACTTCATAGTTCAGAGACATTTTGAGCTCGAATCAGGGGAGACAGGCCTTTACAGACCAGATCGGATACATTTATCTGATATTGCTCTGGACATCTTTAATATGGGGTTGCAAGATGGATTGGAAAGAGCAATTGATAGGTGGAAGATGGCCAATATCAACCTTTAAGAGGTGATCTTGGCGTGGAGGAAAGTGAAGAGAACATTTAGTCAGTTATCCCATGGCTAGGGATTTAAAGGCTGGGATACTTATTCAACTATATAGGCAGCCTGCTGGGTTAAGAGCAGGGGTTGGCTAAGGGGTTAAAAAATATATGATATTATTACATGGTTATGTATGATTCAGTTATTGAATTTAATAAAAGCTGCGGCCTGTCTCCATCCAAATTACTTGTACGTTGTGTTTATTTAATGATACAACCTCCCTTTACCATGAAGGGTGAAGGGACGATTAGGCCTTTCAACCACATGGGAAGGGGGTTGTTATTGGGGTATTTTAGTGGGTATGAGTTTAACTCATAGTGGTATGGTCCGAAGGGCTTTGATTGGTCCTAAGGGTGTGTGAGGAGAGTGGCGGGAAAATAGGATATAAATAGAGGTGCGTGAGGGGATTATAACCTGTGGTTACCTCAGCGCTGTCTGGAGAGAGGTTCCCCCACCCACCCACCCACCCATATTAATTGATGTTTTGTGGAATAAAGAAAGAGAGTTAATAAATAAAAAAAAAAAAAAAAAAAAAAAAAAAAAAAAAAAAATTATTATTGTCGCAGCTGGAGGAAAGTGAAGAGAACATTTAGTCAGTTATCCCATGGCTAGGGATTTAAAGGCTGGGATACTTATTCAACTATATAGGCAGCCTGCTGGGTTAAGAGCAGGGGTTGGCTAAGGGGTTAAAAAATATATGATATTATTACATGGTTATGTATGATTCAGTTATTGAATTTAATAAAAGCTGCGGCCTGTCTCCATCCAAATTACTTGTACGTTGTGTTTATTTAATGATACAACCTCCCTTTACCATGTAAAATTATACATATTTCAACAATGGTAAAAAACAATTGTAGTATTATAACTGTTACCAGTATCCCTTACATTTTTAAGTACCGTACTATAGGTTTCTGAGCATTTAGACAAGTTCTAATCCTTTGATTTATTTTCAAGGATCACACTGTACATACCAAGCAATTTCACCCATATATAATTATTACACATTCTTGTACAATATGCTTCAGCTGTATATATATATAAAAAACCGCAGACTTCAGCATTTAATGTACTTCTCTGGTAACAGCAGTGTCCCAGAAGCATGCAGTGTCCTTACGTTTACAAATGGAAGAATCCTCTTTGCATCGTCATTGTTATTTTTACTGCTAATGCAGTCTTTATTTATCTGCATCATAACCTACTTATACTTAATATATTTCCCCACATTCTGGAGCAGCAAATTTCGGACATTATCCATCATTCTGGATAACAACTATGGGCTAATGCATACACAGCAAGTTTGCTTCTGTAGCAGTTGATCTGCTATCAGCTGCATTGTGTTTTCCAAAACAGCCGCCAAGGGTAGGTGGAACATGAGCCACAATGTTGCCATTATGGAATTATAGACAGGGTTAGACTTGGAAATCCCAAAGTACACTAGGGGAATAAGGAACTTTGGGATTCCCAAATCTAGCCCTGCCTATAATTCCATAATGGCAACATTGGGGCACCTCAAATATGTTGTAATATGCCAAAGTCTGCCCCTGCCCATGGAATACCTCTACAAAGAAATAGAAAGGTAAGCATGCCTACAAGAGACCACATAGGAAATCACCTTTTGATGTCCATAATAAATGTTGAAAGTTACTGAAGTGCTGCACAGCTCAGCCCCTGGCAGTCGCTTATATATAACTTTTGCTACAAACTAGGGCCATTTTAATAAATAAGCTAAAGCGGAAATTAACTAGAGGCTGCCAGGACTACCCCAATCATTTCTGAATGGACCAGCTCCCAGAAAAGGCAGAAGCCTTGTTTCAGGCAGCTGGAAGAGCCTTGTAAAATAATGTCTTTTTTATTTTTAATATTGTTAAAGGATGTTTCTAATCTTATTTCCCTTGAGCACACAGCACCTGCTGGCCAGGTAGAGTTAATACAATCATAATAAAAACTATTATAAATAGCCTTTAATACAAAAAAATGCGGAAATCAAACAAAAATTCACATTTACCATATTCTTCAATATACAATATATGTCACTGCAAATGTTAATTACATTTTGATATGCAAAACGTTTTATTTCATACAGGGATTGGTTTACAACATACTGACATATCTGCTGGATTGCATAAGTGCAGTAGTAACCAATCATCAACTAGTGTCAATCTACAAGTTAGAAAATGAAGGCAGAGGTTTTGATTGGTAAATGCACTTGTGCAATTTAGTCTGAGAGTTTGCAAAGAATAATAAACAATAAAGTACTAAAATTAAAGTGATTGTGAAACATGTTGGATACTCCGCTTTTCACCAATGTTCCTTCTAAGCAATGCACTGAGCAATGAGCTTAATTTTTAAAATAAGTTATTTACTCAAATTGCAGCAAAACGTGATATACAACATTCGAACTGCAGAGTAAAACTCTGAAGTAACATATGGATACAAGAGCTATTGCTAAAGAAAACTGTTTTTTTAATCCTTGTAAAGTAACCCTATAAATAAGATACATAATAATCTAGTGAAATTGGGGTATATTTATAATTGTCATCAAGTGTCATTGACAAAAACTGGTCAAGAGTCCAACAAATCATTATAGGGTGATAGACCCTTTAAAAGCAATGAGAGAAGATGGCATTGAATTTAGTGTATCATGACATTATCTGAAAATATCAAACAACAAAAAAGAAGAAATTATATTACATGGACCATTAAAGTTTCAGTATGGCAGCCGCATGGGAAAATATTACATTCCCAGGGCCCATGAAAAGAACAGTATGCCTGCTTGTTTAAAATAAGTGCTTAACAAAACTCTAGAAGGGCAGGTCCTATGACAGAATGAGTGGACAATTTTCAGGTACTGGGGCTTTAATGTGGCAAGCTCATAAAGCCATAGAGAGAACAAAATGGCACTGGTATGGGCTTACAGCTAATTTAACAGTATAAGGATGGCAGGCTCCCAAATACATTGTTTATAGGCAGCAAATATATGAAATATGTAACTAATAAGCTATGTGCTATGACAATGCAAAATTGTCTTTTTAAAGTAGAGCCTGGAACCCTTAAGATAATGTGGCTGGAACCCAAAGGTGATTATGTTAAAACCCTAAAATGAACAATACACATGGATGTTTTACGAGCCATTTAAGTTAGATATAGCATGTTTTTTTTCCTTGCAAACATTGCACTGGGTCTTGGTTTAATCTCATCTACTCTTTAATTATCCAGTTCTTATTATGACCAGAGCACTGTGGAAAACAATCAACATCCTGGCCTGGATTCTATTATCCTGCACATTTCATACTAATTAACAAACCCACAGACAATGCTTTCTACACAAATCTGTAATACATTACTGAAAATATGAGTTCTGAAATCCAGATTTGTGATGGGATAGTTGACAACCACTTCCTCAATCAGAGCTAAAAGGGACATGCATCCAGAAAGTCAACAAAGATTACAGTTTTTATGGCTTATTTACTTAAATAGGTGCTAATTTCAAAATATTCACCACTAACAACTACCAATCAGTTATTTGCCCTTGGTTTGCAACTACAGTAGATTGTAACTACAGTCAACTGTTCAACCCTAATTGCTAATTGGTAACTTTGCAGTTTCAGCCCTCAATGTACTAGTAAAAGAATAAGGCAAAAGAAAATCAGAACACAAAATACATGAGAATTTACAAAGGCAAACCTTTGGCCTACAGCCAACAAATGCATTATACAACTAACTACAACTGACCAGTCAGTTCTATTGCCAATTGGTTTCTTTGGTTTAAATTTCTGGACCTTTGTGAATTTTTTCCAAAAGTTATTTTCTGTGGCATCGTATTATACAAAATTATTACATATTCACAGATTCACAGGCAGATTTTAGATGCCAGATTTTTGGCTCAGACTGAAGACTAAAAAAATCTTTATGCTCTGCTAGATAAATCTGGAAGTCCAGCTGAAAGGTGAATTATTATTATGTTATGATTATGTTGTTGTCCTAGTTATTCTTGCAACTGTGGCTGAAAGGGAGAGGGAGATCTGGTGGACCAAGGAGGTAGAGAATCTAAAGAAAAATGGTCTTCAATTTCACTGTTTAATAATATTTAGTAAAACATATAAAACTATAGCTAAATTGTATTTAAAACAATAGGCAGAATGTATTTCCAACACAATGCCTATTATTTGGCCTTATGTTAAATACAGAGCTGTGGAGTCAGAGTGGTGGAGTCGGAGTCAGAGTAGAAAGCAATTTTGGCTATCGGAGTCTCCAAAAATGTACTGACTCCTAATAACTTTAAATACAAGCACTGAAAACAATCAAATCAGATTTAAGAGTTTCTATGAGTTTCTATGAGTTTCTATGAGTTTCTATGAAGGAGGATATGGCAGAAGCAATTGTTTCGAAGAAAAATACTTTAGTTTGTTTTGGATTGTATTTAAAGGGATTCTGTTATAATTTTTAAGGTGTAGTTGACACTGCAAACAATTCACTTAAGCATGAACCAAGTATATATTTTTTCAAGTTGTAATATTGGTGTGTAGGCAGCTATCTCAGGTCATTTTGCCTGGTCATGTGCTTTTAGAAAGAGCCAGTGCTGCACTATGGAACTGCTTTCTGAAAGGCTATTGTTTCTCTTATTTAATATAACTGAACAGGAATTAGAGCTCATGAACAAAAATCCAAATAACTAAACCACAAAAAATAAATAACAATTGCAAATTTCTCAGAGCTATCTGTCAATATCATACTAAAAGTTCATGTAAAGGAGAAGGAAAGGTTCAAAACACTAATAGCATCAAAAGTATTACCATATTTGTGCTTTTTATCCTTTATCGAGTTATGCGTCTTTAAACTAGTATGTTTTTTCGGCAGCTTGTGGTGGCATTTTAGGAGCGCTGACGTCACTTCCCCCTGTGACTCCTCCGCATTGTGCATGCGCAATTTTTTTTCATTCACATCGAAAACGCAGGTAGCCACTGACCACCAATGTTTTGGGTCAAGCATTTCTGCACGAACAAGCTCAATATGCAAATGCAGAAAGAAAAAGTCACGGAGCTCTCTGCTGTGCATGTCTTTGCCTTGGGAAATCTCTGTTAACAGAGAAAAGGAAACTGAACAGGTACTGCATTCAGTGACACAACTTTGCCATTTCAAAGGCAAACTAAGCAAACAGGATGCTGAGCTGGGGGAATATGTTTCTGACTATATTAAGGAGTTTTTGGGATAATGTTGTTTTGAGACTTTCCTTATCCTTATCCCCGTTAATTCAAAGTAAGAATGCACTGCCATTGTGTGTAAGGTGTCTTAAAGGAACAGTAACATAAAAAAATTTGTTAGTATACATCAAAAAATAAACACCAAGACAAATAAAACTTTAAAATAGCAAAGCCTTTATTAAGAAATAACTTACCGAAACTCCACTTCCTGTCCTCTACAGAAAAGGCGACACGGCAACCATCCATTGTGCGGCGCTGGATTTCACCTCCTTGGCTCTGTCTCATGTTGTGCAAGTAGCATGTGAAGCGGCTGCTGCATCAAGGAGCGTGGTTTCCATGACTGAGGATTGCTGGCTCATCGGCGCGTCTGTAGAGTCCCTGCGGCGTTAATCTTGCGCCGGTGCAAGTAGCTGAGATACTGTAGGTGGTGCTGGGGGGAATTTGGGTTGGTAAGAAGCGCTCTCTAGCACAGAAAGCAGTGCATGGCGAGAGTGCCTACGTGTCAGTGACTGGAGACTATGATCGGCCTGCTGCCTGCAACTGCAAACATCCATGATGTGGCCCAGCTCCACTCTGAAGAGCTCTCTCGTAGCAGGGACTCTACCACGCTCCCTGATGTTACTGTTTTATTTGTCTTGGTGTCTATTTTTTGATGTATAATAACGAATTTTTTAAAAAATGTTTTTTTGATCTTACTGTTTCTTTAAATGTAGAGTATCAAGAATGATATATCAAGTTACATCAAGTTTACTATTAGGCAATTGTGTCCTGTAAATGTACTACCAGAAGCGGATACATATTTATGGGTTAATGGGAGTCTTACAAAGATTTTTATGAGGAGGTCCAGAAGATAGCCTCACATATCTGCTGCTGCCTCATGAAATTTGTTCCTTAGAAAGATTTTAACAAATATGTAGATTCCCATGTGCAGCAGAAGCAGGAGTAAAGACGACTCAGTGTAATAGTCTCCACCATTGTATAAAATCTATCTGTCCTATGACTTAAACTGGCCATAGAGCCGATCCTCATCGCGAGACCACGATTTTCTCGGAACGATCGTACGATCATACGAATTGACCATCAACTAAAAAGACCACTTTGCCAGGAAAACAAAGGGGAGCTGCCTGCTTGGCCCTGCAAATGTAGATAGATTGCACTGGGACCGACAAAGATTTTTTAACCTGGCAGATCAATTTCCTGACAGATGTCGGCCGGAAAATCGTAATATGTACGATCGTTCGAATCCCACTGACTGCACGATAATTTTGAAGGATTGGTCAGACTTCACTAAAATTGGTTGTTCGGCAAGAAGAATCGTTGCGTTTATGGGGAGCTTAAGCTCTAGCACTGGCCTAAAACCAGCACTGGAATCTGCCAAATTAGCACTTCAAGCAAGTGTTACTGCAGAAATGCAACTTTCACAAGCAAATGTCTTCACGAACACTTTAGCTTCAGACTTCAAAATCAAAATATTCATGCACACCAAATATAGATTGAGCACCCCAGTGTATATAATGTGCACGCTGCAATACAGGTAATGTGTTATAACTAGTGTAACTCATAAGAATAATATCGCTAGCTCCATTTGAGCAGTGATATGGATATAGGGAGTTAATCAGTAGGGTACCCAAGCAGTAAGTAAATACTGATACAGGAACCAAAATGAGCTGGAAAGCAGATTTGAAGAAACAAGAATGGAAAGGCAAGCAGAAAACTGCATCCTGGAGTCTATTTTGAGTGCCATGCAAACTAGAGAAACTTAGGTCCTTAGTGAGAAGCAAGCTAAGCAAATGCCCCGAGGATCTGAACAGCTTGTAGGATGGCATTAGCAGGTGTCTAAGTCATGGAAGCAGGCCTTTCCGGCAAGTGTCATGTACACCAGAAATCTCAGGTTGCTCTTACTATTATAGAACAGGATGTACAAAATTTTAGAAAAAATAGCATCATATTTCATCATTTAGTTTGTTTTCAAACTGCAACAGAGAGAAGTCATCCAGTATATTAGCCCAGATGGCAAGAAGCAAGGTCAGAGATGGGGAATCACGGGCATGACCCCCAACGGATACTAGATGCAATAAGTTAAACTTGTACTGAATGCAGCAGATGTACTGAACAGATGTGGTTAACTGGGGTTGTAATGGTCATGATGGTGATGAAGTGGGAAAAGTGACAAACAATTTAATTAGGAGATTTCTGGAGATTTTCTAGCCACTATAAAGTTCACTCTCACAGACACATCAGATGTAGGGTTGATATGAATTTACCACCTGCATTTAACAATAATTGCTATTAAAAATGGGATTTGCTACCAAAATCTTTAAATAGTAGTTTTCTCAGAAAAAACTAGCTACATGTAAGGACAGGATTGGCTTTTCTTTATAGGCACCAAAAGCTGCCCCTAGACATGGGCCATCAAGTGCATACGGTATGTAGAAGATTTAGATGTCATATTTATAGAAACCTGTGATTATATGAGCAGACTTGTCAACTTATTATCATTCTGCCATATACAGTAAATACCATTGGCGTCAAGTATAATTTTGACTGGTAGAATATAAACTGGCTGATAACCCCATATCAGACAAATCTCTACATTCATCATTCTACATACATTCCTGTAACGTGCCAATCTTTACGTTTTTAAAGTAGAATTCTTCACAAGTAGTAGAAGCCTGACCCCATTTACTACTCTCCACAGAGTTTTGAAACACAAGGCGCAAGAATAAAGGCCAGTTTAGAAGCCCCTAAATACAGCAAGTAATGTAGAAAGACTGGCCCTCTCAGATACATGCCTACTGTTCTTTAGAATTGCTTTCCTTTCTGTGTAGCAGTAAAGCATTGATTAATTCATTAGAAGAAATATTATGTTTGTGACAAATTATGTGTTAATAAACCGCTACATTTTCTCCCTTGAGGAGCATGTTGGCAACAGTTTTTATTATTGTGTATTAACATTTGCTTGTTGCAGTACCCAATTTTGAAGCAGACCCAGGAGGAAAGTCTAATTATATATTGCATTAACTACTTCCTGACAAAATGGCCAGTGTAATGTTTAGAATTCAGAATTACTGAAAGGCCATCTCCCATTGACTTTATTTTATTAAAATTTTTAAAAATGATTTCCTTTTTCTCTGTAATAATTAAACAGTACCTTGTACTTCATCCATACTAACATATAATTAATCCTTTTTGGAGGCAAAACCAGCCTTTTGGATTTAACATGTAATTTAGAATTAGGTATGAAGATCCAAATTACAGAAAGATTCATTATCCAGAGAACCCCAGGTCCGAGCATTCTGGATAACAGGTATGGGACCTGTTATCCAGAATGCTCAGACCTGGAGTTTTCTGGATAATGGATCTTTCTGTAATTTGGATCTCCATAATTTAAGTCTAAAAATAATTTATACATTAAATAAATCCAATAGGATTGTTTTGCTTCCAAAAGGATTCATTATATTTTAGTTTGGACCAAGTACAAGTTTTATTATTACAGAGAATAAGGAAATAATATTTGAATATTTAAATTATTATTTTTAAATGGAGTCTATGGGAGATGGCCAGGATAATGGGTAACTGATCCTATACCTGTACTTTAAGGGGAATTTAGTTAACAGTCCGTATGCCCCTGAACAAAATTTGGAGCCATGTCTTTTCCTCTAAAACCCTAGATTCCATAATTTCTTGGTTCCACTGCCTTTTTCCTTTATTTCTCACAAATGGCCCCTTCAGCTGCCCAATTATTGAATTATTTATGACCTGCAGGCTATGTTAGGGCCTTCGGTGCAGTCATAACCCCGATCTCCTAGAGTTGTAGCTAGTTTCTCTAGTTAGGAAGGTTGGTCTCCATTTCCATTTAACTCCTTTAGGAATTAGGGCTTAGAGGAAGGGTAAATGTCATGAAGGGCTTTCTAATAGCTCCAGGAAATAACTCCCTCTTGGTAAAACGTAATCCTGTGTAAAAATTGTGTGTTGTAAAACCTCTGCTCCTGAAACAGTGTGTAAAAATAATGTGTTGAGTATGTGCAGTAGATACAGAGTTGCAACTGCAACAAAAACAGTAAAAATAATCTTTAAAAATATTTTTTCGCGACTCACTGACCACCATTAAACAGGCAGTGCTGTTGTTGCCAACCTGAAATTAGATAATCAAAAGTGGGCAGGCCAGAAAAAAAATTTAAAACGTGTTTAAGGGAGTAAAATATAGATAATATAGACAATATAAGAAATACAGTATAGATAACACCCACAACCTGACCCGCCAACCCGCATAAATACCTGCCAGCGGCTGCCCATGAGGGCTAATTCTACCTCTCTCTAAAAGCAGAAAACTGCTATGAAACTCCCATTATCTACAGCCAACAGTGCTGGAGATAGCTAATGAATTATTGACCTTTTTTGGAGCCTGCATTAAAATTCATAAGAGACTGAAAAAGGCTGAGTATGAGAAATGCCTATGCATACACTCATCATATTGCCCCACCACTCCCCCCTCCCCCTTTCTTGGGGTCTTTGTTTATTAGAGGATTGTCTTTTAAAGAAACAGTTCAGTTTTAGATTTATTATACAGCACAGTGGAATGGGTTGGCAGATTCTAAATACATGTTATTAATTATACTGATAACAGTCCATTTAGTATCAGACATCAGAAGTCTGAAAATTTGCAATTAGCCTTTATTTTTTTTACACTTTTTATTCTGCACCCCTCAGATGGAATTTCAACTTCTATCAGGTTCCTCGGGCTTAATTGTCATAGCAACAAACAGTTTGGACATCAGAATGGTAATTCAATAGGAAACGGCCAGAAAAGCAAGATAAGCTATTAAAAATACGAATAAATAATAAAGCCCCATGTGTGTACTAACTTGCCTTATCAGTGCACACATGGGGCAGATTTCAGCCAGAAAATAAATGTCATCTTTTCTGCCCCTCATTTTTTAACGGAAAGAGAGTCGCACTAGAATGCACAGCAGTCGATCTGTTTTTAGAATTCTGGTTTCCTTTTTCTTCCTCCAGCAGCTACACAAACCAAAAGAGATATCTCATGGGTAGGGTTGCCACCTGGCCGGTATTTTACCGGCCTGGCCGGTAAAAACTATGGTTGATCCCAATGTTATTTATAGGGAAAAAATAAATATATAGGAAGGCCGGTATTTTTTTTCCAGAAAAGGTGGCAACCCTACTTATGGGTAAAAATAAGCTCAGTGTCTGCAATAACAGTTATAGTAGGTTTAGCTAAGCAAGCTGCTCGATATTCTTGCCACTAAAGATCAAGTTTATTATTAGCCCCAGCGTCACTTTGTGTTTCTGTTTAGATTTGGCACATAATGACACAAACATTGCTTGCTATACGAGGATCCTGCCTGGTCTACTTAAACCTAAAATTCTCCCCTTATCACGATTTCAGATCATCTGCTCCTTATATACTCTCCAAACATGCAAGCCAAAGATGCGACAGGTATGGGATCAGTTACCCTGAAATCTGTTATCCAGAAAGCTCCCATAGTCTCCATTTTATCCAAACAATCCAAATCTTTAAAAATAATTTCCTTTTTCTCTGTAATAATAAAACAATATCTTGTACTTCATCCAAGATATAACTAATCCTTACTGGAAGCAAAACTAGCCTATTGGGTTTATTTAATGTTTACATGATTTTCTAGTAGACTTAAGGTAGGAAGATCCAAATTATGAAAATATCTGTTTTCTGGAAAACAGGTCCCATACCTGTATACTTATAACATAGGGGAAAGGTGATTTATTTTGTTTGGAGAGGGTAACTAAAGACATTATCTACATGAATTCCTTCATAGTATCACAGGACCCATATAATACCCCACAACATATGGCAGGATAAATGCACTTGCAGTTTCATGTATAATACCCCAGAACACTACAAGATAAACATAGTGACTACATGGGAAATAAAATGCAGTTCATATCCTATGTACTATATGATTCCCCCAGAAATAGTTATTAGGATAAATATAGTGACAATTTCAAGTACAGTTTACCAGAAAACAAGGCAGGATACAATGTAAGAAATTATTGGTATAAAGGAGAACTAAACCCTAAAATGAATATGGCTAAAAATGCCATATTTAATTTACTGAATTTATTGTACCAGCGTAGAGTTTCAGTTTCTCAATAGCAGCAATGATCCAGAACATCAAACTTGTCACAGGAAGTCACCATCTTGGAAAGTGTCTTCAGCACTCACATGCTCAGTGGGCTCTGAGCAGCTGATGAGAAGCTAAGCTTAGGGGTTGTCACAAATTATCAAGCAGAAAATTAGATTTGTCTGCGATATCAGCGGATGCTACAGGGCTGATTAATAAATTCTGATGCTAGTTGCACTGGTTTCTGTGCGGTCATGTAGTAATTATCTTTATTAATTACTAATCAGCCTTATATTGTGACATTTATATTCTATGTGTACTGTCGGTCCCTAAGCTCAGTAAGTGACAGCAGCACAGAGCATGTGCAGTGAATCAGCAGAAAAGAAGATGGGGTGCTACTGGGGCATATTTGGAGACACAATTTCCCTGTTAAAGGACTGTGGTTGCCTTGGGCTAGTACAGAAGCCCAAAACATAATATACAACATTTCTAGCCTACTTCTTTAATTAAGCTTTACTTCTTTAATTAAGCTTTAGTTCTCCTTTAAATTTGGGGAGGCTTGACCGCCTCAATTCTTCATTAAAATCCTCCTATCACTCCTAACTAAATGTCCATAAAAGTTAAAGCTAGTTTGTATACCACCTAAAGCTAAATACTGTTTGTTGCAAAGGTGCCACAATTTTAACTGGCATACAGTAGGTTAATACTTCAGGGAGGGCTACATTACACCAAAGTATTGGATTAACCTGTATGCCAAGAGTAAGGTTAATGTCACAAAGGGCATTAAGTAACATGCATCTCTGTCTGTTGTTTTCCAACACCTCAACAGTATGGAGATTATTCCACAAGATTCATTCTTGAGTAATGGTTTGGTTAATGCGTCTGCCACCATAGTCTCTGTTGGACAGTACTACAATTCAATGATGTCCTGAACTTGAGAGTCCCTCAAAAGGTGATATTTCACATCAATGTGTTTAGTACGGTGGTTCACCTTTTCTGTTTGTGACAACTTAATACATCCTTGGTTGTCTTCGAAGAGTAGGGTTGGTTCATATATTTCCATTCCCAAGTCCATCAAGAGATCATGTAACCAGATAACTTCTTGACAAGCTTGTGCTGTGGCAATATATTCAGCTTCTGTTGATGATAAGGCTACTGTGGCTTGTTTTCTACTGGTCCAACATATGGTGCCTTTTCCAAGTTGAAAGAAAAATCCTGGAGTTGACTTGCGATCTTTTACATCACCTGCCCAGTCTTCATCTACATAACCAGTTAACTTTGCTATGTATACTTCTGGCAATTTCAACTTCTTATTGATAGTCCCTTTCAAGTATTTTATGATACGCTTTACTGCATTCCAATCACGATGTGATGGAGCTGAAACCTTTCTGCAAAGTATTCATACTGCTGCTGCAATGTGTGGTCTTGTCACTGTCGCTATGAAAACAATTTGCCAAAACCTTTCAATATTGGTGGTTGTCCTTCATTTCAAAGTTTGCCTTTAGTCTTTGAACAATATCATTACTGTCTCCTTCTTGCACATTACAGACCAGCACATCATCCACATAGATCAATACATATATCCATCTGTTGGTTTCTTTCTTACTGTAAAGACATGGATCTGCCTTGCTTCTGAAAAATCCTCCATGTAAAAGGACTTGATTTATTTTCTCATTCCAGGCTCTGGCAGCTTGTTGAAGTCCATATAGCCCCTTCTGAAGCTTGCATACTAAATCTATGGTTTCTGAATTCACAAAACCAGGTGGTTGTTCCATGTAGAGGCCTTCATCAATTTCACCATAAAGAAATGCAGTTTTGACATCTAGGTGTCTTACCTGTATACCATTGCTGTCTGCCATACATATGAGTGTTCTCACAGTTGTATGTTTCACTAATGGAGCAAAAGATTCATCATAGTCCGGACCAAACCCTTTGGCGACTAATCTAGCCTTGTAATGCTCAACTTCTCCTTTTGCAATGTATTTCACTTCAAATATCCACTTACAACCTTTTGCTTTGCGACCCTGAGTTAACTGAGTCAAAGTACTTGTTTCATTTTTGTTCAAGGAATCAATTTCAACTTGTGCTGAATTTTTTTGGCTTCACATTTTGGTAGCTAAATGATCTCTTCCCATGAGTTTGGTTCAAATATTGTAAGCTTTGTAAGAGTATCTGGGAGCTGGTATCCCTTTTGTGGTGCGGTTTGACCTTCTAGGTTTAGTTTCCTCTGTGACATTTGGTTGTTGAGGTGTACTTTGTGAATTTTCCATCATGTGCTTCATAGAGTCACTTGTTTTGGCAAGTGGTTCTACCCCTCTTTTTACAAACACTGTTGTTGTCTCTTCAGAGGATTCAGGTATCATGGTTTTTGATAACGAAACTTAAAATATACGCTGTGGCTTACTGTCACTTTGCTGGTTTTAGGATTCAGAACTTTGTAAGCTTTACTTTGCTCACTGTATCCAACCAATACACCTTCTGTAGCTCTGTCTCCCAGTTTATGGCATTTTTTACTTGGAATGTGCACATATGCCTTGCAACCAAATGTTCTCAAGTGATTTACACTAGGTTTCTTACCATTCCACAGCTCGTAAGGGGTAGCTACTATAGATTTTGTTGGTAGATGGTTTTGTAGGTATGTTGCTGTGGTTTTTGCTTCTCCCTAGAATTTGTTTGGGAGGTTGGCATCATTTAGCATACACCTTGTCATCTTTACAAGTGTGCGATTCTTTCTTTCTGCTACACCATTCTGTCCTGGAGTGTATGGAGCACTTGTTTGATATTGAATGCCTTGTTCCTTTAGAACTTTATAGTGACGGGCGAATTTGGGGCGTTTCGCTGGAAAATTCACAAATTTCTCACGAAATGGTGAAAAATTTGCGCCCGTTTTTGGTGAAACTGCGCCGGCGAATTTTCACTTCGGTTTCGCAAATTTATTCGCCAGCAGCGAATCGCGGGAATTCGCTGTGAATTCGCTGTCAATTCGCGCCTGGTGAATAGATTCGCCCATCACTACTTGTGTACTCCTCTACATCAGATCTTAGGGTCACAGGATTGCACTGGAATTTTTTTGTGTATTCTGATATATACTCCTTGAGTTTCACTTTTGCGATTCAGTAGATATACTTTTGTGTATCTGGAGTAATCATCTATGAAAGTCACAAAATAATTGTTTCCAGCTGTGGTCTGTGTTCTCATTGGTCCACACACATCACTGTGGATAAACTCTAAAGGTGGCCATACACGGGCCGATAAAAGCTGCCGACAGACCGAGTCGGCAGCTTATTGGCCCGTGTATGGGGCCCCCCGATGGGCTTCTCTCGATCGGATGGGACTAAAAATCCTGTTAAATCGCGGCCGCATCTGTTCGGTCCCGCTATCCGACCGCCCGTAAAGCCACCGTTAGGATCTGACCGTTGGGCCCTAGGGCCCACGATTGGATCAGCCCGATATTGCCCACCTCAAGATGGGCATATCGGGGAGAGATCTGCTCGTTTGGCCTCTCCTATTCATATTCCAGTCTCTTATTCAAATCAGTCATGGTTGCTAGGGGAATTTGGACCCTACTACCAAATTGCTTAAAATGCAAATTGAAGAGCTGCTGAATAAAAAGCTAAATAACTCAAAAACCTTAAATAATAAATAATGAAAACCAACTGTAAATTGTGTAAGAATATCACTCTCTACATTAAACTAAAAGGTATCTGAAAGGTGAACTACCCCTTTAAAGGTGACCCACTGCTTTAATTAAACAGTCACTCTATAGGAAGTGAAGCGCTTGTAGTTATAAGGCAGAGACATATTTGGTGTTAAAATGCATTCGACCTCTGTGATTATCAATTAGTTGAAATTACCTGCTTTTGATCACCCTAATTTTTCCCCACGCAATCTTGTAATTGCAGATAATTTAAAAGGTGTGATAACTGAAAACTGAGCTCAGATTTTTGCAGTTATTTGCACACAGCTGAATGTAGTGTGCAACTTTTTTTGCAACTGCAACTATATGGCATATTGAACTGTACAATATAGACCTATTTTACAACTATATAAACAAAATTCTAGAGATAGCAGAAAAATATATCTCATGGAATCTCCAAAAACAAGTCTATGCTGATAGTGGACAATAAATCATAACAGATCAAACAAATCTATTAAAAGCTAGACTTGTCTGATCTTGGATGTATCAGGAATGCCTCAATCATTTTCAATGGTTGTCACATGAGAATTTAAAAAAAGCACATTTCAGTGAAGTGAAATTAAGTTTTAGTAATAAAATCACATGTATTATCATGCAGCCCTGGAAAAAGTTCACTGGCAGGAACCTATTACTTGAGGACAAATATTCCAGAAAGAAAACCTTTGAAATACGCTTTTATTATTACAGATGCCAAACGACAGTAATGCATAAACAGGATAGTACGCAGTACTGTGTTGCATTCTGCTGGTTTGTGTGGAACAAGTTATATATCAGTGGGAAGGTTGACAGCCTGGGTCCTTTGTAATATTGATCTACCTGTATAAGCAGTGACTCAGCACAACTCTACACCACACGCACTGCATCAGACTGCGACACAGAGAGCACCACACACTTCATCCTGATCCCACAACATCCCAAGCTGTTCCTGTAATGATACACTTATGTCATCACAATTTGCGACTCCTCTACTGCCTCAGTTAACAATCTGTATTTCTATAATATTCCTGAGCATCAGACCTAGTATATTGTCTATCTCTGTTTCTCATGTTGCAGAACTACCCTGCCTTATTACAGTTCTCTCTCTCTTTTATTTAAATGGATACTGTCATGGGAAAATGCTTTTTTCAAATCACATCTGTAACAGTGCTGCTCCAGCAGAATTCTGCACTGAAATCCATTTCTCAAAAGAGCAAACAGATTTTTTTATATTTAATTTTGAAATCTGACATGGGGTTAGACATATTGTCAGTTTCCCAGCTGCCCACAGTCATGTGAATTGTGCTCTGATAAACTTCGGTCACTCTTTACTGCTGTACTGCTGTAACGTTCACAGCGGGAAGCCGCTGTAACGGAAGTCTCACACTTGGTAGTGGGTGTGGTGGAAGCCCAGGGGGATAGCCATAAATAATTGGAGCACGTATAGGGACTTTGCAGGTTTAATAGTAATTGAAGATAAACACAGGAACAGGTCAAAATCAAATACAAAGTCAAAACAAAGTCTTTACCAGGCAGGCAAGGAAAGCTGAAACAAAATAACAGGATCAAGAACTCTGGAACTAGGAATAACAGGAACAAGGAACAACGGATATCCAGGAACAGACAAATACAATTACAATGGCGGGGTTTATAAAGGGCATGTGATTAGGAAATACAAAACACATGAGGGTAACAAGAAGGGAGGAGACAAACTGGAAACAGACAGAAATACAGAACAACAATAAGACAAGATCAGGAGTGGCTCACTCGGTAAGTGCACCGAATGTCCAGAAACATCAGTCCCAAGAGTTCAAGTCCCAGCTGGTCCTTACAACTGCAAGTTGGAGTGATATCACCCCCTCCCTCCACCCCCCCCCCAGCAGATTAACAACAGAAGAATGGGAAGATAACCAGATAGCAGCTCCCTAACATTGAGTAGGAAAAACAACAGCCTTCCAGAAAGCAGTTCCATCCTAAAGTGCTGGCTCTTTCTGAAAGCACAAAATGACTTGAGATGGCTGCCTACACACCAATATTACAACTAAAAAAATACACTTGCTGGTTTGGGAATGACAGAATTCCTTACCAAGAACTACCTGGGCTCCATTCAGTGTGCTGTGACCCACAACCAATTTTTAGATCAGGAGAGACTAAAGGGATTATTTAAAAAGTGTAGGGCAAGGTGCAAAGTGAACTGTGTCTCTAAGGTTTGGGCAGAGGAAGGTGCATAGGTCTCTCCCCTCCCACCCTAACTTGTGTGTCATTCAGACACAATTTAGGTGTGCTGGTTAGAGTAAGCAGCAATTGAGCCCTGTACTTACCACCTGTCCTGTGGCAGGCTGTAAATTGACAGCTGACTTGCACCTGCCAACGCTGAGCTCTGAATCTAGAACTGGATTTACAATCTGGAACAAAGTGCGGAGCACAGCCAGGATGCAAGTGCTTTTAGAATGAGAACTAAGAGCATGACCAGTTATACTAAATGACTCCCATAGTATCCCCTTAACAAAATTAGCTGTGAAATATTATTATACTGTATAATATCAGTTATTTTAGTGCTGGCACAATATAACCTGTATCTTCCCAACAAATGTTAAATGACAACTACCAGCATGACCAAAGTCATACTAAATTACCCCCATTTTATCACCTTAAAGGGGTTGTTCATCTTCCACACACTTTTTTCAGTTCAATTGTTTTCAGATTCTTCCCCAGAAATAAGGACTTGTTTCAATTACTTTCCATTATTTATTTTTTACAGTTTTTCCAAAAATAAGCCTAAAGTTGAATGTTCCGGTCTCTGGTGTTTGAGTCTGGCAGTTCAGTGATTCAGGTGCAGACTCTGAACTGTTACAATTTTGTAACATTTCGTTGATACATTTCTCAGCAGCATCTCTGGAGAATTAGCAACTATTGTATCAGTTCAAACAGCTGCTTGTAATGAAACCCAGAGATTCTGCTCAGCAGGGACAAAGATAAGAAATCAACTAAATCAATTTAGAATAGTTTACAGGGTCGGTGACCCCCCCTCCCAGAGCGGCTTTTCGGCGACCCCCCTCCCAGAGCTACTTTAGAAGGTGAAAAATGACACTTCAATATTAGAAAAACAGTTACATATAGAAAATAGAAAGTAATTGGAAAAAGTCTTATTTCTGGTGATCTATCTAAAAACAACTGGTTGTTTGAAGGTGAACAACCCCTTTAACAAAATTAGCTGTTAAATATTATTATACTGTATGATATCAGTTATTTTATTGCTTACACAATATAACTTGTATCTTCCCAACAAATGTTACATTTTTTGACCATACTAAATGACCCCCATATTATCCCCTTAACAAAATTAGCTGTGAAATTTTATTATTGTACTGTATAATCAGTTATTTTAGTACTGACACAATATAACCTGTCTCTTTCCAACAAATATTAAATAGCAGCTACCAGCATGACCAAAGTCATACTAAATGACCCCCATTTTATCACATTAACACAATTAGCCTTTAAATGTTATTATACTTTATGATATCAGTTATTTTATTGCTTACACAATATAACCTGTATTTTCCCAACAACTGTTAAATTTGTTGACCAAAGTCATACTAAATGAACCCCATATTATCCCCTTAACAAAATTAGCTGTTAAATATTTTTATACTGTATAATATCAGTTATTTTAGTTCTGACACAATATAACATCTTCCCAACAAACATTACATAGCAACTACTGGCATT
Source organism: Xenopus petersii (assembly GCA_038501925.1). Lineage (NCBI taxonomy): Eukaryota > Metazoa > Chordata > Amphibia > Anura > Pipidae > Xenopus > Xenopus petersii. The sequence goes on from CM076684.1 coordinate 55,856,835, forward strand.
TTCCCCCACCGCTGATGGTTATCAAGGAAGTACTGGGAATAGCTCAACAATATCTAAAAGCCAACAAGCTGGAAATCTAAGTTCAATTTTCACTCAGGTTGGGAGCATTACGCAAGTCATTCCTCTATAAGCTTTCAGTAAAATATAGAAGTAAACACACACACAAAGTACATTAAAAGAATTGTGTAAAGCTGACAAAAAGAGCACTTGGTTTCAAAAAGCAAAAGCTTTTGTAAGAAGTATCTCAGATATGGTTATTAGCCTTGTTTAATAACACTACAAAACTAGTAATGCTTTCTAAATGAATACTCAATAAACTGATCAACAGTATCTCGTATGGCAACAACAGGGCAAGAACTTTCCCCTCTAAATACTTATAGCACCCTGTCATCTCATATCTCTGGTGCATTTGCATTGCCCTATATCAAGTCTTTCTCCTTGTATTCCCACTATCAATCCCTGACACTTAATAATTCCCAATAATTCCCTTATGCACAGGTTTAACTGTTTCACGAATGAACACTTCCCATAACTCATTTAACAATTTCCCCACTCAGAGCTCTCCTTCTAGCTTCTGTGCTAATGATAATATTACAAGCCAAGCTCCCAGTTGTCTTTGCTATATTTGTAGGTTGATCTGTGTCACCTTGTGTATCCAATGCAGAGCTTGTCAAGGTTACCATGTTTCCCTCTCCCCCTTCTCACTCCCTTCTTTGCCCTCAGTATCATATTCTTATATTTGTTTTGAGTTTAGAGTGCATTACCTAACATATGTTTTTCTGGGTTTTTTTTTTCTTTTCTGTCTTAAACTGCAGAAACCTGTTCCCATGCAATTCCTTCCTACTTTACAAAAAATACAACTACTGGAAACTGCATTGCCTCAAAATTTATGATTTCCCCAACCGTCAACCTTCGCAGACTGTCTGGAAACAACTGGTTTATCAATAACAAAATTGCCATTTCCTCCCCTTCAGACTTGAAGAAGAATTCTGCCCTGTGGCTTAAAGATTTCCCTGCCTCCACAATCTTGACATAAAGCTTTCTCTTATTCTTAGCCCTATATTATGATCAATTTGCCTTGAATATTTATTTTAGGCTCAGGGAAAACTCACACCTTAACCTACAGTCCATTTTGTACTTTGTATTCATCCAGTAATTTCAGCAATTTGGACACTCGCTCAGTTCAATTTCAGCTGATCCAGAGACATGTCCCCAAGCTGTGTGCTCTTCTCCAATTTGTCCTTCATTCTGTCCTTTATTAAGTTTTGATTCTCTGTTGAGAATATCCTTTTTTCTATCCTCAGTGGTTTTATTTATCTGCACTCAATCAGTCTGTCCTTAACTGATTTATATCACTTTCCTCACTGGATGCTCTTATCTGTCCTATATACTTCTCCTCATGTATGGCCTAATTGTGCAATTTCTGATCAACTGGCCTAAGATTTAGTTCGGAATTTGATTTTTATCTCAAACACCATGTACCCTGTTATTAAATTAGAAAACTGATATAAAGTGTTTGCACCAAGTCTACGTGGCATCTAGCTTCAATACTTTAACCCAATACTTGTTATTTACTTATAACAAGGCCCAGTGAGCAGCATTCTGATGGTGGCCATACATAGGCTGATAAAAGCTGCCAACTCAGTCCCTACAGCCCAAGTTGGCAGCTAACTGGCCCTTCCATTTGCAATGGTCTGCCTGACTGATATATGGCCAAGCGGGCACATTTCCCACTTGGTCCATGTAGGCCTGCAGTATGATCCAACTGCTGACCCAGAGAGTGGGAGGCCAAATCAGGCAAAGATCTACTTATATGGCAACTACACCAATGGAGCCAAACTCACTGTATAGGTCCAGTGATGGAACCGAGTAGTTTATAGTTTTTTAGTAGTTGTAGGTTTTTTGCACCTACAGATACCTGCAATTTGAGAAAGATATTGCAATCACAGTACTATTCAAAACATTCAAAAATATTCTGGTCCAGATCTGCACTGAGAATAAAAATAGGCCCTGGGATTTTAGGTACACCAAGGCCAAAATAGCCCCCACCAGCCCAATAAATAGTGAGTGCCTTGGGTAATTTCCAGCAGAACCACCAGATTGCCAGTCAAATTGGCAGTTTGGACCTGTTCTGGCCTCCCTGTTGGGGCTTCACTTTATTATTTCTAGACCCAAACTTCTTTATAATGAAAAGCACAGAAAGTTTTAATTTTCAAAAAGTTTCTGTTTAGAAATATGAGAAAAGGCTGCCATATAGCATACTGTTTTACTCAACTTCTATGGCTTACAGAATTGCAACTAATCAATAAAACACACTTTTAAGTCATTTACACCTGTCACTTTGAAACCAATACATTCATTAGCCTTGCAAAAGGAATCTAACGTCTCAGATGGATCCTGTCTGAAACAGGGTTTCCCCCTATGGCCGAACGATCCGATTACGATGCGCAATGGGCTCCGGCGGGATCGGTCGGGACAAAATCAAACTTGTCCGATCAACCAAACGAAAAATGTCGGCACTCTCCACACACGGTCTGAAAATCGTATGAATCCTCGTTTCGTACAAAAGGATTGTTGCGTCTATGGCCACCTTTAGTCTTAAATGAAGTCACAACTAATACTATGGTAATGTATCTTTACCTATTTATGTAATGGAAATAGCAAAAGAACAAGAAGAATAGAAAAAAAGTGCATACACAGGCAGATTGAAGCTGCTAATTTAGCCCCTTCAGACTGAGTCTGCCATGTTTGAGGGGGGTGTTTGATATCTCGGCAAAAATGGGCCAGATTTTAATTGAACAGGTTAACAAATCCTGTCAGATAAGGGGGTGCAGATATGACTTGAATATGATAGGTCTTCACAGATGCCAATGGATGAGCTGATAGGCGGCCCTAGGGCCAACTAGATTTGGCCCAGCATGCGGGTGGCCAGATTATGCACAGATCTGTGCATGTGGCAACCACCTATACTAATACACACCCTACAACTTGACTACTATCATATTGTTCACATTCTGCATTGAATTACAAGTAGAATATATTCATCTGCAACTGTGAGGGAAATAGTAACACTAAATGATTTTTTTGCTGCAGTGCAACTATTACAGGTCAGTCTTACCCTTTTCAATGTCAGTCTGTGACAGGAAAGGATAACACAAAGGCATATGAAGTGATTGTGTATATTAACTCTAACTGCACTGCCTGTGTATTCTGCTCCACTTTATAACTGATGCCATTACTATGATGATCAGCACTAGGGCTGCATTGTAGATGTGCAAAAGAAGTGGGTAAGGTTATATGTGGGGTCCAGTGACAACTCCAAACACAGTAAATTGCACCACACCCTCTCTCCCTGCCCCTGCAGTCCCTCTGCAGTCATTCCAAGCATTATACTGGGCTGTGCAGGAGAAGTCCCATTGTCATTTCTGGCTAAATATAGATGCACAAAGTGGATTCCTAGATAAGGTAAAAGAGTGGAAGAGCTAGAGGAAAACCAGAGGATAGAGTGAGAGACTGCAGCAGGGATTCATGCAGGGGAGTAGTGCTATAAGAAGTTGCCAGGGATCTCCAGTGTTGGCCACTCCAGCTGATGTTCAGCAACTCCCAGGATCCCCAGCTGCAGCTAGTTGACTAGAGTAAATCATGAGGCGCTGATAGGGCATTATGCGTGATTATAAGATGACACACAGATACACAACAACGCACATATCCCCTCAGGCATCCATGCTACTATAATACATGACAGACGCACATGTGGCTGCGCAATGATACCCTGTGACTGAGCTGTCCGGCACACGAGCAGATACTTACTGAAGCAGAGGGCAACAAGCCGCGAGTGGCGCCTCCAGTAGGAGTCGCGTCTGTCCCAAAGGGGTCGCACGATCATTGTGTATATGGAGCAGGCGGGATGCGGAGATTGCTGGGGATCCCGGAAACAGAGAGTCAAAAGGTAATTAGAAGCTGGTGTGAGTGTCAGTAGGAAGTGCTCATTGCACTCTACATGATATGTGTCTATGTGCAAATGTATCTCTATATCACTGGTCTGTCCTCATGTGACCTGAGCCCCACTATCCAAGGGTACCACACTCACACCGCCTTTACTTACCTGCCAATGTCACTTTGTGTCTGCCCTTCTTCTTCTTCGTCCCCTTTTCTCTCTCCCTTTGCCCCCCTCTGCTGTCCCTCTCTAGCTCTCCCCCTCTCCCCTGAATCCTTGGATCGCTTCCCATGTGCAGAGACACTACTGCTGACTTTTCATCTCTGCAGTTTTCCTGAGGGGCGGAGCCAGACGGAAGCACCGCCCCCTGCTCACTGGCTGCTGCGGCTCTGTATCGGTGAGTGCAGCAGATGAGCAGCTCTAGGACCAAATACCTGGACTGTGACTGTCTGCACCTTCTCAATGTCCTGCTCAATTCAGTATATATCTAATCGTTCTTAAACAAAGGTTTTGTTTGCTAGCTGTGTTTTGCCTTCTGCTTCCAGACCTCCAGCTATAGCAAACTACAGATACAACTCCCAGCATGGTGAGTGTTGTAACAGCCGGACAGCTGAAAGTTGAAGATCCCAGTTTTCATACAAATTAGGACTTTTCCTTTAAAATATATAAATTCTTTTAAACAATATTTTCCATGGTTCATCTGACCCGTGCTCCTTGGTATACACCTGTGCCAAACGCTTTAATACAAAATAATAAATGCTCTATTTATCTCCAAGCATTATATTACAGGGTGAAATCCTAAAGGGAACAGAACATTATGTTGCAGTGTGATTTCACCAGAAATGTTAAAAATACATTTCATATGTGATCATTTTTATTTCTGTAATATAGGCTTTCATTTGTTTTTAGAGGAGCGGTCACTCAGTAATCATAATTTAATACATACTCCCAGTGTAACCTGGCAGAGGATGATGGGATTTGTAATTCACCAATTTGAAGGTCAGGGGATTTATGCCATTATAATAAGTGGGATGTTCATTATCAACATATACATTCACAATACCTTAAAATGGGTTAATGAATATTTGTAGGTCATACTTACTATACATTTCGAGTCCCAAGTCTCTTAGCTGTAATACTAGGTAACAGTAAATCGTTGAAGCTCTTAGCATTATGGAGAGCAATATATTCATTAGCAGGGTATAGAGATTAGGTTATTGTAAAGGAATCATTTTACTGCTCCGGTTACTCATATTGCAAGTGCTGTGCACAATATCTGTGCAGGGATATCTATTATCAATATACAGTGCAGCATGTATAGCTTGTCTGCATCACAACTCAGGGTCATAAAAAAGATCTGAAGGGAGGGGGTGGCATGTAGCACATGGGACAGGGAGAAGAGACAAGCTAGGTCCTGAAGGCAGTTTTTGGATGAGGTGCACCAGGGGAAGGAGAGAGGCAGTGAAGAAGAGTAAGAAAGGAAGAGAACCAAGTTGGCATTAGTAGAAAGGTATCACTATCAGTTTTCTACATTAGTAGAGTCAGGTGCAGAGGGGGGTAAGACAAGAGATGTAGGCGCTTTGCGAATGAGATGCTGATAAAACAAATTAGAGAGCTTAGGATGTACAAGCATTAAGGATCTGCTGTTTGGAGACACTGTTCAATAGGTGAGTGTGTTTTTCTCCACACATATTATTATTATTATTATTGATATATATGTATTAACATGTCTGAAATAGCAGCACTACTATAGAGACGTTGCTATACATTTCTGTGAGGTACCATGTGATGTATGTTACTCAGACCACAGTATCCCAGTATGCCATGTACTGTGATTTGAATTCCCATTCTCTTCTGATTTTACACATTTTTATGTGTATTTATGTTCCGTCTTTTTCGGCTTTACAGTATGTGTTTGTGCTGTGCCCTCATGTGACATTCATAGAGTAAGTGTATTAAAGGGGTCTCTTGATTTCCCGACTCTGTATTTAGAGGTGTGTTACTTACTTTTTCGAGCCCTGCTATTATATTTTGTGCAAAACAGAGTTTCTTTACTTTCCAGGACTCCTGCTGCTATATTTAGTCTCTGAGTAATACAAATGTCCTTTATATACTACTGCATGCCCAATTTGGGTATAATACAGAGGTCCCTTATGTACCCTTATTATTACTTTAGAGTATAATACAGAGGTTTTAAATGTACTCTTGTGAACTCTGCTGTTCTGTTCAATCTGGCTATAATACAGAGGTGCCTTAAACAGGAGCCTTGCTGTTATATTAATTCGGATTATAACACAGTGACTGGCTGATTTGTCCAAGGGCAACAGAAGCCATAGATAGAAAGTAAAAAAAAATAATCCATATTATGTTGCATTTTGATGTACGTAGAAGGATACCCTAAATTTCATTTAGTGAGTTGACTCTACAACTCCTTTGAGGTATATTGGAAAGTTTGCTTTCATTATGCAAAGTTTTATATTTGGGGTTGCCTAAGATGCAGAGCCCCACTGTATTTTTATAGCCTGTGTATGAATTGTATGGTTTAATGCAGGGGTTCTTTATTCCTGTAAAACGTGATGTCACTCTAAATGTAATAGAGCTTTCTAGTTTATATGTGTAAGCGCTGCTGTATAATACATATTTTGAGTTTAAAGGCTGAACTGCATGAAAATTTTCCCTGGATGCCCCTGACACTGGTTGAAAGGGAGTTTGTCTAATTTTTGTAATGTGTGATTTATAAACACTAAAGATCTCTAAGTTAGTCTTACTATACCTGAATTAATGTCAACGCAGGTTCTAGGTTGTCCTTACAGACATCTTAGGTGCTCAGTCTGAGTGTTCTCAGGAGATTGCAAGCTTGTTAGGTGTATCTTGCCATATTATATGTAGTTTGAGGAATGGTGGTGTCTGCTTTCTTAGTCAACCCTGCTGTATCATCTGTTTTGAATGTTGTGCAGAGGTCGTTGGTTGTACAGCACAATGTAGTTCAGTTATAATAACATGTTGACTTGAGTAGGTATGATTTATTTATGTATTTTAATATAAATTAGATTTTTTTTATTGTTTCTGTACATAGACTGTTTCCCCTTTAATGCAGAGGTCCAAGAAGATTATGAAGTGGGCTGGGAATGGGAGTCCAGAGTCCAAAAATCTAATCCAGCCCAATTGCAAATGAACATTTAAAGGTGAAACAAGAGCATAAGGACAAATGGGTTAGAGGTGATGACCCAATCCAGGCATGCCTCAGTCTTTTATAAGGCAAACAGAGGTATTTAAACTACTGTATATATGCAGTGTCCATAAAAAGGCTGTTATGTCAGGGTGAACATCTATACCCACACATGCAGCTTTATCAAAATGAGGCCTGGTATATGCATTGGTTTATAGGAGCATGATGTAAGTCTGGGTTGCATTATTTTGGTTGAGGTACTGGGATAGGATGCTCTGGGCGCCCACTGGTTGAGTGTTGAAAGTAGTTTTTTGGAGTCTATGTTACTGTTCAGAAACGTCTGGAATCTTCCTATATGCCCAGTTCTACAACATTCTTGTTATAATTCATGCTGTTTGCTCTTCGCTGTGGCTTTCATTATGGGGGTTATTTATCAAAGGTCAAATTTTAGAGTTATGTGAGGTTTTTTAGACCTTGAATGAACTCACAACTTGAATGGTTTCTCATTCTGTCTTCATGCAGGAGTTGGATGTCAGATAATTATTGACGGTTATATCAAATATATCTTATGGGGGGGGCTTCTTTTGCCTAGAAGTTGTATTCGAGCTCACTCTATTAAAATCACCAGAAAACTGGTCTCTCTACATGCAGAATTTGTGCAAAAGGCATTTATTTTGTTTGTACTGGAATCAGTTAATTGAATGAGCCCTAATTCAACTGCTAGGAAAGGAAGCCCCCCCCCATAAGATATATTGGATCTAACTGCCAATGACTATCTGACACCCAACTGCTGCATGAAGACAGAATGAAGAGAAACAGATGCTGAGAGAGAAATAGTGAAGATTAACTTTTTTCAGTTATTCTTATTTCAGAAACGATGCAGACTATTTAATTGATTGTATTTACAAAGTTTCTTATTTCAGTATGATGAAGCTTATATTAAATTTTCATTTTCGCGATAGTTCCCCTTTAAGGAAAAACTCAAATGTAAGTGAAGGCAGGGTTAACAACCTAAAAACTTTGAAAAAAAAAAAAACATCATGAAGGCTATAAACATAGTAGTATAGAATGTTATAATACTATAATTATTATACTGTGAAATTAAACTTTGAATTGACTTCTAATATCCTTATTAAATTACATCAGGCTACATCATCATTTATAATTCATTATAATTACTGTTGTGGAGAAAATAAATTGCATGTAAAACTTGATGTGCAGTAACGTTTTTATTCACAAGAGGAGAGCAGTGGCTATTAGATTAGCGGTCAGCTCTTGTGGGTGCCTCTCTGCATCGCTGCACTGGGAATGTATATTTCTATACATGCAAAGAAATAAATACGTACATTTTAATATAACTCCAGTAACACTGCAGCATCATGGGACTTGACAGGTGCAATTATACTAGGCATCTGGTTAGAACCTCCCCATCAGCTGCTTGGTATATGTGATGGCTTCCCATTCAACTGTCTGTTCCTGTTATTATATACACACATAAACTGTGCATACACAAATATACTTTTTAGAATGGCATGTTCAGGGTTTAAAACTGATCCTGAGGAAGGCAAAAATACTGATGTATTATATCTGGGTATTTTTCTCCTGACTTCTTAATAGCCATTACATATTCCTGGCGGTACAAAATATTTTTGTGTTTTAATATATATAATATATATATTTTTTTTTTTTGCTAAAAAGTACTGTTCTGCATACATGTGTAACAGAGAGAGTAATATGCTTTTGGATGCATTTCAGTTGTTATTCTCTCAGCAGTGGGAGGTTAGCAGAAGCATGCCAGCGGCCTACCTGAGCCAGTGAATGGACACCCGGAAAGGCAGCCCACACAACGGTACTGTTACACTTCTGTCCTATTACTTTATGGCTGCAGTGTGAGCGACTGTAAGTCACCTTTTTGTTCAAGTACAAGACTATTGTATTCAGCAGGGCTGTAAATGCAGCACAAGCACATTGTAGCAGTCAGCTTTTATTTTCAATTTGCTTAAAAATCTATCCCTTTCTTGTGGCTGTTATTTGTCAGTCATTAAAACCTCTTATGGAGGTACTTTCCAAAACATTATTACTATCACTGTTTAAAATAATATCCTTAAGATAAGTCCATCTTTCTACTAAAAGCAGGGCATGCCCTTTTCCTTTCTGAAAGGCCTATAATTGAATAGACTTCCATTGTGTTTATAGCATGGCCCTTTTAAATTAAGACAAAGCAATTGGCTGATGCCTTCAAAGCAAAAATTTTCCTCTCTCTTATTAAGAGGCATGTAACACCAGAAAATGGAAATACTCTATATCCATGTATACATAATGTCAAGCCCACATTAACAACCCATAGGCATGAAGAAAGAATTTATAATCAGCCTATTCCAGAGAAGATTTTAAAATATACAATAAGAACAAAATACAAATGCAATCAATTTATCACTGCCTCTTTATTTGCTAAGGGTCCTGGTTTAGTCTAGCCCCCGTATGATCACTTACTCTTCAGGTTCCAACATTTTGCAAGATTTGTATACATTTTAAGATTTAGTAGGAAAATCCATTCCACTCTTCCAGGTTTGAACATTTCTATTTTGGTTTGTTAAAGGGATACTGTCATGGGAAAAAAAAAATTTCAAAATGAATCAGTTAATAGTGCTGCTCCAGCAGAATTCTGTAATGAAATCCATTTCTCAAAAGAACAAACAGATATTTTTATATTCAATTTTGAAATCTGACATGGGGCTAGACATTTTGTCAATTTCCCAGCTGCCCCTGGTCATGTGACTTGTGCCTGCACTTTAGGAGAGAAATGCTTTCTGGCAGGCTGCTGTTTTTCCTTCTCAATGTAACTGAAGGAGTCTCCGTGGGACATGGGTTTTTACTATTGAGTGTTGTTCTTATATCTACCAGGCAGCTGTCATCTTGTGTTAGGGAGCTGCTATCTGGTTACCTTCCCATTGTTCTTTTGTTTGGCTGCTGGGGGGGGGGAAGAGGGAGGGGGTGATATCACTCCAATTTGCAGTACAGCAGTAAAGAATGATTGAAGTTTATCAGAGCACAAGTCACATGACTTGGGCAGCTGGGAAATTGACAATATGTCTAGCCCCATGTGAGATATCAAATTTGAATATAAAAAAATCTGTTTGCTCTTTTGAGAAATGGATTTCAGTGCAGAATCCTGCTGGAGCAGCACTATTAACTAATTCATTTTGAAATAAAACATTTTTCCCATGACAGTATCCCTTTAAAGAACAAAGTAAGTTTCATTCACCGGTGGTGCCAATCTGTTAAGCATCCCCAGTAAATTCAATAACTTAGTTTTTCCTGGGCCAGTGGAATTTAGAATAAAAATATATGGGTTCATGGAACTTTGGAACTCTACACTGTCACCTTTCACACTTTTCGATCCTTGCCCCGACAGCCTGCATTTACAATCATGATCTTGGGTCAAATGATCGGATTAGCCACCTTAATGTGGGCATATCGAGGAAAGATCCACTAGTTTGGCGACCTCGTCAAACAAGCAGCTTTTTAAATGTATGGTCAGCTTTAGACTCACACATGCACAATAGTAAAATCCAGAAATGTTACTCAAATGCACCAGTCTAAAGGTGGCCATAGATGTAGAGATCCGCTCGTTTGGAAATGTCGCCCAACGCGTGGATCTCTCTCCGATATGCCCACATTGAAGTGGGGCAATATCGGTCTGATCAGATTGTGGGCCCTATGATCCTATCATAATGGATCCGATACGTTTGGTCAGATCGCAGGACCGCATAGATGCGGCCGCAATCCGGCAGGATTTTTAACCTGCCCGATAGATAGCGATCAGGGAAGCCCGTCAGATGGCCCCACACACGCCTCAACAAGCTGCTGACTCGGTCTGTCTGCAACATTTATCAGCCTGTGTATGGGGACCTTAAGCGTGCCTAGGGATGCCTGGGAAAGGCAAGAAAAATGGCCACACAGAGCTCCACTAGAAAGTTCACTAGGCCCCATTAATATGGTTTAACCAAAGGTCAGGTATATTTAGTACCAGGGGTATCTTTTTAGTGCATTGGAGTGAGGTGTAGCAAGTAGAGTTCCCCTGGAGGATCTATATATAATCTACAGTCTGGTCATTTCCCTATGGGACCAGACTGTAAATTATATCCTTATAAACGGCACGTTTTGACGTCAGAACGCGCCGTTTATAACAAGGGCCCACAGGCCTCTGAATTTGACGTGGCACGGCAACCAAAATTTGACACTGGCTACCAAAATTTCGCCGCTGACCCCTAAGACCCCCCCTCCCAACCTCAGCCTCGTGCTTTTATATGGTCACATAACTCCTCGGTGACTTATAATATCTTTATAAATTACAGTAGGGGGTACATTATCCACTATATAATGGGCAGGTGCCCATCAGTATGTCTTTCCCCTGGTGAGGGCTAGATATTCTATTTATTTCACCAGGTGTTGTAGAATAATGGCGTGTAAGTTAAATAACATTAAAAAGCCTAACATTATTTGATGGTATGAGATATCAACAAGCAGTGATTATGTAAGGCTCATAGTATTGAGAGCAGCTATAACAAGAATTTCTTGTGAAAGACCAATGTAATGGGTAGTGGGCAAAGGGGTTCTACAGTGTAAAGCCACTGGAGCAGTGTGTGGATTCAACTTAGAGGTAAACTGCACCCTACTGCAAGGACTTAGCTATCAGTGTTACTGATGAGAAGTGTCAGTGCTTGATCTCCACACATTGGTATAGCATGCATAAGTCATTTACCTTATGTTTGCTATAGTGTTAAACTGTGATGCCCCTTTGTTATGTCTCTAGGGGGGGCCATGCCAACCTACAATGGAGGAACTACACCAACAGTCAGTGCTCCTCTTCTAGCCTTTACACATGCCATAGCAGAGTCCTTGGGATATGTCTGAGACCAGCAGCTAACTTCCACTCTACACACACACACACACAATATATATTGACTATACATGCAGGTAGCTACAAAATAAAGGAAACACTTGAAAAACTTTTATCAGGATTCTGATTCAAATGAATCCTTACTGTTTGGCTTCAGTTTGGCAGAACCCTAAACGTCTTGTGACAACAGAATGTGACAAGTTTTTGTTAAAATTCTTGCATTTATCTCAAATCTGAATATGCAAATTAGGTTTTGGTTTGGTATTTGACCAGAGCTTTTGTGAAAGATTTGGTATTACAAAAAGTGCACCCCTAATTAAAGCCGGCTACTGAGTTAATTAAGCAAAATCCAATCATGGTCATGGGACCATGCCATAAAAATGTTCTGCTTGGCCATCACGACTACAGGAAGAACATTCAGTAACTTTGAGTGGGGATTATTTAGGGAACATTTTGAAGGAACTACAATGATAAATACTGCAGAATTTGCTGTTGTCTAACAAAAAATAGTGGCTAAATTGATGTTAGTATGATACTCCAAAGGGAAGCACATCATTAACATGAGCATCTTTGGTCAAGAAAAACAAAACAGCTGAATTGGTTATAGCAACTCTATATTGTAGTGTATGCAGGTGTTTCCATTATTTTGGATACACACATATGCACACACACACACACACACACACACACCAACACACAAGTATACATTATACTGTATATTTATTGAAATGTGATGCATTATTGGATGTGGTTTGGTTACATGCATACAGGACCGCCATCAGAAATCAGAGGGCCCCATACGACAACATTTCCTGGGCCCCCTGGGCTGCGCCCACCGCACTGAAGTCAGCAGCTCTCAGAAAGGTGGGGGCCCGGCTAATCAAGTAAATGTGGAGTGGCAGGGCCCCCTTACCCTCGGGGGCCCCCTACAACTCTCCCCCCTATCCCCCCCTGATGGCTGCCCTGGTAACATGTCACATATTGAGTCTTTTGGCTTAGATATTTTATTGATCCTGAAATAATGACACCAAAGAAATCAGCAGAAAATTACTTAGCACTGGGTTCCACCCAGGATTGATGGCGTTAAGAGTTGCTTACATCACAGCAGTCATCTTTAAAATACAGATGAACACATATAGTGCAGTGTAACAGTTTTCTTCCTAGTCATGACATGCAGTGACTATACAAAGAGATATGCATTTATCACACAAACCCAGTCCTTAATATTACAAGAATTTAAAAGGCTGTGTCATCACAAGAAGCTGGCAGTGACTTTGTTAATGAACTGTCCCATTCTATCAGTTACACGCAAAACAGGGCAAACTCCAATACTTTCAAAGGCCCCAAGTCTCACACACAAACAGATCTTACAGAATATCATACACACATACACAAAGGGGGCCCTTAGTCCGTCATAGACTGTCAGTGTTAAAGTGACCATGCACAGGCAAATATTGGCTGCCAATGCAGCCACTTTAAACTGATTTGGCAATCCATTGTTGCCCAGTTATAGACCCAAACCATTTTTTTATCTAGATCAGTATCTAATCATGGCTAATTTAGACAGTTCTTTGGCTGAGAACAAAAGGCATTCAGCTGAGAATCACATTATAAGGTTGCCAAAGATAATTATTCTGTATAGTTTATAAGTTTAATATATTAATTTGCCTCAAACAATGCTTCTTTGTTACTTCAGCCACAGACCTTCCAAGCAACAGTGCAGTAAATGTTAATTAGCCATTAAGATGAAGAATAATTGATTTTGCTTTTGGCCTATTGGATGCTGGTTTCGATCCTAAGTCTAATCTCACATATGGTGTTTTCTGTTCAAGTGTGCATTTTTCAGGCCAAAATCTGCCCCATGTGCACACAATCCAATAGGTGGTTACCATTAATGTAAATCTGCACTGGTGCTACTGGTGTTTTTTCCACCTGGAGATATCTCCACGTGGAGATATGATGTTTTTCCACTGTGTGTCACAGCCTATCAATAGCATTTCCATATCCATGACATTAACATATCCAGAACCTGTGCCAAATCAAGACTGGGCTTCTGTTGTTTGCCAGAGAGGACATAAGAATAGTGACATGACTACTATTCTCTATGTATAAAAAGTGCTTATAACATAAACAACACTAAAACAATTTTCTAAGATTGTACTTTACATAGTACAATCCATTGTTTTTAGACAAAAGTAAAGACTTTCTATTGTCTGCAGAAGTGTCCATATGGGCCACCTATGTGAACCAGTTAAACTATCAAGCTTAACAATTGGATAAGCCCAGTTTGGTCCACCACTTGCTGAAAGAGTGGAACTAGTCACGTTTGCTTGGCTCTACACACAAATATGGGGCAGATTCACTAAGCGCTGAATTTGCGATAGTGTCCGCTTCGCTCACATCACAACACTTCACCAGGTGTAAATTCGCAGAGACAACGCGAAGTTACGTCCAGGGCGACATCCGCTGGCGAAGTTGTGCTAGCGTTACTTCACCAAGCAAAGCGAAGTTGTGCTAGTGTTGGCTAATTTGCATACGGCAGGAGTGAAAGGTGAATGCACGTATATGTTGCAGAAAATTTATTACATTACACAAGCCCAGGGAACCTTAAAAAAATAAAATAGTTGTTATAATGCTCTACACATGAACCCAGTGTATAGTTTATGTTCCAAATGTTAGAAAATGTAGGGGGGAACCCGGGTACCCAAAAAAAAATTTACGGACTGTTGCAGCCTATCACCCTGAAAAAGTGAAAAGACGCTAGGGTTTTTTTGGGGCTTAGAAAATTTTTCAACAAAAAAATTAAGGAAGACCTATACACTCCATTGCACTTCATCTGGTCTGAGCTGGCGAAGGCAAGTCTGGCGGAACAGCTAACGTTCAGTAAAATTGGCATCTTATTGAATTTGCCCAGTTATGTCCAGAGCGTAAATTCTCCTGGCGTTAGAGTATGAAGTTGCGCTAGTGTCTGTCTCCTTTGCTAGCGATGTTATGCCTGCGACCATTAGTAAATCAGCGAAGTACCGAAATGACGTCACGCTGGCAAATTTTCTCCAGCGTTAGTCACTTCGCCCTTTAGTAAATTTGCCCCTAAATGTCTACATATATTTTATAGGTTGTCAGTTCCCCTAGACTGTCACTGACACACTTACACAGAAATGAGAAGATATACGTGGGCATATCTAGCTCGATACCTCATGTTTGGTGGGTAGTGATCTGGCTGGGAGGGCCCAAAAATCTGAGAGTCCTATTTGGCCCACATGTCTCATTCAGTAGAGTCTAAGTTTTGCACAATAGATTGTTGGCACATCAGACAGTCTATCCTATAAAATAAATGTTTTCATTGCCCCCAAAGCACACACACATCGCACACATACAAACACATGCAGCAGTTCCTTGGTTTTTCTAAGACAAATGGGATTCCCCAGTGCTCTGGTGTCACATGCTTCAGATATGTGATACACAGGAATGGGACTCCCACTGGCGGGGGGCCTCAGTTCTTCAAGGAAGAGACTACCTTTAGTTTGCCAGTATCACATGCACACTGTCATGTTCTGGAGGGGAATAATAGTTGATACTTTTACCAGAGAATAATCAACACATTTATATAGCAGCATCGTGCCCCTGGGAAACAGCATCAGATTGTATGTGCTTGTTAGGAGCCAGGGCAGGTCAAGGAACCTCAGGGATGGCTGCCTGTTGAAAGAGAGGAAGAGCAATGGTGGCAAAATGAAGTGTAAGTTAAATAGGAGATAGAATATTGCAGATAAGCTCAAACAAATCAGTTCTAAAATGAAATGCTACTGTAACAGTGTTATGGTGCTCTAATAATGGCGCACATGTTCCAGTGCATGTACAGAAATACAAAGCAATGAGTTAAATGTATATTTAAAATGAAAGTACAGCTATGGGACCTGTTATTCAGAATGCTCTGGGCCTGGGATTTTCTGTACTATTTTATTATTACAGAGACAAATTAATCACTTTTAAAAATTTGGATAAAATGAAGTCTATGGGAGATCTCCATCCCGTAATTTGGAGCTGGCAGGATCCCATATCTGTACCATCATAAACTTTGTATACACCACAAGCTTTGTTTGCCTATGATGCTTGAAAATCAACTTCAGCTTGGTTATATCAGGATATACATATAAAAAAATGTATACAAATTTTTTGAGACTTCTGTGCATCTGAGCTCTTTTAACCTAGCACTGACATACTGTATTTAATAAGTATGACTCTTAGGGCAGAGACACACGCTGCTATTTCGGGAGATTATTCGCCAATAATCTCCCCGAACTGCCTTCCCGCCGGCTACAATGTAAATCGCCAACAGGATGGCACTCGGATCACTCAGCTTTCCAAAGTCGCCCGAAGTTTCCCGTGTAAGGCAACTTAGTCGTCTGAAGAAGAAGCGATTTGTCGCTGGGTGACTGCATTAAGTGCCACTTTTAAGTAACTTTTCAGTAACTAAGGACTGTAGAGGGGAAAGAGACACAGAACTGATTTATGTAGGGATGCACTGAATCCCAGAACGTTTAACAAACCAGTGTGTTTTTACAAGATTCTGATTTTGGGGGATTCCTTGGTCTTGTTTGAACCAATCCTAACCCTAAATAAGACGTGACATTAGACCAAGCGGATATCAACAGTGATAATTAGTTTTGCATGTTTCAAACTAGGGTCCAAATTCAGTTCTGCATTTGGTGTTTGCCTAATTTCTAGTCATTTATGACCAATATTTAACAGTGCTGACAAACAACTTGCGAGCCCCCCAAAACTAACCTAAAATAGGGGACACAACAACCATGGACTTCTGGGGTGTGTTACTGAAAAATGGAGGATCAAATCATTTTCATGCTTCACTGTTCTTCCCTATGATCATTTTTCTGGTGATATTTTACAGTATCTACAATACAGTAATTTCCGACTGCTCCCATATGTGTCTCCCTTTATACTCTTTCTTCTCCTGTATTTTCCTATAATTACTATAGGTCACGTACTTTAAGTTCTCCTCCACCGTTGCCTTCTCCATCAGTCTTCACCTCCTCTTCTGTTTTCTGATCCTCAGAATTGAGGTTTTGCTGTTTTTTTCGTCTGACACATTTTACAATCACTAGGATAAGTATCACAATGGCCAGGAATCCTCCCACAGACGCACCAACTAAAACTGCAACTGTAGAATCCCTCTCAGGAGGGTCTGAAAAAGAAGAAAATAAGTAGGTGGGGCTATCTCTGGCCGTCAGTACTAGTCATGGCTACATAGTTTGTGAGACTGACAAACACCTACTTTTTAACTAAATACTTGTAGCACGGTTACAATAGACTCAATCTATAGCAGTAAACGGTAAATAGTAATTAGCACTCAGTAGGTAGTTGGTGCAGCGAGTCTGTGTCTCTATGAGATGCATAAAGGAAGAAAAACAGTGCTCATCAGTCTTACATGTAGAGAGTCTGCCCATGTCTGTCACTTGGATACAAATAAATGAGTCTGGCTCTTTTTGTCAATGTGACTCTGTGGTGTGTGTCAATGTGTGTGTCAATGTGAGCATCTCTGCTCACCAGTGTAATATACACAGCAGTGCCTATACACTAATACTAAGACTGTTTGTCTGCCTCTGTAATACACATAGAAAGAATACCTGACTTAATTGAAAGGATCACAAGCAAGAGTTTCTATGTAAATTAAGTTGCCTACAAGCCTTGAATTAAAGGCGACCTTTTGTGAAAATGTTAAAGGAAAACTATACCCCCCAAACAATGTAAGTCTCTATTAAAAGATACTGAGTAAAACAGCTCATTTGTAAAACCCTGCTTCATGTAAATGAACCATTATCATGATAATATACTTTTTTAGTAGTATGTGCCATTGGGTAATCATAAATAGAAAATTGCCATTTTAAAAAATAAGGGCCGCCCCCTGAGATCGTAAGATTCACTGTGCACACATACAAACCACATGTAAGGTCACATGAGCCAATTAACAGACAGAGTTCTGCCTTTTGCTTCCTCACTTCTTCCTGTTACAGTTAGTGTTGTAGTATTTCTGGTCAGGTGATCTCTGAGGCAGCACAGATAGTCACGAAATGGTGGTTCAAGGCAAGAGATGTAAAAGGGCAATATTTATGTAAATATATATTCCAGTTTGGTAAGATTCTTTAATATGTCATTCAATTTGATATAAACTATCTGTTGCTTAAGTATTCATTTTGGGGGTATAGTTTTCCTTTAAAGTTAACACTGTATAAGTTTCCTCTCGTGCAACTTTTAAAGATGATCTATGTAAAATTCTGAATTGTTACTGTAACCCTCTCAGCAATCTGTCTCTCTACATGCAGCAGTCAGAGTTACATTTTGATGGACAGTTCTCAGCTTGTGTCCCCTTTGCCTAGACAGAGACTATTACAGCTGACCAACTACAACACAAAGCTGCATTCAGAGAGACAAATGGCTGAGGGGTGAATAGTAAATAATACATTCATTATAAGAGATGGCAGAGAACTTGGAAAATGTTTCATTTCTATGACAAAAGCTTAGATCACATTTTCATTTTCAGTCATAGTTTCCCTTTAATATTTCTGAATTTACCATTATATACTACAGAACAGACAGATATGGGCATCTGGTCTCTTCCTGTCCTCGCTGTCCTACATACATACATACATACCTACATACAGTATATACATACATACATACAGAATAAACACATTGGCATGGGATCTCCTCCTTTATTTACTGGCATACACTCCTATAGAATAGACACAGGACATTTCCATACTGCACTGCAGTGTGCAAAGTGTGATTTTGGATGCATAGTTTTTTATAGTTTGTATTTTCTCATAATTCCAAGATTATTGCAGACAGCAGGGGAAGTTGCATCAAACGCAATTCCACTTGCACTTTGACATAAATCATATGCAATATCTGGTTGGCATAATTTTTGTCTTGATAGTAACTTGTGTACCCGATTCATTTGGTGCAACCATGCTGCAACAACGGTTGCACCAAATGAACCTGCATGCAAGTCTCTGTAGGAACCCTGGAGCTGCCATCTGGTTTGGAGCTGGTGGTAACTCCAGAGTTTCCACAGCAACATGCATCAATAGATGCAATTGCAGTTAATTCGGAACAAGAGTCAAGAGAAAGGCAGCAATGTTGAGTGTGACTATATGGAAGTGCAAGGAGCGCATGTTGATGCAAGTACCTTTAATGAATGGCATTTTTCCTACAACATACTGCAGAAAAGTGCAACTGTGGTTCACTAAGTAAATGACCCCTATGGTATCCTAATATCTTCTAACTGCCAGGTAAATGTTCTTTTATTATATTTATAGTTATGGGACTTGTTATCCAGAATGCTCAAGACCTTGGGTTTCCAGATAAGGGGTCTTTCCATAATTTGAATCTCCATACCGTTAAGTCTGCTACAAAATAAGGTGAACATTAAATAAACTCAATAGGATTGTTTTGTCCCCAATAAGGATTCATTATATCTTAGTTGGGATCAAGTACAAAGTACCTTTTTATTATTACAAAGAAAAAGGAAACATGTTTTAAATGTTTAAATTATTTAATTAAAATGGAATCTATGGGAGATGGCTGTCCCATAATTCAGAACTTTCTGAATAACAGGCTTTTGGGTAACAGATCCCATAGCTGCTCCTTTAAAGTGGACCTGTCACCCAGACACAAAAAACTGTATAATAAAAGTCCTTTTCAAATGAAACATGAAATCCAATTTAATTTTTTTTATTAAAACATTCATAGCTGTTGTAAACTCATTTAAAAATTTCAGCTGTCAATCAAATATTGTCTGCCCCTCGTCTATGCCATGGGCATAGAGGCGAGGCAGACAATTACTTTCACTTTCCATTCAGCACTTCCTAGATGTCACTGCTCTCCCCACATTCCCCCATTCTCTTCATCATTTAATTGTGTATCCAGGGCATGGGGATTCTGGTGCACAAACAAGATTCTGAGATGATGCCTTAATAACAATGTCCACACAAAATGGCTGCTGCCTGCTTGCTATCATTTTGAATTCCCAGACTGAAGGAAACAAGATTCAAACAATTTATATAGTGTAATTAAAGTTCATTTTGCTTGACTAATGTGATAAAATAGGATTTTGAATCATTTTTTTGGGTGACGGGTCCCCTTTAAAACAGATGCACACATGCTAAAAGTTTTTAGTATCCTAAGCCATATGTACTGAGAGACCAGATACACACAGACATAGGGGAATATTTATTAAGACTGAAGTTAGAGCTTGTCACAGTCCACAGTCCTCTAGAGTGAAAGTAAAAGCGTATTTATCAATGGGTGAAAGTGAAGGTTCATCCATTGATAAATACACCTTTCAAAATCCCCTAGAAATGAATGGAGAGTGGGACTGTGGCGACCTCTAACTTCACTCTTTAATAAATATACCCCCACATATCACCAGGCTTGGCCATGTCAAAAATGGTGGGAAAAACTGCATACATTTTTTATGAGTTTTTTCTTAGAGTGAATACCACCGGAAGCAATATAAAATAACGCCGGCAAATCTGCCGTTCTCAGTTCGTAAAATAAAACACACCTTGATAAATTCACCTTTTGTTTTACACAGCATAATAAATAATTCCTACAATGTCTCTTTTTAATCTTTGCTGCCTCTTGCATCCACTGTCACACATGCATATTAAATAAGCACTTGCAACAAGGTCTGGCTCTTAGTTATGGGACATCATAATAACCTTGCAATCGAAACACACACAGGCACATAGCCTCCTCTAATCTCTTAGCATTACAAACCCTCTGTTCGAACTTCCAGGTGGATTTTTCCAACGCCTCTATCTCGGTCTGGTGGATTCAGAACATAACAGTAATAGTATCCCTCGTCTTGTAGCTGGATGTCGTGGATCATCACCGTTAAGTCATTTTTAATGGGATTCCCTATAAACTCCACTCGGCTTTGAAAACGCTCAAGGTTGTGGTAAGAGATCTTCTTATTATACTGAATGAACTGTGGGGTGCAAAAAGACACGCATGACCTGAAAAAATACTAATTAAGATTCATATATATTTGTTTACAACTGGCCTTTTGTTTCCCAGTTTGGAACAACAAATAAGGGACAGCGAGAAAGACAAACGTGAACATAAATGCAAGAAGCAAAAAAAAAGAACTGGTTCCCTCACCCAATGTGTCTGACGAAATTAGTCATAGGTGAATCAGACCCATTTTGTTTCATGCAAAATTAACAAAATAGCGAAAATTCGCCAAAATGGATTGAAGTCTATGGACAACAAAATTAATTTTGACGCAGGACAAATTGCGCAACAAAATTTTGACACACAACAATTTTCACCCATAGGAGTCGTCATTTTCGCGGTGAAACTTTTGAAAATTTTGCTCATCACTACGACAATTAAAGGTGTGGTTCACCTTTAATGTAACTTTTATTATGTTATAGAACAGCCAATTCTAAGCAACTTTTCAATTGGTTTTCATTATTTATTTTTTTTATAGTTATTTGCATTTATCTTCTCACTCTTTGCAGCTTTCAAATGGGTGTCACTGACTCCCTTCTAAAAAAAACAAATGCTCTGTAAGGCTACAAATGTATTGTTATTGTTACTTTTTATTACTGATCTATTATTCAAATCAATGCTTGGTTGCTAGGGTCATTTGGACCCTAGTTACCAGATTGCTTAAGATGCTAACTGAAGAGCTGCTGAATAAAAAGCTAAATAACTCAAAAACCACAAATAATACAAATTGAAAACAAATTGCAAATTGTCTCAGAATATCATTCTCTACATCATGTAACAAATCTGCAAGAAGTTTGTATTTTCTGCTTGTATCGGTGTGAGTTTACTGGAACGGTAACATCCCAGCATGTTGATTGCCTACTGATAATTTAACCTGTTGTGCATTTGTTTTGTAGTAAAGAAATTTGATGGCACACTCCACTGAATCAGACACTGGAGCTTTTCTAAATGAGCCCTATTATCTCTTTCACAGATACTGTGAAAATGCCATCTAACATATTACCACTATATCTTAATGCTTTTGTCACCTACGATAAATCTTAGCTACTGTGGGCGATTAATCTCCCGGAAATGCCTTCATATTGGCAAGAATATGAATCTTCAGCAGGATGGCATAAGTGTCGCTTCAGTTTTCCTTGTGAGGCAACTTCGGAAAACCGAAGCAACACTTACGCCATCCTGCCGGCGATTCACATTCTTGCCAGTATGAATGCATTTATGGGAGTAAAAGTTTAATCTGGAATGCTTGGGACCTCCATAACTTAGATTTGGAGATTTGGATCTCCATACCTTAAGTCTGCTAAATAATCATTTTAACATTAATTAAACCCAATAGGATTGATTAATGATATCTTAATTTGTATCAAGTAAAAAGTACTGTGTTTAGAGCTTTGAATTTAGAGCTTTCTACATATCCGGTTTTCCAGAAAATTAATGCCATGCTAACAGACTATACAAGGGCTTGCATACAGGGGCATTTGAAACTCTTGGAATATGTAGCCAAATACATATTAAAAACATTAAAGGTCAATTACGCGTCTGAGGCATTTTTAAAAGAGAAAAAATAGGAGCCACAGCATTGTAGTCATATGAGCCGGGTGGGTTGGCACATAGGCATCCCCTCCTTCTGACCCTTTCTTTCTCTAAGTTGCACTCCTTCCCATTGTGGTTTGCATGCCTCACTAGATTTGTTTTTTAGGTTTTTTCTGAATGAACACTAAGGGGAATGCTCTTGCACAATTCAGAAGCACTTTTTTTTTAACTGCAGTCTTGTGAAGTTCCAAAAACAATATACAAACACAGATCATGTGAACTATTAGGCTGAGGGCACACTCAGTGTCAATCTGCTGCTCCCAGCCCATGTTTTTTTTGCAGACTGAGCGAAGCGGATCTGCTCCCTTACACACATCAGTAAAACTGCGCTCACAAGTTCAGCTTCTGCCTCTACATTGCTACACAAAGTAGAGCTGAATGGAGGTGGAGTCAACGCTCTGTGTGCCCTTAGCCTTATGGCTTGACTCTGTCCTTAGATTTCAAACAATATGTGAGATGGGTGTAAAGCAGCTGTCATTTAAATCAAGAATGCAGAAAGGCAATCTTTTAAATTATATAAGAACTTATGGATAATAATATGGCTCATTTACCATAGTAAGCAACAATGCTACTGGTTAAACTAGGATCAGGATTGGGTGCATTAAAGGAGAAGGAAAGGTTAAAACTAAGTAAAGCTTTATCAGAAAAGTCTATATAAATACACCACTAAACCCTCAAAGTAATGCTGTTCTGAGTTATCTGACAAAAGAAACACCACAATTCTTTCCTTCTATTGTGTACTCATGGGCTTCTGTATCAGACTTCCTTCTTTCATCTTAAACCTCCAGGGCACTGGCTTGAGCATGCTCAGTTTGCTCCTCTCTCCCTCCCCCTCCCTTCTCTCTCCTCTCCTCGCTGCTGTAGTCTGAGCCCAGAGCTGAGAGCGAGCAGGGAGAAACTCTGGCAGGAAGTGATGTCACACCAAGCTAATATGGCAGCTTCAATCCAAACAGAGAGCTTCTAGAGCTGTTTACTAAGATATAGTAAAGCATTCTACAGAATAAATATTGCGTTCTAGCTTGCACTTTCTGGCATATGTATTGGCAATAAACTGCCTTGGTAGCTTTCCTTCTCCTTTAAACCTCCATACATGTGTGGGAATGATTTGGTTGTGCATACTATGAAACATGGAGTACAGAGGAGCTCCTAACCAGGCAGTAAGTACTAGCCTTCCTTTGCTTGTTGCAGGTTGGTATAAATTGCTATTTAAACCTGGCTTGAATGCATCAAAAAGTGTACCATTAGGAATGTAAGTAAATAATTCATCATAGACCTTATAGAGCAAAATTGTACATGGTACAGGATGTAATGAAATATGCTTTATTATTGAAAGGTAAAGAGCATTATGGAAACACTGGAAAGATCAATGTAATTAGAGAATATCATGAGATATAAGTGACATACGCAAAAGAGCAGTTTGGAGCTTTTCTGTTGATAATTAGACTACAAGTATGGGATCCCTTATCCGGAAACACATTATAAAGAAAGCTCTGAAGACCATCTCCCATAGACTACATTTTAACCAAATAATTACATTTTTTAAAAATGATTTCCCTTTTCTCTGTAATAATAAAACAATTCTTTGTACTTGATCCCAACTAAGATTTAATTAATCCTTATTGGAGGAAACACAATCCTGTTGGGTTTATTTAATGTATAAATATTTTTCTTTGTAGATTTACATTATATTTATGGAGAGACACCTAATGTGGAAAACCCCACGTCCCAAGCATTCTGTATAACAGGTCCCAAACCTATACTATGCTATACTTGAGGTGGTATCTGTTTATAGTGGCTCAGCAGTTACCTTGGAGCAGTAGCATCTTGAGTTTAATTTTAACCTGCACTCCCTGTTTCTCCTATTGCCTGTGTGTGGTATTACACACTCTAACTTCCACAGAGGCAGCGGCTGATGGCTGGGGTGAATGATCTCTTTAAAGCACTGTATAAAATGTCAGTCCACTATAAATACATTTTATAAATATAAAACATTAAGTAGAAGTAAATCTGTGGCACAGATGTTTCCTGGGAATGGTTATGCTTGACAAAATGAAGAGAAATGTCTCCTGTCTAAAAGACATTGGAAACTTGTGAAAATAATAAGAGGCACAGAAGCTCCCCTTAAAGTACAATAAGAAGACCATCCATATCAGATACAGTAGTGATTAGCTAGGGGAAGTATAGGGGACTTGAGACATGGTTCAACTAAGGCACTAAGTAGGCCTATTGTGCACAAAAATAGATTTTCACTGCAGAATAAAAACATTGCATGCTGAAGGACAAAGCAATTCTACATGTGGGGCTGTGGGATATAGGTAACTAGAAAGGATGGGATAGAACCCACTAGGAAAATGATACTTCTGCTCCGGCACTAAGATCTTTTATTTGTTTTTCTAGGAGCTGATTGCTTTCTATTAAAAATAGAATATGTATTGGGGCTGAGTCTCTAGTTGCTTTACCAGTGACAAAATTGGTTAATGATAGTGTAGAGACAAAGAAACAACACAAAACAGAATTGTGAATACAGTATTAATGCAATAAGACAAGATTAGGAACAGTACACAGACAGCAAGAATATATGAGAGGAGCCAAAGTAACAGTAACAGTACTGACACAACAGATGAGTTTTGCAGTGCATTCACATTATAGAAAAACAGCCCTTGAAGGGACTGTTATACCACAGTTGGGAATGCAGCTGAATTGACATAGACCGAGGGTACAATCATTAATTTCATTGAGACACAGCGTAGACACTGAGACTGGACAGAGGTTTCAGCAGGGAGCACTGTGGATACTTTAATAAGGATGAACGAATTATTATGCTCACATAGTTTTAGGTTATATCTCACTACAGACTGTACTGAGACTGAGTACATTTAGGGGGCTAGCTACACAAGAGACCTTTTGATATGATCTGATATCTGGAATAGATTAGAACAGGTAAACAGAAATATAGTGGATTTTCAGTGCATGTCAATATAATACAAGGGGGCAGCCATTCAAGTTGGTCTGGGTTTTAGGGCCCATAGTTATAATAAATATACTCTGATGAATTCATTGGTTTTAGTACTTACCCTTGAGAGAAACAGGCCAAACGTCATTAACTTTCTCTACTGAACTACAGAACAAAACATTTTTGACAAATTTGAGACTGTTCAGGTTGTGGGTGCTACAGTGGCTGAGGAATTCTGACATTTGTAGTTTACAACAGCTAGAATTTTAAAAAAGGAAGGCAATATGACAGTTAAATTAGGCAATTACATTTATGGGATTATGGCTAGTCTTTAGGATGTTGGAACTATGTGGTCTTCGCAGGGCACCCTAAGTAAGGGTTGACCAGACTGCTGTGTATACTATTATATACAAACAAATTGTATATTTGTAATATTAAACTCTAAACATTGCAGGCACTGAAAGCTAAGATGCTTAAGCCACCATAGCCATAACAAGTAGTGAACAAAATAGAAACCAAATTATTTCTTAAGGACCTGTGTTGTTACAGTGATATTAAGTACAAGGAGATTCAAGTAATAACACAAAAAAACACAAATTACTGAGACAGTGAAAAGAGGCTCTGTTGACACAGACAATGACATTTTGATAGTGGGAAAAAGACATTAGTGAAATATAAACAACAGAAAAAACATACACAGTTTAACTTTATTTGTAATTTTAAGAAGAGAAAAAATAGTAACTGTCCTGGAAAAGATTACTATAATAAAAAGTAGTGGGTGATTGCATATTGTAATATTTGATACTTTTCCTGTAGCTTTGCCACATTATTTACTTTAATGGAACTGGATAACATGATGTTGTATTCTTTCTATTCAGTATAGCCACATTTTCCTTCAACCCTGCAAGCATTTTACAAGAGTATTGATGTATAGTATTTCCTAAAGAAAGAGGGACCAGGTACAAAAACATTAGTTGCTGAGGCTCACTTCAGCAACAAATAACATCTAGTGATATGGAATAATGATTAGTAAGATATAGTAAGGAATGTGCCACTTGGTGCTAAAAAAGAGGTGTTAAATATAAGAAATAAATTGTGTCTAGTTAACACCAATTATGTAATATCATTAAAGATGTTATTGTTACATCACAAGCTACTGTAAGTATTAAGAAATAAATCTGCAATAGGATTTTGCATGAATGTTTTAATGAAAAAAATGTGGGCATTGGAGATTGGGTTAGGGTCTGTATATATGATATGGGTTCTAGTTAGGGTCTCTGGGTGAGATACGTACTGGTTAGGGCTAATTCTAAACTTAACCCATTCAAACACTGTATACCATGGCTAACATAACTTGTTCTGATAGCGGCATTGTTGAAACTATAACATGAAGACAAACAAAAAACCATGATGTGACATGAGCAGTATAAGGTAACAGATACCAATAATAAGGAGCAGAAATGTTCCTATATCCCTCACCATCTCCTCACTGCAGTTCTCACAGCTCTTGTATGTCCAGTTCATGGAGAAGAGTTTGTTGTTGTCCATTTTGTAACAGGAGCTGAATTTGCAGGGCAGCCGTACATCTGTACCATTTAGGGCATACACTGTAGGGGGGGCGGTGATCTCCATTCCTGACACAACAACTATATACATACATCCGTTATTGGTACAACAAAACTCAACATATCTGATGCAAAGCATTCCATATCACTATGCACGTATCACAATCAGAAATATGTATCCTTCATGCAGAACAGGTAGCAGAGTGCACCAGCAAACATGCAGAGAGCAGGAAACAGATAATGCCTTACACGAGCAGATTAAAACTGCCGATATTAGTCCTTTAGACAGATTCGGCATCTTATATAGAAAAAAAATGACATTCATTTTCACAGCAATGGGATATAAACATTTCCCCAACTAGCCACAGAGTACTCAGCTGTATTATACTTTATGAGTGCCATAATAAATTAGAAAACCAACTGCATTTCTGAGTTAGTACATTAGGGCACATAGATATTGATGGCAGATAAGAACCTAGTCACCTACGTTTCCCATTCTCAACTCATTTCCCTGGTTCAGACTCCATTAGTACCACTCCTGCTGAGGAGTCAAAGAACATACTGTCTCTGTCATCATAGTATATTCATTATCAGTAAATATATCCTGTGTATCATTATGGTAATTGACAATTTATTGGAGAATGAAGCAGTACGGGTTAGTATATTATCCCAAACGTGGTATCTGTAATGGCCTGGCAGCTGTTTCAGACACTAAAACTAATGGCACATATACTATGACAGGTTTTGTCATACAGCAAAAAACAGTGGTGGTCAATACATCACCATCTGCCTGTTGTTGCCCCTAATGTTATTTAATGGTAAGCACCCTTGCTGACGCACAGGGAGCGGTGACAGGCAGACATCTGTGCAGAAATGCTTGAATGCACCAGGGCAATCAACATTAAATATCATTGAGGAGTGTAAATAGTTGGGCGATGGCATTTGTCTGTTGCTGTTTTCCATTGGATGGCAACAGTGAAAAAAGACACTGTATCATTACAAAGGATTCAGGGGGGCTTCTGCCCAATGCTGTGTTTCAATAGATGCTTTAAAAAAAAATATGTCACCTTCCAAAAAATTTTAAGGGCTGGGGCATTAAAAAGACTTTTCTGTGGGTGCAACAACGACAAGTATTTTTTGCAGTAAACAATGCATATGCAGGTGTCTGTTTATAGTGTGAGCTGCAGTTTTTGGGAACTATCAAATTCAGATGTGTGTCCCCATCTTCTAGAGCCACTCATTGCATTCTATCAGAACATGTTTAATGTAAGCTGAGCAGACATATGACACAGAGAGCTGATTATGAACATAGGTGCTAAATTGTGCATGTGCAAGTGCCAGTAGATATTAGCTTCAATTGTCCAGCTTGCTGGATGGTTGCTATTGCCACCTGCACAGTATAGCACCTATGTTCATAAATTAGATTGGATAAACTGATATTTAGAAATTGCAGAAAGAAACAGAAGACATAGACTTACAGATAGATAGACTTACAGAGAGATGATAGATAGATAGATAGATAGATAGATAGATAGATAGATAGATAGATAGAGTTATAGGACAGTTTACCAATCTGTTGCACAGAATGCTAGATCTCAAGGTGAAAATCTGCTGCACTGTGTTACTGCACACTATGTTATTAGCAGTGTACAGATATTAAGTAGCAGCACTGAGTGCATTATGTATATAATTTGTGCATTGCTCTGTGCATTCTCCCCCACTGTGCAACTCTATACTTCACTTTCATTCCCCTTTAATTGTCAAGCCCCCCCTCCCCCTTCTGCTTGTCTTCCTCCCCTCCCTCTATTCCTGCGCTTGCTGCACTGCAGGTATATTCTGGTCTCTAATGCACAATCTGGGTCACATTGCAGGGATCAGATCTCTTGCAAGAATGGCTAAGAAGAGTCCTCTGCTGGCAGATCATGATACTGAACATCCCAAATCATCCACAAAGCCAGACCAAGAGAGGGTTAAGAAAGAGACACGGCTTCCATTATTAAAAAATCAATATGTGCTCTCTGCTGAGTCAGGGTTAAGGAGGAGTATGTAGGATGGGTGTTAAAGTAAGCCACATTAATAATATCTGCAGCCAGGGCTGGGAAAGAGGTAATGCAGCAAGATGCATATCTGTCATTTAGATTTAAGAAGGACTTTGTCATTCTTCCTATGTACTAGAAATCAGCCACAACCTTCTTTAACATTCCCTTCTGCTCTATAAACAAGCAAGGCATAGAGATGTTAGATAACTTCATACGTATATAGTTAGTACTGCGCACAAACCTGCCAGCAATGCTGCCTGCTACGGTTTATTGAATCATCTTCAAGTAAGCAATACAATTGGGGAACAGAAGACCCCTGAACATTGTGCTCAGCAGTAATTGTCTTAGTAAAACCCCCTTGTGCAGTTATATTTCATGTGTGTGTGGTTCTATTAACTCCATAAGGAAAGTTGCATTATACATTGTTATTAACATATGTTACACAAGGGTAATGATAATGAATAGCCTGTTAAACATTTTCTAATAATGATATCATATGACTTTACAAGGCAAGTGCATAATAAAAAATAATTTACCCACTGTTGTAAAATATATGGTTATATGAATTCACCTTGGCATTTCATGAGCCATAAAAGTCAGTCTGCATCTTTGTGCCTTTATTTGGTCATGTAACGCCTTCTAATATGCTTATATTAGTATGTGTGTGTGTGTGTGTGTGTGTGTGTGTGTGTGTGTGTATATATATATATATATATATATATATATATATATATATAGTGTATATATATAAAATCCAAAATGCATTTAATTTAGGAGCTATCTGCTTTCCATATAAGTGACCTGTTTGCTCCCAAGGTGAAGGTGCTTAGCATTATACTCTGCTAGTACCCTGACACCTTTCTGCAGTACATATAGAGGCAGACAGAGCATTTGCTGTTGGGCCACAACCACTGACAGGGGAACCTTGGATAGAAGATATTATTTCTAACTCTATTTCTAACTCTGCATTATAAGCTCTGGTTTTTTAGCATTTACATTAGGTTTTGGCAGCTTGTGTTAGGGTTGTCACCTTTGGTATAGCCTTATACCAGCAGGGGTGATGACGTAAGGGGGCATTATGTAATGGAGGCATGGATTGGCCAGATCATGCAGGACTATGAGGTTGGGGAGAGATGATGTAATAGGAGCATGCATTGGTGCATATGCTAAAGTGTGCATTGGCATAGATTGATTGATTGCAGACCAGGGGTGGATTGGGGTATGAACGATAGGGGATTCAAAATTTACCATTACGCACATTTCCAGTTAATTTTTCATGCCTTTCTGACCTCAACTAGACTAGCAACCCTACCGGTGGTCATTAATATTTTACAGGTTTCAGGGACAACAAATTCAAAAACAGTTGAAGGCTCGCATGTTGGAGTTTACATCACAAATTAAGGGCCCTGCATTGTTGTGTCCCCACTAATTTCAACCCCCCCATGTAAAGTCATCCTCCAAAGTGTAAGAGTGAATGAAGACAGTGACATAACTGCTGGGCCCATCACCTGCAGGTAGGAGAGCAGCTGGGGAAAGGGTTTTTTTTACAACAATAGAGGAAGCAGGCCCCACTGTAGTTATGCCAGTCCTAAAATAATATCTTAAAATGAACAACTGTTGGTGTAATAAAAAAGTTACTTACTTAATAAATATGTGTTTTCCCTTCATTCTCCTACCCACCACTGCAGGCATAGTTTTGAAACATGTACACGAAAGATCATATTATTGTAGGCAGCCAAAAGTATTACTGGGAATGTAATTGCTGGGGAACTATATTTTACATGATAATTTGGCCACCAGGGGCACTATTTTTTTGGAGTGTTTGGATGAATTTATCTTGAGAGCAACAGCGGTCCCTGTATATAATACCAATATATATATAAATAAGACCCCTTGTACATAATGACTGCTACTTCATTTTACATAACTTCTACAGTAACTCAAAACTATATGAACATATACAGTATGTTCCCTCTTTAAAATAACCTCCTTTACGCCATATATTTTCTGTTTTTACTGTTAATTGTAAATCCAATCCAGATAAACTTACAGCAATTTCTCCAAACCCATAAAACCTTTTTTACCTGCAGTAAATTAATATAGATCCTAGCACATAATATGCCCCAGTTTATTCATTGGCTGATGTTACCCTAAACAGTGACTTCCTTAGTGACTCTGTGATGTTCTATATGGCCTGAAGCTCCTCCCACTTGTCATATAAACACTGATTATGACCTTGTCTGTGACATCATGAAATCACTCCCTCTAATTCCACATATAACAATGTATATTTGTCCATTTAACACCAATTATAGGATGTGTCAGTTGCTTCCAAAAAATCCAGTTGGTCCTAGTATCCCTTGCATATGTTTCTCCTGTAACTCTTGTCCTAACCACCTTGTAGTTCACATTATTTATCATTTTTGCCTTTTATAATTGATGTCTCTATTCTTATAGTCATGACGTTATTTCTGTAATAAAGCTACTAATTTAAATCCTGCAGCCCAATAACTGGGCCATGAAAATAGGGCGCTACTGATTATTAAGATCTAATTTTAACCATTTTCAGACTATATTCTTTGCCAGAACGTGATTAATTTCTACACCAAAGCTAAAGAATGCTCTAAAGATGCTGTATTATATATGTTATGATAACTGATAATATACAATCCCCCCTGCCCCCCACACACACACTGGCAGTAAAAGGGTTAATATGTTTGGTGCGGAGGGTGGCAGTGCATTGCGGCAGATGTGCACCCAGCTGTGCATGCAGAACTGGTCATACAACTTACCCAGGAGGCTGAGTGCCAGTATTACCAGGCTTGGCCCAGCAGCTGCTGGGTACTCTCTCCTGCCCATGACCTGGAATAGGTGAGGGAATATCCGTCTCTCGTCTTGGAATATATCTATTGGAATAATATTTTTCCCTGTCGATGATGCAGAGCTAGGATAACAGTAAACCCAATATGGCTGGATGTCAGGCTGCAGCAGAGATGCAGAAGGGTGGGGGCTGGTGGGAGCATCTAATTTTATGGTTGTTGGATTTCCTGGTAAGAGGCGGGAGGGTAAAAGAAAAAAAAAGACCCAGCTGTTTTCTTGTTAATATAATGTATTGTTATTAATCTTACAATTATAGCTCTTCTAGTCATATGATATAACCTCACTTCTTTTCCACTAATCATTTTCTTTTTTTAAATTATTAAATGGACACACTAATTTAATATAGTTAATATATTTGCCTGAAATCGTGGTGCTATGATTCAGGATGTTTATTAGTATCAGAAAATAATACAATTATGATAATATTCATTATAATTATGGACACCATTTGTGCACATAGTATAAAGCAACGTATAGACGTAGTACTGCTTGTAAATAAAATTACATTCCACCATTCATGTTTTGTGTACCTGGGTTAAGGTCTGGGTGACAATGTGCCAGGAATAATTGTAGATTTGTGGGGTTGGGTAAAATGAAAATAAATTAGAGTTTTAAGATAATACAGCTAAGCATATTTAAATGCTGTTTGGTTGCCATGGTCACAGACTACAGCAGCAAAAATGTAGATTAATCCTAATGTTTGATTTTAATGTCATACAAATGGTAAGCTCTTTAAAGGAGAAGGAAAGGTAAAAACTAAGTAAGCCTTATCAGAAAGGTCCATCTAAATATACCAGTAAACCCCCAAAGTAGTGTTGCTCTGAGTCCCCTGTCAAAAGAAACACTGCATTTCTTTCCTTCTATTGTGTACTCATGGGCTTCTGTATCAGACTTCCTGCCTTCATCTTAAACCTCGTTGCCCTGGGCAAGAGCATGCTCAGTTTGTTCCTCTTCCCCCCCCCCTTCTCTACTGTAATCTGAGCCCAGAGCAGGGAGAGACTCAGGCAGGAAGTGATGTCACACCACATTAATACTACAGCTCCTATCCTAAACAAACAGAGAGCTTCTAGAGCTTTTTACTCAGGTATGGTAAAACATTATACAGAATATATATAGCATTCTAGCTTGCACTATTGCAGCTAATCTATTGGCAATAAAATGCCTCTGTAGCTTTCCTTCTCCTTTAAGGCAGGGCCCTCATTGTGTGTATTTAAATGCGTAGCTTACTTATTTTCATAAGTTTTATTTATAGTAAAGGAGAAGAAAAGGTAAAATCACTGGGGGGAGCCAATTTGTAGGCACTCCCCACTGCTAGTCTTTTACCTGTTACCCCCCAATGGCGCTACTTATTTTGATAAAATGCACCTGCAACTGACCCATTCCCAGATGTACTACAGAATTCTAATCCATAGTGTTACGATGTCCCATACCAAAATCTTTTTAGTGGCCCATATCCCCTTAACCCTAGTGAAGATTTTTTGTTTGTGCACTTATACTGACAGTGGCTTAAGGTGGCCCCAACCCATATCTGCAGTTCTCACTTCCCTACATCAGTGCGTCAGTGATAGATGTAAGTGGTGGGGAAGGGTAGGCACAAGCAGGGGGGTTGGGTCCCCTATAGACATAATCCCTGCAAGTTTTGTCCCAACTCCTTTAACTCAGCCTCCCCATGCCCTTAACAGAATTAATGGCAAGACTTTAGCTCCTAGTTAACCAGTCAAATACTAGAATGCAAGTAATAAGCTACACAACATGGAATTTGCAGCTTGAAGGTTACAGCGTGCCATCATGATGGTATTGTTATAACTAAAGGAAAAATGAATTAATAAAGAACCAGCATATTTCACACTGTTGTACAGAACAGTACATGACAATTGACATACAAATTGCTGAGTGGTCATTTAGTTTATGGCTGTTCATAAGGAGAAAATAAACAAAGTTAGGTTCTGATGTGAAAGTGATGATGAAAGAGTTTTGCAAGGGAGCTGAGAGTTAATTGTTAATAGTTAATGTGTAGGCTTGGACAAAGCTGGCCATATGTACATATATGTTTACATGTTAATCTGTGCATGTATGCCGGCCTGCATACCCAACAACTTTGAGCACGGGAGCAGTTTTGCATATGAAACTGATCAGTTATTATTGTCTATAAAGGTTTATATTCATCTAGGTTTCTGAACTTTTTGAAAATCCAGTTAATTGAGAATTATTTTTACTAGATACTATATATTATAATTAATGGTTACTAATATATAGGGATGCACCAAATTCACTATTTTAGGATTCGGGGAAATCCCAAATCCTTTGTGAAAGATTTGGCCGAATAACAAACCAAATCTTAACCCTAATTTGCATATGTTAATTAGGGGAAAAAGGGGGAAATTAAACAATTTTTGACTTCCTTGTTTGTGTGATGAAAAGCCACATGATTTTTTGGATTCCAGCAGGAGTATATAAGCAAACACACCTCACCTATGGGGCTTGGAATGGTGCAGAGAGGTCGGGGAGCAGATAGACTGAAGGTAAATTGACCTACCACCCACCTATTGGACAATTGGTCAGCCTCAACCTGCCCAACCCACAGATTTCCGCCTGACCCACACATCACTTATGCAGACACAGATAACATGGCCAAATTATGTGGGACATGGTAGGAACAACTACTAAAGATTACAATCCAAAAAGCAGGTTACTGCATTTATTCTACACAGGGAATTACTAACACTAAGAATAGCAATGCACAAATAAACTGGGCCACATCTACTGTCTGAACAGTCTCCAAAATCTCAGTTTGGGACAGACTCTCATCTTTAGAGGGTGCAGTATAAAGAGGAAAATAAACTGATACACACATATTACAAGCATGAGATCAATTTTCCCATCAATGCTGTGATTTATTTTCATTTTTTAGGAATCCAGTGTTTCCAAACTATTCAGAGATTACCCACAAAAAGGACTTCTATACAGTATGTGCAAAATGGAAGACACTGGCACACCAGCTATCAGCATTGCAGCGGTTGTAACTCAACAACAGCTGAAGGGCCATTGGTCCGACAGTAATGCTACTAGTAATACAGTAATAAGGGATTTAAATGTCTCTTTTCACCAGTCCTGACATTGCTAAAGATGGCAGTGAATATGGCTACTGTAGGTTTCAAATTAAAGGGAAATTCACATGCATAAATGTGGAATTTCTACACAATCTCTTCAATGAAAACAGAGCACAGATTCAACAGGCCATATTGGACAATGTAACACAATGCAACACAGCCAGCCTCATTTATTGACAGTACAAAGTATAATATTTTTTTTAACCGCAGTGTCTGCCATAGCTTGCACACTACGTGTAAGTAAGTGTGATCATTAGCCCACACATAATGTTCAAGTTGCTACAAACATTTCACATTTATTGGGATATTGGGCGAGGGGCTATAGACATTTTTTACAAACTTTAGAAAACAAATGCCATATGCAAAATGCCATACTAGTGCAGTGTGCAGCCACCACATCACCATGCCATTTCAAGCACCCTGAGGTCACTACTCCCAGGGCACTGTGCACCTTGGGCTTTCATGGCACCAGCCCTTTGGCCAGACATTTACGATAGTCTAAAAGTCATGTTACACCTGATCATTCAGTTCAGTGGTGAAAGGGTGTACTTTTCTTTGTAAAGGCCTATTTGCAAACATGACGGCTAAAGGAAAATTTAAAAAAAAGCATTAGTCCTGGCCTGCCAGATTCATAGAGACATCCTTGGACAAGAAATATCCTTGGTAAAATGGCAAAGGCATTATTATACTGCCATAATTGCATGTTGTGGTAGGGATTTTCAATCAGTTGTTTTTAAACAGAATAAACTGGAAGAAATGTGAAAAACACTGCAAATTCTCTGTACCTTGCAAGTATAGCGGCTAACCTGCACTGCAGAAGCTCTCATATAGGGAACAGGATGGTGCAGCAATGTATGGACACAAATAGCCAGATAAGCACTTCTGCTTGTACATAACCTTGCTCTGCATATTGATGTATTTGCACTTTATGTTATTGAAGTCATGTGACTTCCCTTCCATGGAAATGCTGGATCTCTGCACTAGTGTCATGTATATTAGCACTGCATCACACAATGGTAACAAAAGGGGAAACAATAGACTTCAGTGAGTACCGATGGCCCAATGTAAGTCTGCAGTGCCTACACAGTTTTTAGCATGTGTAAACTGGATATATTTTGTAGAATGGGTTGAAAAATGTTTTTACATTTGGGATCAGAAACTTCTCATTACACCACTACAATACAGTGAAGGAGACTGCATCATATCCTTGCTTTAGGCAGAGGTGTAACTAGAGGGGGGCGGGCCCTGGCACGGGACGTTCAGCCCCGCTCTGCCCCCCTCCGTATGGCTGGAAACGGCTGCAGAACTGAGTGCCGGGGGGCCCTGAGGGGGTGCGGGCCCTGGCCCGCTCACATCCCCCTGCTCCCCCGGTAGTTCCGCCACTGGCTTTAGGCAACGTTTCTTTTCACTTGACATAAGTTATTTGTATTCTCTGTATATCGTATTTATAAGAAAATATACATTTAATTATTGTGGGAGTTGCCATACTTCTCTGCCAAGAGAACATAAATTATTATGCATAGACTGCTGTAAAACACCTTTTGAAAAATGATTCTAAATGTTAACGGGATACTGTCATGGGAAAGCATGTTTTTTACCAAACGCATTAGTTAATGCCCTCCTCCAGCAGAATTCTGCATTGAAATCTGTTTTTCACAAGAGCAAACAGATTTTTTTTATATTTAATTGGCATGGGGCTAGACATGCTGACAATTTCCAAGGTGCCCTCAGTCATGAGACTTGTGCTCTCATAAAATTCAGTCACTCTTTACTGCAGATACATATCTGTAATATTCATGTTTACTTATTATCTTGTGTACATATCCATATGAGTGGCAGCTATCATAGTTGCTTTGGCAAAAGAATCTTACCCAAAGGCTGTTAAAAAATTAAACCCATCTGTATATGGTTAGTGATGTAGTCATAATCAGCACTTTAATTTGTGTCACAGCATACTGTAACTTGGGTATTATGAAGAATAATCTACCCCCTGTAAAATATAAGCAGTTCCCGTGGACCGGTTCCCGCTGGCTTTGGGCTGGCCCGCACATCACTAGTTAACACTATGTATGCATATGCATGGTGTGAAGTTTTCTGAGTAATTGTGCCGCATGATACAACACAGGAATGGGACCTATTGTCCGGAAGGCTCAGGACCTGGGGCAGTAACTGAAGTGGGGCAGGCCCTGGTGCGAGAGGTGCAGCCGGGCCCCCGCCCCCCTCCGTATCAGATTATCTGCCCCGAAATCGGCCGATGCGGCCGGAAATCAGCAGGGCCCTGAGGGGTGCAGGCCCTGGCCCAATTACATAAGGGAACTTTCTGTAATTTGAATCTCCATAATTTAAGTCTAAAAATAATTGAAACATTAAATAAACCCAATAAGATTGTTTTGCTTCCAATAAGAATTAATTACTGTATATTTTAGTTTGGACCAAGTATAAGGTAAAGTTTTAATATTACAGAGAAAAGGGAAATAATTTTTGAAAATTTGAATTATTTGATTAAAATGAAGTCTATGGGAGATGGCCTGGATAATGGGTTTCCGGGTAACTGATCCCGTACCTGTACTTAAAGGGGACCCGTCACCCGAAAAAAATTATCCTTATCCTATTATATCACGTTAGTCAAGCAACATAAACTTGCATCATCTCAGAATCTTGTTTGTGCACCAGAATGGGGACCTGATGTCCATCCCCATGCACTGGTTACACAATTAAACGGTGAAGAGAACAGGGGAATGTGGGGAGTGCAGTGAAATCTAGTTAGTGTTGAATAGAAAGTGAAAGTAATTGCCTGTCCTGCCATAGAGGCATAGAGGAGGGGTAGGCAATATTTGATTGACAGCTGAGATTTTTAAATGAGTTTACAACCGCTTTGAATGCTTTAACAAAAAAAAAAGAATTGGATCTCATGTTTAATTTGAAAAGGACTTTTATTATACAGCTTTTTATGTCTGGATGACAGCACCACTTTAAATGGACCGAGTGAACACAGTTTCAGATATAACCTAACACCATAGCACTACTTTTGTAACAATTAGATGTAGATTATGCTAAATGTTATAGATGTTATAGTGTCCTGTGGTGAAAATAGGGCTAAGGGAGAGAGTTATCCTTAACTTTGGGAACCACTAGGGCCTTGACCCATCTGGAGATCCTCTGACAAGCCCGTCTGACTGACTAAACATACTGTGCACAAAAGTTAGGTGGTTGAATAAAAAGCGGAGGCTGTAACTACGGAGATATACAGTATAGGAAGATTGCATTAGGGGTGATTCAAAATAATTGAAAATACTGGTGTTTTTTTATGAGGCCTTTGGGGCATTACACTCTGCCATCTCATTAATTCCTGTCACTTTGCATATGGGACAGGTTGGTCTGTGTTTGCCGTAGGCCTGGCTGATAAAAGCTGCTGACTTTGGCTGGTGTATGGGGCCTGATTATGGCCCTTTTATAACATTATCTTTGCCAAAAATCAGCCAAATATTGATCAACAGGTTTAAAAATCCAATATCGCCCACCTCAATGTGAGTATATCAGGGAAACATCCACTCGTTTGACATTGTCTTGGATATTTACATGTATGGCCATCTTAAAGTAACAATAACCCCAACAAAAAAAAATGAAAGCATTTGAAAGACATGACAATATAATGTACTGTTGCTGTGCACTTATACAACTGGTGTTTTTGCTTCAGAAACACTACTAAAGTTTATATAAACAAGCTGTGTAGCCATGGGAGCAGCCATTCAAGCACTGGATATAAAGTAGATAGCAGATAAGTTTTGAAGAATCCCATTGTATACTACAGAGCTTATCTGTTATCTGCTGTGTATCCTATGCCTTTTCTCCTTTTTTCAGCTTTAAATGACTGCCTCCATGGCTACACAGCATCTCATTTATATAAACTATAGTAGAGTTTCTGAATCAAATACAATCAGTTTTACCAGTGCAGACCAACAGTACAGTATAATTTAATTACTTTGGTATGCTTTGATTTTTTTGGTGTTACTGTTCCTTTACGGGTTCAGTGAATAAAACAGAGTAGGTTGGGATTTGTTTAGAAAACTGATAAAAAGTGGCTGAACACAGCAGGAAATTTAAAAGAAAATAATTACTTAGTAAAAAATTGATCTTCACTTTTTGTGCGATCCTTTAAATCTGTTCTCTCTTGAGCAAGCCCTTCAATAAAAACAGACTCAGCTAATAATGTATTAATAATAAATACTAATGAAATAATAATGCAAATGGGTGAGTCAAGGAGACAAAAATCATTGTATTGTGTTTTCATGTTGACCTTGAATGTCTGGCATGCTACACAGGGAATGTCCATACTAGAATTTCAACAATCCTGCCAGTAAGCTCTGATCAAAGAGAACATACACATGCTATGTACACTGCTCTGAGGCTCCTCAGTAGTGTAAATGCTTTTATCCAAATTGTGCTCAATATATATATAGGGAGTCCCTTTGTAAAATGTATAATGAAGCAATAGAATTCTTAATGAATCAGATGAAAATTGAGCATAGGACTGGCCAGATATGGGATGACTTTGACGTAGTTGGCCAGCTTAAATATATTGCAATATATGGACAAACAATCCCTGTTTTGTGTAAAGGGTAAGGCATTTTTCAGTAGCATTATGCACAAACTGTCTCTGTCCTAAATATATTGATAATGGGTTTAGTGCAGAGTATTTGTCTATATGTATTTTGTGGTCACAGCCTCATTGCACCCCCGCCTAATGGTTTTAAAAATTAGTGGTGAGCACAACTTTCCCTTGTTTGTTATAGTTATACAGGAGCAGTGACCAGCTCCATGTTGTAGCTCCCACCCTTCCCAGCTATAGTCAGGTGATCCCACTGGTGTCTAATAAAAGGGCAGCCAAGTTTGGGAGTTTTACTTTGAAAGCAGCTAGTAAGTTGCAGGTAAAACTTAGTCCCTTTGTAAAATGTATAATGAAGCAATAGAATTCTTAATGAATCAGATGAAAATTGAGCATAGGACTGGCCAGATATGGGATGACTTTTACATAGTTGGCCAGCTTAAATATATTGCAATATATGGACAAACAATCCCTGTTTCCCTCATGTCCCGTGGTAGCACTTACTATAGAGAGAGCTCCTCCTTTGGGTAGGAAAACACCGCCCAGCATAAAAAAAAACTCCTCCCATGTTCCCTATAAAAGGTACCTTCACCCATATCCCCTTCAGTGTTTTTTCCTACTGGATGAGGAACATCGTTCAGCAGAAGAAAAAATTTCTGGCAAGAAAATTGCAGCCACCTGTCAGATGACTGTGCCTCCGTTAGAAGTCAGAATATGGGTTTGGGCGCCTGTCAGATGACTGTGCCCCGACATAAGGTAACAGGAATAACCGGGCGCTATTTAGATGAATATGCCTCCAGTGGAAAAAGAAACAATGGGCAGTAAGTAAGGGTCAGATGACCGGCCTCCTAGTGTGCGCACAATAGCCGAGAGCTTTGGGGGACGTAACGGCAGAAGTGACGTTGACGCATACGTTACTTCCGGGTTTCGGGCAGCGTCTATATACAACATGCCGTGTAATGGCGGATTGCCGCTCCTGGGGTATGCTTGCTGTCCAGGTCCCCAAACGCGCTCGCCACACAAGTAAGCCTTTCTTTTAACTTATGTGCAGAAAGAGATATGGCCTTAGGGGAATAGGAACAATTACCATTCCGCTTTGTTTGCTTGTGTCTTTCAGTATGGCTGACACTGCACCAGAAAGAGGGGAAGCTAAAGGCAAAACGAAGGATAAGACCAAAAATAAAGATCCCCAAATTGAATCACCTAAGGATAAGAGAGATGTTACTAAGAAAATGTCTTCAATTATTTGCTTGGGCTGTGATAATAAATTTGTATCCACTGAAGGGAATAAACTATGTCTGACCTGTAAAGGAAAGATAAATAGTCCAGCAACCCCAGCTACTAGTTCAGATGAATTAGTGTCACGGATGAGGGTGCAATGCTTCAAGCATTTGAGTCATTTAATCAAGCTAAGCAAGATAGAGATGTATCTACTGAAGACAGCCCCCTTTATGAAAATATTTCTTCAGATGATTCAAATGAACCATGTTCATCAAAACATAAGTTGGATTCAGAATCAGAATATTTTTTTCCCATGGAGGATATAGAATCTCTGATTTTAGCTGTCAGAGAAACATCGGGTTAGAAGATACTTCGGAACCACCGAAAAAAACAAGCAAGCTTTTTGCAAATATTAATAATCGTAAAGCCTGTTTTCCACTGGATGAAGCTATTAAAGGGAAAATAAAAAATCAGTGGTCTAAGTTAGATAGAAAATTTAATATGCTATTTCCTTTTGATGGGGCTGATTCTAAAGATTGGGATAATGCTCCGAAGTTAGATCCTCCAGTGGCGCAGACAATTAAGAGAACAACGCTTCCCCTGGAGGACAGTGCAGGTCTCAGAGACCCTATGGACAGAAAGGCTGATGGTGCATTAAGGAAGGTCATTCTAGCAGCAGCAGCAGGATTCAGACCGGCAATTGCTGCGGCTTCAGTAGCTAGATCACTGAAAGTATGGATCACGCAATTGGAGAAGGCATTGAAGAAAGGAGTGTTAAGGCACAAGCTTTTGTCAGATCTTCCCATCTTATCTTCAGCAGCTGATTTTCTCACTGAAGCGGCTTTAGCTTCAATAGATATTTTATCAAAATCCACAGCATCCGCAACATCGGCCAGAAGGGCTATATGGTTAAAGCCATGGATAGCAGATATAGCATCGAAGAACCGCTTACTTAACCTTCCATTTGAAGGAGGAAAATTGTTCGGTTCAGAACTGGAATTGCTAATGGAGAAGAAATCAGATAAAGTGAAGTGTCTACCTCAGGATAGAAGAGCTAACAAACGCCCGTGGGTTTCGTACCTCATATAAATATTGGCAAGACTGGAGAAGTCAGAAGACATCAAAAGATAGATCCTTTAATCAGTTTAGAGGACGATCCAGTAGAGGAAGAGGACGTACAAACTTCCAGCAATGACCATATTCAGCATGACGCCAGACAAGTTGGAGGAAGATTGAAGGGATTTGTAGTAGAGTGGAAGAAAATAACATTCGACAAATGGGTAATAGAAACAATAGAGAAAGGCTATTCCCTCAAATTCGAGCCATTTCCTCCAACAAAATTTGTAAAGACATATCTTCCAAAAGGAGAAATAGAAAAGAAAGCTGTATGTTCGGCAGTTCAAGACTTCAAGGATCAAGTGGTATTAATTCAAGTACCTCAAGAAGAAAGGGGTTCAGGAGTCTATTCTCCCATTTTCCTAGTGCCAAAACCAAAAGGAAAATTCAGAGCAGTCATAGACTTGAGATATCTAAATGGCTTTATAAGAAAGAAAAAATTGAAAATGGAAACCATGCGATCTACAATTCAAGCTGTTCGAGAAAAAGAAGAGATGGTGACGCTAGATTTACAAAATGCATATTTACATGTCCCAATAAGACCATGTCATCAAAGGTTCCTAAGAATAGCAATAAAAGGCCCCACTTTATCTCTTGTGCATTGCACACATTTACAGTTGCACTACACCCTGCCTCCACCCCTCTGAGAGGACTTACCCCTGCGGAAAGAGTTTTATGGGTGGTATTAATCCACACAGAAAGTAGCTAAAACAGACTTCCATAAAGTCCGTTTATTATAGCGCTACACTTACATGATGGATTCATGAAGAATCTAGCTCCAAACACTATTAAAGTACAAATAGCAGCTTTGGGAGCTTTTAAGAATACAGCCAGAGGCGGGCCAGGCTGGCTGAGCGCCCTAGGCAACCCAGCTGGCCAGCTCACCCCCTCCTTCCCCTGCTCGCCCCCTCCTTCCCCTGCATGCGTGCCGACGCTGGTGTGCGCATGCGCAATGACATGATTGTGTGCATGCACGGCAACGATGGCACGCATAAGTGCTGTTAGAGGAGCGCAGCCAGGTAGGCAGAAGAGGCAGCTGGCTAGGGCGCAACGATTGAGGGGCGCAGGGCAGCTACCTCTTCTGCCTACCCCTAGTTCCGGCCCTGAATACAGCATTAGCAGAACATTCACTGGTGAAGAGATTGATTAAGGCAATGCAGAAAAACTAAAAAGCAAGCCGTTAACACCAGTGTGGGATCAGGATATGGTCCTTAAAGGAGAACGAAAGCCCCAGGGCGCAAAACCCCTCCCCTCCGTTGCCCCCCCTCCCTCCTCCCCCCTGGCCTACCCCTCCCCCTGGGCAAATGCCCCTAACTTGTTACTCACCCCTCTGCGCAGGTCCTGTCCATGGAGTTCGCAGTCGCCATCTTCTTCCACTCGCGTCTTCTTCCTGCTCTGACCGGCG
The DNA here is from genome assembly GCA_038501925.1 of Xenopus petersii. Classification (NCBI taxonomy): domain Eukaryota; kingdom Metazoa; phylum Chordata; class Amphibia; order Anura; family Pipidae; genus Xenopus; species Xenopus petersii. The sequence goes on from CM076684.1 coordinate 55,900,365, forward strand.
TTTTCTGGTGCATGCGCAGTAGGAACAGTTACCGGTACGGCTCTACTGCGCATGCGCCGAATGTCACGAAGTTTTCCGATTTCACTTCGTGACGTTCGGCGCATGCGCAGTAGAGCCGTACCGGTAACTGTTCCTACTGCGCATGCGCCAGAAAACGCCGGTCAGAGCAGGAAGAAGACGCGAGTGGAAGAAGATGGCGACTGCGAACTCCATGGACAGGACCTGCGCAGAGGGGTGAGTAACAAGTGGCAGTGTCAGCCACATGGGCGGAAAGTGCAGGAGTCTCTGTGGACCAAATTTGTAGGATAGCATCCTGGTCAAGCTTCAAGACTTTCTCGAACCATTACAGGCTCAACGTTGGTTCACCCAGGGAAGTGGCTTTTGCAAAAGCAGTATTAAGTACTGTAGCAAATTAAACCCTCCCGAAAACTAAGCTCTATAGTTAGTATGGGTATATAGAATTTAATTAAAAGTAGAGGGGTGTATGTATGGATGCTGGGTTTTCATTTGGAGGGGTTGAACTGGATGGACTTTGTCTTTTTTCAACCCAATTTAACTATGTAACTATGTAACTATGAAAAAACACTATAGTAAATGCTGCCAAAAACGTGAGGGAAGAAATTAATTTATTACTTACCGTAAATTCCTTTTCCCTCAGTCCCGAAGACAGCAGGTTTTGTCCCTCCCTTTATTAAAATATTTTGGCATTCATGGTGTGTTATTGCTTATTTATCACTGAAGGGGATATGGGTGAAGGGACCTTTTATAGGGAACATGGGAGGAGTTCTTTATTATACTGGGCAGTGTTTTCCTACCCAAAGGAGAAGCTCTCTCTATAGTAAGTGCTGCCTTCGCGACTGAGGGAAAAGGAATTTACGGTAAGTATTAAATTAATTTTTTTGTTTAAAGGGTAAGGCATTTTTCAGTAGCAGTATGCAAAAAATGTCTCTGTCTTAAATATATTGATAATGGGTTGAGTGCAGAGGACCTCTTGTATATGTCTGTCTATATATATATATATATATATATATATATATATATATATATATATGTATATGTATAGATATATATATATATATGTGTGTGTGTGTGTGTGTGTGTGTACCCAGCATTTCCCATAGAGCTGTAAGATGATACAAACACATGACATAAAAATGTACACTTACAAACAGTGACAGCTCACTGAAGCAGATACACACTGAAGAGCTTGCACAGTGGAAGGAAGGGCCCTGCACAAAAGAGCTTACAGTCTAAAAAGGCAATTGACATATAGGTTGTGTCTAATACATGGTGGACATACCCACTTGTAATAACTGCATACAGTTGTGCCAAATAAAGAACATATGAGTCCAGATGCATATATATATATGACTTATTAGGAATCTAGTTACACTTCTACACTTACCAAAAGTAAGCTAATGATGGCTCCAGCAGAGGAGAAGTATTCAGTATTTATTAGTGCAAAAAATATCCCTGCTTGATCAACTAAGCCCATAAAGAGCTTTTAACTTAAAACATGTCACTGTATATATAGTACATATAAAATGTATATTCGCATGATTAAAAGCATAGTAACGGAAGAGATAACATAGTAAAGTTCATCAAACTCAATCTTTTCTCTTTATATAAATGCTACCTAACAGTTAGTTGGTCCAGAGAAAGGCAAAAAACCTCTATGGAGCCTCCCTAATATGCCTCAAAGGTGGAAAAGAATCCTTCCTGCCCCCAGACCAGTCCCTGGATCAATTTGTACTAAGCTCTATATCTAATTTTCTATTTCCTCACTTGCTAAAAAGCCATGCCACCCCTTCTTGAAGCTACAGAATACAAACATTTATAGAGGTAATAGTTATTGCCATTGACAAATATAACTAGGGCCAAACAAAAAAAAAAAGCTTGTTGGATAATTAGCAGCACCTTTAAATGCAATAGTATATTACGTTAGCCCATAGTGTTCAACAGGGCCCACACTGTAGAATGTAAATGTCCTTGGATCCTTTATCTAGAAACCCATCATCCAGAAAGCTCCAAATTATGGGATGGCCATCTCCCACAGAGCCTCTTTTAAGTAAAAAACAGTATAATCATAAAACAGTTCCTTAAAGGGATACTGTCATGGAAAAACATGTTCAGTTAATAGTGCTACTCCAGCAGCATTCTGCACTGAAATCCATTTCTCAAAACAGCAAACCATTTTTATATTCAATTTTGAAATCTGACATGGGGCTAGACATTTTGTCAGTCCCAGCTGCCCCAGTCATGTGACTCGTGCCTGCACTTTAGGATGGAATTACTTTCTGGCAGGCTGTTATTTCTCCTACTTAAAACTGAATCAGTCTCAGTGGGACTTGGCTTTTACTATTAAGTGCTGTTCTTAGATCTTCCAGGCAGCTGTTATCTTGTGTTAGGGAGCTGCTATCTGGTTACCTTCCCATTGTTCTGTTGTTAGGATGCTGGGCGGGGGGGGGATTGATATCACAACTTGCATTACAGTTTATCAAAGCACAAGCCACATGAATGGAGGCAGCTGGGAAAATTGACAATATGTCTAGCCCCATGTCAGATTTCAAAATTGAATATAACAAAATCTGTTTGCTCTTTTGAAAAATGGAATTCTGCTAGAGCAGCACCATTAACTGATGCGGTTTGAAAAAAACATGTTTTCCCATGTAAGTATCCCTTTAAATGTAATAGTAACTAATTGCACAAATCCATATTGATGGCAAAGCATTTTTTTTTTAATCAAGTTTTGTTTAATGTTTAAATCCAGAAAACCCCAGATACCAAGCATTCTGGATAATAGATCATATACCTGTATATCCCACATATTATCACCCGCCAATTTATATTGCCCTTTTACTTTCTCCATGAATGGAATATGAATAGTGTTTTAAAAAAAAAAAAAGTTCTGATAAAATAGATGCAGTCTGATATTCGTCATTTATCATTTTAGTTTATTTTAAAAGAGCTTTAGAGTTGCTCTTTGGATTATCGCAATTTTACTGATGCAGCATTTTCACTAATTATCCTAGTAGCAGCGAGTGAGATGATGGAGCTGTTGAGACTAATCTTTACTACTCTGGCACAGTGAGACTAGGGAGCCCTCTGTTGTCAGATATGCTACATATGCAGTTTGCGAGTATCAGGATATATGTATATAAAGTTTGTTTGCATAAATAATATATACAGGCCACATGATAAAGGGACTGCTGTAAGCTACCACTATTATCATTAATATTATTATTATTATTATTATTAACTATTATCTAGTGCCAACATAACAGTAATTTAAGAGATTATGCATTCACATTAGTCCCTGCCCCAGGGGAGCATACAAACTAAGGCATTTGCTATAAGATAATATGTTAATTATTAATGGAATGCTTTTTTGTTTCCAGCATAGCTGAAAGCTATGTGCTCCCACACTACACACAACAAAGTTGGTATATATAATGGGTGCTATGCACAAGGTTGCAGATATGAAAAGTGGGCTACTGTGGATATAGATCAAGTTGATGAGGTCACAAAACAGTTCATATTAAAGGGGTGGTTCACCTTTAAGTTAACTTTTAGTATGTTATAGAATTGCTAATTCTAAGCAACTTTTCAATTGGCCTTCATTTTTTTATATAGTTTTTGAATTTTCTAATTAAGAAGAACTACCTTACAGTTCTTTCTGGAGGGCATTTTCTTCGGATACAGGGGATTGATAAAGTTGAAGTAAGAGCGCGTGGAGGAAATCCATTGAATAAGCTACTGAGAACAGAGGTCAAATGGATATATATTTTTGTTTTAATGGATATAGTGGCTCTGGTTGTGATACACAGTTTTTAATTGTAGCTGAAGAATATTGTAATCTATTTTGAAACACTTTATGATTTAGGAAGGAGACTGTGATGTCAGGTCTGTTAGCCTTTCAAATTCAAATGTGCCTATGATTACGTATTGGTGAACACAAAACGCGTCAGGACATTATAAAGTTTTCTTCCTTTTACCGCTGATATTGGAAGCCGGTGTGAGCATATGCTTTTGATAAAATCTTCCTTACTAAATGTGGTCCCTAACCTTAGATTGTAAGGTCCAGTGGGACAGAGATTGATGTTGTATAATCTCACATCCACCCCAAATGTCATAATAACTGACCTTCATCTTGGGAAACACTGCCCTAGATTCAAGGTCACTAGATGGCACAAAGGACAAATAACCCATTCATGCAGCCTGACATTTCTGGGTAGTTCTCCTTTTAAAGGTTATTGCTGCAGAATGGACAGAAGCGAGGCCCCAGGTCCTCACGACCATGATACCTCATTTGTCCCTTTCTTAAAATCGTGCTGTCTATACTGAACATAAAGGTGACTTTAGTATTCTTTTAGTTACAGTTACCCAGTCTTCCTTAAAATAAGTTATCTACTGGGCGGATTATTTTACCTATTGATATCTTACTCTAGAATCTTTGCTGAGTCAGGTACCCATCTAAGGCTCTATATATGGTGAGAACCTAGGTGTGACGGTGGCCCCAAATGAATGAAACTAAGCAAAGGGAAGGCTAGCCTAAATGTCAATAATTACTCAAGCAGCATAACACTAATCAGGTATGTAAGCACCATTGTGAGTCTACTGAATTAGGGACTTCAGGTGCAATGCAACAGTATAGTGTTTTAGGCTGTTCTTTTTTTCCCTATTTATATATATGAGATGCACAAACACCAGTGCACAGAGGCACATTCCCATTGGAGGACAAATGTCTGGAGATCATGTAAGACCTGGAGATCAAGATCTGACTACAAGAGTAGATCACTGACCTATCCATCAGGAAAGTAAGCGTTAAATACAAATTGAGGCAGTGTAGACTCCCCGATTAAATGTGATTACTATAATCTAGGTTAGCAAGAATCTCATCCTTCGTCCCATGTTGACCATTTTACTCCTCTTTTCCTGTTTCTATCAAATTTCCCCAGATTCCTGAATACAGAGCTAATAATAGAGACAGGCAAATGCTGACATGATCTTCTCATCCTCTTCTTGCATTGCTCAGTGGAGCAGTGGGTTGGAATGGGCAACTAGAACAGATTATTGGTTGCTCAAAAAGGCAATGTGCTTTTATAACAGATTATATTAATGAATGCAATTACAAAGATTAAAACACTGGTAGACATTTAGTTTTAATTATTATATGATCAATATACCTTCATGTATCCTTACTATGACAAATAATGTTGGAAACAGAAAAATGGGATGGGGGCCCTGGGCAATACAGAATATTTAGAGCCCCAGTCTCTAAAGAAAAAATAAATACATCATGAAGATCTAACCTGCGGGTAATGGTGACCCTCATAGTTTATTTAACAAGATTTGGACCTCTGTCATCAGAGTGCAAATGAAAAATATCCGGTGCAGCGGAAACATGAAACACAAGTGACACTTACATAGCAGCTATATATAGGAAAGGAGAAAACACCGGGATTAACTCCTATAAATGACAGAAATAGAAAGGCATGATCGCTGCACCATCCAAAATATCCTTCTAATGTGTCCAGTGTGCAGCTAAAGTGTATAATAGCACACTAAAACCGTTACAGACTGCAGCTAGTGAGAAAAGATGCGGCGAGCAGCAGAAACAGAACCCTCAAAACATCAATAAAAATAAAAAACACTTCTAAATACTCAACAGATCACATGATTCACTCTTCTTAGGGGAAGATATAGAGTATATACAGTATGTCTAGTCTGCCATCACGCAGTAACTTAAATTTACACTATCTTAAAAATACATATTTTTCCACATAAACTATCTTCAAATCTTGAAGGTTCCGGGGCCTCTTTTATGAACTCTGATCTTCAGTTCTTTCCATAGATTTTTAATTGGATTGGGATCATTGTCTTGCTGAAATGTCCTCTTTTCACCTTTGCATCCTAGTTGATGACAGCAGATTCTTATCAAAAATGTCCCACTACATTTCTCCATTCATCCTGCCTTCAAATCTGTCAGTACCATATGCTGAAAAACAGCCCCACACCATAATGTTCCCACCTCCAAACTTCAGTGTTGGTATGGTGTTTTTAGAGGGTATGTAGTGCTATTTCTCCTCCAAACATGGTGTGTGCAATGACATCCAAAGAGTTAAATTTTGGTCTTCTCTGACCAGACTATATTGTCCCAGAATTTCATTGGCGTGTCCAAATGTTGTGTGTAAACGAGCTTCAACATGCTTTTTCTCCAGCAGTGGAGTCTTGCGTGGTGAGCGTGCATAGAGGCCATGTTGGTTGAGTGCATTACTTATTGGTTTTTTTTTTTTTTAAACAACTGTACCTGTTAATTCAAAGTCTTTCTGAAGCTCTCTGCGAGGTTAATGGACAACCTTACTGATTATTCTTTTGACTTCTCTGTCAGAAATCTTGCAAGGAGCACCTGGTCGTGGCCAGTTTAGGGTGAAATTATGTTCTTTCCACTTCTGGATTATGGCTTCAGCAGTGCTCACTGGAACTTTAGAAGTTTAGAAATACATCTGTGACCAATGCCAATGCAACAATAAGTTTGTGAATGTCTTGAGAGAGCGCCTTGCTTTTACCCATCATGAGATGCTTCTTGGGTGATACCTTGGTAATAAGAAACCTGTTTATAGGCCATCAGTTAGGACTAAGCCGGTTGATATTAATTTGCACTGATAGGGGGCAGGATTGCTTTCTAAATACTGATAGATTTCAGCAGGTTTATTGGCTTACCATGCCTTTTTGCACCCCCTTAGCTTGATATGTTCAATACTTATTCCCTGTGTCATTCCACTTTATTATACATAACTTCATTTATGGACTTAATTGTTTTGATTTCTTTGTATGTATGGATTACTTGGGTTGTTATCGAGATCTGATGTAAATTTCATGGCAATAGTCCCTTTAGGGATTTTGTTTTTATTCTAGGATATTGTTCTAGGATATTGTTGCATATGGGAATATATTTTCAGTGGTTAGTGCTGTCGCCTTGCAGTGCTGGAATTTGTAGGTTCAATTCCAGCCAGGGCACTATATGCAAAATCTCAGTTTGACTGGCTACAAAACCTGCAGGCTAGTTGCATAGGGTCGTTAATAGTATCATGCAGGGGTCCCCAAACTTTTTTATCCATCTGCCACATTCACATGTAAAACAAGTTGTGAAGCAACACAAGCATGCAAAAAAAGCCCTGGGGTACCAAATATGGACTGTAATTGCCCATTTGGTTGACCCTATGTGATCTGGCAGCTTACAGGAGGCTCTATTTTGCAGTACACCTGGTTTTTATGCAAACAGAACTTGCCACCAAGCCTGGAATTCAAAAACAAGTGCCTGCTTTGAGACAACTGACTGCAACATCCAAGGGGTTAGTGAGCAACATGTTGCTCGTGAGCCACTGGTTATGGATCACTGACTTATATAATGTATACAGTCAACACAAGAAATGGGACATTACAATTGTTATGATTCATTGCAGTGTCTCAAGCAGGTGGGTCTCTGTTGTACCGGCTTTATAAGTGAGAGGTATGCACCGGCCAATTGAAGTCTGCAGAAAAGCACTCTCCATTCTCTATACAAAAAGGGTTCATATTTGTGAAAGTAATAAAAATGCACAGCTAAGGGGACTGGGTTTTTTTTATTTTGAATTTTTATTGATTTCAATAAGCAGAATAATATACAGCATAGCAAAACAAATCCAACAGCTAAGGGGTATTTTTTAAGGAATTCAGTGTAGTGCAGTAGTTTAGAAGTATCAGTATCACTTCAAAAATACACAATGGGAATTCACATCATAAGCTTCTTCTGCTGGGAATAGGGGATCTAAGGAGCTGATACAACATTTTTAAAAATCACACAGACTATTCATTTCCTGAATAATAAGACCTGCTTGCATTGCAATTTTGCACTTTTCTTCTGCACCAAAGACTAAATGCTTGATCAATATTTTATATGAACATTGTGTAAAATGACTAAAAACCCAGTTATCCAAATTGTACCTTGTTCACTAAAAGCATTTATAGATGCCTCTATTATTTATCAGGACATCAACTATGAGTGTTTCCCCAGTACATATACCTGAATATATTAGTAACGTGCTCATCACTTTAAGTGCCCTGGGAGGGAAGACAAAAGGAAGAAGGGGAGGTGAGGAGGAAATTAATTTGAAGGAAGATAGGAAAGGTATGTGAAGAGTTGGCTTTACAGTGGAGAACCTCCTCTATTATAAATGAATACAGTTAGGCACCCTTTGTTTTATGTTTGCGACAGTTATTCTGATCTTTGGGCCTTTTACTGCTTGCCCACTACCAAGAGCAAACACAGTCAGTATAGGACCCCTGTGCAGAAGGGATGAAGATCATTGACCCATCGCCAACAAGCTGCTGTCAACACCATTAGAAGGCTGCATTGAATTTGTTGGAGAGTGACCAGTAATTTATTTTTAAATAGAAAAGAATGGGCTGGACAGGTATATGCCCACCCCTGCCCCATTCACCCATATCTCTACTGAATATAAGACTGGGCCAACTGCAGCAGCCATAGATGCCCCTCCCAAAGACATGTTCATCTGATGTAGTAGACTGTTTAATATATATATTAAACTATTAGAATTGAAAGCACAATAAATTGCCCTTGGTAGTCTTTAGCACTGGAAGTGTGCAAAATGTTTGCATTTGTAAGGGAAACATTATTAATCTCAAACCGGTTTAGTTCTAAGAAACTCCTATGCCTGACACATAGTTGTGTGGTATCTCTTTTATTATATAATTCCCTTGCATCCTCTGCATGCAGAATGCTTCCTATTTCTAGTAACTCCCACCCACTGGTCAGTGGAGTACCTATACAGCAGACCCCATTGTCGCCCGGACTGTGGGGCTGCTTTATCATAGTCCCTGTCCCATCTTTTACCTTTAAATAGCGAGAGGGCCCAGAAGGTGTGGCACAAGTGGGAGAAGCACGCCAGATCCCCAGATTTTTTTGGCAGGGAAGCCTGATGCTACCAAGTTATGCCACTGAATTGGATTTTTTTAATAGGTTTTACTTACAGTCCTAACTCAATCCCTGATTAAATCATATCCTTTATTTGTTGCAGCTGATGGTCCAAGTATAATGTGCTTAGAATAATGACCTTAGGGCTCTTAAACACTTACTTTTTAATGCATTTAGAAACACGCCGATTTTGGAAAAAATCCACATATTGCATGTATATGCATTTTTTTAAGTGCTTTTTTGTTGGTTCCAAACACAATCAAAAGCGCAAGAAAATGAAGTATGTTGTGTCTAAAGAAACACAATGCAATGCAAATGGAGTGAAATGCAACTCTGAATGCTCATGAGTACAACTAGGCAGAATTTAATGGAATCAATTAGCTAATGTGTTTAGGTGCACTTTAACACGCATCAAATATATTGAAGAAAAAAAAACACCTGTGTGTAAGAGCCCTATTCTCACTGTGAGGGAAATATACCTTTATTAAATAAATAACTACCAAAAAACTCAGCAATATCCATGCTAATGTTTTGCTTCTAAAACACTCATTAAGAAAAAACACGGCAGGATTTCAAAAACCAAATATCTTTTTGCTGCTACAACCAACTTTATGCTGCTTGGCAAGCAAACTGCCAGTTTATTATGGAGTTAGTTTTATCCACCAGGGCATTGGATAAGTGGCACATTATCTCAGTCTGTTTTCCCATGACAAACACAATTAATATTGCTGCCTGTCTGGGACTAACAGGCAAACAAAATGTTATGATGAATTTTGCAGAATGTTTTTCAATTTCCCCAAACAAGGGCGAGGAAAATGCAAATACACTGAGCAAGTGACCTGTTTGATTTGAGCCCAAAACTAACTTCTTTGACAAGCGCTTATCTTTCCTCCTCTTTCAGGTAAGTCCACGATACAGAAAGGATTGACATCAGGTAAAATGTCAGTTTTTGAGATACCGTCCATTCTATATGTATATGTCCACTCTATATGTATGTTTCATACTTGGGGAGACACATTTAGCAAGGGTCAAATTTCGAATTTAAACGATCCGAAAACTCTAATCAAATTCGATCAAACTCGATTTGAGTTTTTTCTCAGAAAAAAACTTGAATGTCAGGAAGGCTGCAAACATCTCCAAATTGATTCCTGGACCTCCTCTATTGTCTATTAACAGCAATTCGGCAGGTTTAAAGGAACAGTTCAGTGTAAAAATAATAACTGGGTAAATAGGCGGTGCAAAAAAAATGTTTCTAATATAATTAGTTAGGCAAAAATGTAATGTATAAAGGCTGGAGTGACTGGATGTCTAACATAATAGCCAGAACACTATTTCCTGCTTTTCAGCTCTGAGTTGGCAGCAACTTCAAGGGGGCCACATGGGACATAACGTTTAAGTGAGTTTGCAATTCATCCACAGCATTCAGTTCAGATTCAAAAGCAACAGGTATGTCCCATGTGCCCCCCCCCCCCCCCCTCAAGTCACGGATTGGTTACTGCTTTGTCACTAGGGTAACCAGCCAGTGGAAACCAAGAGAGCTGAAAAGCAGGAAGTAGTGTTCTGGCTATTATGTTACACTCCAGTCTTTATACATTAAATTTTTGCCTAACTCCCTTTATCTATTTATCCAGTTTTTATTTTTATACTGAACAATTCCTTTAAGGTGGCGAATAGTCGCATTTTAATTTTTTAAGGGCCAGACTATGACAAATCTCTAAAATCTAATTTAAAAAAAAACAAAAAACTCAAATCGAGTCCCTAGCTGAATTTGACAGTTTTGACCATAAAAAAAATTCTAATTTTCAATTCGACCTTTAATAAATCTGCCTCTAAGTCTACTAGAAAATTATGTAAACATTAAATAAACCCAAAAGGCTGGTTTTGCTTCCAATAAGGATTAATTATATCTCAGTTTGGATTAAGTACAAGCTACCGCACTCCAAGGACTTAATAGGTGAAATAGGTGAAATATTGAAGTTAATTTATTATCATCAGGAAAGTGAACACTACACATCCGTGCAAACATTATATAGGTGAAAGATGGCGCCAAAAAAACAACCAGCCTTCCTATTAACCAATATATCTCTGCCACCTAAGTGCATATCCATGATACATGTGCATTGAGAGTGTCTAATACAGCAGATTAAACTCAATAAAATCATGAATTCCTTGCATTTACAATGTCAATATTTATTGTGTCCGTGAGCCTTTAAAAATTCAATGCCACATGACAATGATAATAAATTAACTTAAATTTTTCACCTATTAAGTCCTAGGAGTGCGGTTTTTCTTTGGAATATTATGTATTGATTTTGGACCAGCAGCCAGGCAGATGCTATTTTGAGTGCACCAGTTAGTTGAAGTAGTAGTAGTGTGTGTATGTATGTATATGTGTGTGTATTTTTATATATATATATATATATATATATATATATTTATATTTATAAATATACACACACACACACACACAGAGGCCAATAAAGATGTAACAACTGCTCTCAGTAAAAAAAAAAAAAAAAACTTTTAGTGAAGACCCAATTTAAAGACAAAGTAAAGCATAGGGGTCCCACCCTGTGGAGTTTTTTCACAGGGCCAGTATTTCTCTGTAGAAAGTACCAGCCCAAGGATATTCCTACCAATTCATTAAGTCCCCAATTACTGCTCATTGATTTATAATTAATGCAATGCTTATGTTTTTTTCTGGGGTAATGAATTGTTTGGGTGTTAATATTTTAACAATTCTGCTAAGCTCTAACACTAGAAAAAAAATAATGCAATTTTTTTGCGAAGAATGATCAATTTGACCAATAACGCTTAAAAACTATTGAATAATATCAAATCCATCAGAATTCACCAGTATGAACAGATCTGCCTCTAAATGATGCCTTTTTTTTCTCATTAAAGGGATTTGGCCATGATTTTTAGGATATACTTTTTATTTCTAAATTACAATGTTTACATTACAAATAACTGTACCATTTAAAATTGTATTCTTGAAGCAACAAATATATTTTTTAGCTGTAATATTGTATAGGCAGCCATCTCAGTGCATTGTGCCCGATACTGTGCTTTCAGAAAAAGCCAGCACTTAATTTTGGAACTGCTTTCAGACTAGCTATTGTTTTTCCTACCATATACAGAGATTTCCGTTTTACCAATATAGATCTTTAAATTGGTCATTAATTAGGGCCTCGTGGGACCCCTATACCTCTTGGGCCCCTTGCAGCTGCAGGGTTTGCTTCCTCTGTAGTTACGCCCCTACTTGACTGTTTTACTCGAGTGCTATTCTTACATCTACCACTAGGCAGGAGCTTCCAAAATGATGTTGCAGGATTTCAGGAATGCAAGGCTGAACATAAGTACAGCCCTGAACATATTGCTGAAAGGACATCTACCAGGATGCCCATAATCAGAGAAGCTGATCTGTGGCGAGACCTGGAGGTTCTAGAAAAATAATATATGAGGAGGGTGGGCTCTACTGAGATATAATTAATCCTTACTGGAAGCAAAACTAGCCTATTGGGTTTATTTAATGTTAACATGATTTTCTGGTAGACTTACGGTATGAAGATCCAAATTATGGAAAGATCCATTATCTGCAAATCCCAAGGTCCAGAGCATTCTGGATAACAGGTCCCATAACTGTATAATGGTTTAGATTACTCTAATAAACACTCTACGGGAAATCTAATCACAACAGCAAAAGCAGTTAAGACACTTTGGGGCACATTTACTAAGGGTCGAATATCGAATTCGAAGGATTTAACGCAAATCCTATGATCAATCGAAGGAAAAATCGATCAAAGGATTTTTCTTCGATCAAAAAAACCTTAGAAAACTAATGGGGAAGGTCCCCATAGGCTAACATTGTACCTCGGTAGGTTTAAAAGGCCGAAGTATGTAGTCGAAGTTTTTTTTAAAGAGACAGTACTTTGACTATCGAATGGTCGAATAGTCGTACGATTTTTAGTTCGAATCAAAGTCGAAGGTCGTAGTAGCCTATTTGATGGTCGAAGTACCCAAAAAAAATTCAAAATTCAAAGTTTTTTTTTTTTACTTCGAATCCTTCACTCGAGCTTAGTAAACGTGCCCCTTTGTGTTTCATTGGCACAATATTGATTGTATCATAGATTATGAATGGTTTATAATGCATTGCATTTTTCTCCACTTCTGTCCAGATATTAAGACCGCTGGGCCAAAAGGTAGGTAGGTGGGGGTGTGTGTGTGTGTGTTTCTATATCAAGAAATATATCTTTGCTCTGTGTGTAATTATGTTGACCTTTTTAACACCCATGAAATCAGACAAAGAAAACAGACAACCTTAAATATTTGTTTTATAAAGTTACAAACAGGAATATAAAGGAATGTGTTGTTTAGAGATTATTGCTGGACAGAATGGGAGCTATATCATACAAACATCTGATACTGCGCAAATGGAAAACAGAGGCGTAACAGAGCAGAACTTAACAGTAAATGGATTCCATGTCACACTCCGCTCCTCTTACACATTAAGCACAAGATTACAATATGTGCGGTATCAGTGTGAATATATTCTCATATCAAATACTGTTTGAGCTATTGCATAGCAATAATGGATTTTATAACTTCAACTTCCAAATGTTTGTACCACTAGCTGATCCTGCCAGCAATGTGATACAAACAGCAACACTGTGCAGACTTGCCACAAAGGATAATCCAGAATTAAAAACCTTTCTCAAAATAAAAACAAAAATCAGCTATACTATATGAAGATTATTCTAGTCATATCCCAATAATGCAGTGCAGTAGCAGAATGAGCACATAAAGGTGATTGGCCTTTAGATCTTACTTTGTGTCCCTTTTTATGTTCTAAGAGAAGGTCTGAACATGAATGATTTTAAAATGTTTTAATTATCTCTGGTAAACGTCTAAGGTGATAGAAAATGTGCACGTGGATTACTATAAAAATGTACAACAGTTCTTTAGAATAAAAATGTAGCTGTATGTACAATACAGCTGATATGCAAAATATGGATATGCATTATGATCTTGGTTTTGGCATTTACCAGATTCTATGGAACTGTAAGTGATATACTTGCCTAAACTGCCATTACTTGAGGCTAGCTAGACACATTGGGGCTCATTTATCAACACTGGGCAAATTTGCCCATGGGCAGTTACCTATAGCAACAAATCAGTGATTACCTTTTTGAAGCCAGCTGCAAGTAGAAGAATGAATGCAGCAATCTGATTGGTTGCCATGGGTTACTGCCCAGCTTTGATAAATGACCCCTAATTGTCTCTTTTCATCTGAGCTCTTTAACGGTTATTATCCACTTTATTAGAAACTAGAAAGGGACATAACCATAAATGTAGCAGATTCCTTTTAAGTAGTGTGCTTGTCATCTGTAGAATCACAAAAATAAAAACGTGTACATCGGACAGTGATTGTAGCGGAACAAATGGCTTGCGATTGATGGCGCGTTAATTGCCTTTAGCTGGACAATCGGTGAATCAAGATATGTTGGTAGTCTATTGCACATTTTGTCTGAGCCACTTGCACATAAACCTTCACAAAAAGTTCCAGTGTTAATAATTTGTTGCTGCTCTCGCTGCACAAAGTCTTCAGTCCTTCTGCCCACAAACTCACAGAGCTTTCTTCAGTCAGATCCTTTTTCATTATTAGTCTTCATCAGAATCCTAAAAAGCATGCACATAAGGAATTCTCATACATCCAATTTTTCTAAGCATTGCTATGAATGATTACAAGCAGTTTCCTAAGATTTGTCAAATACACAAGGCTAACAGGCAGTTTCTGTCCCTGGTGTCGGTATCATTGAGAAAAGCAGACCATTTTGGCTTAAGCCAACTGCAAAACCAGGGAGTACCACTTATGCCTGTGTGTATTTTTAAATAAGCATTGGTTGGAATATATGTCTGAAGCAGTGGCTGCTGTGAATGAAGTAGCATCAATATATAATATCAATATAAAGTGCAGAGGAATATGTTGGTGCTATATAATACAATTACGCTTAGTGCAACACTGTATCTGCACATCTTAATAAATGCAGCATAGGCGTGCCTTCTGTCTGTGTCTTTTCAGAATGAATGGCAAGATAAAGGCAAGCTAAAAAGGTTTGGTGTCTTCCACTACATAAAATAAGAAGATTTTAGTTCTTGCTTATTGGAATATAAAATAAATATTGGAATATAAAATATTTGGATCTAAATGAATCATAAAAGGGGTGTATATGTACAACTTGCAGGGCTATGAAAACCTGTAGAAACTTGCCTTAGGTATTTACCCTGTTTGAGACACAGGTGAACATTATTGTCCATCAAGCCAATTTGGATTTCTGGTGACCATATGGAAATTGTTCATCTGAATTTCCTATGCAAATGCTACATTAAAGGGGTGGTTCACCCTTAGGTTAACTTTTAGAATGTTATAGCATGGATAATTCCAAGAAACTTTTCAAAAGTTTTCAATTATTTATTTTTTAAAGTTTAATTATTTGCAATCTTCTTCTGACTCCATTTGAAAACTCAAGAGGTCACTGAACCTATCTTAAATAACAAATGCTCTGTACGGCTACACATTTAGGCTTTTTGCTAATTTTTATTAATTATGTATCAATTCAGACACTTTCCTATTCATATTCCAGTCTCTTATTCAAATAAATGCATGGTTGCTAGGATCATTTGTACCCTAGCTACTAGATTTCTGAATTGCAAACTGTCGAACGATTTTTCTTCAACCGCAAATGGGCAAATTCGATGTAAAAAAAACTTCGACATTTGAAGTCGAAGTAAATCAATTCGATGGTTGAATTTCGAAGTATTTACTACTTCGAAATTGGACCATTGATAAATCTGCCCCTAAATGTTAATTTAAAAATATCAAGAAAAATCAAGTGGTGCCAGTTTGTCAGGCACCCCCTTCCCAGTAAACCATATCTCTTACTTTTTACCCTAGGTTCCAGTTCCAATATGATATCTGGATTAAATGGCTGCCCTTATGCTCAAACATGGATAGTCCAGCTGGACTCAAGATATCGCGTCATACTTTTTTTACCCCCGCCAATGACCTATATTATGTATATACAAGTGTCACTAGACCAAATAAATTTCTGTACTGAGCCCAACTATAATCAAATTGATCACTTATTATTCAAACCAACAGGATGAGCCTCCAACAATATTTGTTGTTGTTGATTAAGTATGTGCAAACATAACATTTTGCTATGTGTGCAGTGTAATAAATAAGTCAGAGAAGGTACTGATTTATAAACTTTTCATGTTTGAAAGCGCTCTCAGAACCATGTTGGAAATTTTAACTTATGGTCATGTGAATGATTTTGTGTTGTGGGTACATGAAAGAGTGCATAGCTTAGAGGGTTTTTTAGTTATCAAAAATATTCAGTGAAATAATATTCTGCGAATATTCATGTTACTTTAATGACAAATGGTGATTGTGTTTGTTCTTGCACTTTAATAAAGGCTGTGAAATCAGCCGAAACATTAGTTGCGCCTTTGAGGACATTGTCAAAATTTACATAATTTTATTTTTTTTATTTTTTCCTGCTAAGTCCTGTGAATGTGACTTCCTACAATATATATATATTCTGTGTTAAATTAGGAAGCAAACACTTACATCAAGGCATCGAAGGCAAAACTTCATAAAGCATCCAGGGGACTCCTCTTGGGGTAATGTGGGGTGCAGTGGCGTATTTTCATTATCATCATAAACACAACTGTGAAAAAAAAAAAATGCATTTGCACAGAAATAAAAGGTAAAATAAGTGAAAGGATTTAGGAACAATGAAAGCTTACTATGGATCTCTGGGAACTTTTGCAATTTACATAATTTTTTTATTTTTATTGGTTTCTGAGATATTAGCATTTTTGGATTTCTAATACCAAATATCTGTTGATTTAAATTTAGTCAGCAACTCTAGGGTTAACTGAATACAGTAATTTCTGTTGCCACAGGCGCTGATCCCTTGTGCATATTTTCCTGGAAGTATACAAATTTGTTTGAATACAGTAAGTGCATACCCAGAGCTGAAGACAACCAAGCCTTCCTGGCAGTATAAAATTATTTATTAATGGAAATATCTCATGTAATGAGTGGAAATTGCAACTCTGCTTAGAATTATGTTTTCTTGTATTTCGGGTTGACATTCCCTTTAAATGGTTTGTTCATCTTTGTTAAATATTAGTATGTTACAGAACTTTTCAATTGGTCTTCAGCTTTTATAGTTTTAAAATGTCTTTTTCTTTTGCCTCTTTCCAGCTGTCAAAGGGGGTTTCTGTCCCAGCAGCCAAAAAACATTTGCTTTCAATTTGCTATTGTTACTTTGTATCACTTCTCTCTTTATTCAGGCTCTCTCCTATTAAACTTCCAGTCTCTTATTCAATTCACTACATGTTTGCTAGTGTATACTGGACCTTAGCAACCAGATAACTGCTGAAACACCAAGAATTAACTAAAACTAAAATGAACTAAAAGTTGGAAAATTGTTGCCAATGTATGAGTAGGTAAATTTGTTTAAACAATACAGTTGGTGTACAGGCATGGGATCTATTGTCTACAATACTCGGACCACCAGTTTTCCCAACAAGGGATTATTATTTTGAAGCATGATTACTAAAACACATTTTTAAAAAAGTAGGACTGTTCTACCACTAAGAATATATGTGCACAGTATAGCTGGCCAGAGTGAGACAATGGAGTAATACAGGACAAGAGGTGTTGACAAACAAGGACAGAGCACCTTTATCATTGAAGGAAATGTGAAAATGTTTTAGGACCACTTTAAAGCACATGTAAAGCCTAAATTTTCCTACCATGTATATAAGTTGGGAATATCTTCCTCACCCAAGCCACATTATTTGTACTGCATATACCCCCTCTATTTGACAGTGCCATCACGTTTTCCTTAAAAATAGCAGCTTTCAACCGGCAGCCATTTTCCCTCTGACACATCATCAGTAACATCGAGACACGTATGCTGTAAAGTTCATGCAATGCGGAATGCAAGTTTACACAGGAACAACAAACTTTGATAAAAGTTCTACTGGGATTGAGCACTGTAATGGTTAAGCTGATCTCTGGAGAGTTGGTTAGGAGAACAAAATAGGATCAGACAGCTAGAGCAGAGTTTCTATGGGAACCAGTAATGCTATCTCTTCATTGGCTGTTAGACTGGAGGGTGTGTTTAGTAATCTGAGAAGAACAAAGCATGGTCATTACCCTACAGCCAAAGTATTCCTGAGGGAGGAAGCACTGTGGGTTAGAAGAGGGGACGGGTTTCTAAGTGATTAATAATGCTGCAGCCTTACTGTTAACCTTTTAACAACCAGAGTGGCAGGTATCTAAAGATTTCAAAGAGGCTGGTGACGGATTACATTTTTGTGGGGGGGGGTTACATGTCCTTTAAACCACTTTAACCAAGTAGAAGTTGGATCACCATAATCTTCTCAGTGGAAACTACAATTCTCTTGCAATACAGTACTCACTATTTAGAAAAAAATTCATCTTTTTTTTTTTGTATACACAAAGTTGGTAAAATACATTTTGAGGTTTATGGAGATCAATCCAATGAAAATACTGTGCATCTAATTTTACTACATAAGCCAATAAAATACTCTGAATCAAGTATTAGCAACATCTTACTCTTGTGACTCTTCAATGGGTGACTTCTTCCTCCATTTCAGGTTCTTTGTCCTACCCCTATTGATTGATCTTCTCATCCTGATTAGGAGCAGCAGAGACACCAAGGCTGAGGGGATGAATACTAGAGCTGAAAGCAGGATAACTGTATTGAACTGGAAGAAGAGATCTGAAAGAAAGAATGGTACAGGTCATCTACACTTGGTTGGGTGAATTCAGTTAACAGTGTGCAATTTCTGAATAACACTGAATACAGCAGGCATTCTCAAATGTTGTCACCAGTCTATTTTCTGTGCAGCACAACTGATCTTAATAGCATATTTTTATAGACTTTTGCATTATTTGCCTGTTTTTCTTGCTTCTTTCCAGCCTTCATCACCCCAGCAGTGAAAAAAACTATTGCTCTATAAAGCTATAATTTTGTTATTGTAATTTTTAGTTATTCTATTCAGGCCCTCTTATTTTCAGTCTCTCATGCAAACCACAACCTGGTTGCTAGGAAAAACTGGAGAGCTTCTGAGCAAAAGGATTTAAAAAAACACTAATAAATGAATGAATTAATTACAAATAAAGACTAATTGCAAATAGTACCACCATATAACTCTCTATATCAGTGATCCCCAACCAGTAGCTTGTGAGCAACATATTGCTCTCCAACCCATTGGATGTTGCTCCCAGTGGCCTCAAAGCAGGGGTTTATTTTGGAATTTCAGGCTTTGAGAGAAGTTTTGGTTGCATAAAAACTAGGTGTATTGCCAAATAGAGCCTCCTGTTGGCTGCCAGTCCACATGGGGGCTACCAAATCACAGCCCTTTTTGGCATCCCCTGGAACTATTTTCATGTTTGTGTTGCTCTTCAACGCTTTTTATGTCTGAATGTGGCTCATGGATAAAAAAAAAAGTTGGTGAAAGTAATTTAAAGATGAACAACCCCTACTAAATCCTATAATAATAATAATAATAATAATATGGTTAGAAATACTATATTCTATACAGACTGGACATACTGCACAAGTAGCCTACAATAGTTTTCCACTGTAGATGCCTGATTCTGTCTGGGTACCTGTCAATGACACTGCAAATGGTCACTGCTCTTTACTACTGTGTCACTGTGCTACTTTGCTAAGCTTTGGGACTGTCAGAAATCATCAAAACATTAGCAGAAAGTGAGGGTACAACTGTCATAGAAGCTGATGCTACACGGCTGATTATGAATTCTGATGCAGAACAAACTGGTGTTTATGCTGCTGTGCAATGCCAATAAAATTAATTACAAATCAGCCTTGTACCTTGAATATTATATTATTTATTTTATAAATATATACATACACACTGTATATCGGGAGTTGGTCCCTTAGCTCAGGAAACTGACAGCAGCCCATAGTATGTAATTCGAATCAGCAGCAAAGATGGGGAGCTACCAGGACATATTTTGAAGACAGCTTTTCACTGGTAAAATGCTATGGTGGCCTTAGGCTATTATAATAGCCAAAAGCGTTCTTGCCTATTTCTTTGTTAAAGGGGACCAGTCACCCAAAAATTTTATAACATTAGTCAAGCAAAATGAACTTTAATTACACTATATAAATTATTTGAATCTTGCTTTCTTCAGTTTGGGATTTCAAAATTATAGCAAGCAGGCAGCAGCCATTTTGTGCATACTGTTATTAAGGCAAGCCTTGCATCATCTCAAAATCTTGTTTATGCACCAAAATGGGGGTCCCGATGTCCATCCCCATGCACCGGCTACACAATTAAATGGTAAAGAGAATGGGGGAATATGTGGAGAGCAGTGACATCTAGGAAGTGCTGAATGGAAAGTGAAAGTAATTGTCTGCCCCGCCTCTA
Organism: Xenopus petersii; assembly: GCA_038501925.1. Classification (NCBI taxonomy): domain Eukaryota; kingdom Metazoa; phylum Chordata; class Amphibia; order Anura; family Pipidae; genus Xenopus; species Xenopus petersii. The sequence goes on from CM076684.1 coordinate 55,920,844, forward strand.
TGCCTATGGCATAGAGGAGGGGCAGACAATATTGGATTGACAGCTGAGATTTTTAAATGAGCTTACAACAGCTATGAATGCTTTAATAAAAAAATAGAAATTGGATTTCATGTTTAATTTGAAAAGGACATTTATTATAAAGATCTGTGTGTCTGGATGACAGGTCCATTTTAAAGAAGTAGACTAGGAAACTACTCATTTTTATCCCAATGCAGCAATATCTTACTTTCTATGGTGACGGTAAGCTTGGTCTGAGGAACATTTCCATGCACATCAGGTGGGTTCCACACAATACATGACAAAGTCCCATTGTCTGTGAGTCTTAAGTCTGTCAATGAAATAGAGGCATCTCCCCGTCTCACATCTCCCTCCCAAATTATACGATCTTTGAAAGGACCTTCCAAAATGGGGTATGGTTTGCTCTGAAAGTGTAATATCTGGAGACAAAACAAACAACCATGATACAATGTTCTTGTATATCACAAACATGCGCTTTTGGACTGCATGTTCATAATGGGAAGCAAATGTTGATGCAGTCATTGGTAAATTGCATGCAAGTTGCCTTTTTAAGTCAATGTGGATAGGAACTAGGGATGCACAGAATCCACTATTTTGGGTTCGGCCGAACCTCCCAATCCTTCGCTAAAGATTCAGCAGAATATTGAACCGAATCCTAATTTACATATGCAAATTAGGGGTGGGCAGAGGAAAAGTTTTTACTTCCTTGTTTTGTGACAAAAAGTCACGTGATTTCCCTCCCTGCCCCTAATTTGTATATGCAAATTAGGATTCGCATTCGATACGGCCAGGCAGAAGGATTTGGCCGAATACGAATCCTGCTGAAAAAGGCTGAATCCCAAACCGAATCCTGGATTCGGTGCATCCCTTTTAGGAACAGCCTGTCCGACATATCTGGGCAATTTTAGGGCAGATATCTGTCAGTGAGGCCTGTTGGAGGGTCCCGAACGCTGACTTTGTCGGCAGCTTTTGACAGCCCATGTATGGCCACCTTGCTGAGATCTAGGAGTATTAGGCTAGGACCACACAGGGACGAAACCAGCCCGATGTAGTATGCAGGCTGATTTTAGCACTAAAACAGGCAGTGGCCTCCTTCTTTCTCCTCAGCAGTGAGAATAGGTTTTTAGTTTTCACTCATAATCGGTCATTAATAATCCTCATCAGAGCAGCTGTAGTGGCATGTAAAGCCAAATTGTTATGTAGAGGGTCCTAGGAGTCCTGCAGGTTCTGATAAGTGTCATATAAGGTTAAAAAACAACCATGTTTGCATATCAGGCCTCTTTACAAGAGGAGACAAAATGTAATCACTTTTCCTATCAATGACCAGTACCTGCAACTTACCGTTACAGTGGAACCTCCATTTAGCTGGCGATAAGTCCAGTCCACAGCAACTATATCAGAAATTGGGTATGAGGAGGTGAAGCTGCACTTAAGCTTAATGGATTTTCCAACCACGCCAAATGCATCGGGATGCATGCTGATATCTATACACAGAACTGGAGGCATGCCTGAAGAAGAGAAGTATGGTTACCATAACAATAAATATAAATTTATTTATTTAAATCCATTTATTCTCTCTAAATAAGAAACCAGAGAGAGGAGAATAAAAAAAAACATATTTCACAGTTGTAATAGATTGCCACCACTTGCTGACTAGCCAGTATAGTTGCTTCAGAGCCAACCACTTATCAACAGGCTTAGCAGGACTGCCATGAGTGTGTTGCAACTATTTACAGGGCAAGCCCTTTTATAGTACTGGGTGTAGAATAATAGTGCAGCTATTTAAAGAATAGGCTTCCAAAAATAAACCACAGGAAACACATCATCAAAATTAGTATAGCAAAATCTATATGTCCCATCATTTCTTTAATCTTGAAGTTATAATGTAATGGATTAAAGTCATGGATTAAACATGGCCTTGAAGGTCATTTCATTTTTTTACTAAAGAATATATTTTTACATTTTACTCAGTCTTTCTTATGGAAGCAGCTGCTGGCAGACAAGGGTATTTTTTTTTAAATTCTTCAGTTCTCCCTAAAAGGATTGTCAGCACAAATTTAAGGTTTGCCAGATCACTGCTCCTTTCAAGAGATCCCATCAGGTTGCTGTCAGTGCATGCACATGCGGAGGTCTTTGGCTGACCTGGAACTAAACAGAGTCTACAGTTCTTAACGGCCTGCTGGTAACTTAAAACTAAATTCAGTGTTTTGCATACACCTTTCCAGCACTTCTCTACCACCTAAAACATACCAATGGAAACATCTTATCTATTACTCCTGTTTCTACTCTATTGAACATGACCAGTGTTTCATAGCCCAAGGAAACATCTGGAGGCAGTATTTTTAGTATATTGATACTGTATAACAAGCCCAACAATGATACAATTTATTCCCTGACTTTGAGTTTAATAGCTTGATCCCACATGTAATGGGCTACATAGAAGCAGAAAGTAAAACTTATAAAGTCATCAAGGTACATTGAAAATTTAATATTAAAGCGGACCAGTCACCCAGACATAAAAAGCTGTATAATAAGTCCCTTTCAAATTAAACATGAGACCCAAATTATTATTTTTTTCTTAAAGCATTCATGCAGTTGTAAACTCATTTACAAATCTCAGCTGTCGAATATTGCCTGACCCTCCTCTATGCCTTAGGCAGGGAGGCAATTACTTTCACTTTCCATGCAGCACTTACTAGATGTCACTGCACTCGCCACATTTCCCCTCTCCATTAACCATTTAATTGTGTAACCAGTGCATGGGGTTTGACATCAGGTCCCCCATTCTGGTGCACAAACAAGATTTTGAGATGATGCAAGACTTGTCTTAATAACAGTGTCCACAAAATGGCTCCTGACTGCTTGATGGAATTATGAATTCCCAGACTAAAGAAAACAAGATTCAAATAATAGTGTAATTAAAGTTTATTTTGCTTGACTAACTTGATAAAATAGGATTTGGAATATTTTTTTCAGATGACATGTCCCCTTTAAGCAATGCCCAATGCCCTTCATGGATATCCTTTCCTAGACATTATCTACCAACTGGATCACACTTCCCTGGATTGTGTGGTTTTGTTGTACCTGCAAAAGCATTATCTACCCCCTATATACACACATACAGAAATTGGCCAGTGTAAGGTCAGCATTAACAAACGGGTTCCCTGATGTATGGAATGCCTTTCTGCTGATAACCCAGGAATGCTATTGTCTAGAACAATGAAATAAGTTAAGCTTTTCATTAACTATTTGTATTTTATAAATCAGTAAACTAAGGTAACTAACTAAGGTAATCTAGTGCCAGTATAATGGTGAAGCCGTCTTCCTTTGCTCTTCTTGAACCCTTCTTAAATCTGATGGTACCATCATAAAAAGAGCCATATAATAAGGTTTTGAATGCCCCGTATACACTGCTGGACAATAAGAACAACCTTCAAAGTGTTTTTATCACTTTCATCATTGTTATCATTTCTTGGAATAGCTGCCCGCTAAGATGTCCAAGACTATTGCAGATTTTTTTTCCCCAAGGAAATCAGAACATGTATGTATCACAAACAAAACACATCAAGAAAAGTAAAACAACTGTACCAGAGACAGACGATTTCACCTAAAAACATTAGTCTGTGTTTTTTGTGTTGGAACCTCGTCTGATTTTTATAAACTGAGATTTCCCATGGCTATCAAATTAAACTAAAGTCAGTGCTACGGAACACAGCTTTGGGTTTCTAGACACTCCACTACATCAAAAAAAAAAAAAGAATGCTTACAAAGTTGCAAACATATACAAGTATAGGTTATATCATTTGACATGCTTGGGACCTGGTGTTTTCTGGATAAGGGCTCTTTCTTTAAATATTTTTATTATGGAGATCATTAAACATAAAAAAACTATAGCATTTAACGAGGAACTGCTTTATTATTACAAGTATGGGACCTGTTATGCAGAATGCTTGAGACCTGGGGTATTCCAGCTAATAGATCTTTCTGTAATTTGGATTGTACTTTAAGTCAACTAGAAAATCATGTAAACATTAAATAAACCAAATGGGCTGGTTTTGTTTCCAAATAATATTAATTGTATCTCAGTTTGGATCAAGTACAATATACTGTTTTAATTATTACAGAGAAAAAGGAAATCATTTTTAAAAATTTGGAATTTTGGATAAAATGGAGTCTATGGGAGATGGCCTTTCTGTAATTCAGAGCTTTCTGGAAAACAGGTCCCATGCGTGTAGATAGAAATGCAAAGCAGCCAAAAATATGGTTTACTTAAACAGAAATCTATGGGAGATGGCATTCATGCATTTCTAAGCAAGGCACTAACAAGCTTTTGAAAAAGTAAAGTGATATTTATTTAGAACACCTAAAATAGCAGTATTGTGGTCTCCATTTGAGAGCTTTGTCAAGGTGGCATATACAATTAAAGCCAGCACTTTATACACTCCCCCTCAGAAATGCACACCAGATGTGAGTGTATGGTTGCTAGGCAGCATTAACTTAAGGAGGTGATCACAAAGAGACATGTCACAGGCTGCAGAATAGTGCAAATAAATGTAAAAAGTGAATAGAGAAAGTAGCAAGATGAGTGAAATATTGTATTGAGTAAAATGTGCACATAGAAATAGTGTAAATAGAATCACAACTAATTATGTTCCTTAATACAATAGTTTAGAACAAATTAGGCATAGCAGAGAAACACTGTCGGACTGGGATACAAGGGGCCCACCATAAAAACTTAGGTTGAGGGCCCACTTTCCAAACTTTTATACCTTCTTTCCTCACTCAATTTCTTTATTTTCCTAGTCTCTTTTCTCTACATACTATACTCTATTCTTACATTATTAAGCCTCTTTATTCCCATAAAGAAATAGAGAATGACCATGAAATAGGCCAAAAGTTTAGAAGCAGGAGGGCCCACTGACACCTTGGCCCACTGGGAGTTTTCCCGGTATCCCGGTGGGCCAGTCCGACACTGGCAACAAAGCAGAATGTAACTTATCTAAACATGGAGAAAATGTAACAATATATTCAAGTCCTTCATGAGGAAAAAGCTGGCAGCTGTTGATATCAGGAGCGCCACTTCCAAGTTGGGGAATGAGTGGGGACCGCTCCTCAACATCTGCCTACTCTCTCCTCATGAAGGACTTGCAATCGCCCAGTGGGCCAAGGCAGCAGTAGGCATGAGGAATCTCCATGTCCTGCAACTGCCGGCACTTCCTGGAACACTAACGCCGCCCCTGCCCCCACTGGGTCAAATGCACAAGATCCTGGTTCTTGCACCCTCTCCAGCCCTCCTGGACAGATCTTCAGCCTGCCAGCCCAGGTTAGTGTCCCACACAGACACACACACTCATTACACTAATACACACACGTCATTTTTGGGGGGGGAGATAAGGAGGGTCACACACATTCACACGCAATTTGTGTAAACACACATATGCACACTTACACAATGTTGTGCTTTTTTATCTTGTCTGTTTTTTTCCCCATGAAAAAAAAACTGTTTTATTGCCATTGAAAATAGCGTATTCCCTAACCACACTGCACAATACCTTTTGTATGTTATTTCTGTAATAATATTACAGTTTAGCCATTCTAATGACCTTTTAGACATTTTATTTCATTTTCAGCTCTGCATAGGTTTTGTTCGCTTGTTTCTGCCCATAAAACCTATTTGGCCAAGCTAAAATATTCAAACTGTGATTCTGACTGCTGATTACACTAGGTGATTTTTTTTATTTTGGTGTTTTTTTTGGATTTTAGGGATTTTATAGCATATTGCACTGTTTTTGTTACTTTGTTTTGCCCATAAACATTTTGTCTGCTATATAGCTATTTGGGGGTCTCTGTGCGCCACATAGTATGGTAAATCCATCCATTTTGGCCATCAAAGTATTCAGTAGACCCATTGTGTCCATATTTAGGATGTTTTATGCAGATAAGTTATGAAAAGTGGGGCATATAATGGAGTAAAATGCAAGTATTGTTTTGATTTCATAAGAACAGCTACGTTCAGCATACCTTTACAATTTGGTAGTTTGCAGTAGAAAGATGTATTTACTCATTTTAGATTCTTCAGGATGTGTATTTTCTGAAAATATAAGGTTTTCTAGGGTCTCCATACTGTTAGGGGGTCTTATGGCTCATAATAAATTATTATAAGTATTAGTATAATTATTAGTATTATAATACATACTTATATTGCAGCAGCCAGAGTGTCATCATTGAAAATGTATATGTACTATTTACATTTGCGGATCTCTGTACGCCACATAGTAAATCTATGCATATCAAACTGTTCCATACACCTCTGGCGTTCATATTCAGAATGTTTTCTCCTGGTACTTAATGCTATGTGGGATATAAAATGCTAGAAATTTTCAACTCTGAGGCAATTCTCAGGTATTTCATCAAAACCGACAATTTTGGGAAAGTATTGCGACTCGGTAGTTTGGAGTAGAAAGACATGGTTACATGGTTCAGTTGAACATTTTTGAGGGATCAACATATCTTTTTGTGCTCTTACCCTGCAAAAAATGCAGTAAATATGTTGATTATTCAGTCTAGGGGTCTCAACGTGAGATACTTTAGTAATCCTATGCACAATGGGCATTGAGGTTTGGTTATTTGGAGTAGAAAGACATGGTTACCAATTGTTGATTCTAAAGAATTTGTACTTTTCAAATATATATAGGATTTATTAACTTTGGAATTCAAAGTGCGTCATATTCTAGTAGTATATACAGTAGTTCTTTGAAATTTGATAATTTACTGCTGGGAGTTTTTGATCTATAGAAGTCAGAAATCATCATAAATTAGGGAAAAAAGAAGAAGCACTCAGATGATTCAATGAGGTATACCCAAAGTACCTCCAATCATTTATTGGTGTGGTGTACAGAAAGCAAACGTTTCAGGGGTACTTTATCACTGAGACAAAGGGGATGTGAGGTCCCTGAAACTTTTGATTTCTGTACTCCACACCGATAAATGATTGGAGGTTCTTCTGGTACACCGCATTCAAGAGTGCATCTTCTTTTTTCTCAAATTTCGGTCAATTTTCACGTTGAGTCACGTGATAATCTGAAGGTAGCACTGACAAGGAATCGTTTAAAACAATTCAAGAAACCGTGGGTGTATTGAACCCTTATACAAGAAATCTTCATAAAACGTTTCATATCTGGTACTGGCACATTCGAGAGACACGGGGCATTCGAAATCAGTTGAATTTTGATTCATAAAATATTTTTATGGGATAAATCCCTATATCATGAAAAATAGCAATTTTTCCATTTTTTTTTGGTGGGTATTTAGAGCTCCAAATCGTGTTCCAGATGTGGAAATTCACAGGCAGATTTAGAAAGCTCAGGTTCTCCCGAAAAAAGTATAGTTTTCCTAGGTAAACAAAAAATCCCCCCCCCCCCAGGAAATACCCCAAAATGAGAGAGCACAAAATGTCTGGCACGAAGTACAAATTATATGCGAAATTCTGCTGGCACTGTAATTTTATGCCAGAGGTGGAAAACAGATTTGTACAAAATATTATTTACCAGTCGACTTTTGGGGTTCAAGCTCCCCTTGTGGTCCAAGTCCCCTTGACAAACCATATGTAAAAGCATTTATTGTGAAACCTCAATTTCACATCCCCTGATTTTTGACATTTTACACTTTTTTGTAGTGCCACCCAATATAAAATTCATAATGCACGGATTTTACATTTTCCTGGATTTTTACACCATTTTTTTCTGGTCCCATAAATATAAAATGGGGGTTTTATTGTGTATACACATAAGAAGTGCCCAACTGGAGACCTGCTAGCTGAATGTTGAGCTCAATGTTTCAAAACTCAACCAACCTCTTTGGATGACAGAATGTTTTCATTACAATCTGGCTCTGCTGGTATAGTTCCCAGAATATCAGATTAAAAAATCAGTGTTCATCACATACTGTATGACACCCTAAGTGACCTTCATACTGGGTTTCCAGGAGTATCTAGAAGTGGCCATACATAGGGAGATCTGCTAGTTTGGTGATGTCGCCAAATGTCCACCTTGAGCTGGGCGATATTGGGCTTATCCAATCGTGGGCCCTAGGGCCCAACAATGAGAAGAATACAGGCAGTTGGATTGAGGACCACATTAACGAACCAATATGGTCTTTGATCTGACAGGATTTTTAAACCCGCCCAATCAACATCTGTCCGACTTTCGACCAGTAATCGATAGTGGAAATCGATCAGGGAAGCCCGCTGGGGGGCCCCATACACTGCCCAGACAGATAAAGTTGGCAACTTATATCTGTCTGTGTATAGCGGCCTTAAAGGAGTATTCAACCGCCCACGGTGATAAGTCCCCACTGCCCCACTTCCCTGCCTCCCCCTTGCTAAGTGTTACCCCAGAATTGTGTACCCTACAGGATTACGGACCGCACATGTAAAGTGAGCGCCATATTGGCACATGTGCATTTGGAGCAATCTTCTGGTTCACGACAACTGCGCACACGCCGGAAGTGACGGAAATTGCCAAAGGGAAGGAAGAAGACACAACGATTACTGACGAAACAAAGATGGAGTCTGTGAGCTCTGCTGCGCTCACTCTCCATGTGCGGTCAGTAATCCAACGGGGAACACAATTCTAGGGTAACACTTAGCAGGTGGGCCAGTGGGGATTTATCACCGTGGGGGGGGGGGGTTTAGTTCTCCTTTAAGATAACAAATAAGAATCCTCCCAAAATCTAAACCAAACAGGCATTCAAGCTGCAAAAGCAACCACTGTGTTGAGCAAAATGGGAGGGATGGGGCAGCCAAACAGTTTGGGGAACTGTGAATTACATCCAGGAGGACAAAATGAAGCAGATGAGAGGCCAGCAGAACTGATACAATATAAAGTCCTGAAGGTATCATGCAGTCGACTATGTCTAACCATGTTAAGGCCAGCGGGGCAAAACACAAGAGGCTAAACTGCAGTGGGCACTGGGTTTGACGCACCTTCTGTTTAAATACAAATACAAGAGGAAAAAACACCGCACTACAACTCAGCTGTAGGTGAAACAACCACTTTAGTAAGGGCACACTTCGCACTTTCTATTCCAGTTGCAGTCCAGGACTCCTCCCACTCACCAAGAAAAACACAGCACAGACATTGATCGTCCCCACTATAGCCACCGCACTAACAAGGCCAATATTTCGGGCAAATGAAAGTTACGCAGAGTACCCCAAGTGGCGATCTACTCACCCGCTAGCAGTAAGATTAGTACCCACATCGTCCCGCACTGACAGAAACCCATACGCCGCTCACTGCCTTTGATCCAGCGCAAACTACAGGTGAATCACTCGGTACCCGGAAGTGACGCGCAGGTGAGGCAACAGGTGACACAAGCGGAAGTGCACACCTTCCAACTTACGCACAATGGACGGTATGTCCCCATATTAAGGCTCTTATTAAAATAATGTCATTAAAAAAATTTCCTTGAGTTGAATCACTTTACGGTGCTCGGTTTTTTTTATACGTTATAGGCAAATATATGCGACGGTGCATATAGTATATACTGACCTCTAAACGCACAATGATACAGCCACAGACTTTTACATTTAGGGGCAGTCAGAAAATCTATTTTTAAATTAATGTAAGTGTATTGGGTAAACCTTTTAAAGGAGTGGTTCGCCTTTAAGTAAACTTTTAGTATTTAATAGAATGGCCAATTATGAGCAACTTTTCCATTGGTTTTCATTATTTATTTTATACAGTTTTATAATTATTTGCCTTTTTCTTCTGACTCTTTCCAGCTTTCAGATGGGCGTCGCTGACCCCATCTAAAAAGCAAATGCTCTGTAAGGCTACACACTTATTATTACGGCTACTTTTTGTTGCTCATCTTTCTAGTAAGGTCCTCTCCTATTCATGTTCCAGTCTCTTATTCAAATCAATGCATGGTTGCTAGGGTAATTTGGACCCTAGTTACCAAATTGAAGAAATGCCAAATAAAAAGCGAGCCTTTGACTAAGGGATACATTCCCGAAACACATTAGGTGTCTAACAGCAGCAACCCTAATAAACCACATTCCAGAAGTGCCGTCTGCTTGAGTTATATGTATCTACAGTGTGGACACTGTCGACTGAGCACCTGGAGGAGGGGAGGTTCGGTGAGCTGAAGCGGTCTTTACTTTTATTTTCATCTTTCTAGTAAGGTCCTCTCCTATTCATATTCCAGTCTCTTATTCAAATCAATGCATGGTTGCTAGGGTAATTTGGACCTTAGTTACCAAATTGTTTATAACGCAAATTGAAGAGATGCCGAATAAAAAGCTAAATAACTCAAAAACTTTAAGTAATAAAATCCAATTGAAATTTGTCTCAGAATATCACTCTTTACATCATACTAAAAGTTAACTCAAAGGTGAACAACCCCTTTAATACTATTTCTACTATAGTGTTTTTTTTTACAGGGGATACATGTAACTGTTGAATCAGTGTGTTGACCTACACAACTGGTTTAGAAGCAGTTAATCACTTTTATCTGCATTATCTCTCTATTCACAAAAAAAACGTTTACACACACCAGATCACTACAGCGACTACACTGAACAGATCGAGAAGATTGTATTCATTAGATGTGGGTATAGAACTCGTGTATAGCAATAATTGCAGATATTGAAATGTTTCTAACTGCATTTTGGAAAAAATGATAGGTATCTTCCCAATTTGGCTAATATGTGGAAGGTAGGGTTGCCATTTGGCCAGCATTTTACCGGGCCTGGCCAGTAAAAATGATGGTTGATCCCAATGTTATTAATCGGGGGAAAAGATAAATATATAGGAAAGGCGGTATTTTTTTCCAGAAAAGGTGGCAACCCTAGTGGATGGACTAATAAAGCCTAGATTGGTGATCTTGTCAGATGAGCAGATCCGGCAGTGTATGGCCACATTTCATTTTATCTGCATCTACCAATCTTCAATTTTAGGACCGAATTTTAAAAAGTTTAATCTCTATCAAAGCAAACATATTCCATAAACATCTATAAGTATGTAACTGCTTGCCACATTCAAGTAATGACTAGTACACTGGAATTTTAATAAAATCTGCCTGAACTTGCACTTGGGGCTCATCTTCGTGCTCTTCTTATCACTACAGAGCATGTTGTTTGTGTATAAAAAGGTATTTGCATTTTGGATTAATGCATGAGAACAGACCCAGATTTGTGGCGAGGCCACAAAGGCCTGGGCCTAGGATGGCATGACTGTAGGGGCGGCATGCCTCCCAGCCAAGTGCAGATTTTACTGAACGTTACCTCTTTCGCCAGAGTTACCTTTGCCACCTCAGACCAAGTGAAGTGCATAAAAGTAGCTAGATCTTCCTCAATCTTTTGTCACTTACATTATATTCTGTGAACCGAAAATGCATCAAAGTCCAATAAAACGCTGGCATCTTTTCCTTTTTTCAGCCTGATTGCCTGCCAAAGACATAACTTGAACTTTTTTTGGGTAACCAGTTTTCCCCATACATTTGCAAACATATGGAACATTAATTTTACAGTGGGCACATGTGTAGGGGATTAGAATAACTCTATTGTCTTTATTAAGGTTCCCTGGACGTGTTTTAAAAAGTGTAATTTGTAAGTATATGCACCAACATTTAACATAAAGATGTCTATAAAACTTAAAATTTCCTACCTATGCAAATTGACCTGAGCGGAAGATCCCTAGCGAAGTTTCGCTAGGCAGAAATAAACGCTAGCACATCTTCACTATCAAATGCTCGCATTGGTGAAGTAACGCTAGCGAAAAGTTGCCAGCATTCGGCACCCACGACGAAACTCCATGTTAGTAAATTGGCATCATCTGAGCGCATTTGCACCTGACAAAGTGTTGGGACGGGTGCGAATCAGTCGCTGGCGACAATTCGCCCTTTAGTAAATCTGCCCGAAAGTGTGTTTGCACTACTGTGCACAAAATGGTGTATAATCACTATTATGTACAGTAAATCTTTTCAGGCTTATTGGCAGTACTGACACATAAAGGGTGGTAAGCACCTATGAAATACTCTGATTGGCACTATAGTTTTCTACTTGGTGTGCATAATTTACAATACTACACTTATAATTTTGCAGGAAATGTCAGGAAAACTTTTCCAGTTTAACAATTTATTTTTACTCTGAAACCATCCGGTAAAAATGATTAGTGGAAAAAAGTTTTCTTAAAAAGTACATACATTTCACAAAACCTGTGCAGCACTAAAGGGCATAGCGAAAGCGCTACTGACTGGGGGATTTGTCCTTTAAACATGCACATCTCCTTTGCCCCGCGTGGACGCGCATTGCGACTTTGCACAAGCGAATATGTGTGACGTCATGGCGCAGTGTGCATGCGCACGCGGACTGCCTTATATAATAGCGCCTCCCCCTTCAGTCTTTCTCTTGGCACCCATAGCAGCTACAGTCGCAACCTCCCACCCACCCAGTTGTAAAGAATTTTGTGTGTGTTGTGTATTTACTTTTGTTTATTTACTTATGTTTTTAGATTTATAAAAAAAAAAAGAAGGAAAGTCTACACTTGTGAGCATTTAACTGAATGTAAGTTTATCTGTAAGTGTAATTGTCACAGCATGGCGGTTATTGATCCTTTGCCTGTATTCGGCTTTATCATAAAAGGGGACACCACATGCCCGCTGCACACAGTGGTCGGCATTCGGGGGAAGATAAGTAAGTTGTTATATATTTGACATCTAACTAGATGTGTTTTGAAATTGGCAAGGATCTAGTAATATAAAGCTTTGGCCGACCTTCACCCACAATCCTGTTTCAGTGTGTTTATTATAACCATGATGTTAAGGGGTATCCCTATCGGGGAAAATTTTTGGGTTTCTTAGATGATAAACATATTCACAGTCCTCACTTAATATTTGTGAATGTGGCATTTTTTTTCGTGTTAAATTGTTTCATGTACCAAATTTATGAATTCTGAATACTATGTATAAATCACACAGATTTGTCAGGCAATTTGAAGTTGGTGTAAACTTGTTAGCACTAAATTCATGTTATTGGCAATAATACAATCATATAAGGGCTCATTTATGTCCACATTGCAGTGAGCAAATTGCAGTTTTGAGTGTAATCATGTTTTTTGAATGAATCTATATACTCTGGCTCTGACCCTGGTCAGGGGGTGGTGGTAATTGCAGGGTTTCCCTGCCCCAATAGGCGCACCTGCACTTGATTCAGAATGGAAGGACTGGGGGGTGTTGAGCGCAACTATACAGAAGTGCAAGCAGTGCATTTGACCCAAGTTTTACACACAATTGTCTGATGAGAAATTAAGGGGACCATAACTGCACTTGTGGGGTGAATGAGCCCTATAAAGTTAAATTGAAGCAGTTATTCTGACTTTAGATGTTAAAAAAAGCATTTTGATGTTGGGTGATGTAAAAAATGAAACTGGCATCATATGTTTTTGAATTTGTCATTAGAGAATATTCTGGTGAATCACAAATTGGAAGTCAGCTGCGTGTGTAGGTCCAGTATGTTTAGTGATCCCTGGACATGGCGTAATCCATGAGCCTTATACCACCAGTTCTTAGATCCCCTACTTCAGTATCCATGAATGTTGGACTATGCTGGTCCATTTGATTTTCTCCAAGAATGGTTGGATTAAAAAATCAATACTCCTCTTTCATCCAAAGATCAAAACAGGTACTTCCACTGCTCTGTATACATTTGTATTGTAAACAAAACGTGTTTTTTCCCAAGGCCTTCTCTTTCTCTCTCACCTTCTATTTCCCTCTTTTCTCTCTTCCCTTTCTTCTCTTTTGATTTCTTATAATCTTCTTGGTTTTTTTTTTTTGCATCAATATTAATGTATCAATGTCACAATCAAGTCTCCATACAATATATGCGCCTCTTTAATAAACAGAATGGAAAAATCTAATGCTATTTAGCAGGCCGGACTGGCAATCTGTGGCTTCTGGCAAATGCCAAGGGGGCTGCTATAAGGTGCCATTGGAAGTCAGTATTTAGTGGGCTTGTAGGGTCTGTTTGGGCTTCTGTGTACCTGAAATGCCAGAGCCTTTTTTAATTCTCAGTCCGGACCTGCAATTTAGGCACACTATGATGCTTATGACACGGCGACTTCTTACCTTGTTTCTATAACTTGTTTTTATATTATATCATTGAAATAAATAAAAACTGTTTGATAAAAATAAAATCAACAGTCAATGCACTTAAATCACTGACAACAGTTATATTGTTGAATCCTTCTGGTCAGGTTCTGTTAGTGTCAGACACAGGATAAACATCAAAAACCTTTCTCAAATGCATACATTTTATCCATAAAAATAAGACTGAATATAGATAGAGAAAACATTTCCTGTTTTAAAGCCTCTTTATATGTTTATTAATGTTATTGCTGCCACCTACTGAGTTACAGAAGTAGTGAAGATTTGTTAAAAATATTAAAGGAAATAATTCTAAAAGATGAGTCAGATAAAAAATTTGCCTACATTATAGTTGTCCTGTTCAGTCTCCTACAAATTGCACTTGAATTTCCCTGAACATAAACTGTAAGGACAGTTTATATGAAGAGGGATTCTGTTGCAGAACCACCTTGATTGAAATTCTAAGGTAGGGGACTTTATTATACATCCAGGACATTTTTTCATAAACATTTAACACAGAAGTAATGACACTGACAGAGATTTACACATAGCAAGATAACATATTAAAGGAAAACTATACCCCAAAAATAAATACTTGAGCAACAGATAGTTTATATCAAATTAAGTGGCATATTAAAGAATCTTATCAAACTGGTATATATAGTTATGTATGCCCTTTTTACATCTCTTGCCTTGAAATACCATTTTGAAATACTAAGAAATGCTACAGCTCTAACTATAACAGGAAGAAGTGTGGAAGCAAAATACAGAACTCTGTTTTTTAATTGGCTCATGTGACCTAAGAAGTATAGTTGTTTTGGTATGTTTGTGTGCACCGTGAATCATACGATACCAGGGGGCAGCCATTATTTTTTAAATGGCAGTTTTCTATTTATGATTACCCAATGGCACATACTACTAAAACAGTATATTATTATAAAAATGGTTGTTTTACATGAAGCAGGGTTTTACATATGAGCTGTTTGTTTGCAATATATTTTTATAGAGACATTGTTTGAGGGGTATAGCTTCCCTTTAAGGGAGTTCAATGTCACATGGATGGATGGATATATAATAGGATTCCAACTGGCAGCATTCTAGCATTCCACCATGAGATGGAAAGTAAGAAAAATGTAGGTCATGCCCCTGATCTGCCCTGACCACTCCTTACTGACACCATCTACTTTTGGATAAGCTCTGCCCCTGTTGGGGTATATGAAACTTGATTATCCCACGTAAACAGGGATAAATAAAAGATAAAGATGGTGTAAGTAACAATTTATACCAGGGTTGCCCCTCATTATTTCCTTCAAGATGAATTAAAAGTATTCTCAGATATGCTGCTTGGACTTTGATCTTAAAACTAGCAGTTAAACTGCAGGTGGCATAATAAAAAAAGCCAGTTCTAGGCAGACCCAGTTTTAGAGTTATTGAAATATATTAGCAGAAATCAAATCTATCACACATTACAACATGTTTATATACATTTTTTATTTATTTATTTATTATTATTTATTTCAAATTGCACTTAGTAAAAAAAACAACCATAATAAAATAACGTTATTTCTCTATATATGCATTATCTACATACAAACTGAATAAAATTCAATAAATGTATAAAAAAGTTAAAGCTGAGAAGAATCTAGGGGACTCATTAATAAAAACTGGCTGAATTTGCATCTGGGCAATAACTAGGGATGCATCGAATCTAGGATTCGGTTCGGGATTCGGCCAGGGTTTGGCCTTTTTCAGCAGGATTCGGCCGAACCAAATCCGAATCCTAATTTGCATATGCAAATTAGGGGCAGGGAGGGAAATCGCAGGACTTTTTGCCGCAAAACATGGACGTCTAAGATGTTTTTCCCTTCTCACCCCTAATTTGCATATGCAAATTCGGATTCGGTTCAGTATTCGGCCGAATCTTTCATGAAGAATTCGGGGCTTCAGCCAAATCTAAAATAGTGGATTTGGTGCATCGCTAGCAGTAACCCAATGCAATTCATTGTCTTTTTCAGCCAGCTGCTAATAGAAAAAATTTGGTTGCCCAGGGAAAAAGTTGTCCAATGATGTAGATTAATCCTAAATGTGTCAAATAATTGTTGGGTATAATTTTCACTGATCACCTCTTTATGAAATATACAGTTATTTGTATTACTTACATACGACAAGCCTGAATTTTAAGAGAAATATACCCTCTTTTTTAACCTAAACTCATTCAGTTGGGTTTATGTAGAAAAGGCTCATAAACACTATATGAACTTCCAAAAATAAATGTAACATTTTTTGTACACAGTCATATCAGATAGCTCAGATTGAAAGGAACCATGATAGTTTATATCTGGCAGTGTAATGCAACCTCTCTCTCACCTTGTTCCACTGTGTGGAATTCTGGGGCTTGAGATCCTTCTGTTTTCCATAGTGAATGGTGTGGATATTCTCTGGTAAGCAAATTCCAGAATCCATTACTTCATTGTCAGGGAGGGGTTAAGTTATACGGTGAGCCTAATGGGGCGTGGGCAATGTTTATTACAAGTACAGTGGTTTCTGCAATCTATGGAATCAACTATGTCTGTGTGCATAAAAAATACATGTATGTTTATCTTTTAAAGTTTATAGTTTGACATTAATGCACCTTTTTAACATAAGCCCAACGGAAATATTTTACTTTTAAGCATAGTTATTTTGAAAGAAGAAAATCAATTGGTTAGCTGCATTTATATAAAGCGTCTGGAAATAATTGGCTTGCCTCTTGTCAAATTTCAAAATATAAAAAAACTCTACAACCCTGTTTTCAAAAAAAGTTGGGAAATGTAAATAAAATGAGAGTGGAATTATTTGCAAATCATATAAACCCTTTATGCAACATGTTGTTAACACTGAGAAATTGTATTGTTTATTAAAAAATATACAGTATGCTTCTTTTTATGACAGCAACACGTTTCAAAATAGTTGGGACAGGGACAACAAAAGACTGGAAAAGGTGTGTAATGCTAAACAAAGTGGATCTCAGAGAATCCTAAGAAATCTCTTTACACAAGCCCAAAAGTAAATATTGGTAGACTGTGATCTTTGGCACTGCATTATAAACAGATTGGATTGTGTCGTGGAAATCACTGCATGGGCTATAGTTTGTAGCTGCATCCACAATTGCAAGTTAAAACTGTACCAGATATAAACATGGAAAACTGTTCTTTGGTCTGAAGAATAGAAATGTAAAATTCTTTTTGGAAATCATGGACACTGCATCCTCCGGGCCTAAGTAGAGAAGGACGAACAGTCTTGTCAACACACAAAATCCAGCATCCATTATGGTATGGGGTGCATTAGGGCATATGACATGGATCTGGGAAGAAACCATTAATGCTAAATGGTATATACAGGTTTTGGAGCAACATATGCTGCCTACCAGACAATGTCTTTTTCAGGAAAGACCTTGCTTATTTCAGCAAGATCATGTTAAATTGTATTCTGCACATACGTATTACTTTAGCATGGCTACATAGTGCTAAACTTGCCTGCCTGCAGTCCAGACCTGTCACCCACTGAAAACATTTGGTTAATTATGAAACAAGTAATACAACAGAGGAGACCCCAAACTGTTCAGCAGCTGAAATCCTATATCAGACAAGAATAGGACAACATTTAAATTTCTTTCAACTACAGCAACTGGTCTCCTCAATTTCCAAATGGTTACAGAGAGTTGTTACTTTTTGAAACATGTTGTTGCGATCAAATTCAAAGAAGCATACAATATATTTATCCAAAAAAACCTTTCTCGGTTTCAACATTTGTGGCATTGTCTTTGTAATATTTGCATAGGGTTTTGCATACTTATATTTTACAGTGTCCCAACTTTTTTTTTTAAAAATGGGGTTGTAAATGCTCATTTGTAAAATTAATTTCAGAAAATGATTCTTCATGAGGAGTGCTATTAAATTATGTGTTTTGAAAAAACATGTTTGACCCAAAACAGAATTCCTTTAAGCTAGAAACCCGGCAGACTACACAGAAGCCGAATCAATCCGAGTGCCACCCCGCCGGAGATTTACATTCTAGCCGCCGGGAAGGCAGTTCAGGGAGATTAGTCGCCTGAAGAAGAAGCGATTTGTTACTGAGAGACTAATCCCCCAATATAGCAGCGTGTCTGCCTTTAACAATAAATATAGTGACCTGCTGTTAACAACTGTGATCATGTGTCATTGTTATTAAAGGGCTGCTGAACCTCTGGACTGTTACAATAAGTTCAGTATATAAAATAAAGTATTTCAAGCCACAATAATTTTTAAGCTTTACTTCTCATTTAACAGCAAATTTTTTTTATGTTTATTAGTGACAAATGTCACCACACCAGGACACTGCACATTTGAGCCTTAGAGCGGTATTTATTAAAACTTGTTTCTTTTTTATTTTTATAAAAAAAAAATTTGACCAAACTACCAACCACGAATGGCCTTAATTTACTAAAGAATTAGAACAAACAAAAGCATGTGCAGGAAAAGTTATGACAAAATTGTGCAACAATTCGAATTGAGTGACTTTTTTCGAATAGATGCCTGAAACCCACGAATTTTTTGGATTCTTGGATGAAAACCAGCATTAATCAGCCCAAAACCCTTGAAAATCATGAAGGCAAAAAACATCTTCAGGTACATCTGCCATTTACTTTTACATGACTTCCACAGGTTTTAGCTGGAGTAATTTCAGATTTTTAGCAGCTTTGGAACATAATAAATCTCGAAAATTTTGATTTTATTCTTAGTCTAATTATTTGATTTTTTCCCTTAAAAACATGACCTTGAGGTTTAATAAATAGGCCCCATAGTGTATTGCATTACAGGTGATCTTTGCAAAATAAAATCCATACTCAAAATAATGTTTCTAAATGGCATCATTGTACTTCTTTGTAAACTGGAGCTGTGCCAGCAAGAGAAAATCAATGTGGGAAATTCAATATCCAAAAATATATGGTCTACAAAAATACTGTTTGGAGGTATGATGCTGATACCATCTGGAAATGAGCAAGCTACACTGGGATTTAGTGACAGGTTCAAAGTGCAATTTCCTGCGATGACTGACAGAAGAAAACAGTGAAAAAGAGCACATCCTAGGTTTGCATTTTGAAAAAGAATTTTGTTCCAAAAGCACAGAGCGTAGAGTTAGATAGAACGGAAACAGTTATACATAGTGGAGATACTGTCATGAAATAAAAAGTAAATATACATATAATTTACACGACTTCATAGAAATATACAGGTAGAATAGTACGTCATTAAACATTCTTATATAAAACATACATTATAATCAACTTAAATCAACTACTTATGACATTACAATTCAATACAATTATTATATACTCTATCATTTTTATTATTCCCCGGCAAACAATTTCCTTGGCACAGCCATGCAGAAACATTCCATTCCTTGGCACCGCCATGCTGGTTTAGTGCAGAGTGCCAAGATCAAAAGTAACCAATTAAAGGAGCGGTTTACCTTTAAGTTAACTTTATAGTATGTAGAATGGCTAGCTCTTCAATTGGTTGTTATTAATTACTTTTTAATAGTTTTTAAATGATTTGCCTTTTTCTTCAGTCTCTTTCTAGCTAAAAATCAAATGCTATGTATGTACCGCTACAAATTTATTGTTATTGATACTTTTTATTAATCATCTTTCTTGATCTCCTTTTTATATTTCAGTCTCTTATTCAAATCAATGCATGGTTGCTATTTCCCATGCACCCAGATTGCAGAAACTGCAAACTGGAGAGCTGCTGAATAAAAAGCTAAATAACTCAAACAGCACAAATAAAAAATGAAAACCAATTGCAGATTTTCTCAAAATATCATTCTCTACATCATACTGAATGTTAACTCAAAGGTAAACAACCCATTTAAATTACCTTTTTAGTATGATGCGGACACGATTTGCATTTGGTCTTAGTTTTTTATTAGTTGTTGCTTTTGAATTGTTTATCTTTTTGCACACCTGCTCTGCAGATTTGAATTTTGGCAGCTAATCCCTTTTCTAGGGTTCAACTTACCCTAGCAACCATGGATTGATTTGAATGAGAGACTGGGGGATGAACAGGTAAGAATAGAAAGATAAATTATAAAATGTAACAATAATAATACAATTGTAGCTTCACACAGAATTTTTTTGGCAGCTGGGGTCAGTGACACCTATTTGAAAGCAAGAAAAAAGCAGAAGAGGAAGGCAAATAATTAAAAAAAATAGAAAAAAGAAGAGTAATTGGAAAGTTGCTAAAAAGAAGCCATTCTATAACACACTAAAGGTTAACCTGAAGGTGACTCACCCTTCACATGGGTGTTAGGGTCAAAATCTACTTTCAAATTAATTCATTTATTTTTTAAATACAGTGTATGTGTAACCTTTCTAATTATAGAAGTCATGATCATAAAGTATTTTTTGGCTTTCTTACCTGCAGTGGCAGCCAAAAAACCATATCAACAGCCTTCCCACAGCCTGCCTATAGCTGTTTGACTGTCACTATTAAAATATGGTGAATATGTTTATGCTGTATATCAATCAGGCAGGTCAATCTACAGCCACCATACACAAGCCAACAAGTTGATGACTTGATCTTGAGGGGTGGAGCCAACAGGTTTAAGGCACTTTCATTAGGTAATAAAGTGGATAAAGATTATGGAGCAGTGAAGAATCCTTTTAGTTGCTCCAGTGAGTGCATACACATACATCTACAAGAAAAGGACTAAAAAAACAAAAAAAAAACAGCATATGTAATCATACAAAAACAACAAAAATTAAAAAGGGTCTAGCGTCACAGACACCAAATTTTAAACATCCGTCTTGAGCATATCCGGCTTCAGATGTGGAAGGCAATGTCATAATTACAAAAGGGGTACAGAAATGTGTAAGTATGTCAAATCTGCATTAGTACTTTGGAGCTAAGGTTCCTTGTGGCATCATAGCAGATCACATCAATGACGCATGGTCCCCATAACTCTGGCAGAGTTGGAATAACAGTAGTTTGTGCTCTGGTTCCACAGAACTATTCTGAAAATAAAGCAAGATAAAAAAACTTTCATACTTTTATGACAGACTTTTCCCATCATTACAGCTCTGCTGCTTTTGGGGAGTTGGGATCCAAGCCAAGGGTTTTCGGCCCAGATTAATTCAAGTGACCTGCATGAACAGAGAGAGAAAATATGCTTGTTTAGCATCTAAGGGTGTTATTTACTAAACTCTGGTCTGGCTTTTTAGGGCAAAACTCACATTTTTACGTTTTTGTTTTTTAACCAAAATTTTTCAAGATTAAAGCCCGATGTGGCAAAAAGCCCAAATACAAAAATCCACCATCTCAGACCTGCTCTGTAATTAACCTGAAAATCACACCTTTCGGGCTTTTCAGGCAAAAATCTGTAAAATTTGGGGTTTTCAGGTTCAGGTTCGATTTGGGAAAAAAACAAGAAAAAAAATTGTACGATTCAGGTTTTCACTCGTTTAATCGAGCTTTTACCGATTAAATCAAGCTGTTTTTTTTAAATTAATAAATTAGATAAATTTGGATTTTAGTAAATAACGCTCCTCATGTCAAAACTGATTTTCTTAGACGAAGTTAAATCAAAGGCATTGAACATTAGATTGTGTTATACTCCTTAATGCCAAGAGCAATCAAGCAACAGAGTAGCCTAATTTTCTGTGCTTTATCTAATTGACTGTCCACTGGGAAAAGTTGCAGAGATAAAACACTACTGCATATGAGCCATAAGCCTCACAAGGCCTCCCAGTGTTGCAAACATTTACTAATGTTGTACAGTACGGCTCCATAATTGTTAGTGTTTTGTAAATAAAGCATAATGCTGTTTCTGCATGTCCTTTCACATAAGGGTAAATTATGCTTGAGAGTGACTTAGAACCCATATTAGTAATAATGCTTTAATTTAAAATATTTAAAATAACTACTGATAGTTGTGTTTCTGAAATACAGATATTATATAACACAACCTGCTAATGACAAATATGTTGGAGCCAAGAATAATTATCTTAACCTTTATTAGTAAATAACTACTATCTGATATGAGCATTAGCAAATATTATTGTTGTATGCACAGAATTTTTAGTTTCAAGACCCTTTTTTAACCCTTTCCCTGCCAGCCGTTTTGTCCTAGATGCGAACATCTACTGCCAAGCAGTTTTTAGATATTTTGCACTCTTTCACTTTAAGGGCCTTTCCTGGGGTGGTCTTTTAGTTAACCCAGGAAAACAATATATTGTTTTTTTCAGGACAACCTGAACTTTCACAATATGCAAGAATTTTGGTGTAATTCTACTTCTCTAATAAAATATTGGATTCTAAGTGTCAAATAAAATGAAAAAAATCATGTTGCACGAAGAACAATCACATATATCAGAAACATCATTCATTTTATGTACGAGAACACAGCCGATTTAGAAAGGTCTATGTCTCCTGAACGCGACAATACCAAATATATATAGTTTTATGGAGATTTCTCACTTGTATAGCTCAAAATCTACAAGCAGTACACAACCAAATTTCCAAAGCAACACTTCCCAAACGGCATACTTTTGATTTCAAGGCCAAACATTCCGCTAACAGTAGGTTTACCCTAGAAAACTACCCATTACTAGAAAGAACAGATTCTGGTGAATCAAAAATGGGTAGAAATATCTTTGTACTCCAAACCACCAAGTTGCAATTGTTTCCTAAAGTTATAATGTTTTATAGAAATTGGTGAATTTTTTGAAAAATGACCTCAAAGCTTCCACTCTACAGCAACATATCTCCCACACATCATTAGGTATCAATGTAAAACACCCCAAATATAAAATCCTGGGTCCACTGAACAGTTTGATGCCCAATATGAATAGATGTACCCAAGCACGTGGCATAGGAGGCCCCAAAAGGAAGACCCCCCGTTTGTTCTGTCATTTCAGATACTGCAAAATCAACACATTTACATCGTTTTGAGGGGGGCAAATGTAGAAAAAAGTAAGTTCACCCCAGAAAACCATATATTTTCGGAAAGTACACATTGCCACGAATCTAAATTGGGTATGCATGTCTTTGTACTCCAAAGTACCAAGCCGCAAATCATTCCTAAATTTGGTGATTTTGGTGACATTTCCAAAAATCACTTAAAAATGTCTACCCTGCAGCATCGTATTTCCCACATACTTTTAGGTATCAAGAGAAATCACCCCAAATATGAAAGCCTAGGGTCCTCTGAACAGTTTGATGCCCAATATATATAGGTGTACCCAAGCACGTGGCATATAGGGGCCCCAAAAGGAAGACTCCCATATGGTCTGTCATTTGAGGTACTGCAAAATCAACACATTTACATCGTTTTGGGGGGGGGGCAAAAGTAGAAAACAGTAAGTTCACCCCAGAAAACCATATATTTTCGGAAAGTACACATTCCAACGAATCCAAATTGGGTATGCATGTCTTTCTACGCCAAAGTACCAAGCCGCAAATCATTCCTAAATTTGGTGATTTAGAGGACATTTCCAAAAATCACCTCAAAATATCTACCCTGCAGCATCGTATTACCCACATACTTTTAGGTATCAAGACAAATCACCCCAAATATGAAAGCCTAGGGTCCTCTGAACAGTTTGATGCCCAATATGTATAGGTGTACCGAAGCATGTGGCATATAGGGGCCCTAAAAGGAAGACCCCCATATAGTCTGACATTTCAGGTACTGCAAAATCAACACATTTACATTGTTTTGGGGGGGCAAAAGTAGAAAACAGTAAGTTCACCCCAGAAAACCATATATTTTCGGAAAGTACACATTCCCACGAATTCAAATTGGGTATGCATGTAATTCTACGCCAAAGTACCAAGCCGCAAATCATTCCTAAATTTGGTGATTTAGGTGACATTTCCAAAAATCACCTCAAAATATCTACCCTGCAGCATCGTATTACCCACATACTTTTAGGTATCAAAACAAATCACCCCAAATATGAAAGCCTAGGGTCCTCTGAACAGTTTGATGCCCAATATGCATAGGTGTACCGAAGCATGTGGCATATAGGGGCCCTAAAAGGAAGACCCCCATATAGTCTGACATTTCAGGTACTGCAAAATCAACACATTTACATTGTTTTGGGGGGGCAAAAGTAGAAAACAGTAAGTTCACCCCAGAAAACCATATATTTTCGGAAAGTACACATTCCCACGAATTCAAATTGGGTATGCATGTCTTTCTACGCCAAAGTACCAAGCCGCAAATCATTCCTAAATTTGGTGATTTTGGTGACATTTCCAAAAATCACCTCAAAATATCTACCCTGCAGCATCGTATTACCCACATACTTTTAGGTATCAAGACAAATCACCACAAATATGAAAGCCTAGGGTCCTCTGAACAGTTTGATGCCCGATATGTATAGGTGTACCCAAGCACGTGGCATATAGGGGCCCTAAAATGAAGACCCCTCCTTGTATGTTCTGTCATTTCAGGTACTGCAAAATCAACACATTTACATCGTTTTGGGGGGGGCAAAGGTAGAAAAAAGTAAGTTCACCCCAGAAAACCATATATTTTCGGAAAGTACACATTCCCACGAATCTAAATTGGGTATGCATGTCTTTCTACTACAAAGTACCAAGCCGCAAACCATTCCTAAATTTGGTGATTTTGGGGACATTTCCAATAATGACTTCAAAATTTCGACCCTGCAGCATCGTATTACCCACATACTTTTAGGTATCAAGACAAATCACCCCAAATATGAAAGCCTGGGGTCCTCTGAACAGTTTGATGCCCAATATGTATAGGTGTACCCAAGCACGTGGCGTATAGGGGCCGCAAAATGAAGACCCCCATATGGTCTGTCATTTCAGGTACTGCAAAATCAACACATTTACATTGTTTTGAGGGGGGCAAATGTAGAAAAAAGTAAGTTCACCCCAGAAAACCATATATTTTTGGAAAGTACACATTCCCACGAATTCAAATTGGGTATGCATGTCTTTCTACGCCAAAGTACCAAGCCGCAAATCATTCCTAAATTTGGTGATTTAGGTGACATTTCCAAAAATCACCTCAAAATATCTACCCTGAAGCATCGTATTACCCACATACTTTTAGGTATCAAGAGAAATCACCCCAAATATGAAAGCCTAGGGTGCTCTGAACAGTTTGATGCCCGATATGTATAGGTGTACCCAAGCACGTGGCATACAGGGGCCCCAAAAGGAAGACCCCCATATAGTCTGTCATTTCAGATACTGCAAAATCAACACATTTACATCGTTTTGGGGGGGGCAAAAGTAGAAAACAGTAAGTTCACCCCAGAAAACCATATATTTTCGGAAAGTACACATTCCAACGAATCCAAATTGGGTATGCATGTCTTTCTACGCCAAAGTACCAAGCCGCAAATCATTCCTAAATTTGGTGATTTAGGTCACATTTCCAAAAATCACCTCAAAATATCTACCCTGCAGCATCGTATTACCCACATACTTTTAGGTATCAAGACAAATCACCCCAAATATGAAAGCCTAGGGTCCTCTGAACAGTTTGATGCCCGATATGTATAGGTGTACCCAAGCACGTGGCATACAGGGGCCCCAAAAGGAAGACCCCCATATAGTCTGTCATTTCAGATACTGCAAAATCAACACATTTACATCGTTTTGGGGGGGCAAAAGTAGAAAACAGTAAGTTCACCCCAGAAAACCATATATTTTCGGAAAGTACACATTCCAACGAATCCAAATTGGGTATGCATGTCTTTCTACGCCAAAGTACCAAGCCACAAATCATTCCTAAATTTGGTGATTTAGGTGACATTTCCAAAAATCACCTCAAAATATCTACCCTGCAGCATCGTATTACCCACATACTTTTAGGTATCAAGACACATCACCCCAAATATGAAAGCCTAGGGTCCTCTGAACAGTTTGATGCCCAATATGTATAGATGTACCCAAGCACGTGGCATATAGGGGCCCCAAAATGAAGACCCCCATATGGTCTGTCATTTCAGGTACTGCAAAATCAACACATATACATAGTTTTGGGGGGAGCAAAGGTAAAAAAAAGTGCATTCACCCCAGAAAACCATATATTTTCGGAAAGTACACATTCCCACGAATCCAAATTGCGTATGCATGTCCTTGTACTCCAAAGTACCAAGCCGCAAGCCTTTCCTAAATTTGGCGATAAAAGCAACAGTTTTTACATTTTTGAAAATTGCCTAAAAATATTGCAATTGGCCGCATTTATCTCACCCAATTTCTTACATACAATTCTAAAACACCATAAATACTGATGCCAAGGGTCAATTGAACCGTTTGATGCCCAATATGCATTGATATACCAAGGCAGCTGGCATGTGCGGACCCAAAATGAAAATAGTGCATATGATTTTTCTCCGCTGCCGATTCGCCTTCTGTGAACATAGACCCTTGACTTCATATTATATGCCTCAAGACCCTCCTAACAGCAAAGACCCCCCCCAAACCATATATTTTTGGAAAGTACACATTCTGACGAATCCAAAAAAGATAAAGACGTCTTTCTACACCAAACTGCAAAGCTTTTCTAAACGCAGAGGTTTTTACATTTCTGAAAATCGCCTAAAATTGTTGCAGTTTGCCGCATTTATCACACACAATGTTTTACGTATAAAGAAAAATCACCCTAAAAATGGACGTCAGAGGTCTACTAAATAGTTTGATGCCCAATATGCATAGATTTACCAAAGTATGTGGCGTGTACGGACCCCAAATGAAAAACATGCCTATGAATTTTCACGCTAGCCAACTAAGCTGCAGAAAAGAGAGCCCCAACTGTGCGTTATGTGCCATAAGACCCCAAAACTGTAAAAAGACCCCCAGAAACCCATATATTTTTGGAAAGCATATATTCTGGCGAATCAAACTAAGTAAAATAAATCTTTCTATACCAAAGCACCAAACAGCAAAACTATACTAAAGATACATAAGGAACAATAATGCATGGATAAAATTGCAATAAAACCACAAAAATAGCGTAAATCAATGAAATAACAAAATAATTGATCCGGCAGCGTAATTAGTGGCTGAAATCGATTATCCAATAGTCACGCTGTCAAAATAACATGCTTTTAGGCAAAACAAACAGTACAATGAATAAGTAAAAAAAACAAAAAAACCCCTGTTTGTGAGTTTTTGTGTATACATATTTGTGCACTAATAAAAGTTGTCTGAGTGTGCAAATACATGTAATTAAGTGTAAATAAGTGTACAAAATCGACTAAGTGTGCTAAAATAAAAAAATAAAAAATAAAAAAATACAAATTTTTACTAAAATGTTCATGTAAGTGTATAAATGTACTGTAGGTATGTGTAAGTGCAGGTAAGTGTGTAAAAAAAGTGCACTTACCGTTTTTGTAGCAGGAGGATCGCTGGAACCGAAGGACGACTCCTGGCAGCGTGTCTGCAGAGTTACTGCGCAGCAGGAAGTGACTGGGCGCGTGGTGCGACGAGGAGGAGGTAAGCCAGCAGCAGCAGCGCTTACATTGCGCTTCTGCTACTTTGAAGTCGGATCTGCGACAATCGCGTCGCAGATCCGACTTGACAGCCCCCCAGCCACGTTGCCCAGGGGGCTGTCTACCCTCCTGACTCTCTGCAGAGGCGGCAAAAGCCGCCGATGCAGAGAGAAGGGCTCAGCTGCAAAAGAACGTACGAGGTACGTTCTTGGCAGCCTGAGCCCTGAACCGCCAGCACGTACGCCGTACGTGCTTGGCGGTTAAAGGGTTAACAGACAAAAATAAAAAGGCTTTGTATTTGTATTTTTTTTCTCTCTAAAATCACCTGAACTGATAAAGGAAGTTGAACAACCCATTTAAAGCTTACAGAAAAACAAAAACTATTTATAGAAGACGGACCTATTAGTTACTTCTTTTATCATTGGCAAACATAGTACCACTTTTGTCTGCGACATATGAGCTTGTAATATCATTGCCACATTGCTACTATTGATTGTTGGTTTGTCTGAGTAATGTAGATAGTGACTGACCTCTGATTGGGTGCCCCAAGTGATTACGCATAAACCTCTTTCATGTTGCATGGTTTCTCATTTAACTTTTCTGTACTGCAAAAGAAATTTAAGAGAAGAATCAAACAAAAGGAAAACCTGACACTGCTTCATATAAATAGTCTTTTATTTACTTATATTCTTCTTTTCAGCCTTTTATTTGGTGCAGTAATTGTATGCTAAAGTGTATTTAATAATATATATTTTACAAATGGGAGTACAAAATTATATATATATATATATATATATATATATATATATATATCATATAACACATAAGTCATATAACGCAAAACCGAAAGGGTCTCTTGCATGCTTTAAACCAATAATTAACCAGGTGCTGCTGCTATATTGACATGTCCTTTGGTAGTTAGCATATTACATGGATCCTTGTAATATGCTCTTAAAGGTTTGATAATATATATATAGTAGAGCAAACAAACCGCACTCACAGGACTTTCTGAAGGTGCAAAATCAAAAATGATGTTTATTTCAACGTTTCGGCTATTCACTTAAGCCGTCATCACTTCCTGATGACGGCTTAAGTGAATAGCCGAAACGTTGAAATAAACATAATTTTTGATTTTGCACCTTCAGAAAGTCCTGTGAGTGCGGTTTGTTTGCTCTACTATATATATATATTATCAAACCTTTAAGAGCATATTACAAGGATCCATGTAATATGCTAACTACCAAAGGACATGTCAATATAGCAGCAGCACCTGGTTAATTCAGAAAGTGCGGTTTGTTTGCTCTACTATGGATTTATTATAACCAGCACCTAGGCAGTTGCGCTTGTTTTGTGTGCACCAGAATTTGGACTATATATATATATATATATATATATATATAAACACCATGGAAAGCCAGCACTCTCGAATAAAAATTTCATATGCCTGGGTGCAGTATCAAAAATATTATCCACCAAAAATCCAAGGAGATCCGCACTCACAGGTCTTATTCATATAAATAAATGTGTTTATCGCAAAGCTTAAAGCCTAACGTTTCGGCCTCCTCCGAGGCCTTTCTCAAAGTGTACATATATATATATATATATATATATATATATATATATATATATATATATATATATATAGTGGTAAGATGGCGGTCACTCCGCTTCTCAACTTCACCCAGTTGCACGGTTAAAGTTTTACATATATATTTTCAAAATGAACCAGCAACAATTTTTCAAAACAAAAAGTATATTAAGTGA
This sequence comes from Xenopus petersii, assembly GCA_038501925.1. Lineage (NCBI taxonomy): Eukaryota > Metazoa > Chordata > Amphibia > Anura > Pipidae > Xenopus > Xenopus petersii. The sequence continues at coordinate 55,950,263 of CM076684.1, forward strand.
AGCATGTTCTAGCCAACGTAACGCTTCGGTCCCTGCTGGGACCTTTCTCAACATGCTTCACTAAACAAATCATAGTGTAAATGAAATCCATGAAATACGGTGTTCTCCCAACAAGACCTATTTGTATTATTGAGCCTAGCGGATGTCTCTTACCATTCTAGCATAGACACAGGAGTACTCCGATGGATTTTCTTCATACGACAGTATCGACAAAGAACAAATGCTAGCACTATCAGGATGATCGCTGCACTGCCCACTCCAATAACCAAAGCCAGCACAAATATTTCAGACAACTTTGCTGTGGGGAGATTGAAAAGAGCTGGTTTTATCTTGGCCATACAAGAGGATCCTTTTAAGAAATTACAGCACACAGTAACAGAATAATAAAAAATTTAAGTAGTATGACAAGTACTAGTGTGACCACACAGATAAAAAGAAACAAATTCTTGCCCTGTGTAAGATTGATCTTACCCTACCTATCCACTAGAAAATAGTCCAAATTCGATTAGAATTTGAAAACAATTAGAAAATTCAAATATCGAAATTTATCATGTACTGTCGACTTAGACTATTCGCCATCTAAAATTGCTCTTTTAGCCTATGGGGGACCTCCGAGAAACTATTTGGTGCACTTTGAAAAATCAAAGTTTTTTTTTTAAAAGACTTCGAATCGAATGTGAATGAATACAGTTTTTAAATATAGAGAGAGAGAGAGAGAGAGAGATACAGAGTTTAAAAAAACTCCCATCATCTCGAAATTCAACCCTTGATAAATCTGCCCCTAAATGTTAGGAAACTTTTGACCACAAAAAGAATGCCATATACATTATGACATTGCCTCCATGGAAAAAGCCATGACCAGAAAAATTTGGAATGAGGAACTACAAACCAAATTCTTTCGGACCTTCTAAGGTCTAAAGTGAGGAGCATTTCAGTAAAGCAGTTTTTGAAAGTGACAACTAAAATGGGCAAAGAACATCCCACGCCAACATATTCTTAATTGAGCTTATGTTAAAAATAAGTATGTGCCCCTCTGGAAAAAATATAGTTTACATATACATATGCACACATTAATTTATTTTGTAAAAGTCATGCAAGATTCCTTTCAGAAAGATGTTTCAAGCCCTACCCAAGCCTCCATGTCAAGCATTAAGTAGTGTGGGACTATGTCTTTTCACATCAGATATTCTTCCGATCCTAAACCTGTTTCTCATGGGCAGCAACTAAAGGTGATGACTACTGGTGCTAAGTTGTAAAATGTTTATAGGAAAAGTCCCATAAAGGGAAAAATGTTCAGAGGACCAGCTCTTTAATGTAACAGTCATATGAAAAAGTGTGGGTACCCCTCTCAGGCTGAATAATAATTTGCTCCACTTTCAACAAAAAGATAACAGTGGTATGTCTTTCATTTCCCAGGAACATTTGAGTACTGGGATGTTTGCTGAACAAAGATTTTTAGTGAAGCAGTATTCAGTTGTATGAAATTAAATTAAATGTGAAAAACTGTCTGTACAATTTTGCTAATTTGAAATCATGTAATCAATACTGATTACTGGCAACGCCAAATTGGTTGGATTAGCTCATTAAGCCTTGAACTTCATAGGCAGGTGTGTCCAATCATGAGAAAATGTATTTAAGGTGGCCAATTGCAAGTTGTGCTTCTGTTTGACTCTCCTCTGAAGAGTGGCAGCATGGGATCCTCGAAATAACTCTCAAAAGATCAGAAAACAAACTTATTTTACAGGAAGGCTACAAAAAGCTATCTCTGAGGTTCTTTCAGTTTCAACTGTAAGGAATGTAATCAAGAAATGGAAGGCCACAGGCACAGTTGCTGTAGAACCTAGGTCTGGCAGGCCAAGAAAAATACAGGAGTGGCATATGCGGAGGGTTGTGAGAATGGTTACAGACAACCCAAAGATCACCTCAAAAGACCTGCAAGAACATCTTGCTGCAGATGGTGTATCTGTACATTGTTCTACAATTCTGCACAATTTGCACAAAAACATCTGTATGGCGGGGTGGTGAGAAAGAAGTCTTTCTGCACTCATGCCACAGAGTCGCTATTTGGTCATTAAAAAAAATGCTTTGGATGGCAGAAGAAGAATACTGCATTCCGATGAAAGACACCTCCTACATACTGATAAATATGGTGGAGATTCCTTCATGCGTTGGGCTGTGTGGCTAGTTCTGGGACTGCGGCCCTTGTTAAAGTCGAGCGTCAGATGATTTCAACCCAATATCAATTATTCTTCAGGATAATGTTCAAGCATCAGTCACAAAGTTGAAGTTACGCAGGAGTTGGATATTCCAACATTCCATACATTCAAAATCTACGAAGGCATTTATGCAGATGGAGAAGTACACAGTCCCCCGACTTGAATATCATCAAAAATCTATGAGATATCATCAAAAATCTATGATGCTCAGCAGCCATCAAATTTAACTGAACTGGAGGATGTTGTATGGACAGATGGTCAAAAATACCACCTTCCAGAATCCAGACATCATCAAAGGCTATAGGAGGTGTCTAGAGGCTGTTACATTTGCAAAAGGAGGCTCAACTAGGTATTGAAGTAATATCTCTGTTGGGCTGCCCAAATGTATGCACCTGTCTAATTTTGTTATGATGCATATTGCATATTTTCTGTTAATCCAATAAACTTTATGTAACTGCTGAAATAATACTGTTTCTATAAGGCATGGTATATATTTAAGTTGCTACTTTGAAAACTCAGTCAATGATAAACAAAACTCCAAAGAATTAAGAGGGGTTCCCAAACTTGTTCATATGACTGTATATATACATTACTCTGTAAGAGAAATAATATATGTCTGTAAGAAAATGAACACATAAAATCATTTTCCTCTATCACAGTAGTTCACCTGTTAAATATGGGGTTTATATTGCCTCTTTTAGAAAGGCTCTATAAAAATACAGCAGGCCTCATCATAACATTGGTCTAAGGGAAACGTCTCTTCGTAAACCCCCTGGTACATACCTTTGTTAACCACTCTGACCTGGATTTCACCCATTTCAACATGTACATCCGGAGGATTCTTAACCTGGCACAGGTATGTTCCGTTATCCATAGGTTGAATGTTTCTGATTAGTATTGATGCATCATTGCGCATAATGTTTCCATCCCAAACTGCTCGACCCTGAAACCGTCCATCAAGTTGAGGATATACATTTTTGTGGTAATAAAAGATCTACAAGGAAAGAGGGGTTAGAAAAATCTTTTTTAATCTTCAGGCTATGACATATAAACATAATGTCATTATTATTAGTGTCATTAGCTATCTTTAAACAAAGGGCGAAGTTTACCATAGTATTAGTATATATTATCCTACTTAGAACAATGAAAGCAAATGTCTAGTTTTAGGGGCAGATTTATCAAGGGTCGAAGTGAAAATTTGAAATTAGAATTTCAAAATCTAATTTTCAAGTTTTTTTTGTGAAATTCGACTAGGGAATAGTTAAAATTTGATTCAAGTTTTTTTTAAAAAAAGTTCTAATTCAATTTTCGAAATTTATAATACACTGGCTCTTTAAGAAATCAAACTCGACTATTTGCCACCTTAAACTTGCCAAATTGCTGTTTTAGCCTATGGGGGATGTCCTGGGATCAATTTAGAGTTGTTTGCTGCCTTCCTTTTTGGAGAAAAAACTCAAATCGAATTTAATTCGAATTTGAATCAAGTTTGCAGGTCGATTCCATTCACCCAAGTTTTAAAAATTGGAATCTTTTAATAAATTGCAGTTGGTCGAATTTCAGTCGAACTTCGAGTTCATGGGCGTTTATGGGAGTTTAAAAAAAACTCCCATGAAATCTAAATTCAACCCTTGCTAAATCTGCCCCTTAATGTCAAGTGCAAAGGTTGTAACAAAGCCATTTTGCCTCTGGAGTAAATTCAAAAGGCATATAGTAATGTGATACAGACAGCTGATAAGTGTGCTAGTTCTCTTGTTATTTCATCTAGTCTATGACCTGGCCCGTTCCCATATACTGCAGGTAGTTGAGTTGTTTTTTGTTTTTTTCCCTCAACCAAGCTGGACAACTTTTTCTCGGGGATGGGTTGTGGCCTCCAGTGGCAGCTGCCACATAAGTGGATCCAAAAAAGAAGTTTATACATTAGGCATTCTACCACTAATTCAGTCAATACTGGGACTCCAATACAGACTCAGCTCAAGCTAATTAGTTGTAATGCTGGGAGATATTAGTTAACATTATATATGGGGGTGAACCCTGCTAATTTAGCTCTTCCCCCTATAATATGCAGATGTGTGAGGCTTAATTTACATGCCGTAGGAACTTGTTTTGAATGATATAAGTGTTTGTAACTTATAGCAGTTTCAGGTATTTTTTTAAATGACACCCTACAGACAATGCATACATCTGCCTGATAGCACCCAGCCTTCATAGCGGCATTTTTGGCCTATGCTAGATGGGGCTGAAAATTGATCAGTGTATTTCAGCATGACATTAGCCATGGCTGCATTAGCCATACGTTGGCATTACCACCCTGTCCTGCCTGCACCTGGAACTATTGTATTGGCCACAGCTGATTTTGGTTCAGAAACTAATGAGTTTACATTCTTGCTCTAAAATCAGCTGTGTGTGCCTGCACCCTGGTTGACACAGTTATTCAGGTGCAGGCAGGACAAGATGCTAATGCCAGCATAGGGGCTGCTTCTTGGCCTGTGTATATTGAGGACTGGCTGGTGAAGCTCTTATAGGCTGGAATATGGTTTCCACAGGAACACCTGTCTTTCGAATCTTATTCTGTGGCCGCCCCCTGGCAGCATGCAGGGAGAAGCTACAGCATCCCTACAGAGAGCTGGAGGCTGTATCTGTGCTATAAAACCAGCGGTTCTGGATGCCACAGGGACATTAAGGAGTGATTTGCATGCTTCCGCCTTATGTGAGAGTTAAAATCTAATTTTTGATATGAAGGCAGTGCTAGGTGTACAGCATGAGGCACGTAATGGCACTCCGAGCGAGATGGCACTCCGAGAGCTTTGTTTTCTGAAGGTGCCTGAAGTTGCCTCATGAGGAAACTTCGGGCGACTTCAGAAAATGAAGCGCTCTGAATGCCACCCTGCTGGTGATTTCGATTCTAGCCGTCAGGAAGGCAGTTCTGGTGACTAAATCTCCCGGAATCTTCCCATGTGTCTCTGCCCTTAGGGCAATGGAACATCAGGGGATTATTTGCCAGAGATAAATCTCTGCTTCTGTGGGAACTAATTTTCTGTAAAAGATTTCCCAAAGGCAATAATGTGAATCGCTGGTGGTTAAACCCATGTGCTGCTTCAGTCTTCCAGAATTGCTTGAAGTTGCCTCAAGAGGCTTTTACAAGAGATAAGTTTCCCAAAGAAGCAGACATTTACGATAGCGATAAATCTCCTGGTGTGCCATTGCCCTTAGGGTGGTGGCACATGGGGAGATTAGTCACCCAGTGACAAATCTTCTCTACTGTGACAACAGGTTTCACAGTGGAAGGGTGGTGACAGACGGGGAAATTAGTCACCCAATGACAAATCTTCTCTACTGCAAGTGACTAATCTCCCCAAATGCCTTCCTTCCGGCAAGAATACAAATTGCTGGCAGGGTGGCATACGATCCGCTTCAGATTTCCGAAGTTGCCCGAAGTTTTCTTGTGACGAATCCAATGCGATTCATATGCCATCCCACCAGCAATTCGTATTCTTGCCAGAAGAAAGGCATTTGGGAAGAAGATTAGTCGCCCGCAGTAAAGAAGATTTGTCACTGGACAACTGATTTCCCAGTCTGTCACCATCCTTCCACTGTGAAACCTGAAATACAAATAGCGTGTGATAATGAACAAATAGGGTTGTTGCAACAGAGGTCATGGCTGCACTTATTGTATTCCAGAACAAATAGAACAATGTGTAATGCATTATAGGCCAAAGTACAATTCCATATGCAGTGTATAGGAAGGAGCGTGTGATTGTGTGTAAATGTTTTTTACCGTATACATTGTTATATCTAATTAATGTAGATGAATACAATCAAATTCTTAATTTAGACCAGTGACAAGAATTACTACCTTGCAGTGCTGGAAACTCCAATCAACAGCACTCGCCATGAAATGTGTGTGTATATATATATATATATATATATATATATATATATATATATATATATATATATATGTATGTGCATATATATATATATATATATATATATATATATATATATGTATGTGCATATATATATATATATATATATATATATATATATATATATATATATATATATATATATATATATATATATATATATATATATATATGTGATATGTATCTACATATGTTTCCTCCTGCTTCCTCCCACACTCCAGGATAAAGTGACCATATTGTTTATGTGTGTGTACTTCAGGTAACAGACGTGTCATTGGTTCAGGGACAACTGCAACTCCAAAACTACAGAGAATTTAAATGTATTATTTACTTTATTAAAATCCATAACATTAGGCATAAATATTCATAAATATTTCTGTGTAGGAAAACATGAGGTAAGTAGTATACAGGAGTCACTTGGACATTAAAAGAACATGAATGTGGGAAACGGAAAGGGGGCTGCGATATTATCAGTCTTAATATGTAGTATGCCATGTGTCAGTATCTATGCCATATGCCAGCCTCGCAAGTCAAACAAGGTTAGTCAGGGCTCTTTCATCAACTCAATTAACATAGATGCAAATCTAAAACTCTCACCTGTACACGCTTTGGGTGCGGACCTAAACGACTGTATATTTTGCAATACATTTGGCTGTTATACTGCAGCTTTTCAACATTCCACACATTCTATAAATGTCTAATGCATCCATAATATGGAGAAGTGTAACGTGCAAAGATAAAACGTTTTAGCTACAGGTATTGCATTGCAATCAATGAGGATTCATACCTGCCATTTACTCTTTATATTGTGACAAAAACAGGTTTACAAAATACAATGATGTTTTTTCCTTAATCAGGAGTTAAAAGGAATCATTACATGCAGTCCCCCTTCTTTAGCCCTGCCAAGTTTCTTTCCTTGCATTGGCTGAAATAACAGCTCAGCATATTTTGCATGTGCACAAATAATACAGGGTTTAAATTGCTTCCACCTCTAATGTGCATCTTATTATTTAATGGTAGGGCCAAATAATTATATTAGAGATCCTGCCTAAGTGGTTGACTGATAATTCCCTACATCTATAATCATTGGCCCACCAGATTTTGATTAAGTGAGCTAATTCATTTGGACCATTATTACACACTACAATGCTTGGAGATATGGTTAAAATAACAGCTTCAAGCTGGATCTTGCCTTGATATCAGTGCCATTTAATCACAAACTAATGACTAAACTGCACTGATTGGACCATTGTTTGACAAAAGAGTAGGTCCGTGCTGCTCCTGACTAATGGATGACTCATAAGAACCCGGAAGGCAAGTATAATGAAAAAAAAGTCATAACTTTGCATTAGTGGGGCTGATGTACTTTTAGGTTTGTACTTATATGGAAGTAGACAACTAAAGCTGGTCTTACATTAATTTGGCCACGCACATACACAATGAATTCAAAGTTGTGTGAACTCCTCAGTGTAAAGCAAACAGTTATTATTATAAAATAGGAATCTGGTTTATGAGGACATAACTAAGCAGCCTTTCATGCCTGATTGTGCTATGAGTAAGTGCCCCAACAGGCACAAAGCACGTTAGAGATGTTAGGGAGTGGCTGCAGGCACAGTCCAAAAGGTGGGGGGGGGGGGGCTGTACTTACCACCTGACAAAGGGAGATGGAAAGAACAGGGCTTTATTGCATCCTCAGATAAAAATAAAGAAGGCCCAACACATTTCTCAGTGGCACTTATACATCATTGTAAACATAACTTTAAAAAAGACCCTATGGGCAAATTCACTAAGATGCGAAGTTGCGCCAGGCGCAACTTCGCCGCGCTTCGCCACACTTCGCTAGGCGTAGTTACGCCAGCGCTCCGCAAATTCACTAAAATCCGAAGTTGCGCTCAGGAGTAGCGTAAGTTTGCGAAGTTGTGCTAGCGTTGATTCGCTATGTAAAGCGAAGCTACTCTAGCGAAGGCTAATTTGCATACGGCGCGAAATTCAAATTTCAATGGAGGAAAACATATCAGCACTACAAATGCCTAGAAATCCTTCAAATCTGCAAATAAAAATGTTATTTTGCCCTACACATGTGCCCACTGTCTAGGTAAGTTGCCATGAGTCAGGAAATGTAGGGGGGAAGGAGGGGAGCCCCAAAAAAATTTTCGATCTTTTTCAGCCTATCACCCATTATGTAGAAAACACGCCAGCGTTTTTTGGGACTTAGAAAAAATTTTGACTTTTTTGGAAACAATCCCTATCTACTCTATTGCAATTCGCCAGGTCTGATGTGGCGAAGGAAGTCTAGCATAAAAGGTAGCGTTCAGTACACTGCGCAAGTTAGTGAATTTGCGTAGTTTCGTCGCTAGCGAAAATTCGCCTGGCGTTAGGTTGCGAAGTAACACTAGCGAAACTACGCCAGTGTTCGTTAGTGAATTTGCGCAGTAGCGAAAATGCCAAACGCTAGCGAATTAACGCTAGCGTTCGGTGCTTCGCGGCTTAGTGAATTTGCCCCTATAAGTCTCTCCTCACTAACAAAAGAGTGATTAATATTTGAGGTGAAAAACACTAACCTCTATATGTAATAAAATACACGTTTGCCCAGGAGCAAGTAATAAGATGTTTGTTTTAAATGGGTGACCAGTAAATGCTACCTGCTGATTGGTTGCTATATGTCACGGCTTCTGGGTAAACATAGTGTCTTTTATCACATAACCCCTTAATAGTGTAATTAACAGCCTAAAGTGTTTCACCAATCATAGTCGAGGATTTGTGGTTCAGACTTTTGAGAAAGTATTTGTGGTGGATTTTTACTCTTTATGCTCAGAAACTGTCCAGTCTCAGTTGTTTTATTTAGTTGTTTGTATTCATTAGGATTATGTAGTTAAGAATCAAGTTTTGTGATGAATGGGCAGATTTTGTACATCTGTTAATAAGGAGGAGTTGATTCCTTAGCATATTAACTAAATGCTTAGGCACTCTTTTTTCAGCCTGAGAGGTTTAAGTACTACTGGGTATAAAATACATCAGGCCTGCTTTGTTTTTAACTCTGGAAAATCCTTTTATTCCTTCCAAATCCATCTGTCTGCTTCTGTTATGAGGAGTGGCACCGACCATTTGTTCACACTGTATTGTATTTTAACCCAATGATTATTATACATTACATGTATTTTTATTATTGGAAGACAGGTTTCAGTCACTACATTTACATTTTGTACATAACATCATAAATATGACCCTAAGGGTATGATCCTGGCTGTACCACCAAATATTATAAAGAAGCAAACAACCAATGGTACAGTGTGGCTTGTAAATTTTGTGTGGTTGCTTCAGAAGCTCTATGTGTTATAAAAAATAAAGTGCTTTGGATCAGTGAAGCAGGCATACAAGCAGATGCCATATTTATAACACAACAGTTATTTGGGGGGGGGTCATGTACCTTTTTCCCATTTGACCAAAAGAAATAATGGGGCTACAGTCTGTACTATGCATTCCCCAACATTGCAGATAAATCACCACCACTTGGGGGGGGGTCTGAGATTTCTAGCACAGCACACAGTGCTTTGTTATTAATTTGGCACGTGGCCTACTAGAGTGGTAGCAACACATTCAGTGGATTGGAGCAAACACTGCCAGTTCCATTACTAGATGTTACTGGGACGAACAGCAAATTAATTTTAGGGCCCCCAACATATCCAGATTTTGACCTGTTTTACCAGTATATGTTGATTGCTCATTAGGACTATAGCTCCTGGGCCCCCTGAAGCCACACGGTCTGCTTTCTCTGTAGTTGTGCCCTTGAACGCTGCTATTGATATGCAATGCCACAAGATGCACTGTACACCCACTTAATACTGAGGTGTGGTGATACATAAAAAGCACAAAAATTTTTGCTAATGGCATGTGCTGCATTAAATTGCCAAACCACTTTGGTTTGCAGTGATATCAGTGGCATCAGCCTGTTACTGCATGCACAGAACACATTTCTGCCCAAAAACACCTTTAGGGCAGAGACACACATTCAGATTCTGAGAGATTAGAAGCCCAGTGACAAATCTCCCTGAACTGCCTGCTTCCGGCTAGAATCGTCTGTGGGATGGCAAAGTGCCCCGAGTGCCATCCCACCGGCGATTTTCGATTCTAGCCAGTGGGAGGCAGTTTGGGGAGTTTAGTCGCCCTGAAGAGACGATTTATCGCCGGGCGACTAAAGGTGGCCATACAAGGGCCAATAAAACCTGCCGACTCTGCAGCTTATTGGCCCGTGTATAGGGGCCTACGACAGGCTTCCCCGATTGCGATCTGGCTGAAAGTCGGCCAGATCTCGATCAGATGGGACTAAAAATCCCGTCAGATCGCGGCCGCATCTGTTAGTTGATGCAGTCCCGCAATCCAACCGCCGTTCCCGTTCGCTAGGATCCGATCGTTGGGCCCTAGGGCCCACGATCGGATCAGCCTGATATTGCCCACCACCAAACAAGCGGATCTCTCCGTGTATGGCCACCTTAAATCTCCCAGAATCTGAGTGTGTGTCTTTGCCCTTAGCCTTACAAATGCCTTCTCTAAAATTCAATATACAAGTCATGGTTTATAGCATGGGAGATAATTTGTTGATAAGTCAAATATTATAAAAAGGCATTGAGAAAAAATATAAATACAATTACATTTTTACATTATTAATGTTACAACACTAATTGAGCCCATATCAAACAATTTGTCACCAGCTAAAGTTAAAAAGGAATGTAATAATGGTTATTTTGTAGATCACTGTGGTTGATTAAAATTAGGGTCCTGCCATTTCTGGGAGATCCTGCCCATTTGCCCTTTTATTAAAATGGCCACTGGGGATCACTATAAAGAAAGCTTAGTAAATAACACAAATTCCAAAGCAGTATCATCCTAGAGAATTGCAAGTGCCCAAGTCAGCCACAGTGCAGAACCTTCTAGGTCGGAGCCACAGATATAGACGCACTGTTGCTCAGGCATGTCACAGAATGTAAGAAAGGTAAGGGTAGGGCAAAGGAGATAAAAAGAGGTAGCCACGAGTGCAGGCTTGTTGGAGGGATGGTATTGCAACATATTTCTAACAATAATACTGATATTACTATTCATGGGATGTAATGTTATTAATGTGTAATGCTAATCTGACTAGGCAGACCAAAAAGGGGTTAATGTCCAGCTAGTTGTTAGAGCATGGGTTACATGCGACTCAAAACAGTTCAGGCTAGGGCCTTCGCTACATGGAAAATTTCCCAGGTGGAGTAGTTTAACTACAACTCTCACGCTACTTTGCTACACCAAATAGAAATAATTGGCGCCAAGAGATTCTTGTGATAAACCAAACGGATAACTGTTTATTTGTACAAGACAAATGAGCCCAGGGTTTACTTACAGAGGTACAAGACATACACAATGCCACACAGCAGGCTGAAAAAGGTTACAGCACACGGCAGAGACAGTGACTCCCATCAGGCAAGGCCCAGTAAAGTGATCAGAGAGAACACCTTTCTAATCCTGACCCCCGATCCACTGTGGCCCCTTCACTCTAGGCAATTCAAAAGCCTTGGAAAGCTACTCCCTACTACAATCCTCAATGGAGCTCCAACTGCTCTTACTATCTGTCCTCTCTACCTTACTTTACTAGAGAGTCTATGACAGAACTAACCCTGTTAATCTAACCTCATTCATGGGGTTCCCTGCCCCCCCCCCCCCCACTTAGACACTAGAGGACCCGGTCCCTCTAGGCACATGACTTTCTGGGCCTTGCTGTACCCAGGCTCCCCTGGGCACACCCAGTCGGATCAGCATCCAGCAGGCAAAGAGAAAGATCAATCCCTTCTCACTCACTATACCAGAGTGTGACAGGATGTGATCACAGCACCTCCTGGCCCATAGCATTGGATATGCAAATACTTAAAGGGATCCTGTCATCAGAAAACATGTTTTTTAAAAAAAAAAAGTTAATAGTGCTACTCCAGCAGAATTCTGCACTGAAATCCATTTTTCAAAAGAGCAAACAGATTTTTTTATATTCAATTTTGAAATCTGACATGGGGCTAGACATTTTGTCAATTTCCCAGCTGCCCCTGGTCATGTGACTTGTGCCTGCACTTTAGGAGAGAAATGCTTTCTTCTCAATGTAACTGAATGTATCTCAGTGGGACATGGGTTTTTGCTATTGAGTGTTGTTCTTATATCTACCAGGCAGCTGTTATCTTGTGTTAGGGAGCCGTTATCTGGTTTACCTTCCCATTGTTCTTTTGTTTGGCTGCTGGGGGGGAGGGGTGATATCACTCCAACTTGCAGTACAGCAGTAAAGAGTGATTGAAGTTTATCAGTGCACAAGTCACATGACTTGGGGCAGCTGGGAAATTAACAATATGTCTAACCCCATGTCAGATTTCAAAATTGAATATAAAAAAATCTGTTGAGAAATGGATTTCAGTGCAGAATTCTGCTGGAGAAGCACTATTAACTGATTCATTTTGAAAAAATGTTTTTTTCCCATGACAGTATCCCTTTAAACTAAATACTTGAGCTTTTCCCCAGTAACTAGGGAAAAGGAAGCTAGGGACTTAAAGCCATAGAGGCATTGTTAACTCTATGGGTCCCTACAAATGGTTGAAAATAGCCTAAATGCCATTTTTTGTTGGTGGTAAAGAAAAGGTCACTGGTAGTGTGTGTGTGTGTGTGTGTGTTCCGAAAGCAGATGCAGTCACATTGACTTACATGGATTCTTCAGGCATAACCGGTTACCGGATTACAGTTAACCCCTGATGATGAAAAGCATTGAATGTGTTCCTAAATTACCTAATAAAACAAATGGAGTTTGGAATGCAATCAGAACAATGGCCAGGCTGATAACATAGTATAGCTAGAACATTAAAGTATCATGGCCGAGACACACCCAAAAAAGTAAAGGGCTAGTTTGGCATCTCTGCAAATGTGCCCACCTTCCCTTTTACATACCACAGCCATACACACACATACTGTATTTTAGTAATATGATAGAATTAACACATGTAAACAGTAAGTGCAAGTTGATTTACAGTAAATGTTCACAATGACTGCATGCACAATGTAATGCAGAGTGGGAAGCACAGATAGGGGATGTTTTACTTTAACCACAAAAAAAAAGTATAGTTTTTGTTAATTCTTGTGCTAAACAGGACAAACAGGGAAACTGAAGTTACTCCATACTGCTCACCTATCGCAACCCCAAGGCAGGACTACGAAACACAGGCAGTGACGCATACAAAGTGAGGCAGAACTGTTTGTGCCCTATTACCAGACTCTGCACCTTGCTCTGCCATTATTTAATGAGTCTTTAAATCACTGCAAAACCCTGATGTTTTAAAGGTTTTGCATCTGAATTCAGCATAAGTCCACATTATATCTAGATCCTGCCAGACAAACCAGTCATTACACGTGCAGCCCAAATGAACCAGCCCTTTAAAATCATTTGCTCTCATATTGATTATGTTTTGCCTTTCAATCGTGCGCATGCAAAAGGTTACATAACTTGTGAGCAGGAAAGTTTCAATCGTTTCTGTTCTTGTTTACTGAGTGGAAAAACAGGAATTTCAGCAATTATCCAGGGTTTCGAGACTGCTAAAAATACTCCAATACTAAAGAAAAACCCTGTATCAATATTGAGTTACAAAATAATGGGCCAAAGTCACTTTAGTGGTCACATTTATCTCCTATTTAATCATATGAAAACTTCATTGTAGTCTATGATAAAATAGAACTAGATTAGGAGATACGCTTTTTTCATAGAATTCAAGTATCATCCAATATGCTAAATTCTAGGAACAATTACATGTGTGTGAACTCCACAATGTGACCATTCTTCAGCCTATAGTGATGTTTTATTCATTACGAAAATAGCCAGACTCTGCACAGGTCACTTTTTATCAGCTGCTCTTGGAAACATGATAAGCAGACCTCAGACGGTGAAACACAATGCTCCAGTGTTCCAATATGAGGTATTCAGTCCTGGGAGAACCCAAAATTTGCTGTTGTGCTAAAGCTTTTTCATTTTCATTACTAGTGTTATCAACTGCCTTATTCTCTCTCCCCAAGCTGCACTGGTATATTTTTTCACATTCAGATGTAGTTGCATGTAAAAGCCCCTTTAATATAATTCACAGCCTCACAAAGAAAAAAAATAACTACGTACACCATTGCAGTGAAAGAAAGAGCAGGCTGGCATTGACAATTGTTCAATACAGGGTTAATATTGCAAAAGAAGCATCTGATCATGTATACACATGCCCAAAACCAAACCCATAGGTTAGTCATACCTCTTGAAAGCTGGTGTAATTGGGTGATGAAATACCAATCAAATAAGTATAGTTATATTAGAAATTCTAAAGTTTGGACAGATGAGGTACCTCCTTGTCAAATATACAGCATCAATTATACCAGAAGAATGGTACTTACTACTTTTAAAACAGACACCAGTTCCTGCATATTTACTTACAGTTTGATCCTTTCCTCCCAAGAGGGGGCGAAACAGCCAGACTATGATGATATTATCACCCACAGGTGCTGAAGAACTGAAGGTGCACTTCAGGCGGGTATCCGTACCATTTACAGCCTCCAGCTCTTTATTGGTGAACACCTCAATTGAGCATGCTGGATAGGTAAGGGAAAAAATGAAATATTTGGAAAAAACATTCGGCTAGAGAAGTAGGTCAAATACAGCACTAAGCTAAATTAAAGAATCATTGCACAAAAAGACCACAGAATAGAAATAAAAAATGATATACGTACAATGTTATGTAATTAAGGTAGAAATTAGTAATGCAGCTAATAAAATGCAGTATGTATCTAGTGTAGTTTATTTAAATTCCAAGTGCCATCAACACTTTACATTATAATAAAATGATTGTATAAAAAAAGGTAGTATGAGTCCAATTTTTGTGCTATAAAGAACAACTGAATATTTGTGCTAGTATTAAATACACAGGACTTTTCACTTCTTTTGTTATGAAGCTTACATTTTACAAATAAGCTTAACGAGAATTATTCATAACATTATCATAAGAATCTAGACTCCTAATAGTTACAGTTGGTGACATATTTTGTGTCAATAAAGAGCCAAGGTGTGTCCAGAGGATATACAATTTCACCATGAAGGAAAAAGGGGGAAAAAAAAAGTACAGGGAGTGTGTGTTTTCTAGATTTGGCTGTCCATGTCCGTATTTATTGCATTGCGCCCATTGCTCTCACCTAGTTTACTTACTAACTCAGCATATCATTCTTAGGAAAATTTAGGTTTCTTTCAGTTAATTGCTATGAGAGATCTGGCAGCAGGGAGTATGTGTGTTGCCAATCTTTGGGAGTGTTTTCCCATAAGAGCTCTAATTTGCATCCCTAGTTTGGTTGAATTCCGTAGCAAGAAAACCATAGGATAAAATAGTTGCCACTCTGTTCCTAAACTCCATAATTACTCTGCTTGACCACCAAATGTGTAAAATATGTCTTTCCGCTCCTCACAACTTCAGCCATAATCTTGGGAACAGGATGCTCTGAACATCCTTTCCAAATCCGCTGAGGTGTAGTACAACAAAATATGATTTTATTAAACTCTTTCTTTTGATACTGTAGAGCAGTGATCCCCAACGAGTGGCTTCAACAACAAGTTGCTCACCAACTCCTTGGATGTTGCTCCTAGTAGCTTCAAAGCAGGTGCTTATTTCTGAATTCCTGGCTTGGAGGCAAGTTTTGGTTGCCAAAAAGAGAGTCTCCTTTAGACTGTCAACATAGGGGCTAGCAAATAGCCGTGGCCCTTATATGACACCCCAGAGAAACTTTTTTTGATGCTTGCATTGCTCTCCAACTTATTTTACAATTGAATGTGGCTCACAGTTAAAAAAGGTTGGGGACTCCTGCTGTAGAGTTAGAGTTTGCATATGTATCCCAGATTGTTTGCATACAGTATGTATCCCAGACAGTATGTTGTGGAGCCACCACCAGTCATCTTTAGTTTAAACCATGCAAATGTGGTGTAATGCAAATATTTGCATGACAGCAGTGAAGTGCGCCTTTATCCATGGTTTAAAATATTTCAGGCTCATACCCAGAGGCAACTCTCAATTTCTGAAAAATGTTAATTGTTTAGTGTCCATCTTAAGTGCTATCACTGATGGAAGGTTTTGTTGCCCCAAAATAAATCTCATCTAGCGTGGGAGACTAATCTCCTCCAAATGCTTTCTCAGCAGCTAACATGAACCACCACTGGGGAAATATATGTGGCACAGCTACTTTGGGCTACTCAGAGTAAACTTCGGGCATCTTTGTTTAGCATATGTTTCCCCAGCGGAAATTGACCCATTAAAATAAATACATGGAGAACACTACTGAATACCAATTCACAAGATTTCTTTTGCCGAAAATATTACCATTCATGCAAACGGAATCTGAACCTTTCCTATTATGTAAGCTAACATGGAAAAACTTTTGCTAAAGTTCAACCAATTTTTAAATAGGTATGTGTATGGCTCAAGGCAGATTAGAAAATTCTGTTTGCTGATGCACCATATTGGTACAAAAACTTGTACCAATACTCTGGGCATCAGAAAACCACCACTGCCAACTCCCATTTACTTGTGCTAGTAATGGCACTTTTCAGCATGTGACAAGAACCACTATTGCTGTCTCCTATTCACTGGAATGGGAAATAGGTAGCACTAGCTTTTTCAGCACCGTCAAGCCATCCCAGATTCAATTTAATGAGTGTGAGTGTGTTTCCAGAGCTTCTCATTCTTTACTACAGTGATCCCCAGGCCCGGATTTGTGGAAAGGCCACCTAGGCCCGGGCCTAGGGCGGCAGGATTTCAGGGGGGCGGCATGCTGCCCAACCACACCCACATTGGTCCAAAAACAGTGGAATGTGCTGGATTTTTAAACTCATTTTTAACCTTCCCATGCACCAATCCCCATTTATAAAAATTTGCAAGAATAAAGGGAAGGGGACAGGGGCGACAAACGGCAGTGGGCCTAGGGGCGCCCATTATGTAAATCCGGCCTTGGTGATCCCCAACCAGTGGTTCGCGAGCACCGAGCCCCGCTGACCCCCTTGGATGTTGCTCATAGTGGCCTCAAAGCAGATGCTTATTTTTGAATTCCTGGCTTGGGGGAAAGTTTTGGTTGCATAAAAACAAAGTGTACTGCCAAGACCACACAGCACTGATTTGGTACCCCCAAAAATCTGCCCTTTTGAAAAGTGGATTTCACTGCACTATTTCACTATTCACCGATACAGATACTGTGACAGAATCCATTTAAGTTTACGTTTTCCTCAAAGCAATGTGTAATTGTGTTTCAGAAAGAAATGGTTTTGTTTTACTGCTGCAAAATGTGTCATTACTTTTAACGTCTACGGCACGTTTCATGTACTCCTTAGATAAAAATGACCAGTGCCAGAGGCTAAAGAAGAAAACAAAGACAACAACCTAGTGCAATATGTTAAAAGACCATCAAAGGGTGTCTAACACTTCTTAGGAAGCCTTAAGGGAGTACCAAACCCTTGCTATTAAAAACTCCTACCCCCTACCCTACATAGACCCCCCTCCCTGCTCCCCCCCCAGACTAGTTGGTACCTTTGGTAAATGCCCCTAACTCTTTACTTACACCTCGGTGCAGATTCAGGGCATCAGAGTTCACTGTGTGCCATCTTCTTCTCTATGGTAATCATTAGGAAAAGAGTGGCGTATTGGCGTATGCGCAGTTGGAGCAATCTTCTGTTTCGTGACAACTGCACATGCGATGAAAGTCCAGGAAATTGGCAAAGCGCCGGAAGAAGACCCGAAGATTACCAAAGAAAAGAAGATGGCGTCTGTGAACTCCGATGCCCTAAATCTGCACCAAGGGGTAAGTAAAGGGTTAGGGGTATTTACCAAAGGTACCATCTAGGCTGGTGGGGAGCAGGGAGGGGGGTCTATGTAGGGTAGGGGTTTTTATTAGCAAGGGTTTGGTTCTCCTTTATGGTGAATTACCCAAACAGGATCTATAATCTGTGAACAATGTGCCTTTAGATTAATATAAAGTGGTACAGTGTTTCCCATTTGCACAACAACAACAAGATCTAACATGCAGAGAGTTCTGTGTTTCCAAAACAAACTTGGGAAGCATATCAATCACTTAAATCACTTTTTCTATAGACATAATTAGAATTAGAAAGAAGGGGAATCACCCATAAAGTGAATGCATCCAACAAATATATACAGGTATGGGATCCATTATTCAGAATACTTGGGACCAGAGGTTTTCCTGATGATGGAGCTATCCATAATTTGGATTGCCATACCTTAAGGCTGCTAAAGATCATGTAAACATTAAATAAATGCAATAGGACTGTTTTGCCACCAACATGGATTCACACAGCTTAGTACATACACAACCGCTTTGAAGACAGCTTATTATCTTCACAGAGAAAGAAATCACATTATATTTATTTGGTTGGTTTATATAAATCTAAAGGAACACTGGTCTCAGCTTTTATATCCAGTATGGATAGTTCACCTTAAGGTTTTGAAAAACTTTCACGGCTTTTAATATTAACGTATTGAGCTGGCCCTATTCTTACTTTAATTTGGTGGTCCAGTGGAGGAATTAGGAAAGAATCAGCAATTTTCCTAAATTGTATATTGGTTTTGTTCTCCTATGAATATCTTATCTATCTTTTTCCTTTATGGCAAACAACAGAAGCCCTAACTTGCTTTCTAGATACGTCACCTTTTCTGCAACATTGCTTGGAATTCCTGTGGCTGATTTGACAATAAGTCTAATGGCACACACAGCATTTTACCCACCACTGATGTACAGTGGAAACCAGCAGCAGTCAAAACAAAGTCTGTCAGTGCTCCTAATTATTTTAAATGATAAGATGCCCAGCCAATGCAAACAGAGCAGTGAGGGCAGACCTCTACACAAGAACGCTGAGTATTTTTGCACTGGGGTCTACCTGACCCTATTCTATGAGTACCTTCCAGGGCTCTATCAATTAAAGGGGTTGTTTACCTTCAAACACTTTTTTTCAGTTCAGTTGTTTTCAGATATTTGACCAGAAATAAATACATTTTCCAATTACTTTCTATTTACTTTCTAATATTGAAGTGTAAACTTTCATTTTTCATCTTCTTGTGTCTTTCCAAAACAGCACTGGGAAGGGGCAGGGTTTGCCGACTCTGTAACTGATTTAAATTAATACATTTAGTGGATACATTTTTTATCTTTGGCCCTGCTGACCAGAATCCCTGAGTTTCATTGAAGACATCTGTTAGAATTGATACAATGGTTGCTAATATTCCAAAGATACTGCTGAGAAATGTATCAAATAAATGTATCAACTAAATGTAGCAAATTGTAACAGTTCAGAATCTGTAACTGCCATACTGAAAAACCAGAAACAGGAAAATTAAACTTTAAACTTCAATTTTGGAAACCTGGTAAGAAATAAAAGATGAAAAGCAATTGAAAAAAAGTCTTTATTTCTGGTGAACAATCTGAAAACAACTGAGCTGAAAAAAATGTTTGGAAGATACACAAAATGTGGAGCCTGGCCTGCATCTCTTTTCCCTGCTGCACTGCACCTGAATACATTGTCTCAGCTTTGGTGCAGATTAACGTGGTGGATTTTGGAGCTCAAATGCCAGATTTTATATTTCATGCGGAAATCTGCTCCATCTGGCTGGACCCAAAGCCAAGGCAATTTATTTAGGAGGCAGAAGAGCAGCAGCAAAGGAGCAGATTCTCTGCATTTCGCCACAGGCCAAGATCAACAATGTTTGGCCCTAGGATATGGGTACACAGACCTGTAGGCTCTATTGCTCTCAGCTTGTGTATTTTTGCAGGCTGAGAGAAGCGGATCCTCTCTGTGCCCCATTTTAATTGATCTGAATTAGATTTGCCTATTTGCGCTTACATGCACTAGAGCAGAATAGAGGTCAGCTCAAATATGCAAGAGGAGCCATCTTCAGGCCCACCTCCGCTCCACTGTGTGTGACTACACACAAGCGGAATCTTAAGCTGGCCATAGACGCAAAGATCTGATTCGTACGATTTTCGGACCGTGTGCGGAGAGTCCAGACATTTTTCGTCCGGCGGATATTGGCAGTTTCGTCAATTGGAAAGGTTAAAAGATATCTGTCGGCTGCCGATAATATCTCTGCATGTATTGCCGAGCGTACGATTTTCAGAGGGAGACTGTTGCTAACTTTGGTCGGACATTTTTTGTACGATTGCTGTCAGGGGCAGAACATCGGCTGATCTGTTCTTTTGTAAGGAATGATTCTATTTAATTGGATTGGTTAGTGGCAGGTCGGGAGATGGGGAAGTCCGATCGTATGTTGATTCGTACGATCGGATCTTTGCGTCTGTGGCCAGCTTACAGACCTGGGTACACAGACCTGTAGGCTCTACTGCTCTCAGTCTGTGTATTTTTGCAGGCTGAGAGAAGTGGATCCTCTCTGTGCCCCATTTCAATTGATCTGAATTAGATTCGTCTATTTGCGCTTACATGCAGTGCAGCAGAATCGAGGTTAACTCAAATATGCAAAATGACCCATCTTCAGGACCACCTCTGCTCCACTGTGTGTGACTACACACAAGCGGAATCTTAGAAGAATGGAGCGGCAGCACACAACAGAAACAATGTTTCTCTCAGCTTGCAAAAATACGCAGGCTGAGAACAGCAGAACCTACAGCTGTGTGTGCCCAAGCAGGGTTGTAACTGCAGAGGAAGCAGACCCTGTGGCTGCAGGGGGGGGCAGGAAGTATAGGGGCCCCATGAGGTCCTAATTCATATACAATTTAAAGAAATATTGGTAAAATATAATAAAAATAATCTGCTGTGGGGCCCAGTAATATCTAGTTAGGCCACTGTGCCAGAGAGTAATGACAAGTGTACAGGGGCATTTTTTTTTTGCTGGCAGTAGAGACAAAAATGTCCCGTTTACCTAAAGTGAAGGGGTTAAGGAGATAACTAATGCACTGAACTTGTAACCACTAAAATATTAAAGGGATACTGTCATCGGATAACATGTTTTTTCAAAACGCATCAGTTAATAGTGCTGCTCCAGCAGAATTCTGCACTGAAATCCATTTCTCAAAAGAGCAAACAGATTTTTTTTATATTCAATTTTGAAATCTGACATGGGGCTAGACATAGCCAATTTCCCAGCTACCCCTGGTCATGTGACTTGTGCCTGCACTTTAGGAGAGAAATGCTTTCTGGCAGGCTGCTGTTTTTCCTTCTCAATGTAACTGAATGTGTCTCAGTGGGACATGGGTTTTTACTATTGACAGGGTCGGACTGGGGGGCCCACGGCCCACCGGGACTGGTGTCCAGGGCCCCCCTCTGGCCCCCGCTACCTACTTGATTGTAGACTCGCCGCTCGGCGCCCAGGCGGCGCATTGCGCATACGGAAACGGCGCTTGACGCGCATGCGCAAATGCAAACAGCGCTCGGTGCGCATGCGCAAACGGCGCTGCGATGCGCCGAAATTTTTTTTATTATTTTTTTAAAAACTATTTGGGAGAAGGGGACTGGCCCGGCGGGGGCCCACTAGGGTCGGGGCCCACCGGGTATTTTCCCGGTATCCCGCCGGGCCAGTCCGACACTGACTATTGAGTGCTGTTCTAAGATTTACCAGACAGCTGTTATCTTGTGTTAGGGAGCTGTTATCTGGTTACCTTCCCATTGTTCTTTTGTTTGGCTGCTGCTGGGGGGGGGGGGAAGGGAGGGGGTGATATCACTCCAACTTGGAGTACAGCAGTAAAGAGTGACTGAAGTTTATCAGAGCACAAGTCACATGACTTGGGGCAGCTGGGAAATTGACAATAGGTCTAGCCCCATGTCAGATTTCAAAATTGAAAATAAAAATATCTGTTTGCTCTTTTGAGAAATGGATTTCAGCCAAAATTCTGCTGGAGCAGCACTATTAACTGATTCATTTTGAAAAAAATGTTTTTTCCCATGACAGTATCCCTTGAATTCTGAGCTTGTAAAATGCCAGAAAATACCAGGACACTATTGGGTAAAACAGCACCTGGCGTGATTTTAGTTGGGTGCAGAACCATAATGCCAAAATCACCCCACTGACTTCTACAGGAACATATACAAGGGCTTGGCAAGCGATCAGGTATATCGAGTAAAATTGCAGCAGTCCGAGCGGCCAGGCACATATGACCTGATATAAGCTCTCACACACGCACTTAGAACTTGAGCAAATAATAAGTGGGAAATTATCAGGCTGGACTAAGAGAAAGGCTGTGCTGAGAGTGCGACATCTGTATTATTATTCGTCAGCTTCCTGCACAGGCCGGCAGCATTATAGGTCCAGTAACACAGGTTTTCCCGTTCAGTGAACTCACTGCAAGAACTGCCAGATCAGCGCCACATACCAGCATTTTGATCTAAACGTATAAGGTAAGCTCCGCCCCCCACAAGCGCCCACCGTGCCCCTCAGTATTGCCGACCGCCATCTTACCTGTCACAAAGAGACATCCCAGGACAGCCAGGTGCAGCGTACCCACAGCAGGAGCAGAAAGCATGACTCCTTCACCGTGTGTTAGTGTCTAGGCACTGACTGAGCTCAACCCTAGGAAGAATGTTCTGAGCAAGTTCTGGGAGTGTCCTACCTGTTGCAGCTCAAATTACACACACACAAGCACACAAAACACTGCAGGGACTGGGAACCTGGAAGAAAGATTGTTTCCTCACATTACATACACGCCAATGCTTTTATACAATATCAGCAAACGAACCTCAAGTCTGACTTGAGTACATCTATATAATACTAGGATAGAGAAAAGTTTTTAAAGTCAGAAGGCTGGAATTGTATTTACTTACAGGTAAGTGGTTGGTACGTATTATTAGACAGCAAACAGTTCAAGTACATATTGCAGGTATGAAGCCCTGACTATATCTTCAGCTGTGATTTATTATATGTACACTGCCTGAAAATGATTACTATGGGAAACAATCCACAACTTGACTCTTTACATCTCCTATATTCTGGTACAGAGAGCAGGAAAGCATCAGTATAGCATCTGAGCAGCCATCATTCCTAGGACGCCCTATAATTATTATTCTATGAATAATCCTGGATGCCACAGTCGGCCTCTGTGTTCTTGGCCCTGGAAGGCCAACATGTTTCTATTGGCAGTCCTGTTTCATATGTGTATCACTTCAGGGGGGGTTTCCTCTGTGGGATGTGAAATCGTAATTCTAAATTAACTTTTTCTCTCAGCCGTGTTTGTGTGTGTTTTGGAGTGTGGTAACAAAGTCTGGTAGCCAGAAGAAATCATAAGAGAACATACAAAATGTGATTATGAATAAGATTATACTTTATCTGGCACCAGCATATTCCACATCACATACACCTTGTTAAGCTTTAGATCTCCCGTAATAAATCAATGGTAACTGAACAATATTTAATTTCTGAATGTTTTCTCTCAAAAATCAATTCTGATTTATAAAGGAATACTGAAGCGGTAATAATGTAAGATATTTTACATAATCTAGTGGAGTTTCCTATACCTATTCCAGTGGCGAAAAGGCTGAGCTTCTCCCAGTATGCAGACTGACAGAAGTAGCAACTACCTATCAGCAAAACATGGGGGGCTTTTGCCATGTCTGACGGCCAGTACCATGCCTGCCAGCAGGGGGGCACAGGGGGTACTATCGTATTGGGCCCAGGCACAGCAGAGCCCCCCCTTTAGGCCTGGGCCCAGTCCGATAGTACCCCTCTGTGCCCCCCCTTTGATAGTGCCAAAGCCATGCCTAAGCCACCGAAGTCCTGAAGAGCTGAGGTCCCGAAGCCTCAAAAAGACCTGAAGCCACGAAAGGAGCCGAAGTTAAAGTCCTGAACCCACAAAAAAAAGTGTTTTTATTTTATTTTATTTTATTAAACCCCTGGCCACCAATGTATTATTTTAATACTCTATAGGCCCCTGCCATCAATGTTTTTTTTTAAAAAAAAATATTCTCTGGGGCCCCAATGTTTTTTTAACTTGTAAGGGGGGCCCTGGTGCCAATGTTTGTTTTTTTTTAATTTATGGGGGGCCCTGACCATCAATGGCTTTTTATAACTTGTGTATGGGGGGGTTTTATCATTTTTAGTGCTGATGCGTGTGGTCTTTTAACTGCGGGGTGGGTGGGCTGGTCCCAGGGGGCCCAGAAAAGTTTGTTGTACACGGCCTGTGATTTTTAATGGCGGCACTGCAGGCCAGCCTACACAACAAGGGGTAAATAGAAGCAGACTGGCATAGATACACCAACAGAGAAAACACAATAGGGCTCATTTATAAACAAATTTGCACCTGGGCAGTGACCCATAGCAACCAGTCAGTATTTAGCTTTTTTTCAGTAGTGCCACTGCACCATGCCCCCTGTGATTTCATGTCCCCTTAACCCCCTGCTGGTTTTTATAATGGGATTTTAGGACAATAGCAGAGCAAAAGGAAGGGGATAAGGAAGCTGTTGCAGACAAATGAATTGCTTTATACTGTAGCAAACGTGCAAGCAGTGATATTTATTGCACAGGTATTTGCCTTATTTGCACTGAATGGCTAACAGTAGCACTGTTATAGGAGCTAGCTAAAATAAATAATAGATAAATAAAGGGTAATGGCACACAATGGCTTTTTGCCATTTTGAGTATCACATTTTTAATAACCCCAAAACAATGTTAATATTGTTAGGCAATAATTGCACAAGCTCTTGCAGGCATTTTCAGTACAAGTCTATAGGGGGTGGTATCAGGTCCAACATTCTCCAAAAAACATCTAAAACTATTATTCTATTAATTAATGGTTTAATGAGCAGATAGCATTTAACATCCCAGGAGTTTAGTTGACCAAACAAAAATACTTTTAGCCCACAATGCTTGGTAAACAATCATTTCCTCTATCTCTGCTACACCCGTTTGCAATCCTTTGGTGCACTTCTGAAGAATCAGAAAAACCAACTAATAAAAGGAATAATTATCTTTAAAGAGAAACTAACTTCCAACAATGAAACTTGTTAATATGCATATGAAAAGATACAGGCACTTCTTTGTAGCTGAACCCAATTGTTTCTGTGTAAAGTAGGGCAGTTCAGCCCTTGAGAAAGGTGACATATGAAACATGTTGGACAGGTTGAATTGCAGCACACCAGAGACAGAAGAAACACAATGGTGAGAGGACCAGAGAAAAGACACATTTTTATTGTTGTACAACTACAACAATCAAAGCTAGAGTAGTAAGAGTTTCTGTAGAAATGAATTGGAGATTTTCAATAAGACTTTTTAAGATTAATTAAAAAATTGGCAGACAAGTTGAAGAGTAGAATGTGATTTCAGTGCATTCCAGATGTTTTTTTTTTTTTTTTTCATAAAGAGCACATACAATGCTTTTGAGTTGTTCTGAATGAAACAACTCTTTCGGAAAAATTATGTTGAGTAAGCTTTCGAGTGCTTGTCTTTTAATTCTAATTTCTGAGGAGTGACACTACTTCTTACATTGCTGGAGTTTTTAACAAGGTATTACAGAATTATTTTAAAAGTTTCATGTGTAAATGTCCTATTTTTATGTGGCAATAACATACATTTTATACATTGAAAAAAATTAAAAGACATACTGGAAAACAAATCACAGTATACAAAATTACCTTGCATGAGAAGTATACATGCTAGACAAAGGGCCATGGAGAACAGGATAAAGCCCTACAAACCAATGGGTCACAGACCAAATTATAACAATAAAGATTTCTTGTAGCTCTATATAACCATATAGTACTTATTCACAGGCCATCAAATATCTGAGAAAGGTGTGCTGGATCAAACTTCTAGAATACATATAGAGTAAGCTCTAAAAAGTGATCTATTGAAAGTGTATCAGCCCTTCCCATCTGTGTATGGGACAAGGTTTGTGTTCCTGATTAAAGGAGAAGGAAAGGCTTCTTGCACTTGGGGATGTCAAATGTTAGGCACTCCCAAATGATTGTATTAACCTACCTGAAACCTCGGGCCAGTGCTCCTTTTCTGCACCGGCCTGGGGTTATTATACCAGTGAGCACCACGGAGAGATCCTCTTCCGTCTTCCTCGTTCCTTCGCTTGACTGCGCATGTGTAGTGGAACGAAAAGCCAAACTTTAACTAACAACTGCGCATGTGTTTGCCCCTAGTAATTTGAAGAAAGAAGAAACCGGAAGAGGATCGCTTTTCCTTCTCCTTTAAAACATACTTTTATTACCTATAGTTAAAAAATATAAATATATATATAAAAATATATGAATACCAAAAGCTCTGAGTAGACGTCCCCTCAAATTGTCACAGCCAGGATAAGGTCCAGGGGAAAACCCAACTCCCACAACCCAGCAACCAAATGTTTTCAAAATCCAAATCAGTGTTTAAGAGAATAAGTGTTGAGACAGTTTACCATCAACTAGAAACAATTGTTACAAATAAGATAATTGGAACATATAAACCTCAGTGTCACTAGTCTGTAAAAATACATTACTGGAAATATAGCGACCCCCCTCCCTCCCTCCCACCACCACCACCATAAACCAATGCAGAATAAATCACTGCATTAACTCAATTCCTTGAAAATGTTCCCATTATCAATATTAATTCTCATCCCCTTCCAAACTAAAAATTCAAAAGTGTTCACTGTCAAGTATACTGACTGATTATAAATAAGTAAAAACATCTTTGTAATCCAAACTAATACATTTCAAAGCTTTGCTAAAGTTATTTTTTTAAATAAAAATTTCTGAAAAGTCTGAAAAAAACAGCATACTCAGTGCATTTTATGGCATCCTATCTTTAACATTTAAGGGATTCCATGGGGAAACGTTTTTCTTTTTACAGAATGCCTTGGTTAATAGTGCTCCTCCAGCAGAATTGTTCATAGAAAGCCTTTTTTCAAAATAGAAAACAGATTTTATTTACATTTAATTTTTAAATCAAAAATCTGTCAGTTTTCCAGGTGCCCCCAGTAATGTGACCTGATAAATGCTTTACTGCTGCACTGCAAGTTGGAGTGATTTCACCCTCCCTTCACCCAGCAGCCCATAAGCAGGACAATAGGAAGGTAAAAAAAGAAAAAGACACACGCCCATCAAGTTCAACCTTAAGCCTGTATATAACCTGCTTAACTGCTAGCTGATCCAGAAGAAAGCAAAAAAAAAACACCAAAACATTTGAAACCTCTCCGATTTGCCTCAGATGGGGAAAAAAATCACTTCCTGGCTCCAAGATATCAACTGGACCATTCCTGGATCAACTTGTTCTATGAGCTATCTTCCAACTTGGCCAGACTTTCCTCATAGCTGGAATTTACCAGCTTAGTTGCCCTTCTCTGGGTCCTCTCTAATTTAATAATGTCCTGTTTGAGCACTGGAGACCAAAACTGTACAGCATACTTTAGATGGGGCCTTACAAGTGCTCTATACAGTGGAAGAATGACCCCCTCCTCCCATGAATCTATGCCCCTTTTAATACAGCTCAAGACCTTGTTGCTAGAGATGGCGCGAACTGTTCGCCGGCGAACTTGTTCGCGCGAACATCGGGTGTTCGCGCTCGCCGGAAGTTCGCGAACGTCGCGCGACGTTCGCCATTTTGGGTTCGCCATTGTTGGCGCTTTTTTTTGCCCTCTCACCCCAGACCAGCAGGTACATGGCAGCCAATCAGGAAGCTCTCCCCTGGACCACTCCCCTTCCCTATAAAAACCGAAGCCCTGCAGCGTTTTTTCACTCTGCCTGTGTGTGCTGAAGAGATAGTGTAGGGAGAGAGCTGCTGCCTGTTAGTGATTTCAGGGACAGTTGAAAGTTTGCTGGCTAGTAATCGTGTTGATACTGCTCTGTTATTGGAGGGACAGAAGTCTGCAGGGGTTTGAGGGACATTTAAGCTTAGGTAGCTTTGCTGGCTAGTAATCTACCTTCTACTGCAGTGCTCTGTATGTAGCTGCAGTGGGCAGCTGTCCTGCTTCTGATCTCATCTGCTGACTGCTGCAATAACAGTAGTCCTTGTAAGGACTGCTTTTATTTATTTTTTTGTTGTTTTACTACTACTACTACTACTACTACTACTACTATAAGAGCCCAGTGCTATTAGTCTAGCAGTGTTGGGGAGTGGGACTGGTGTGCTAATCTGCTGCTCCTAGTAGTTCAGCAGCACCAACTGTAATTTTTTTTTTTTAATATTCATTTTTTTTTTATTTTACTTTTTTTTATTTTACTACCGCTGTAGTAGTGTATAAGTTGACCTTTTAGGCATTATTTGCCCTGTAGGCATTTTTTGCCCAGTGTGTTATTCAACCAACTGCCATCTAGCTGTGTGACCTTGTTCACATTCTGTCTAAATATCCATAATATTACCGTCTCCAGAAAAAACACCGGAGTGACTGTTTTCAAGCAGCCATAATAAATTTTACGTAATCCGTATCCATCGCTGTAGTAGTGTATAAGTTGACCTTTTAGGCATTATTTGCCCTGTAGGCATTTTTTGCCCAGTGTGTTATTCAACCAACTGCCATCTAGCTGTGTGACCTTGTTCACATTCTGTCTAAATATCCATAATATTACCGTCTCCAGAAAAAACACCGGAGTGACTGTTTTCAAGCAGCCATAATAAATTTTACGTAATCCGTATCCATCGCTGTAGTAGTGTATAAGTTGACCTTTTAGGCATTATTTGCCCTGTAGGCATTTTTTGCCCAGTGTGTTATTCAACCAACTGCCATCTAGCTGTGTGACCTTGTTCACATTCTGTCTAAATATCCATAATATTACCGTCTCCAGAAAAAACACCGGAGTGACTTTTTTCAAGCAGCCATAATAAATTTTATGTAATCCGTATCCATCGCTGTAGTAGTGTATAAGTTGACCTTTTAGGCATTATTTGCCCTGTAGGCATTTTTTGCCCAGTGTGTTATTCAACCAACTGCCATCTAGCTGTGTGACCTTGTTCACATTCTGTCTAAATATCCATAATATTACCTTCTCCAGAAAAAACACCGGAGTGACTTTTTTCAAGCAGCCATAATATATTTTACGTAATCCGTATCCACCGCTGTAGTAGTGTATACGTTGATCTTGTGGGCATTATTTGCACAGTGTTTTCTTCAAACCGCCATCTAGCTGTGTGAGCTTGTTCACATTTTGTCTAAATATTGATAATATTATCGTCTCTAGAAAAACCACTTGAGTTACTTTTTTTCAAGCAGCATTCTTATATTTTACGTAATCCGTATCCACCGCTGTGTATACGTTGACCTTGTAGGCATTATTTGCACAGTGTTTTCTTCAAACCGCCATCTAGCTGTGTGAGCTTGTTCACATTTTGTCTAAATATTGATAATATTATCGTCTCTAGAAAAACCACTTGAGTTACTTTTTTTCAAGCAGCATTCTTATATTTTACGTAATCCGTATCCACCGCTGTGTATACGTTGACCTTGTAGGCATTATTTGCACACTGTTTTCTTCAAACTGCCATCTAGCTGTGTGTATTATCGTTTCCAGAAAAAACAACTGAGTTTTTGTTGTTGTTGTTTTTTTAAAAATAATGCCAGGCAAAGGCAGGCCGCCACGCAGAGGCCGTGCTAGGGGCCGTGCTGCTATGCAATCCTGTGGCCCTAGCAAATTGCCCAGTTTTAAAAAGCCAATGACCCTGAACTCCCAAAATGCTGAAGAGGTAGTTGACTGGCTTACACAGCACACCCCATCCTCTACCGTTTCTAACTTTACCACAACATCCTCCTCATCCTCCACTGCTATGGCCACCCCACGTAACACTTCCTCCACCACCGGTGCCCCTTCTTCACTGGAGTCAGAGGAGTTATTTTCCCATGAGTTTCTTGAACTGAGTAATGCGCAACCATTATTGGCAGAAGAAGATGAAGGAGATGAGGACGTTACACCAGATTTAATTCTGGCAGAGAACACGACAGAGATGGACATAATGATGAGTGATGAGGAGGAGGTCCCCGCTGCTGCTTCCTTCTGTGATGTGTCAGAAGAAATTGATGCATCTGAGGAGAATGATGATGAGGAGATTGATGTTTTGTGGGTGCCTAGTAGAAGAGAGCAAGAGGAGGGTAGTTCAGATGGAGAGACGAGAGTCAGAGAGGCAGTAGGAGAATAAGACTTAGAAGAAGCAGGGAGGACAGCCCGCAGGGATCAGTAGGGCAACAACATGTATCGGCACCTGTGTTCAGCCGGCCAACGCACCCGCCATTGCCGCCAATGCCGCCAACTTCTACTGTTACCGCCAGATCGCACACTTCCAAAAAGTCAGCAGTGTGGGATTTTTTTAATGTGTGTGCCTCTGACAAAAGCATTGTAATTTGCAATGAGTGCAGTCAGAAACTGAGCCTTGGTAAGCCCAACAGCCACATAGGTACAACTTCTATGCGAAGGCACATGAGCGGCAAGCACAAAGCACTTTGGGAGCAACACCTCAAAGGCAACAGGCAAACTAAAAGCCACACTCCTTCTGGTCCAGCATCTTACTGCTCTACCTCTGCTCTCCTTGACCCATCTGAACCACCCTCCACTCCGCCTTCCACCTTGACCACCTGTTCCCATTCCCAGTCATCTGCCACCAGCCAAGTTTCTGTGAAGGCCATGTTTGAGCGTAAGAAGCCAATGTCTGACTGTCACCCCCTTGCCCGGCGTCTGACAGCTGGCTTGTCTGCACTCTTAGCCCGCCAGCTTTTACCATACCAGCTGGTGGACTCTGAGGCCTTCCGCAAATTTGTAGCAATTGGGACACCGCAGTGGAAGGTACCCAGCCGCAATTTTTTTTCTAAAAAGGGAATACCACACCTGTACCAACATGTGCAGAGCCAAGTTACCGCATCTCTGTCACTTAGTGTTGGGCCAAAGGTCCATATGACTACTGACGCATGGTCCTCCAAGCATGGTCAGGGCAGGTATGTCACCTACACTGCCCACTGGGTGAACTTGGTAATGGCTGGGAATGGCAAGCAGGGAATGGGTAGCTCAACAACAACAACAACAGTGGAGTTGGTGTCACCGCCACGGATTGCACGCGGTTCTGCCACCACCTCTACTCCTCCATCGCTCTCTACCTCGTCTTCTTCCTCTTCTTCTTCTTACTCTGCTGCTGGGTCCTCCTTCTCCTCCTCCACACCTGTGCACCCCCAGCTCCCCCTAGGCTATTCGACGTGCCAGGTACGCCGTTGTCACGCTGTCTTGGGGATGACGTGCCTGGAAAGCAAAAACCATACCGGATCTGTACTCCTGTCATCTCTGCAGTCACAGGCCGATCGGTGGCTGACCCCACACCAACTGCAGATCGGAAAAGTGGTGTGTGACAATGGAAGCAATCTGTTGGCAGCGTTGAGACTGGGAAATTTAACACATGTGCCCTGCATGGCACATGTGTTAAATTTAATAGTCCAACGTTTTGTCTCCAAGTACCCAGGATTCCAGGACGTTCTCACCCAGTCCAAAAAGGTGTCGGCCCATTTCAGACGTTCCTACACAGCCATGGCACGCCTTGCTGACATTCAGCAGCGCTACAACATGCCAGTCAGGCGTTTGATTTCTGACAGCCAGACTCGCTGGAATTCAACGCTCCTTATGTTGGAACGTCTGCTGCAACAACAAAGGGCCGTCAACGAGTACCTTTTTGAACTGGGTGGTAGGACTGGATCTGCAGAGCTGGGGATTTTTTTCCCCCGTTACTGGGTGCTTATGCGCGATGCCTGCAGGCTCATGCGACCTTTTGAAGAGGTGACAAATATGGTCAGTCGCACCGAAGGCACCATCAGCGACCTAATACCCTTCGCTTTCTTCCTGGAGCGTGCCGTGCGACGAGTGACAGATGAGGCTGTAGACCAGCGTGACGAGGAGCTGGAAGCGCACGATTTATGGTCGGAATCACCAGAACGAACCCAGGCACCTGCTGCAACGCAGGGAGAGGTGCCAGAAGTGGAGTCAGAGGAGGAAGGTGGCTTTGTGGAGGAGGAGGAGGACCAACAGGAGCAGGCTTCCCAGGGGGCTAGTGGTGACCTTTTGGGGACCCCTGGTCTTGTACGTGGCTGGGGGGAGGAGACCGTGGATGATGCAGTCCTTGATAATGAGGAAGCGGAGATGGATAGCTCTGCATCCAACCTTGTGAGAATGGGGTCTTTCATGCTGTCATGCCTGTTGAAGGACCCCCGTATCAAGAGGCTTAAGGAGAAGGACCTGTACTGGGTCGCAACGCTACTAGACCCTCGGTACAAGCATAAAGTGTCAGAAATGTTACCAACATACCACAAGTCCGAAAAGATGCGGCATTTACAAACCAGCCTGCAAAACATGTTGTACAATGCTTTTAAGGGTGATGTCACTTCAGGAACTCATCAACATTCCAGGGGCAGAGGTGCCAGTAATCCTGCCACGAGCACACCTGCAAGGACAAAGCCCTTTGGCCGGTCTGTAACGTCAGACATGCAAATGTTTTTCTGTCCAAGGCAGCGCCACAACCCTTCTGGATCCACCCTCAAAGAACGCCTCGACCGGCAGGTAGCGGACTACCTGGCATTAACTGCAGATATCGACACTCTGAGGAGCGATGAACCCCTGGACTACTGGGTGCGCAGGCTTGATCTGTGGCCAGAGCTGTCACAATTTGCCATGAACCTCTTGTCTTGCCCAGCCTCAAGTGTGCTCTCAGAAAGGACCTTCAGTGCAGCAGGAGGGATTGTAACTGAGAAGAGAACTCGCCTAGGTCACAAAAGTGTCGATTACCTGACCTTTATTAAAATGAATGAGGGGTGGATCTCGGAGGGTTACTGCACGCCGGAAGACTTGTTCTGACTTCTATGCAGCTGTCCTTCTCTTCAAGCCTCATGACTCCACACACAGCTGTCCTTTAGCGTCCTCCTCCCTCCGCCACCGTTACAAACTAGGGTGCAAACCCTACTGGTTTAATTTTTTCTGGCCTCTGTGCTTCAGTGGCTGCAACCAAAAAAACTGGGCAAACAATGTCTACAAGGTCAACGTATGGCGAAAAATGACTATTTTCAGCATTTATATGGCATATTTTTTCTGGCAACTGTGCTTCAGTGGCTGCGTCCAAAAAAATGCATATTTTCTGCATTTATATGGCATAATTTTTCTGGCCTCTGTGCTTCAGTGGCTGCAACCAAAAAAATTTATATTTTCAGCATTTATATGGCATAATTTTTCTGTCAACTGTGCTTCAGTGGCTGCGTCCAAAAAAATGCATATTTTCTGCATTTATATGGCATAATTTTTCTGGCCTCTGTGCTTCAGTGGCTGCAACCAAAAAAATTTATATTTTCAGCATTTATATGGCATAATTTTTCTGGCAACTGTGCTTCAGTGGCTGCGACCAAAAAAATGCATATTTTCTGCATTTATATGGCATAATTTTTCTGGCCTCTGTGCTTCAGTGGCTGCAACCAAAAAAATTTATATTTTCAGCATTTATATGGCATAATTTTTCTGGCAACTGTGCTTCAGTGGCTGCGACCAAAAAAATGACTATTTTCAGCATTTATATGGCATAATTTTTCTGGCCTCTGTGCTTCAGTGGCTGCGGCCAAAAAAACTGGGCAAACAATGCCTACAAGGTCAACGTCGTTGACCTTGTAGGCATTGTTTGCCCAGTTTTTTTGGCCGCAGCCACTGAAGCACAGAGGCCAGAAAAAATATGCCATATAAATGCTGAAAATAG
Organism: Xenopus petersii; assembly: GCA_038501925.1. NCBI lineage: Eukaryota > Metazoa > Chordata > Amphibia > Anura > Pipidae > Xenopus > Xenopus petersii. Next base: position 55,984,103 of record CM076684.1, read on the forward strand.
TCATTTTTTGCCATACGTTGACTCAACGTATATGGCAAAAAATGACTATTTTCAGCATTTATATGGCATATTTTTTCTGGCAACTGTGCTTCAGTGGCTGCGACCAAAAAAACTGGGCAAACAATGCCTACAAGGTCAACGTATGGCAAAAAATGACTATTTTCAGCATTTATATGGCATATTTTTTCTGGCAACTGTGCTTCAGTGGCTGCGTCCAAAAAACTGGGCAAACAATGTCTACAAGGTCAACGTATGGTGAAAAATTACTATTTTCAGCATTTATATGGCATATTTTTTCTGGCAACTGTGCTTCAGTGGCTGCGTCCAAAAAAAACTGGGCAAACAATGTCTACAAGGTCAACGTATGGCGAAAAATGACTATTTTCAGCATTTATATGGCATATTTTTTCTGGCAACTGTGCTTCAGTGGCTGCGTCCAAAAAAACTGGGCAAACAATGCCTACAAGGTCAACGTATGGCAGTTGTTTAAAGAGAACAGTAGATTACTAGCCAGCAAAGCTACCTAAGCTAAAATGTCCCTCAAATCCCTGCAGACTTCTGTCCCTCCAATACAGAGCAGTATCAAGCAGATTACTAGCCAGCAAACTTACTATCATCTGTCCCTGAAATCACTAACAGCTCTCCCCCTACACTATCTCTTCCAAGCACACACAGGCAGATTTTTCAGATACATTTTTGCCCTTGATCCCCCTCTGGCATGCCACTGTCCAGGTCGTTGCACCCTTTAAACAACTTTAAAATCATTTTTCTGGACAGAAATGTCTTTTTTAGATGTTAAAGTTCGCCTTCCCATTGAAGTCTATGGGGTTCGCGAACCGTTCGCGAACCGCTCGCATTTTTGCGCAAGTTCGCGAATATGTTCGCGAACTTTTTTTCCGACGTTCGCTACATCCCTACTTGTTGCCTTTGATGCTGCTGACTGGCATTGCTTGCTACAGCTAAGTTTATTATCTACAAGGACTCCAAGGTCCTTTTCCATTATGGATTTGCCTATTGCAGTACCATTTAGGGTATAAGTGTTTTGCATATTTTTACATCCCAGGTGCATGACTTTAGATGAATCTCATCTGCCACTTAGCTGCCCAGATTGCCAGTTTGTCAAGATCCTGTTGCAAGGATGCCACATCCTGGATGGAATTAATTGGGCTGGATAGTTTTGTTTCATCTGCAAACACTGATACATTACTTACAATACCCTCCTCTAAGTCATTAATCAATAAAAGTGGACCCAATACCGAGCCCTGAGGGAGCCCACTAAGAACCTTACTCCAAGTAGAGAATGTCCCATTAACAACCACCCTCTCTACCTGATCATGTAGCCAGTTTCCTATCCATGTGCAAACAACTTCATTAAGTCCCACAGCTCTTAGTTTACAAAGCAGTCGTTTGTGGTGCACTGTATTAAACGCTTTGGCAGAATCCAAATAGATCACATCTACTGCCCACTGTCTTAATTACCTCATCATAAAAAGCAATCAAATTTGTCTGAAATGACCTATCCTTCATAAAGCCATGCTGATTGCTGCTCATAATGCCGTTCACTAGGACAAAATTTTGAATGTGATCTCTTAACAAGCCTTCAAAGCTATGAGGTTGGTCTGGGAACTGTGACTCCTCTATTGTATACACTGAAGCAAAGAACTGATTAAGCATATTTGTCTTTTCTCTATCTGTTACCACCATACTGGTACCATTATGAAAGGGCAACACTCTCAACATCCATCTTTACTATTAGTATACTTAAAGGAGAAGGAAAGCTACAGTGGCATTTTATTGGCAATAGATTAGCTGCAATAGTGCAAGCTAGAATGCTATATTTATTCTGTAGAATGTTTTACCATACCTGAGTAAAAAGCTCTAGAAACTCTCTGTTTGTTTAGAATAGGAGCTGCAGTATTAATGTGGTGTGACATCACTTCCTGCCTAAGTCTCTCCCTGCTCTGGGCTCAGATTACAGTAGAGAAGGGAGGGGTGGGGGGAGAGGAGCAAACTGAGCATGCTCTTGCCCAGGGCAATGAGGTTTAAGCTGAAGGCAGGAAGTCTGATACAGAAGCCCATGTGTACACAATAGAAGGAAAGAAATGCAATATTTCTTTTGACAGGGGACTCAGAGCAACATTACTTTGGGGGTTTACTGGTATATTTAGATGGACCTTTCTGATAAGGCTTTCTTAGTTTTAACCTTTCCTTCTCCTTTAAATAACTTTTTGGGGTTTCTCTTAGCCTCTGCCACAATCCACTCCTCATTTCCAATCTTTGCAGATAACAGCTCCCAGACACCTGCATTGCTAAGAATGCTCCCATGCCCCACCTAGTGGAAGATATGAGAACAGTACTCAATAGTTAAAATTCAATCCTGGATAACCAAAGTTGCGACTCCTTCAGTTACATTGCGTAGTAGAAACAATAGACTGTCTGAAAGTAGTTCCATTGTGAAGTGCAGTCTCTTTCTAAAAGCATAGGATCAGTTACAATGATCCAATATGGCCTACACACCAATATTAGAACTAATAAATGCATTTATTGGTTAGTAATTAAAACAAAACCTTAAAAAATCATGACATAATCCTTTTATGTACCAAGATAAAACATCATAAATATGAATGCCCGTTGTCCTCCTGAACAGTTTGAAGCCCACTAGGCATAGAATGATTAGTGTATCTGGAATGAGATGAAAATGCTGTACAGTTATAGTTACTGCAATTACTTCAGGTACTCCAAAGTAGTGTGTATGTATTTTCTTGGTTGGCACTTAGGCTGCAAAATAAGTACCCTGCATGCATTCTATGTCATAATACCCCTAACAATAAGGAAACCCAAGATAGCATCACTTACTAGTTGCAGCAGCAGGTACGCAAGAATACCCTTACATCAACAGAATGTAGTTAAATAGCTAAATCGGCTGAAAAAAACAAAGTCCATCAAGTTCAACCTCTCAAAATGAAAAACCAGCATCCATACACACACCCCTCCGTACTTTAACATAAATTATATATACCCATACCTATACTAACTATAGAGTTTAGTATCACAATAGCCTTTAATATTATGTCTGTAGATATGGGATAATGCCTAAAATTTAAGTGAAGTTAAGATTCTCATCTCTCAATTCATGAATTAGTGCCACATGGATTACACCCATTATATAGGTATTATTTCCTGTTAAAAGGGAAGTAAAACCTCCTGGCATTTTTTGGCATTGAGCTCCAGTGCACAGATCCCAAAACACATCATTTACACATGCCCTGCCTTAACTGTGCCTCCCAGAACATCCAGAACTGCAGAGCCACAAGCTGTAGACCAGTTAAAATTTCAGATTGTCCATGTGGTCCCAAGGATGAGACAGGGTAGTGAACGAGTAAAAAACTATTGTATAAGGAGGCTGCAATTGTCTACTTGTGAAATGTGGATTCCTAAGTGAAATTGTAACAGATACAGTTAGTGAAGTCTTTGTATCACAATTGGATTTATTGTATTGTGTATTATTTTTAAAGTAACACTAGGTGGTGCTGTATCAAAGCAATATAAAAGGAGGTAATGCACACTTGAATGTTAGCTTGAAGAGTCATGGCAGGCTTGAAACATTGCTGTTAGTGTTGCCCTTCTATTGAGAATAAAGGCCTTTTAATGAAAGTGTGGAGTGCTGCCCACCTTGGATTTCTGCAGAGCCACACCACCAACTTTGGGCATGTAACTTCCATTCCCAGCATGGATCTCAAGATGGATCTCAACATGCCTAGCAGCCCAACACCACAGTTTGACTTTCAGTGTGCATCCCCCTGCTTGCGGATGACCAAGATGGACAATGGAAAGAAGGCAAAGTTAAACATGGTAGCCAACCCGATTGAGCAGCTTTGTAATTGCAGGCATTCTTTAGGAGCACTGATAAGTTGAAGCAAGTGCCAGCAATGTAGTTGAGGAGAAGGCTGGGGGCCTGAAACAAAATATTTGCAAGGACAACTTTAATTCCCTTTTACTATTGTCTGATTCCTTAAGTGAAAGCTATTAAAATAATGCAAATATACATTTAAAATGTATGTTTTTATTCACTATATGAAGCTTGTATTAAGCTACTTTTTACATATAAAATTATAAAAAATTTTGTTCTAAAAAACAAGAGCTCTAAGGGACATAAGAACAAAGGGCTGGGTGATAGATCCTTCTTTCCACTTCAGACATGATGGGTGTCTGCTACTCTGGGTGTCTACCTTGGTAAGTACTTCACTAATGTGCCTTATATATCACTGACATCAGCCAAGAAAGATTAGCAAGTGTTAAAGGAGAAGGAAAGGCTGAGTTTACTTGGGGGTGCCAAATGTTAGGCACACCCAAGTGATTGTATATACTTACCTGAATCCCGGGCCTTGGGGGTGCCTAACTTTTGGCACCCCAAGTAAACTCTGCCTTTTCTTTTCCTTTAAAGGAATACTGTCATGGGAAAAAAATTTTTTTCAAAATGAATCAGTTAATAGTGCTGCTCCAGCAGAATTCTGCACTGAAATCCATTTTTCAAAAGAGCAAACAGATTTTTTTATATTCAATTTTGAAATCTGACATGGGGCTAGACATTTTGTCAATTACCCAGCTGCCCCATGTCTTGTGCCTGCACTTCAGGAGAGAAATGCTTTCTGGCAGGCTGCTGTTTTTCCTTCTCAATGTAACTGAATGTTTCTCAGTGGGACATGGGTTTTTACTATTGAGTGTTGTTCTTAGATCTACCAAGCAGCTGTTATCTTGTGTTACGGAGCTGTTATCTGGTTACCTTCCCATTGTTCTTTTGTTTGGCTGCTGGGGGGGACAAGGGAGGGGGGTGATATCACTCCAACTTGCAGTACAGCAGTAAAGAATGATTGAAGTTTATTAGAGCACAAGTCACATGACTTGGGGCAGCTGGGAAATTGACAAAATGTCTAGCCCCATGTCAGATTTCAAAATTGAATATAAAAAAATCTGTTTGCTCTTTTGAGAAATGGATTTCAGTGCAGAATTCTGCTGGAGCAGCACTATTAACAGATTAATTTAGAAAAAAAAATTTTCCCATGACAGTATCCCTTTAAGGTGGCCATACAGGTAAGAATTGCAATCTTTCCTGCAACCATTGTTCGCATGAAAGATTGTTTGATTTCATCGTGCTGAATCGTCAGAAACAATAGAATTTTACCTCGATCTGACAATTCAGCAGTAAACCCTGGCCTTCAGGCGTCCGATCAAAATTTTGTGTCAAAGAGACAACCGATATCCAAGTCTTTTAACCTCATCTCCAATCATACTTACACAACATATCTGTGCATGTATGGCCACCTTAAGACTCTGTGCTTGGGCTGCAGGGGGTATTATCAAAACACCTGTGTGTCATGGGCTACTCAGAAGCTGACATTTGTTAAGTTGCTTATTAAGTTTTTTGAGTCTTGGATAAAGTGGTTGGTTTCATAAGATTTTAACAATAACTGCTGGTGTTTTACATCATTTGCTGCTGCTTCTTTTAATACCAACTATCAGAAGATGCCCTAGTTGCATTAACACCACAGCAAATTGTGTTTTAGTACAGTTTTCTTCTTCATTAATAACATTGGCATCAATCAACATTTTACTGAATTGTATTCTAGGAATAGCAAGATGGTGGCACATTGCATAGGAATAAGTACCCCAGGCTGGTATGTTTTTTGACTAAGAGTTACCAGGTAAGTGACTAGAATCACTGGTGTCTAACAACTTGGCACCCCCATGATTTTATCTATAGTTTGCCTTAAAGCAACGTTCATGCTGATTTTATCTTGATAGATGTCCACATTGACATCATCAAGATACTCTGGATTATATTCCTTTTAAATGTCCTTCATATTCATTTAAAAATTACGTAAGCTTACTTGTACTTGTGCAGTACATATTCTGTGTTTGCATTAGAAGCTTTACTTCAGTTCCTTCATTGCATTTTTTAAGTTGCCATGTAGCCATGAAAGGTGCTGTAGAGCCCAGTTTTTATAGCAAATAACTATTTTGAATATACACTTTTAATTTAGAAGGAGTTAAATGTAAATCATGGATCCTTACAACATGAAGGATGAAATACAAATAGGGATATCTTTGCACACTGGTCTAAATCAGATGTGAGTTGTGACTGCCCAAATCATGCCTATTTACACTTTATAGATCAGCTACCAACTTCTCGCACAGTTTGATTGATGTTCTATCCATCTGATATATTTATGCATCACTCTGTGGTTAAAGGTTTAGCAGATGTCCACACTCCCTTAGTGGAGCTAAACTCCAGCCAGTGGAGGGAACTGGCTGTGCTCATCTAATGATTTTAGATTATCTCCAGTCACAACATACTGGATCTATCTTTGTGTGTTTAAGTGAGTATAATCATTTTTATCATAATATTTCCACTAGATACACATAAGTATGCATATTCAATACAGGTTCTAATTTTTGTGAAAATACAATCACTTAGTTTCCGGAAAGAAAACCTTATTTTCTCAATCAGGCCGGAAAATCTGTGTGGTTGCAAATGCGGGTACGCCTCTGTACATCTGGTTTTCAGCATGTAAGAGCAGAGACATGAACAGGTGCCATACATAGTGTGACTGCAGCAAGAGAAAAAAAAAAGCAAGGGGAAGGTAGAGTAATCAACGAAGAGAAAGAAAGAAAAGAGGGCATTGGTGAGAGGCGACTGACAAAGGAAACGAGAAATAAAACAAAAAGTAGTTGTAAAGAAAAAGAAGCAGAAAGGCATTAAACAGAATCCATCCAGCAGAGGTAACAAGAAGAAAGGGAGAAGTAAGAAAAAGAAAAAAAGAAAAGAAGTAAAGGGAGAAAGAACAGTACTGGTTTTGGAAATGAAGCTATGGATCCTGGCATGCCTATTCGCCTTCATGCTCCATGCTGGTGAGTGTGAAGGAATGGATAGCACTACTGCCTACTTCCAGGTTTAACTAACAGAGTAGCAGGTAGCATTACACAGGATGTGGAAAAGGTATCATGTGGGAGTGGGCAAATTTATCCCAATTGATTTTCATGGTTTTTTTTCTAATCACATGTACAATGATATATATAATTTTTTAATGCATATTAAACAAACATAATATGCAATGCAACATAATTGTAGTAAAACGATTTATCACTTACAGTACAAGTAGATAGAGATAGTTCTATAGAAAGTCCAATAAAGAAGAGAAGAGAGTTGTTTAAACTTGTATCCAATGATGCTGCAGGCCACAGACAAATGCCTATTTTGCTCTACCATTAACTAGGACTGTTTCTATCAAAATGTTCACAATAACATGTTTGTGCATCCTAATTTGTTAATATTATTATCAAACAAGATACTAGCATTCAGTTTCTTTTAACAAAATAATTGTACTCTTGATAAAAAATATGGTCCAAGGGACCAACTGATAATTTAATGTGATTTATATATTATATATTATTACTCTACTGATAAGATTGTATTATTTTGCAAATGCTATGGGGGTACAAATCTGCTTGCCTTAGAGCTCCAAAACTGCTTGCCTTAGAGAAATGTACAAGTAGGTAGTGCATGTTGAGCTAAGTACGCATAGGAGCAAAACAGCAGTGTACTTAATGCCAGGCCAGTGCAGGCCAAAAGGTCTTTGCATCATCTGGCACTTTGGCCTTGAGCCTCCTGAAAAATGTACAAAGATTTTAGTGAAGGGACACCTATGTGCCATTAATGTCTTTACCTGTCTCTCTATAGTTGCATTTTTTTTTCCTTCCAAGGCACCTGGTGCCCCAGGAGCTATGTGCACCTGGCAATGATACTTTGTACTCATATATTTGTATTATTATAATTATAGGAAGGAGGTAAATTAGTAAAAATATACAGAGATTAAGTGTCACGTGATAAGAGATACAGTAGGAAGGAGGCACCTGCCGTGTAGAGCTTATAATACCTTGATAAATGTACTTATTGTCCTTTTACGTGCTAGTCCCTTATGATATGTCTCATTTAAAGAACTAAGGAACAGCTCAGATTCCCCAAATAAACACTACACACAGAGCACTTGGGCCTACCTGCGCTCTTGTACAGAAGCAGATTGCACCCATTTTTAGGTCATGCCTACCTTAGCACCTTAACCCTAATGCAGTATGCTCGGGCTCAAGGTAGCCCTCTACTCAACCCATGCCTTTACCTGCTGTTTAGTACCGTGCACCCCATGCGTACTGAACTGATAGGTAGTCATAAGTGTCATTTTTCGGCAGGTGTTGTGCCAAAATTTTGTATTTTACCATCAACAAATTCTTTTGCAAAACCACAACAAAATTTTTGCTGCAAAAATTATTCACCTCGAAAAAAAAAGGGCAAGAGAAACCCAATGAAAAAAATACGCCAAGAAAAATAAGCCATTGATGCATTTTGGGTGAAAAAACACCCATTGTGTTTTGCACAAAAAAGTGCCCATTGACTCCAATGCATTTTGCATGAAACAACACCCATAGTGTTTTGCACAAAAAAGAAAAAAAGTGCCCATTGCCTCCAATGGATTTTGCATAAAAAAAAACACTGCACCGTCATTTACCAATGTATTTTTATGCAAAAAAACAAACAAACAAAAAAGCACATTGACTTCAATACATTTCTTTAATTTTCTTCAATTCACAAATTTTTCTGTATTTTGCAAATTTTCGGGGAAACAGGATAGATTCGCTAATCACTAGTGATAGATCTTCAATGTTGTATCACTTGAATAGCAGGACATTAAAGAAAATGCAAGTTTATGACCAAGTCCCCCATACTACTACTTTCCTAGTGCTCACTAACTAAAGCAAATCTTTGCACCTTCTGAAAAAACTCTCAATATTCTATAACAAAGCCAAATGGAAATCAAGGAAAATTATTGCATATATACTATTTGCATAGAGTAAAACAATCATAAATATGTCTCAGAAATATGTCCCACCAGGAAAGGGGTTTCATGGGTAGACATGTGACAATCAGACTTAAAAACATAATTCTGTAAATATTTACTATATATGTATAAGTGGGTGAATATACAGTACATTAACATATCCCTCTTGAATTTTAGGGTTGCTGTCTGCCGATACAGAAGGTATGTAAACCTCAGTATACTGTTTTGGGGAAGAAATGTGAAAATCAGAATTCAAAGCATATTCCTATGTATATGGACTTTAAGTGGGTGAATAAACAGTACATTAACATATCCCTTCTTGAATTTTAGAATCTCTGTCTGGCGACAAAGGAGGTATGTGATCCTCTGCCTTTCTTTGCATTTTCTCCACACATAATTCTTATTCTTCATGCACCACCTTCCTCTTAGACCACCTACCTTTACTTCTCCTACCTCCCTAATCTTTAAGTTACTTTTTATTAGCGATCATTTACTACTGCACATGAAGGCGCACAACAATAGTAACCTATATTGTCTGTGTCTTTGTATTTTGCTTTTATACAGTGCCTACAGTGCCCACATCGATACTAATTTACCTTCCTCGCCTTTTCACTATTTCTTTATTATACAGGTGGTAAAATCCAGGTAAGTATTTCAGGACGAACAGTTGTAATCACCTGCCCTGCAGGAAAAGTGCCAATTAAGTTTGAGAAGGTAGACAACCCATTGACAACGGGAGACAATATTGAACTGACAGATTTTGCTGATGAGAAAAATGGGATGTATAGCTGTGGGGCACAAGACCCAGCATATCTCTACCTAAAGGCCTATGGTAGGTACAAAGAAGTGTAAACAGGTGTGTATTCAGACTATTTTAAAAAAAAATACTGAGATTAAGTAAATAAAAAAAAAAAACACATGAAAAGGGAAAAATGAAAAAAGTTTTTCAACATTCTTTCCAGGAAATGAATCATAACACACAAAGAGCAATACGGTTCATTTATTAAAGGCTGAGTCTTGTTGAAAACATCAGTGTGACCATGTTTAGGGGAATGTTACTAGAGGTTATTGATTCCAAGTTTATCACTAAAATAACTTGAATACATCGAATCATGAATAAACAAGATAGAATCGAGCAAAAACCTCAATTGTACGTTTTTTCTGCCTTTCTCCAGAATCGCTAGATTTTCCAGGGTTTTTTTTCCCAAAAACCACAAATTTTTGGATTATCAGGCTAAACCCAGCACAAACCATAATATTTTCAAATTGAGACAGGGATATCTCCCATTGACATATACATGACCTCGACAGGTCTGAGATGACGGATTTTCAGATTCTGGATTTTTGCAGCATAGGGGTATAATAAATCTCGAAAAATTCTATTTTTTTTCTATGAAAAATTTGAGTTTTTGCCCCAAAAAGCCCGACCAAAAAAAGCTCAAGTTTTAGTAAATAATCCCCTTAGTGTTTACTCATAACAATGTTCCCATGTAGGAGTATGATCACCAGGGCCGCCATCAGAAATCACGGGGCCCCGTACAACAAAATTTTCTGGTCCCCACCCACCCCAGCCCCCAAGCCCCACCCCAGATCCTGCAAACCCCACACCACAGTAAAAAGCCACACAGACAGTACACAAGTTATAAAAAGCCATTGGTGGTCAGAAACCCATTACATATTAAAAAAATAATTGGCGGCCAGGGTTCCACATAAAAAATATTAAAAAAACATTGGTGATCAGGGCCCCCCTACAAGTTAAAAAAAAATATTGGTGGCCAAGTGCCGATATAGTATTAAAATAATACATTTGTGGCCAGGGGTTTACTAATAATAATTAAAAAAAACCACATTGGTATTCAGTGTAACTTACCTTAGGTCCTTTCCTAGCTTCTGGTCTTTTCATGGCTTCGGGGCGTCAGCTTCTGCTCCTTTCGCGGCTTCTGGTCTTTTCATGGCTTCGGCTCCATACGGGTCTTCGGGTCATTTTTCAACTTCAGCTCCGTTTGCAGCTTCAAGTCTTCGGATCTTGGGGGCGGTCGCGGCAGTTCGGCACTGTCAAGGGGGGCCTGGCTAATTCAAATGTGCAACACAGCCAGACCCCTCTTTAGGCACGGGCCCAGTACAGATGTACCCCCTATGCCCCCCTGATGGCAGCACTGCCTGCCATTTGCGCCTCTTTAGTTATCTCTCCCATGTGCCATTCTCTCCCTCACACCTGTTTAATTATCTCCACGTTTAGGCTAGGGCCACACTACACGAATCTCGGTCTGAGGAGACACGCAGGCCAAGAATCTGCTGTACTGCCTGCACCCGGAATCATTACCTCCGCTCGGGTGCAGGCACACGCGGAGGATTTTGGTGTCAAAACCCGAGATTTTCCATTTCATGTCGAAATCTGCCACGCATGTATACTCCCAAGCAGGAGGTAATGATTTTGGGCGCAGGCAGCACAGCTGAAGAGGAGCAGTGGGCAGCAGGTTCTTGGCCGGGTAGTGTGGCCCTAGCCTTACCCAGTATTCTTGTGATATTCATTCCCTCATCTACCCTGCTTCTATTAATAATTTTACCTCTAACATGCCATGTACATGCTTATGTTTTATTCTACCATCTAGTTTATCCAATTTATTAAGACATGTTAAAGTATTTTGTTATATTGCTTCCTCTTTGTTTTCCAGAGATTGTAGCTTTTAGTAGCTGTATAGAGAAATGTAATGCAAGGTTTGTTTTACTAAAGAGAATTTCACCTAGGTCCTTTTTCTTTAGTGTGTGACAATTGCAAAGAGGTCTCCATTCCAATGGTAGCTGGAATACTTATTGGGGACTGCATGGTTACTCTGGGAGTGGCTTTTGTCATCTATTTTGGATGCAGAAAACAAACTGGACCTCTAAGAGAGGGAGGAATGACTAATGGAGCCCGAGCTAAAGGTAGGAAAATTAAATTGTTGCTTGCATTCAATTAACACAATCGGTTCCCAATCTATCAGTGATACAAAGATTTAAAATACAGGATAACAGAGATATTTTGCTCAATAATTTTAAATTCAGGTAATTAACAGTTCATGGTACAATAGCAACCAGAACACTGAAGTTGTTGAACCAGCAGACAGAATTTAAAAAAAAATCCATATAAGGGTATATTTATCAAAGAGTGAAGTTAGAGATTGATTGATTGATGATAAATACGCCTCTAGAGTGAAATACCACCACTCTCCATTGCTTTCTATGGGATTTTGAAAGGCGTATTTATCAACTTTCACCCATTGATAAATACTCTTTTTAGAATGGAGAGTGGCAGAATTTCACTGTAGCAGACTGTGGCGATCTCTAACTTCACTCTTTGATAAATATACCCTATGTAGAGAGTCATTAGAGGAACCGGATATGTAAACCTTAAAGCAATCCAAGTCAGATATAATTCCTGTACATTACCTGACTCTGAGTTTAATTAGAGCTGCTCTAGAAAGACATAAGAAGGTGAAAAATGAAAATATTAGAATGTTATAAAATATTAGAAAAACGGCCACAAATAAAAATTAGAAAATAATTGAAAAGTCTTTGGTTCCTGTTATCTATCTGAAAACAACTGAGCTGAAAAAAGTGTTGGAAGGGGAACAACCCATTTAAAATAAGCAAAGTACCAGAAGGATCTTGAGAAATGTGAAATAAAATAAGCCAGAGTAAAAGGGTCAAAAAAGAAACAGGAGGCACAAAGAAAGGTAGGGACAGTGTTTTTAATACAGGAGGGCATCTTGAACTCAAGACCTATGCATGCACTCAAGAACCAGCCCGAGAAGAAGCCAAAACAATAACATACACAGTATTGTCACGGAAATGGTGAAGCTGGTAGGTTCATCTGATGTTCTACCAAATCCACATCACACTTATTTGAACATCCACACCTACAACAATGGTCAGTGATAGCCTATAATAGTACTTGCTAATGATATATATTTAGACAAAATATCTACATTTCTAGTCTATATGAATTGCCTCCCCATTCCTGACACAGGATTCCTAAGCATATTTCTTTTTCAAGCTTTAGTTGTCCTTTAAAGAGTTTTGTTTATATAGATAGACGCGTATTTTGCTCATAAAGAAATACCATATAAGTAGTGTTTTCAGAATCCATTTCTGATCAGTACCTTATCTTTTACAATGAAAAAGTAAGAGACAACAGTCAAGATGTGCTAATATACTGTAGAATTGTCTAGTCAGATCTTTGAAATGTGAACAGCCAACTTTGATTGAATTAAAATGATGTGTTCATTGTGGGAATTAGACGTTTAATTTGTCTTTCTGCACCCTTACAGGAAAGCAAGAAAAGCCACCACCTGTCCCCAATCCTGACTATGAGGTGAGAAGTGGTGCAAAAGAGGCACACAGTTGTGTTAAACAAGGACGTCTTGTTCTGTGTCTGTGGAATGCCTAAACATATTATTATTGTGTATTTTCAAAGCACCATCTTATTCTGTACAACCCAGAGAAAAGTACAGCAGAACTGTTTCCAGTTGCAAATACAATTGAAAATGTTTAACTCATGCATACAGTATTGGAGAATTGCTTTGAATACTTTTTTTAATTGTGCAAAAAGAAAGAAAACATTTTTGGGCAGAGGACTCCTTTAACTAGGCTACATAGACTAGGGGGCAGATTTATCAAAGGTCAAGGTGAATTCTCTAATGAAAAAAATGTTGAATTTCAAGATATCTTTTGTACTTCGACTGGGGAATAGTCCAAATTCGATTCGAATTTGAAAAAAAAAATATAAGAATATTGCTGTTTTAGCCTATGTGGGACCTCCTAGAACCTACTTGGAGTCAATTGGTGGACTTGAAAAATCAAAGTTTTTTTGGGAAAAACTTTGAATCAAATTCGATATTCCTTCCTTGACCGAATACGGACCTATTCAATCGAAAACGGACCTATTCGGCCAAAAAAAACTTTTTGAATTCAAATTTCGAAGCAATTTCAATTCCAAATTCGACCATTGGTAAATATGCCCCAGAGTGCCTTTTTGTACTGTGTGTATGTGGCCTTCTTTGTGTACTACTTTGAGAGGAAGTGTATCATAAAAATGTGTGATCTGTTTGTGTTTCTTAGATTGAAATTGGTAGCAACACTTCAAATTTTATTTCTAAATTTAATTTGAGTCATTTTCTCATATATTTTACAATAGAAATGACATTTTGATTGTCAGCAAGACAAATATGTTGAGATAAAAGTAGCACTAAATAGAGAATCATATTTAGATACTACCAATGATCACTTCTTGGTACCTCTGCCTCTACAGGTGCTCAAAAAAGACCAACGTGACTTGTATGATGGACTGGGAACAAGGACACGTCTTAAGTGAATCGTTGTAGTCTACTTGGATATTTCTTCATGTTTTCCTTATGCTTCATTTTGTGCAACTATGAATGCATTTAATAAGAGTAAAAAATATATCCTAATGATGTACTTTCATGTATTTGTTATTTACTATAAAGACCCTGCTAATGGGCACATGGAACCTATCCTTATCTGCAGGTATTTGTTTCACTGGTTATAGCCACAGAGATTTTCTCAGAAAGCCAATTCTCTTTAGTATAGCACAATATTCTTATAACCTCTGGAATTTGGCAGAATTTGGCAGATGTTTCCTGTTAACCTGTTTCTAAATATAGTATACTTTGCTTCATATTCTGCACCTGAACAGTAGTAAGTCTGACACGCCAGGAATTACCCCACACAATATAATGCAGTTTAGTATATGATACTACTCTGCTCCTGCTTATAAGGGATTCTGTCACAGGAAAACATTTTTTTAATGCATCAGTTAATAGTGCTGCTCCAGCAGAATTCTGCACTGAAATCCATTTTTCAAAATATCAAAAAGATTTTTTTATATTTAATTTTGAAATCTGACATAGGGCTAGACATATTGTCAGTTTCCCAGCTGCCTCACGTCATGTGACTTGTGCTCCGATAAACTTTAGTCACTCTTTCCTGCTGCACTGCAAGTTGCCTTAACCACCCCCATCAGCCCATCAGCAGAACAATGGGAAGGTAACCAGATAACAGCTCCCGGCACTATATAACTCCCTGGTACACATGAGAATAGCACTCAATAGTAAAAATCCAAGTCCCACTGCAATTTCTTCAGTTACATTCAGTTGGAGAAACAATAGCTTAGCTGAAAGCAGTTTCATCATTAAGTGCTGGCACTTTCTGAAAGCACAGGATCAGGCAAAATGAGCTGAGATGGCTGCCTACACCCCAAAACTATTAAAAATAAAATACACTTGTTGGTTCAGGATTATAATTTTATATAATAGGGTGAATTATTTGCAGTGTAAAGAAAGTAATTTAGACATAAAAACTACACCATAAAAATCATGGCAGAATCTGTTTAAGCAGACATGAGCTTAGTGGATACCAGTTGTTTTGGGATAAATGATAAGTATATGTATACTGGTGACATGTTATGTTGCAGATCGTATATGATGTAACTGTTGGTAATGAAATGAGATACGATTGATACTCTTATTATGAAGTGCATACAGTGTATTTTTTCAATGTAATGAAATGACTTGATACTTTTGTTTACTGCTTTGCAACAGTTCATGGTTTGAAATAGATTTTGGGCATTTTTAGAGGTTTTCATTTCATATAAGCCTAATTGTAACTAAATTAATTGTATTGTTGGATTCAGCAACATCATATCTTTCGAGGCAAAATGCGTCAGGGCATGTTTGATTTTAGCTACATGGAATAAAATCGAGTTTTACTCCCAAATGTGGAGGAAGGAGTGTGTGCATTTCTTTGCTTTTGATACTGTTGTGGCTGTTGGAGTTCCTTATTTCTGTAGTTTTGATCTCAGAGAGTTTTCTCGCTACTAACCCTGAGCAAACTTTGTAGTTTATATTACATTATCTCACAAGTTTCAGCTTCTTATGATAAAAAAAAATCTTCTGTTGGATATAATGTGCTGTAATGCTTGCTGCCAATAAATTCCTCTGTCTCTCATGTTGTCTTATCCTTTTTTCAAATGTCTAATTGCTTTTTTCAACCCCCCTTCTTTCTCTTACTATCCTGCCTTCACCTCCCTCTAATGCCTCAATTTTTATTACCCCCCCAATGTCTTCCTCTGCCTACTCCCTCCTACTCAACTTTCTCCAGTGCACTTTTAGCCTTCTGCTAGACATACACACCTCTTTCCAATGTGTTCTTCTGCTTTCTATTGCCCAAGCCCACTATTTTGCCTTTTGTCACCTTATCAATATAAACATGTTTCTCTTCCCAGATGTGCTTTCCTGATGCATTGATGCTGTGTGCTTTTCAGGTGTTATAACTAAGTTTGTAGGCCACCCCATGGAAGAAAGACATGACCTACTATTCTTCATCATGATGTTCTACATAGAGTAGATCCTTTGTTTCCTGCACTTGAAGTGTCAGCATGTTACAACCTCTTTTTACACTTAGTGGACACATATTCCAATGGCCTTTGAAGTAGATCTTACCCATCTGCCAACAAAACTGCTAAAGCAGAATGGATCATAATATATTGCTAGCATGTTGTGTACTGAGTCAATAATCAGGGGCACATTTATGATTGCCCATGTTTTTGTGCTCAAGCAATCATCACAGAAATCCTGCAGGGGTTTGTGCTAAAAAAAACCTTCAGGACAGCACCATCAATATTTTATGTATAATAAAACGCCTTTATTTTGCTTCAAGCTTGAGAAAAGGCCATGTGGCCTGAAACGTTGCCGTGATGCCCCTGTGAAGCAAAATAAAGGCGTTTTATTATACATAAAATATTGATGGTGCTGTCCTGAAGGTTTTTTTTGCATGTGGTGCCAGTGGAAAGTGGACACTGGAGGACGTGCACCACCCAAAAAGAAAGAGTGAAAATCGTTGTGCTGACTGCCTGTCTACAATGGGGTTTGTGCTAAAAACAGCTCAGCAATTTTTGTAGTGAAATAAAACTTCAGCATGGCAATCATGAATGGGCCCTTAGTGTTCACATTGAGTTGTGAGGAGAAGCACTGTTTGTGCTTGCACCCATTGTTAAAGAATAAGTGAAAAATAGCATTTTGTATTTACAATTCCTGGGTGCTTTTGAAATGTGTTTTGGGTCATTCCCCTGCCTGAAAACTCATGAATTGGAATAGGGATGCACTGAATCCACTATTTTGTATTCGGCCAAACCCCCGAATCCTTCCCAAACGTTTTGGTGGAATACCGAACCGAATCCTAATTTCATATGCAAATTAGGGGTTGGAACGGGAAAAACATGTTTTACTTCCTTGTTATGTGACAAAAAGTCACGAGATTTCCCTCCTCGCCCCTAAATTGCGTATGCAAATTAGGATTTGGATTCGGTTCGACCGGGCAGAAGGACTCGGCTGAATTCTGCTGAAAAAGGCATAATCCAGAACCGAATACTGGATTCGGTGCATCCTTAAACTGGAACCAAGACACAATTTTGACAATGGGTTTATTACTGAGCTCCAAAATGCCTCTTTAAAGGAGAAGGAAACCCTTTTGCAAAAAACCCCGTACTCCCCCATGCCAGGTAGACCCCCCTCCCGCCTCCCCCCCCGAGCTAACTACCCCCCCTCGGGGAAGTGCCCCATACTCCATACTTACCCCTCGTCGCAGATTCTTCCAGCAGAGTTCCACACATCCATCTTCCGCGTCCTCTGTAAGCTGACTGAGAGATCGGTATTTCTGTGCATGTGCAGTTAGAGCAGTTTGCCGGTTTGCAACAACTGCGCATGCATGGAATTACATGGAAATTGCAGATCTCCCAGTCAGCTTACCAAGGACGTGGAACATGGATGCGTGGAACTCCACTGGAAGAATCTGCGACGAGAGGTAAGTATGGAGTATGGGGCATTTCCCCCGGGGAGTAGTTAGCCTCGGGGGAGGAGGTCTATATGGAGTGGGGGGTATGCAGGGGCTTTCCATGGGCTGCTACCTGAGGCAGCAACCCCAATGCTGCCCCCTCTCCGGCTCCGCGGTTAAAAGTTTAAAAAACAGAAATTTGGCTCTTAAAGTTACAGGAGGCTCCCCTTGCCTCATGGCAGGAACGGCCCTGGGGGGTACAAGGTTTTTTGCAAAAGGGTTCCTTCTCCTTTAAGCTCCTGATTTTATGATTCAATGCACAGACTCTAGACTCTCAGTTCCAAAGACAGACAATTAACAAAATATTGAAAATACAGAAATGTGTTTTCGAGGGTATTTTTCAGTCAAAAGTCAAATTTTCAGGGTTTAGATTCTGCTACTAGATCACTAAACTGCCAGACTGAAACACCAGAGTCAGGAACATGAAACTTTAAAAAGTAAACAATGGAAAGCAACTGAAAAATTGCTGCTTTGTCTACATGCAAGCAATCATAAAATACAATTATTTCCCAGTCTGAAATATTCTTCAGAAGATCTGATCTCTGCATATGCAGAAGTATAATTTATCAGGTATTCATGTAGTAAGAGGTTTATTCATTAGGTTTTCATATAGTATGCGACTAAACATGGATATGTGCACCTGTATAGGCTTCACATGTAAACAGTCAGCTATTGTATCAAACAGGAAGGTTGTGCTGCTATTTTGTGGTCCTGGCTTTCTCAATATTAACTCTTTTATGTGGCTGTATGTAGGAAACAGTGTATGTTAACGGGTTTTTTTTCTGGGATAGTCTTTGCTTTAATACCTTTTTTCAATACAAATGTATTTTTGCAACAAAAGAATACCAGTTTATCTTAAGTAAAAGAAAAATGACCCGTTTATGTCATGCTTGGGCAAATAAGAGAAAAATATTTTTCTTACTTCAACCCTCTTTCTCGTTACACTGTTTTTTTTCCCCATTTTATGCTTCCTGTATTTGTCAGTCACTTGGTTCCTACCCACCGTCCCACTTGCAGTATCTTCTACGTTGTATGTCCTTCCGCTGTTTTTTTAAGCTTGGTTATAGTTTCCGTTGATCACACTCCCTTCAGCAGCACCGCAACATTTCTGTTATTTTTATGCATTTATTTCTGCAAAAGCAAAAAAAAAAAAAACATATCAAATTTTATGTATTTATGTATTTTTTTATGTATTATTTTTACAGTATTTCTGTGACATCACTTGCTGTATAGTTTTAAGGCTGAGAAGGAACCCCAGTATGTGAAACTGTGTTACATTTGTTAATAAATGCAGATTTGTATGTTCTTTTACAACCAATTTGTATGTTCTTTTACAACCGTGTCCGTAAATTTACAACTTGCTGATCCTCATAGTTTATCATTGTTTTAGTCCATTTATAATTCATATTAGTCACTGATGTTCTATACCACACTTGACCAAAATTATTAGCACGAGTTAAGATGACTATAAGTATCCTCTGACCTTTGTCCTAGAGGCTGAACGATAAGACAGAAAAACCTAATCAGTGACCAATTAAATCTTACAGAAATGTTTCCTCTAAGCTGTGTGCATGCACAAACTTATTGAAACCAGCACACACATTATGGAGCCAACATAAAATGTTGCATGCCCACATTTAATTCGGTACAGCACTTATCACTCTGTACTCAGTTATTAAAATGTGCACATAATCAGGGCAAGGCCAAGGAGCTTACGTTTATCACAGGGCAGCTGAGTGATTTCATTTCCACGCTCAACAGTGATCATTCATTCCAGTGGTCAGACCTGATCATTTATTAACATTATTATTAACATGTATTTATATAGCGCCAACATATTGCGTAGCACTGTAAAGTAAATGTGATTATACAACTAAATCACATGAATTACATACATAGAACATATGGAGTAACAAACATCACAATCAATACAGGTACAAAAAGGTGAGGAAGGCCCTATGCATAGGGATACAGTCTAAAGGGAAGGGAGTAATACACAAGGTGTGGGAGTGGGCAAGATCAAATTAAGTGGGTGAGAAATGTGGTATTCTATGTGGTGTTGCGTTTGGTAGTTAAGCAGAGTGAGGGTAGGCTTCTCGAAAGAAGTGCGTTTTCAGAGATTTCTTGAAAGCAAAAAGGTTGGGAGAAAGTCGGACAGACCGTGGGAGAGAGTTCCAGAAGAGGGGTGCAGCCCTTGCAAAGTCTTGAATGTGAGCATGTGAGGAGGTAATGAGAGAAGAGTTGAGTAGCAGGTCAGTAGAGGAGCATAGTAAGCGGTTGGGTGAGTATATAGAGATGAGTTCAGAGATGTAGGGTGGGGCAGAGTTATGAAGTGCTTTGAAAGTCAGTGTCATTAATTTGAATTTGATTCTGAAATGTAACGGAAGCCAGTGCAGGGATTGACAGAATGGCGAAGCAGAGGAGGAGCGGTTGCTGAGGTATATGAGCCTCGCAGCAGTGTTCATTATGGACTGGAGAGGTGACAGTCTCTGGAGGGGGAGGCCAATTAAAAGAGAGTTACAGTAGTCTAGACGCGATATGATGAGAGAGTGAATAAGAATTTTGGCAGCATCTTGTGTGATAAATAGGATAGGAACAAGGCCTGCTAATAACCATTCAGATTACTAAAATCAGATGATGTACTGCCCATTAACTAACAGACAACAATCGTACAAATAATAGTGACAGTCACCAATTGATATAGTCAGATAGGCAATACATGCAGAGATATTATCGTTAGCCGACAGAGAACTTCTAACATGTCTGATCAACCAAACGACCGATCGACATGGTACGAAAAATGTCGTGACGATACCCACATTTTCCGAAAATTGTACGAATCTTTGTTTCATACAACTATATCTTTGCATCTATGGCCAGTTTAAGTACCAAAGCGAAGGTGGTAATCTATGGCCCTCCAACCATTAGTCAATCTGGCAGAGTTAATGGCAGAATCAGACCAGCTGATATAGAAAAAGAGAAAAATTTGCTGCTGTGCTGACCATTAAAACGTGGGTGCTCAGCTGATTGTTCCCACTTATAATAAGGGTGTGTGGAACTATTATTGACTAAATGTGTTTAGGTAATAAAAACAATTGTTCTCAAGAAACATTTTGTGGAATTGCGCTGTGTTTCTGTTGTCTACTTTAGTTCCAGCCCTGAACACAAAAGTGTGTGTGCATACCACAATCTACAAAAAAATTAGAAGGGGCATTGCACAATAGCTCTTAATAAAAACATAACTGAAAGTAAGTTATACACTATATCATTGGTTATTATGGGTAACAGGCACTTTATAAATCATTTTGCAGTTTTTCATGCCTATGCTCCTAGGAGAACCCACCAATATCTGACACCCTCTTGAATGGCTGCAATTGTAGAATAAATTCACAAGCAATGCTTTTAACAATGCATCCAATAATCATGTATATGTGTTTATCTTGGCCAAATAGGGTGCACACATTGGTAATGACCCTTTGTCGTGTCAAACCGATAAGAATTAGATATCACACTCACCGGGGAAAAATATCTTATATTGCTTTTATTGCCTTTATTCTGTCCTATATTCTGGAAATGAATCCTCAACATTAGCCTTTTAAATGAAAGCCTTTTATAGAAGGAAAAAAGTCTATTATATGTTAAAGTTCTTGTATTACCTCTATGTCAAGAGAATTAGGATATCATTTATAGAGGAAAAAATGAGAAAGCAAGTCTGTCTAACTATTTCTCATACATCTGGAAATGATGATGTAGAACTGCCTACTGCTCATGATGTGGGAAGAGTTAGTTTCTAGCTTAGAAAAAATATTTTATGACTAGAAACAGTTGCCAGCCAAAATGTTAAAACTATGAAAGGAACATATTTGACATTTTGTCTTTGTAGGGATCCATTTGGTATTAATTTGGTATTTCATTTTGGTATTTTGTGCGTTTTAACTATCCCGAGAATCCCTTGAGTTTAATCTCATGAGCAAGAGTTTTTTTTCTGTAATGGACTTTATGGCAAATGTTTTGGTAGTAATGCCCCAGAATGATGTAAGGTCCTAGGCCAAGGCAGTGCTTATCTGGGTTTTGTGGAATGTAGCCTTATGACTATTGCATAAATGGCTGATTTGTGCATTTTATTAATCTATTAAAAAAACAAACTTACATGACCACTATGGCAAGTTTCTGGCTAATGAAGTTAGTACTTACTTGGAAAAGATCATTTTGGAGAAATTTTGCTTGTCAGAAAAAAATCATAGAATGTTAAATAAACATTAGGAGAATATCGTATTTTTCTTTTTTGTCTTGTCTTCTGTTTTGCAAGAATATCTTCCACAAGGGCCATTCCACACTGAGCCCAAATTCAGGGTTTTGTTAGTCTTGTTTTCATTGTCACGGTACCAAAGAACACTTTGATCGTTATGATCGCATACCAGAAATAAGTTGTTGTTTTTCACTGAAACATCAACGGTCAGGGAAAACAATGTGCTGTGTGTTACTATAATACTCCACAGACAAAGGATAAGTGATGGCAGTAGCATGTTCTGTTTTATTAAGAGGCTGATCTAGCTGAAACTTCCATGTTTATCCCAGTAAGATGGAAGTGCACAAGGGAAAAAAGTAGGGCTATACAGAAACATGAGACAAAGAGAAAAAAATAAATAAACTTCCTTTCAATACTTGGTTGTATTGGGGTTCTCAAATCTGTTTAATTTCTTTGTATATCAAACTACCAAATAGCAGCACCTACAAATCCTCTTCCAATATGAAAAATATTTTGGTGAATAAAAATAGGCATACATATCACACTCAACTGAAACTGCACTAACCAAAGTAACCAATGATCTTCTACTGGCAAAGTCTAAAGGTCACAATTCCATACTCGTCCTTCTAGATCTCTCTAAAGCCTTTGACACAGTTGACCACACACTCCTTCTAGACATTCTATACTCAGCTGGCATTTGTGCTACTGCTCTTTCATGGTTTGCATCTTATCTGTCTGACTGTTCCTTTAAAGTCGCCTTCTCTATCTCTACTTCTACTACTTTCCCTCTCTCTGTCAGAGTTCCTCAAAGCTCTGTTCTAGGTCCCCTGCTGTTTTCGCTCTATACAACTTTGCTAGGAAAACGTATTCAGTCGTTTGGACTTCAGTATCACTTTATGCTGAGGACACCGAACCCTACTTGTCTACTCCTGATCTTTTCTAATTCTTTCTAATTCTGTCCTTTCCCAAGTTACAGACTGTCTCTCAACTGTCTCCTCCTGGATGTCACAGCGCCACCTGAAACTGAATCTTTCAAAAACAGAACTCGTCATATTTCCTCCAAGATCTTCCCCTGTCCCTCAGTTATCACTCACAGTAAACAACACCACTTTTCGTTCCACCACACAGGCACGCTGCCTAGGTGTTATCTTAGACTCTCATCTGTCTTTTTCACTACACATTCAAACACTTGCAAAATCTTGTAGTATTCAACTGCGCAACATTGCACAAATACGGCCATATCTCAGTTCAGAATCAACTAAAACACTGATTCAGTCTCTCATCATCTCCCGCCTTGATTACTGCAACTTACTCCTCACAGGTATTCCAAAAAGTCACCTTTCACAACTCCAATCTATTCTAAATGCTGCTGCTAGACTCATTCATCTAGCTCGCCGCTCAACATCAGCTGCTCCCATATGCATGTCCCTTCACTGGCTCACAATCTCCTCTAGAATCAAATTTAAATTACTAACAGATTCAAGGCCCTTAAAATGAAGCCCCTCCCTATATTTCATCTCTGATCTGATCTCCCTTCACGCAACCTTCGCTCTGCTTCTGATCTTCGCCTCACTTCTCCTCTCATCACTTCTGCCCATTCTCCTTCTTTCCAAACTTTCAAGTGCTCCTTAAAGACCCACCTGTTTAAAGAAGCTAATTCAATGTACCTTAATTAATCAATCATTGCTGTATCATAAATCACAAAGTTGTTTCTAAATTCCTAATGTCTCAATTGTACCCTAACCTTCAGTTTGTAAACTCTAATTTGTAGGGCCCTCTAATCCGATTGTACTCTGTAACCCTTGTTTGTTATCCACCATTTATTCCCTGTTTGTTATAACTAAGGTAAAGCACTGCTTATCTTGTCGCTATATAAATAAATTATGATGATGATACATACTCATACTGCACGTGGCCTTCAAGATTAACATCAAAACGAGTATTCAAGCAATGTGTAGGCGATTCTTCATTGTACTCTGTACTCATGTTTGGGAGTAATGAGAGGAGCAGGTGGTACTGCTGAATCTTGCCTTGAGCAGGAAGCAGTGTCTGTAGGGTTTATGGTTTAGACAGTTGATCTATTCCATACACCCTCTTATTTCACCTAAACACACACACAGAAGATGAAATATTCAGTTTTACTGCAAAATAATAACACTGCAGGTTAGTAGCATGGTGTATTTATTGGCAGTAAATATACATTAAAAACTTTTATAGATATGGCAACATACACATGGGCATTTAGCAACACTTGCAATACTCAATGTTTTCAAGGGGAAATGATTTGATCACACCTTGAACATACGCCTATACTTTGAATGGGGGGGCAGAGGTGGTTGTGCAGTAGGTTGTCTAGTAAGTTCAGGAAAACATGCACTAGTGGCATAACTATAGGCAACTGGGCCCTCTGCAAAAAATATTTGGACTGGGCCAGCACACATCCATCCCTGCTTGTCCCCACCTCCAGACCTCTCAACTCTGACCTCTGAGGTGTCCTGGGGGATAATAGGGTGTACTCAGCTCAGTGAGACTCCTGAAAACCAGGAGCATTGACACTTTTACTCTATGCATTTCACATCTCATCATACTCCCTGCCAGCTCACAGGTAGGAAAACAGCTGGGGAGAGGGGATTATATAGAAGAAGCAAACACAACTGTCCAGGCTGCCCTGTTCCCCATTCCCCTGTGATTGTGAGGTCTGCTTCCTCTATTGGTGAGCCACTGACCTGCACCGAACACACTTGGATTGTGCAGCATGTGGCCATACACAGCAGCAGCATCATCATTAGAAGACTTCTCAGTAAACTGCAGCACTCCAGTTACAAGTGAACACAGACAGTGCCTTTATTGTGGTCACAAGGCAACATTTCAGCCTTTATCGTGCCTAAAGGTGGTTGTTGCCTTTATTTCCTGTGTTGCTTCACAGAACTGTACTGACTTGCTCAAAAAGACTGTGGAAACACAATGGAGCCAGTGATAAACTAGATCTGAGGGTATTAAGTTCTAAATAGTGTTAAGTAACATTAGGTTCAGAACTAGGGTTAGGCAGAAAAGGCATGTGTCTAGGACTCAATGGTTGGATTGCACTAGGATCATAGGCATGTGTAGGGGGAAGCAACGTATGAAATGGGGAAGAAAGAATAGTGAGTTGAGGGAGAGGCAGTTGCCAAGTGGGGTGTGTGACTTGAGGGAGAACATTTCTGAGGAATATGGGGTCAGGAGATGCCAGAAGATTGATTTAGGAGACCTTCAGCATTGGTTCAGCTCAGAGTGACATTGGAAGATAATTCTTCCCATGGGAAGTGTATATGACCAAAGTAAAACTCTATTTGTAATTAGGAACTAAGGGTAGACAGGAACCTAGAAGGAAATCTGAGGGTGAGATTTGCAGTAGTGTTAGTCAAGCCTCATGTTATCTTCGCATCTAACATTACTTTAGTTTATAGGTTTATGCCAAATTTGGTGTTTTATCAATTAAACTTTACTAGGACCCATTGCTGCACCTAAAGCCACATGAGACATTTCCTTCTGTGATAGAAAGTTTAAACAGGGCAGACCTTGGACCCTGTGTTCATGGGGGCCCTTATCATAGACATAATAACCTTTTCTCACAATGCATTCCCAGCCAAGTAACAGTGAATTATGAGTGCAACTGGACAAAAGAAACTAACCTCAAAGCTGTAAAGCTCCAGTTCAGCTTCTTGAGAATATGATAGGCTGTAGGGTGAAAGCTAAACTTTCCTCCAGCCTTTTGTAATCTTGTGTAGATGAACTAGGGTTTTATAGTTACATAGTTAAATTGTGTTGAAAAAAAAAAAGAAAAGTCCATAAAGTTCAACCCCTCCAAATGAAAATCCAGCATTCACACACACCCCTCCATACTTTCACATAAATTATATATACCCATACCTATACTAACTATAGAGTTTAGTATTACAATACTCTTTTATAATATGTCTGTCCAAGAAATCATCCAACCCACTCTTAAAGGCATTAAATGAATCAGCCATCACAATATCAACCGGCAGTGCATTCCACAACCTCACTGACCTTACTGTGAAGAACCACCTACATTTTTTCAAATGAAAGTTATTTTCTTCTAGTCTGAAGGGGTGGTCTCTGGTGCAGTGATCCCTTTATGGGTAAAAAGTTCCCCTGCTATTTGTCTATAATGTCCTCTAATGTTAAGGACTGGAGCCCAAAACTGCACTGCATACTCCCGGTGAGGCCTTACCAGGAACCTATGAAGAGGCATAATTATATCATATGAAAGTACGAGAACTGTCGTTATAAACCAACAAATAATAGTTGCTGCAGGCACCACTCCTCAATCGCTTTTTACTTTCCTGTGCAGAAGATCATAGTTAAGGGGGCAAGATAGTTATAGAGGGGGGAGGGGAGTAAAAGCAGATAAAAGTGGGGGAAGTGGTGGTAAAATACCAGAAATATAGAGATTAAAAAGCACGGTTGGAGAGTAAAGGAAAGTAAGTAAAAGTTAAAAAGGGCAATAAAAAGTAAGTAATGGGAAAAACAAAAGACAAAAAGCCTAAAAGAACTACAGCAAATGACACAAAGCACAAGTTAAAATTGATGTGACCATGGAAACAACATGAAGAATAGGCCAGATACTGGTCTGAAAAACTGAGCTGGGTAGAAATGGGATATGAGAGAATGTTTTGGAGAATGGAGAGCAGGAGAGATTGGGAGAAACAGAATGAAAAAGAAAATCTAAGGAAAACCAGTGAAGTGAGAAAAGGTGGATTATCCAATGGTGAGAGTGGGGTGAAATACGGACAAAGGAAAGTTTTGAGAAAAAAATATCTAGTATATGAAGGAAACATAAGAAAAGAGCTGAAATTCTCAAAATAAAAGACAAAGTAATATTGGAGCAAAGCATGAGAGAAAAACATCAGAAAATAGATGTAAGGAATCCTTACCCTGGTGGTCCAGTGGTGGTGCGGCGGGGACGCCCGCCACGCCATCGGCGGGGACGCCCGCCACACCGTCATCCTTCTCTGCCAGCTTCCTAATGTGCGCCGCGTGCGCACTTCCGGTTTATATAGGCGCATGCACGCTGGCGTGATAACGTCAGCGCGCAATGGCGCAAAATTCAAATGGATTTAAAGAGACATTTTCTTTTATGCATTGCCCGTGATAGGATTTGTTCCTGGTGCTATTAGCTGTTGCTATTCTGTTTGAATCTGATCCTGATTGTCTGTTTTGACCCCTGCCTGCCTGTTTGACTACTCTGGAACCTGACCCTTGCCTGAAACCGACCTTGACTCTGCTTAACCCTCCTGTTTGACGTTCTGGTTTGACCTCTGCCTGTTATTTGACTCCGATTCTGCCTCAGCCCATCTGATTGATTACCCGGTTTGACCCTTGCCTGCCTGACGACTCTAGCTATCTGCCTGCCTCGACCCGGCCTGTCTGACCACAAATCTGTCTTACGTTATTGTACCACGACCTTCGGCCTAACTGACTTTAACAACAGTCGTGCCCCTTCGCTTGCCAGAACTCCTCGCCTTGCTCCTCTCGAAAAGTCCAGGTGGCATCTGAGTACGCTGAGGGCTCCTCCCGAAGCCAAAGGCGGTCACACTACTGGTGAAGCCGAGCCGAGACCAGGGAGCTTGGCATTAGTTCTGGTTTAGGGTGCCGACCGTGACAATAGAAGGGAAATCAAAAAAAAAACAGACAAAGACAAAAGAAAAAATGAGCAACATTTTGCTCTTGCATGTTTTATTTAGGGAGACAAGTGAGAATGTAGAGATGAGAAGAGGAATGAAGGGCTTTGAACGTTAGCAAAAGTAATTTGTACACTATCTTGGCTTAGCAGACAGCCATAATAGGGCTTTTCCCAGGGGATAAACAGGTACCCTCATAGGACAGAGCAGGAGCATTCTGGCAGCAAAGTTTAAAATGTATTGCATGTGGGAGAGGTAGGAGTCTGACCTGTTAGTTAGAGGTTGCAGTAGTCTAAGCAGGAAAGGATAAGGGCATGGATTGGTGTTTTAGCAGTTATTTGTGAGAGGAATTGATGTATCTGTGCAACATTACAAAGGAAAAAATGGCAGGTTTTCATTTGCATTAATATCATTAAAGAAAGATAGGCTTTGCAAATATTTTTTACATATTACTTTCCCCCAAAGATCTCCTAAAGAAAGAGTGCACACAGAGAACAACAGAGGGATGAGTACAGTGCCCTGAGGCACACCATGCTAAGTACAAAGGTAAGAACCAGGAAGCATCTTTTCACGGATGCCAAGGGAATGGGTGATTTGCACTATAATAAAATGGATAACTCCAAGAGAATGAGAATAGAGTAGTGTTTGGCCTTGACATTTTGGAGATCGGTGACATAAGGCTGTCTCAGTTGAGTGCACAAGTCAAATACCAGACTTCGTAGGGTCCAGCAGATTATGGGTGCAGAGAAAGTTAGTAATATGAGAAAAGACCAGATGTTTCAGGAGTTTAGAAGCTAGCAATAAAAGAGAGACAGGACAGTAATTAGATATGAGTAGGAATGGTCTTGACAGTGACCTGTTACTATTATATAACTATAACTATTTTAGGCATTTGAACAATACACTGGCAAAAACATGTAACCTATTTTAGCCAGCAATAATTTGACAAAGTACACTTGCAATGTCCATGCAGTGTGGATATCACAGGTAGAACCTGCTCTCTGTAGCCCCCTGCTGTTAAATGTTGAAAAATAGAAGGGGACTTATACCATACCTTACAAAATCATTTATAAAATACAAAAGGTTACTCCTGCTACATATTACAAACATATTACATGAGATTACACGATTCACAACAAAGATAAACTTTATTCAAAGGGAAGATGTATTAATAATCCCTAACGGTACATTTAAAGGAATGCTATGTGAATTAAAATGTGGAAGATATTTATTGCCGCATATGGGGGTCCATTAGACCAGATGGGTTGTTTTGGGTGTTTTGAGCACTGTCTGGAAGGATTCCACTACTGTTCTAATGGGGGGGAAGATACCCTTATAGGGTAACTTAGAGAGGGATTCAAGGGAACCTACAATAGTGGCTTCAAGCACAAGCACCCGGTTGTCTAACTGTGGAATTAGCAACCAGTGAGCGAAAACCAGCTGGCAAGAATTTTTCTCACAAAATAGGGCAAGGCCAGTCTGCCACCCGTTAGAGGGGCTTGTAGTGTCCGGAGGGTCAATCTACGTGGTTTGCTTGACCATATTAGCCCCCTTATGATAGAATCAAGGGTCTTAAAAAAGGTTCAGGAAGGTGACTTGGGTGCCTTATGGAATACATATAGGAATTTCAGTATATAGACCATTTTCAGAAGATTGACTTTCCAGGGGACTGATAAAGGAAGATTTTGCCAGACTAGGATTCTCTCCCATAGCTGAGTTAAGGGACATATTCAACCTTTCATATGTTTCCAGGTCTTTATGGATCGTATTATTATTACAGTAAATATCTAAATTCAGATACCACACTTACTTGTGCAATGGTACGTGGTCTCTTTTGCAGAGGATCATCTATGGGAAAAAGATTAATTTAGAAATAAAAATGACACCATAAAAATGATGACAGAATCCCTTTAAGTCCTCTTTATTCTAGCTTGCTAGATGCCATTGGTGTATGTGCTGCATGCACAGTGACTTCAGCAGCTCTCCCAATAAGCCAGGCATGCACAATTGGCAGGGCACTTCACACACTTGTTTCCTTGCAAGTACCCACAGTTCAAAGTTGACATTTCTGTAAGTCATCGACTGGCACAGAATTCTATAGGTCAATAAAGCATAATGGGACTGCTGCGAGACAGGAAATAAGCAGGCAAGATAAGAATTTTACAACTGCTTTATATGTTGATTTTGTAGGTGGGCAGAACAATTCCTTTGATTAACCAATCATAATCTTAATCCAGATAGATAGGAGACTTTTTGCTTTGCTGATGCATGGAGTACAAGACAAGACAAGAGTAATACAACTGTCAGTGAGGAGGTTCTCAGGATCAGGAATCTGAGACTTAAAGAGGAATTCTAAGCAACTTTTCAAAGTTTTCTGTTCTTGCAGCTTAAAGGGGTGGTTCACCTTTAAGGTAACTTGTAGTATGTTATAGAATGGACAATTCTAAGCAACTTTTCAAATGGTCTTTATTTATTTTTTATTGTTTTATAGTTATTTGTCCTTTTTTTCTGACTACAAATGGGAGTCACTGACCCTTTCTAAAAAGCAAATGCTCTGTAAGGCCACAAATATATTGTTATTTTTACTTGGTATCCCCCATCTTTCTATTCATGGTTGCTCCTATTCATAGTCCAGTCTTGCATTCAAATCAGTGCATGGTTGCTAGGGGAATCTGGACCCTAGCAACCAGATTGCTTAAACTGCAAATTGAAGAGCTGCTGAATAAAAAGCTAAATAACTCAAAAACCTTAAATAATAAAAAATGAAAACCCATTGCAAATTGTCTCAGCATATCACTCTCTATATCATACTAAAAGTAATCTCAAAGGTGAACCACTTTAAGTAGACCTGTCACCCAGACATAAAAAGCTGTATAATAAAAGTAATTTTCAAGTAAAACATGAAATCCAAATTCTATTTCTTATAACAGCATTCATAACTGTTGTAAACACATTTAACAAATCTCAACTGTCAATCAAATATGGACTGCCCCTCCTCTTTGCCTTAGGCATAGAGGTGAGGCAGACAATCACTTTCACTTTCCATTCAGCACTTCCTAGATGTCATTGCTCTGCCCACATTCCCCCAAATCTTGTAGCCAGGGCATGGGGATGGACATCTGGTCCCCCATTCTGGTGCATAAACAAGATTCTTAGATGATGCAAGGCTTGCCTTAATGTCCACAAAATGGCTCCTGCCTGCTTGCTATAATTATGAAGTCCCAGACTGAAAAAAACAAGATTTAAATAATTTATACAGTGTAATTAAAGTTAATTTTTCTTGACTAATGTGATAAAATAGGATTTAGAAAATTTTCTTTGGATGATTGGTCCCCTTTCATTAGAAAAAAATATAAAAACACACAAAACCTAACCCTAAAACCCACAGAAATGTGTTCAAACTTTCCATAGCCTGTCAAATTCTGTAAAAGGGGTGTGGTATTTGGGTGGTGGCCATTAAACAGGTGTGGTTAAAAATTGCTGTGCAGCAATGCAAACCTTTTTGTCTCTCTTTCTCATACCTCCTAACATTTTGATAATAATAAAATAGGGACTTTCCAGCGCAAATGAGGGACTGCAGGTTGAGCTGTCAAAAGAGGGACTGTCCCTCCGAAAAAGGGGAGGTATTCTTTCTATTTTCTATATGATGGGAAGTATGATAAGGTATCCAAAGGGTTTGACAATATCCTAGTCAAGATTTGCCCATATGTCAGGCAGCAA
The DNA here is from genome assembly GCA_038501925.1 of Xenopus petersii. Taxonomy (NCBI): domain Eukaryota; kingdom Metazoa; phylum Chordata; class Amphibia; order Anura; family Pipidae; genus Xenopus; species Xenopus petersii. The sequence goes on from CM076684.1 coordinate 56,015,536, forward strand.
TAGGAATAGTAAGATACAAGCAAAACAGAATTATTAACAAATGCTGAACATCACAGAACTTAAACAACAACAACAAACCATCAAAAAAAAACTGCCAGGGAACCACAGCCTCTTTTTTATTTCGAATATGGCGCTGCTTTGCTACGTAGTAACTCTACGACAATGCGTCAATTAGAAGCGACTGTCAGTCGGGCGCCCTGACGTCAGATTGGCGCGACCTTACAATGACGGACCAAGAAAACAACAACAGCTTTTCAGCCAATCCTTTCGCTGCCCTCTTTGGGTCTTTGGCGGAGGCTCGTCAGTTTGTGGCAGGTCAGAAAGAGCAACTCGGCCAGCAGACTGGTAAGTGGATGCCGATTGCTTAATATGTCTTCATTTTATTTAGTTCAAATAAATCTTTCAGTGACAGCCCCTCTGTGTTCCCTATGGGCTGCTCACTGCTGGGCTCTTCCTTGTTACTCCAGCTGGTTTTGTGTTGAGTCAAATCAGAGTATCTCCTGTAACACTAGCTGACCGACCCTTATGTTCCAGAGGATGATGCTGGAGAGAGCCAAGACGAGTCAGACAATAGCGTGTCGGAAAGTCTGGATGACTGTGATGACTCCGTGGCAGAAATCAGTCGATCTTTCCGGTCCCAGCAGGAGATCTGTGAGCAGCTAAACATCAATCACATGATCCAAAGAATCTTCCTCATCACCTTGGACAACAGTAAGTTTCCATTTCCTACTAAGCAGACAGATTTGTTGAGTTTCATTAAAGGCAGCTGTTTTGTTTTGATACAATACTTGCTAGTATTCCACAGAATAGAGATAATTGTAACAATCCAGAATCTGCTCCTCGATTACTGAAACACCAGAAACAGGAACCTTCAAATGTAAACTTCCGTTTGGGGAAAAAACTGTCAAAATAAAACATGGAAAGCAATTGGAAAATGTTTTTTTATTTCTGGTGAAACCTGTGGAAGTGAAAAAAGTGTTTGGAAGGTGAGCACTCCCTTTAAAATAGTGCAGACCTATTTATAGGATAAATCTAAAATAAACCTAGTCCCAAATGGAAAATTAGTATAATGTGAAGTCCTACATGAGAAACATACTACATCTATTTACCATATAATTTGCTGCCCTTGGGGATATGGGGTATTTATATTGTATCCATTGCTTTGTGTTGTAGGTGATCCTAGTCTGAAAAGTGGGAATGGAATTCCATTACGTTGTGTGTATTTGGAGGAACTTTGGTCTGAGCTGGATGGACAGGACTGGCTTGACATGGATAATGTTGAACAGGTATTAACAAGAGGGGCACATAGATGAGGTCACACAGCATAGTATATACTCAGTATATTGTATTCCTTCTATAGGCTGTGTTTACCCGACTGCTTCTACCAGAACCAGGAAAGTATCTGATTTGTATGACGTCCTCTGGAGCCCCTAACCTGTCTGCAGAGAGGGATGCTGGAGAGAAACAAATTATCCCGTTCTTATTTTCCTGTTTTCAGAGAGCAAAGAAAGAGGTGAGACCTAAATTCTGTTCACGTGCATTGCAAATGATCTTACCAATGGTTCTGTGACTTGATGCTGCTGTAATTGTGTAGAAAAAAAAGCAGTCCCTAAACTTTTATTTTAGGTCACAAAAGTGCCTGAGAACCTTTTACCATATGCTGTACGGTGTAAAGCTCTGGTTGTATCCAATGCTCACACTGTTCTACTGACCCCAGAGATATACCATGGGCAGGATGTTGCCACACAGTTGGTGGACTTGATGCTAGAAGAACTCCGAGGAGCAAGTAAGTACCCCTGACACCTACTATGCATAATATATGGCTTTGTTTCTGACTGAATTCTAATTAAACGAAACCGAGTTCAAATTAAGGCAGCTGTTCTTTGTCAGCGACAACTGTTTCATGATGGGAGGATATACAATCTGAATTTGGATTTAATTTAACCCATAAACCAAAGTTCACTCTAGGAGATTTTTGCCTAAAACTAAACCAGGTCAACAAAATCTAAATGCGTGGGTAAAATATTTGTGCATATTTATATAATCATGTTATCCTTGTGTAAAATGAAAAGGCCATTGGCTATTATTCTACCTGTTGTCCTCATTACACTTTATTTTTCTCAGATTTTGAAGAGGTAACAGAGTTCCTGGAGGAGGTGATAGAGGCACTTTTGAAAGACGAGGAGGTCCGCTCTTTTAGTGAGGTTTTCCACCCAGTGTTTGATGTACTCTTGGAGCGCATACAAGATTTGGACCTTTGTCAGATGCTACTCTACACTTACCTTGACCTTCTTCTCTACTGCACTCGGCAAAAGGACATTGCAAAGGTGTGTATCGTGTAGCTTTTACTGTCGCATAAAGAGAGCAGCATCACACACTTGCATTATGTGTTTGCACTGTGCAGAACTTTATCGCTTCTTCTTTAATTCTCCTATCATTTCCTTTTCAAGTATAACAGAATTGATTAGGATTTGCACATGACCATTCATACAGATGTTTCCTGCATATGTCAACTGAGGTATTTAAGACAATACAGTGTAGATTTTTTTTTTCCTAGGGGTAATATATTTGTTGTTTATGGTATTTTGCCTCAGTCAAGGCTGTATACTATCTCATATGTGTAAATCAAACAAGATCAAAAAGATGTTCTAAAAATACACTCACACTCTGGCTATAACAGGACATGACAAAAAGAGCTTATATAGGTGGGCTATATTTCATCTTTTAGAGGTAGATATGGGTGTTATCAGCCCAGCCATGTACATTATTATCAAGTCCAGAAATATTCTGTTCTTTGGCCTTTGTTGTTTGCAACATTTGTGTTTCAATCTCTCACATTATTATCCACAATAACTTAAAAAGTAAAAGGAAGAAAGGTTATCATAGTGCATTAATGGCTATAAAACAGCTGTTTCGGATAAAACTCTCCTTTCACAACCCTTAATTCCTACCTCTTAGGTATGCATTTTTTTCTCTTTATCTGTATTTTCAAAAAAATTTGTATAAAAACAGAAATCCCCTCCCCTTTTTTTAAATGGTACTCAAATTAAAGTTTATTGCAGTGCAAATTTCTTCTGAAGTAAAGTATTCTGCCAACATTGATATGTAGAGTGTAGTGAGCTCTCTACTGTACATGCAGTACACTTTTTGACCTCTAACAGTCAAGTGCTTAAACAAGGGCATTAACCATAGAAGGACAGTTGAATGACTGTTGAACTCTAAACTTACTCTCCATTCGATGATTCATGGTATTGTGACCTAATATCTCAAAGAAAAGCAGCTTTACTTTACATACTTGAACATGCTGCCTGTTCTAAAATGTTTTTAGAATATAATTAAAGTTGGGGTTACTCATCAGTTCATTTCCCTATTACATGCTATTAGTATGAGAAATTCTGTAGTAGGGTTAAAAGGGGTAGTTCACTTTAAATATAAGTTTTAGTCATGTAATAGACAACAATTTGGGGCATTTTCAATTAATCCTTGTAAAGTGTGTATGTATATATATATATATATAGATATAGATAGATAGAGAGATATATATAGATATAGATAGATAGATAGAGATATATATATATATATATATATATATATATATATATATATATATATATATATATATATATATAATTTTATTTTGCCTTTTTACTCTGCCTTTCTCAAGCCTATACATTTAAAAGTCTTCTGTTTGCTGTGGTCACTAACCAAGACTGATGCTAGATTTTTATTGACAGAATTAAATTGCTTTGCTGTGTGTAGGTGTTTGTGGAATATATTCAGCCACAGGACCCTACAAATGGACATCAGTATCAGAAGACTTTATTGGGTGCCATCCTTAATATCTCATGTTTGCTGCGCACGCCAGGGGTGGTTGAGAATCATGGATACTTTATAAGTCCTTCTCGCTCCAGCCCCCAAGAGATCAAAGTACAAGAATCTAATATACATCAGGTAGGAAATTCTTTTCTAGAACAGAGGCTTTTCAGAGGCAAATACAACTCTGCATTAACACAGCTCTCTTTATCCTTTGCAAAGTTTATGGCTCAGTTTCATGAGAAGATATATCAGCTCCTGAAGAACCTTCTTCAGTTATCTCCAGATACTAAGCACCGTATTTTGTCCTGGCTGGGAAACTGCCTGCATGCGAATGCTGGTCGTGCCAAAATCTGGGCTAGCCAGGTGCCTGAGATCTTCATGCAAACCTATGCATCTGACAGTTTCTTCCTGAACTTTGGAGCAGCCTTACTTCGCCTCTGTCAACCATTCTCTAAGCCACGATCTGCACGTCTGTTGACCTTTAACCCCACCTATTGTGCTCTAAAAGAAATCAATGAGGAGGAACGCAGAAGCAGAAATATGCACATGAAAGGTGCGCAGAAAAATCTGAAGTGGACATAGTTTTCTATATGATTATTCTGTTCTTTTTCGGCCTACGGTTTAGTTTATATTGAATAGTTATTGCTACTAAGTGCATCTCTGTCTGTAATTTACATTTTCACAAAAGTCTATGTATGTAACTGACACACACTGTCCGTGTTCTTCTGACACTTTTTACTTTTTTTTATTTTTTTATCCAGGGCTAGATAAGGAGACTTGCTTGATACCAGCTGCTGCGGACCAGCAGCCTGACTTTCCTGAGAACTTCAACTTGGTGACAGAAAACTTGGTGTTGACACAATACACATTGCACTTAGGCTTTCATAGGTAAAAGCCCCATAATTGTCATGGTTTTATGGGTAAGGTACACTAGACCTTCACTCAGTCAGAGATTTATATGTACATTACCGTATGTTTTTGGATGCCACATATAACAGGAATGTTTCCCTGAAACTGGGACTCACTAAAGTCTGTTTAAAGGTCTAAATCTTCTTTTTTTTAACAATTTTTATTGTAATCTAGTATTTATAAATATACTGTTTTATTTAGTAGAACTGGACTGTTGTGATTAAATATGAGTTATTCTAAAACAAGGGATTCGTTGTCATTCAGTGGATCTATCATAAGCACTTTTTTTCATCCAGAATATAAATATTATATGTTTTACTGGTATTTGCATTAAAGAAATACATCTATTTACATTTCTAATATGTCCACATATGTAATAGTGTAATTATTGTTCGGTTCTGGAAAAAGCTTTAATTTTATGGAATATAATTAGTTTCCGCTTTTTGATTCGGCTTGTGGCTGGAGTGGACTTCCTTCTTTTCATTCTTGACTGTAACTGCTGCTCTTTTTATATATGGTTATGGTTTATGGAGTCAATCTAAAATGCAGTATAACTATTATAATTATGTTAATTACATTTCAAATGTGGTTTTGGGATGGGGTTTGGTTGTTCTGTCATTACTGAATGGGACCCTTAATGGAAGATTTTATATTAGGCAAGACTGATTATTCTAATAAAATGTACAGAAATATACCAAAAAGGCATTGGCAGTACTGTCTGCTAGTGATAAGCAATAACAAAAAAATGAACATAGAGCATTGCTAATGCAGAAAAGAACTGTAATTTATCATTACAACTTTCCTCTTTCCATAAAGGTTACACGAGCAGATGGTTAAGGTCAACCAGAGCCTGCATCGGCTTCAAGGAGCATGGAGGGATGCCCAGCAGAGTGGTAGCCCCACAGCTGAGAATCTCAGGGAACAGTTTGAGCGCCTTATGACCATTTATCTATGTCTAAAAACAGCTTTGAGTGAACCCCAAATGCTTCAGAACTGTATTCACTTACAAGTATCAACTGCACTGCTTTTAGTGCAGATTGCATATGGCAACAAAGGCACAGAACCAGTGGCCCTCTCTTTTCCTATGCCCAATATACAGCACAGTGCTCTGGCATATGTACCAGGTAATAGAACCACACTAAATGTATTACATATGGAGTATTGTGACCTCATCTTGTGTGCCCCTTCTTTTGATACACAAAGGATTGTGCATCGTGGGACACAAGGATTTTTAGAGCCATATACAGTACCTAATGCCTGCACACATGGCTCCCTTGCACCTGAGAGCACTGTTATCATGCTTAATACTCAATCCATCATTAATGCTCAGTTATTCTTGGTTTCTGAGTTACTTTTCTCTGCTCCTTACAGAATTCTTTGCTGATAATTTGGGGGATTTCTTCATATTCCTACGTCGATTTGCAGATGAAGTTTTGGAAACTGCAGCAGATTCCTTAGAGCGAATTCTTGATTTTATCACTGTTTTTACTGGTAGTGTGGAGAGGTAAGGAGTGTGAGGGCTAAACTAAATGGATATTTAAGATAAGACAAACAGTATATCAAAAATGGAATATTAAAGGTATGAATAATGATTGGGTATGTTATTGATTGAAGTTAAATGTAATCAGAAGTAAAAATAGGTGTTTGTAAAGTTCAAGTCAAGATGGTCCATTATCAAGATAATAGATAAAGTAAAAACACACAGTAAGCTTACTAAAATACTCAAGCCAAAACTGAGATTGTGGTTTATAATTTCTGCATTGATGTTTCATCATGAAGCATATGTTTATTTGCTGTACAGAATGAAGAACCCCCATTTGCGGGCAAAGCTTGCAGAGGTCCTAGAGGCAGTGATGCCACATCTGGAACAGGTGCAGAACCCCCTGATTTCTAGTGTGTTCCATCGGCAGCGTATCTTCTGTTTATACCAACATGCCCCACACTTGGCGGAGGCCCTCATTAAGGTGTTTGTTGACATTGAATTCACAGGTAATTGAAGTAGCAGATGTTTCTTAATCTTTTTCAAGGGTAGCCAAATAGTATTCCACATTCTAGTGCAAATTCATATATTTCCAGTATTTTATTAAGCTTTCCACATAAAAAGAATGCTTTGTGTAAAGTGTATACTTATTGTCTTCAGAAATAGAACGTTCTCTGTCTCTACAGGGGACCCCCATCAGTTTGAGCAGAAGTTTAATTATCGTCGGCCAATGTATCCCATACTAAAATACATGTGGGGCAGAGACAACTACAGACAAAGTATAAAGGTGAGCTGTAGTGTTGGATTATGCTCCAAGATTTGTGCTGTTTGTTTCTTAAGATCACTAACCAGTCCTGAAATCCTCCTGAAAAGATTTTTTGCATTTTCAGAACTTGGCTGACTATGCCTCTGAAAATCTGGAAGCAGTGAACCCACCTCTCTTCTTACGTTTCCTTAATCTCCTCATGAATGATGCTGTATTTCTGCTGGATGAGGCAATCCAGGTAAGGCAGGAAGAATCAGGATACTTAAAAATGGAATATGTATGAGTGCATACATTTATTTATATCTTTTTATAATGCTACTGCATATGCTATATCTGAAACTTACAGTCAAAGCAAGTTGGTTACTTGCAGGTATTAAGTGCGAAAAGCCCTGCTATAGTTTTTGACATCTGCTTTAAACCTAACTCTCAAATTATGTCATGTTTAAAAAGAAGGTTTTGTGTCCCTTTAGATTGCATCATGAAAAGGAAGGGACATGTTGATGACATTAAAGGGCACCTATCATATCAAAATAGTTTTCCCCGCCAAAGGTGCAGGCTATCAGAGCCTGCCCTCCAATTGGGGGAGTCTAGGCTCTGATTCCCAAGGGGAGCCATAGTGCTTTTGAGGGGTTTTCTTGAAGATGACTAGAGTTTCTTCTAACCAGGTGCTCTTTAAGAAGTTAATGCTTTTGTATTCATTTATTACACCATTTGTCAGTTCATTCATTTGTTTTCATACTTCCTTACTTTATTCTCTGTCCTGATTTTATCTTTTGTTGCTAGATGAAAGGTTATTTAGATTGTGAAACTACCTAAATTGGCCATGAGCAAAATATTTTTGTCACTAACGATTGGAATTCACAAGGATCGACTCAAACGCAGCTTTACTGCTCCACCTTTAGTGTTTTATTGTTTAACACAACATGTTTTTGTCACTAACTATTCCCTTTACCTTTCTCGCTAACATATTGAAGTATCTGAGCAAGATTAAAGTCCTGCAGATAGAAAGGGACCGAGGTGAATGGGATGGACTGAGCCCTGAGAACCGGCGGGAGAAGGAGTCTAACCTCCTTATGTTTGGCCAGCTGGCCCGGTTCCATAATATCATGTCAAATGAGACCATTGGAACCTTGGCCTTCCTTACTTCAGGTATATTGTAGCTGATGATATTGCATTAAACATACCTTTTGCACAAACAAAGTATTTTCAAGAGATTTTATATTTGAAATGTAATTATGATTAGCACTGATTTTAGCAATAAGCAGTAGATAATTATCTAGCTTTTAAGATAATCACAGAGCACGTATAATGGCACAGCATCTTGAACTTCTGCTTAACAATAAGCCAAAACAGGAAAGATTGGGTTGTTTATACAGAGCTCAGCATATAGTATATCTAAACTAACTCTGCTAATATACATATGGTTTCATTTTATTAAGAAAAATAGGAGAGCGCGTTTTTCAGCATAAATTCCATTTTGCTCATGTTTGAAAAATGGTTTGTGTGTAATAATCCTTTCACTGCTGTTGTACCTTCACCGGGCAACATAGTGGCAACCCACAGATAAGTCTTCACACTATTCCTCCTCTTTTTCCAGATATACGTTCTCTGTTTGTTCAGCCATTTCTTGCTGATCGAACTATTTCCATGCTCAACTACTTCCTGCAGCATCTTGTTGGGCCTAAGATGGGGGCCTTGAAGGTGAAAGATTTCAGTGAGTTTGACTTCAAGCCACAGCAGTTGGTGTCTGACATCTGCACAATCTACCTAAATCTCGGGTAAATTGTAGAGGCGAGAAGTATGTGTGTTTGCATTGTTCATATCTGTATCCTCTATGCATTTTATTTCTGTCCAGTAGAAATCTCACAAGTTCTGTTCAATATAGGGAAGAGGAGAAATTCTGTGCCTCTGTACCTAAGGACGGCCGCTCGTATTCACCCATGCTTTTTGCTCAAACTGTGCGGGTACTAAAAAAGATAAATAAGCCTGGAAATATGATTCTGGCATTCACCAATTTAGCTGAAAAGATCAAGGTAAGATAGGGGAATTCACATGTCTAGCCCAAAATTCATCTCTTTGTAAAAAAAAAGCAGATGGGTGAAGATAAACACCTTTTAGTGACCGGGCAAATTTGTTTTATTGTAGTAGACAATCTTAGTAAAAACATATTTTTAAGTTACAGGACAACATTTAGAATATTAATGGTTGAACATAATTAAAAGCCCTGGTTGCACAATCTTTTCTTATGTGCTAATTTTATTTTTAATAACACTTCTAGACTCAAAGTCTAGGCTGGTTCATAAAAATCTTCTGCTGTATGTATTCAAGGATGTAGTCAGGGTTTGATATAGAGATGAAATCAAGGAGCAGTGAAACATTTTTCTTGTGTTTTATCCCAGTCCTTGGCAGACCGGCACCAACAGGAAGAAGAAACATTTGCTGATGCACCTGATGAATTCTTGGACCCCATTATGAGTACAGTCATGTCTGACCCAGTAATTCTACCCTCCTCCCGTGTTACTGTGGATAGGTCAACTATTGCCCGACACCTTCTGAGGTAAAGATTTCGGATTCAGTAGGGTTTTATTTAAAGTAGAATGACTTGTCTAATACCAGTGGCCCTTGGAGCCCATAATTATCTTGTGTCAGGCTTTAAAAGGGAACCTATAATTTTCTCTAAATCATAAATTGGCCACACACAGGCAGATTTAATTTGCTGATTTGGCCCCTTCAGTAAGGTCTGCCTGACTGATGTGACTGATTGGGCAGGTTTGTATATTCTGTTTCTGGGGGCCTCGTCCAATGGGCCCCCTTGACCTGTACAAAAACACTTGGCTTTGTGTCTTCATTTTGTAGTGGGACGTCTCTGTTTATATTTGATTTATCCCTATTTAATATATTTGTGCTTCAAAAAGAAAGTTATGTCAGAAACATAAAATATTTGTTTTTTTTATTTTTTTTGCAGTGACCAGACTGATCCTTTCAACCGCAGTCCTCTAACCATGGATCAGATCAAACCGAATGTTGAATTAAAAGACAGGATACTTCACTGGCTAGCCCAACGAATGCAGCAGAGTGAGAACCTTGGCCATGGATCACTATAGACAGACTTACATACTGGAAATGGATATTTCAGCTTCCTTTTATGATGATATCAATGCTAAAGGCAAGTTTGTCGTTCAGTTGCAAGCAAAGACTATCAGCCAACACCTTGTTTTCTATCCACATGAAATACATGTATGCAAAAACTCAGTGAACTACTAAATCAAAGACTGGGGATTTCCAGAAAAAGACTTCTTAATTAGGTATCTGTAAGTAGTGAGTCAACCAGTGTCTCTGCTGCTAGTCTTATCAATAACAGGCATTGGTAGCTTTGTAATGTAGTGGCCTGCTTATAATCCTGGGGATGAATTGAGGGGATTCTCTGTATCATTTTCCCTGTTATGTGTCTCTTTGCTTTGGAGTTAAAATGCTAAACTCCTATTTTCCTGCCCTATACACCACCACCTACTGTTTGTGGCTTTCTCCAGTTCATTGCAGCACATACCAAAATGATATGTGTAAGATGCTTGCTTGCTGGGGTTGTAACTTACAGGGTGCATGCCCCATGAACATGTAGACAATTTGTTGAACAGTTGGTACATATTTTATATTTTGTATGTAGTGGATAAGCTCAAGAGATGCAGGATCAATATGATGGATGTGGATGCCACCATGTCAATGTTTAAACCCAGTAACTATGCCAACTCGTGGCCACTAGAGAAGTAGTAGACTGATCAGTCAGATACTGGTGCAATTCACCAATGTGAATAGATGGATTGTATTGAACCAGCCAATGTGCCAATTAGTTATGTGACTGTGCAAAAGTACTGGTCCCTTTCAATTCATGGTTGGATGATGGTCCATACCTAAGTCATTTGGGTTCAATTTGGTTTTTGTTTTCTATTCTGGTTAAATTACTGAGGATTCCCTACAGTATGAACTTCCAAAACACACAGTAGCTAGGCCCCCTACACACACATGCATACTGTTCAGCCAAAAAAGCCTGTATGTACACAAATGTAATCCCTTTTATGATTTATGGCCCAAGCTTTTGGTATTATACACCTTGTTTCCTGGCCCACATTGATAAAGACCCTCTAAAATATCTGATCGATGTTTCACTTGCAGTTTCATCTATTATTTCTTATGCAAAAATTCGGAAGTCCTAAATGTTTACATACAAGCCAACCACAGCAAAGCTGAGCCTATAAATTATAGAGATATAAATCTCTCCTTTGATTTCAATCTGCAGAGATGTTAATGTATGGTAATCCAAAGATTAATAAATATTAAAACAATAAACTATCTGAAGAGATTGTCTTTACTGGGGTAGCCACAGAGTGTTTATTTAATACACAAAATAATATATAAGACAAATTATATATTCTTTAGCTTCACACAAAAAATGAATGTACAACCACACATTGCTACCCACCAGAAGGCAGGTGACTCCACTGCTGAGCAAATCTCTTACCTTGAGAGCTGGATGCAGATATTGTTTCTGACATCTATGCTTTCAGCATTGTCTAAAGACATCAGGCAAATTCTCATCATACTACAATTTGCATTAATTTGGAAGAAGTGCACTTCAATATTTCAGGTGAAGAAAGTAATGGTATGGAGTAGAAATGTCCAATTTTGACCAGGTAAGATAAAGGCTTTGGTATTCACTATGGGAAAATTCTGTAATTAAATGTTCCTGTGTGATGGGTAAGGGCAATTATTTTGAAGTTGGACAACAGGGGATAGAAGATTTCATGACAAGAATACATTCAACCAATGTAAACCATGAAGATCATATAACCCAGCAGGGCAAATTAAAATTCAGGTTCCTTTTTGGAACTATAAATTAACAGAAAATCTGAGAGGCAGCAGGCCTGACAATGTACTGACTCAGCTGACCGTAGGCCTTCAAGTTTGTATGGATCAGTACTGGGTGAGATGTGTGATTTCATAGGAATATAACAAGGAAGATGATTTTTGCAATCAAGTTTGGGATTGTTGAGAAAAAAACACAAATTAGTTAAAGGGGTTGTTCACCTTTAGATTAACTCTTAATATGATGTATAAAGTGATATTCTGAAACAATATGCAATTAGTTTTCATTTTTTTTCATTTGTGGTTTTTGATTAATTTAGCTCTTTATTCAGCAGCTCTCCAGTTTACAATTTTAGCAATCTGGTTGCTAGGCTCCAAATTCCCCTAGCAACCATGCATTGATTTAAACAAAGGACTGGAATATGAATAGGAGAGGGTCTGAATAGAAAGATGAGTAATAAAAAGTAGCAATAACTATAAATGAGTCACCTTACAGAGCACTGGTTTTAAAAACTATTAAAAAGAAAACATGAAGGCCAATTGAAAAGTTTCTTAGAATTAGCCGTTCTATAACATGCTAAAAGTTAGCGTAAAGGTGAACCGCCCCTTTAAACACAATCACAATTGCTCTTGGTTTGCTCAGAAAGATGCTTTATTTGTGGATACATTTAGCAAGTAATAGGACTTTTGGGTAGCCTACATTTTTCCCTTCTTTGCAATTAAACACAAAAAAACAAAGATTACTCATGCAAGTCAAAGCAAATGTCATAATAGTGGTAGATGAGCGCCATACAAGAATCTGCCACTTTGAACCTTATTTGCTTCCTGTTTTATAATATAGTTAAATTGATCTGCAATTTGATGAATACAAGGGGGTATGCTCTTCAGTAGACCTATCATAAATGCTAGTTATATGCTGGATGGTACTATGTTGGGAGTATCTTTATTTAAATGGATCTAGAGATTTTTGTGGATAACAAGCTATGCAGGTGGCTACTAAAGTAATTAAAGTACTGTCTTGCATAAAAAAGCATTAACTCAAGGGATGATAATTTGCCTCTTTTTAGGTCCCTGGTAAGACCTCACCTTTAGTATACAGTGCAGTTTTGGGCTCCAAACCTTAAAAATATTAAAGGGGAAGTAAAGTCGAAAATATAATAAGGCTAGACAGGCTGTATTTTGTATACTAAACATAAACTTACTGTAAATGATTTATGCTTTCAAAGTTGGCCACAGGGGGTTACCATCTTGTAACTATGCTATACATCTCCAAGACCAAGACTGTGCACATGCTCAGTGTGGTCTGGGCTGCTTAGGGATCGTCATAAATTATTAAAACAGCACAAGTCAAATAATATCTGCCAGATATAGCAAGACTGATTAATAATCAGAATAGGCAGACTGCACTGGGTCCTGTGTTGTCATGTAATCTTATGTGGATTTTATAGTTTTGGTATTGTTTAATACAAACTTTCTCCAACTCTGCAGAACCAGTGGCTGCAGCAAAATAATCCTCCAATTAGAATCCATGTTTATCTGTTTAAATCTGGCTCCATGATCTTTGTCCCTGCAGCTGGAGGGATGTAAAGGCAAAAATAAAATCCAATACAAATCTCTACACAGTCGCCGACTGCTCTACAGGGAAACAACCAAAGCTGCTCACCCTGCTGTTCATAAGTATGATTGTTTCCCTGCAGAACAGTTAGGGACCGTCTGACAATTCCCACAGCAGTAAATGAATGGAAAAATTCACTGCATACAGTCCGGTTTCTTAATAAAACGGTACACATTTTTTTAATTAAAGTATATTTGTGTATATTACTTTCTTTACTTGTGTAAAGAAAGTAAAAATGGGATTTTATTTTTTTGCCTTCACATGCCCTGGAGAGAGTACAACTGAACTGGTAAAAGGGATGGAGGATTGAAACTATGAGGGTAGACATAGTTTGGGTTGTTTTCTCAAGAGAAAGGGCATTTGCACAGAGACATGATTATTCCTTACAAGTACATTACAGGACATTATGGTGGCGATCTTTTTCCTCATAGAAAAGATCAACACACCAGAGGCCACCCCTTTAGGCTAGAGCAGTGCTCTCCAACTTCTATGGTACCAAAGGCTGGATATTTTTCTGGCCTATGTGGTGGAGGGCCGATAATGGTAACCAGAGTTGACCACTACCCTTTTTAAACCACACCCATTTTAAAACACACCCATGTTACCACAAGAACTTTTAAACAAACACTGACACCAGAAATTTTCAATTTTTTACATCCATCTTAACATTATCTTTGCATGCTATTTATAATTTTGCCATAAAAGTATTTGCAGATGCTTTTACATTACCCATCTGATCCCCTATGTTCCTCTATGAGGGGGCTGCCATATTTGAGCTTCAGTAGTCTGTTCGCATTAAAAACTGACAGGTTGAGAAGGGACAGTCAGGTTTAAGAACTTCAAGTAACAATTACTTACAAAAGCAGAGCTATCCATGAAAAATGATCAATGTGAGCTATAGGTAACTTGTTATGTACATTAATATTTTGAATAATCATTTTTTAGTGTCAGTATTGCTATAAGACCATATCCACATTAATGGTGGTAGCATACCAAAAATAGTAATAGATGGTGCTCACTGCAAGGATATCGCTCATCCCTCATGTCAACAATTTTAGTAATATTAATACATACCCTTAAATCCACATGCCTTGTCCTCCACTGTATGTGATTAAACACCTCAGGGGCCCCTAGCAACAATTTCCCAATGCTAACAAACCCCCAGACCAAATCCTGGCAGCTCACATCACACAAGTAGCATAGGGCACATACAGGCAGCATAGGGCAAGTAGAGTATGGCACACACAATGAGCATAGAGCAGGCAGAGTATGGCACACACAGGGAGCATAGGACAGGCAGAGTACAGCACACACAGGGAGCATAGGGTAGACAGATTATGGCACACACAGGGAGCATAAGGCAGGCAGAGTATGGCACACACAGGGAGCATAGGGTAGACAGAGTATGGCACACACAGGGAGCATAGGGCAGGCAGATTATGGCACACACAGGGAGCATAGGGCAGGCAGATTATGGCACACACAGGGAGCATAAGGCAGGCAGAGTATGGCACACACAGGGAACATAGGGCAGACAGAGTTTGGCACACACGTGGAGCATAGGGCAGGCAGAGTATGGCGCACACACAAGGAGCATAGGGCAGACAAGAGTTTGGCACACACATGGAGCATAGGGCAGGCAGAGTATGGCACACACAGGGAGCATAAGGTAGGCAGAAAATGGCACACACGGAGCATAGGGCAGGCAAAATATGGCACACACTCACAGAGCATTGGGCAGGCAGAGTATGGCACACACAAGAAGCATAGGGAAGGCAGAGTATGGCACTTATCTGTTTTCAGATTGTTCACCAGAAATAAAGACTTTTCAGTTACTTTACATCCTTTTTTACAAAGTTTAACATTTAATGTTCCTGTCTCTGGTGTTTGAATCTGGCAGTTTAGTAATTCAGGTGCAGACTGTAAACCAGGGGTAGGGAACCAGCGGGTCCAGAGCCTCATGCGGCTCTTCATCCTGCTTGCTGCGGCTCAGTCTTGCGGCTTTGCCTGTCAGGTCGTATTTACAGCCCTCGCACCTGCTGGTGGATTCTTGAGTGTGCGACTGCGGTAAGCACACTCAAGAAGCCGCCAGCAGGTGTGAGGGCTGTATAGATGTCCCAGGAGTGACAGGCAAGACTGAGCCACAGCAAGATGATTCATCATGGTCCTTACCGCTGTCACACACTCAAGACAAGAGAGAGACGATCAGCATGGAGCTTCAGAAACAGAAGTCACATTAAACAGATGAGAACACTAGCATTTAATAGGGCTATTCAGTGTTTAATTTATTTCAACGTAGCCCTGCATATACACGATGCACTTCTGTTTGTTGTATTCTGTTGTTGTAACAGTTAAAATTAAAAAAGGTTAAAAAAAAACTTATAAGCTGTGTTATGTTTTGCGGCTCCAGACTATTTTTCTTTAGTGGGAGAGGGGCAAAATGGCTCTTGTGAAGGTTGCTGACCCCTGCTCTAAACTATTAGAATTTAGCAACATTTAAGTTGATTAAGTCATTTTTCAGCAGTGTCTCTGACATATTTGCAACTATTGTATCAATTCTAACAGCTGCCTTTAATAAAATTCAGGGAGTCTGCTCAGCAGGGACAACATAAGAAATGTATCAACTTAATGTATCAGTTTAGAAGGTGAAAAATTTAAAGGGGAACAACACAAAAACATAACTTGAGCTCTTTGAAAAGTAAACACGATTTCAAGCAACTTTGCAATATACATCAATTAAAAAATATGCTGACTTTTCATAATTTGTAATGGTATGGAACAGTTCCCTAAGTCTAACCCCCTGCTGTCCTTCTGATCTCTCTGGCTACTTTGCTGAGCTATCTCTGACTACTGTTACTTTGTATCAGCAGCCAGCTGTTCTCATCCTGCATCCTCCAAACCCCACAATTCCCTGCACATATGATTGCGATAAGGAACAGATCACACTGCAATGCATTTTGGGTTATGTAGTTCCTGTCTGTAAGCTGTGGAGAAGTTGTTACAATTTGTAACATCAGTGTTTTGGTCCCTCCTTCCCTGCCAGGATTTCAAATGATGCAGAATGAGAAGAACTGTTAAACAGCTGGATTTCAGCATAGGAAATTTCATTTATTCATACTTTTTGAAGAAACCAATAACAGTGATTGGTATATTAGTGTTTTCTGTGTTATCATAATTTATTTCATCATCATTTATTTATATAGCGCTGTCAAGATATGCAGTACTTATGTGGGCCTCTTTATAAAATTTTGCTCTGAAAGCCGGAGTTCCTCTTTAACTTTACATTTTAATATTTGAAAAACAATCTTGCATTGAAACTAGAAAGTGATTCTAAAAAGTCATTATTTCTGGTGAACTATCTTTTGAAACCAAATGAACAGAAAAAAGTGTCGAAAGGTGAACAACCCCTTTAAAGCCTACACAAGGTAAGCAGTGGTAGCAGGCAGACCTTCATATGGGGGATCACGGCCCGCCAGTTGGACAGCATAGACTAGAGGAACAGAACTTTAATTTGAAACAACAAAGGTGGTTCTTCACAGCGAGGGCAGTGATGTTGCGATGGCAAATTTTATTAAAGTCTTTAAGGGGTGATTTCTGGAACAAGCATAATATCATAGGGTGTTGTGATCTTAAAGGGGACCTGTCACCAAAGAAAATTATTCAAAATCCTATTTTATCACATAAGTCTAGCAAAATGAACTTTAATTACAATGTATAAATTATTTGACTCTGATTTCCTTTAGTCTGGGAACTCATAATTGTAGCAAGCAGGCAGGAGCCATTTTGTGGACACTGTTATTAAGGCAAGCATTGCATCATCTCAGAATCTTGTTTGTGCACCAGAATGGGGGACCTGATGTCATGTACTGGCTACACTATTAAATGGTGAAGAGAACATGGAATGTGTAGAGAGCAGTGACATCTAGGAAGTGCTGAATGGAAAGTTAAATTAACTTGCTTGCCCCGCCTCTATGCCAAAGGCATAGAGGAGGGGCAAACAATATTTGATTGACTGCTGAGATGTTTAAATGAGCTTACAGCAGGTATGAATGCTTTAATAAATATATATATAAATAGAAATTGTATTTCATGTTTAATTTGAAAAGGACTTTTATTATACAGATTTGTATGTCCGGGTGACAGGTCCACTTTAAGATCTACAGTTAGTATAGACGGGCGATTCGCCAATGAGGCGAGTTGAGGCTGTCGTCTCAGGCGGCAGCACCCCACTCGGTACCAGGGGCAGCAAAAATGCCGCCTCTTGTTACTTTAAGAGCCGAATTTCCATTTTTCAAACCGGAGATTAGGCTCTCATGGACCCCCTCAGGTGCAAAAAGGTAAGGGGAGGGGGGGCGGCAGCAACTGCTGCTGCCTCAGGTGGCGGAGGGGCCAGGATCATGAGTATAGATATTGGTATACATAGTTATATAAGTGAGTGTTTAGATAGGTCTGTATAAGAATGTGTATATCTGTGCACTGAGGTTCATTTGCAGGGGTTGAAACTGATGGACTTCGGTCTTTTCTCAACCCACCTTTCCTATGTAACCAGTCTGTTAGGGCCCATAAATGGGTTTCTATTTAACTCCACAGGGTTATAGAGGAACTGCCCATAAAAGAACAACAGTGCAGTTTGACAATTAATTGGTTCCTTTTAAAATTGACCATAGTAAGACTGGTAAGGGTTAGGAATTTAGACTACAATGTCCACTGCTGAGAATGAGGTGTAATGACTGCAGAATATGCCACTACGATATAATTAAATAACAGAGGTACTAAATTCCGTCAATGAATTTACAACCAGTGCTTTGTTATTAAAAGAGAACTAAATCCTAAAAATTAATATAGTTAAAAATTCTATATTTTATATACTGAACTTATTGCACCAGCATAAAGCTTCAACTTCCCAATAGCAGCAATGATCCAGGACTTCAAACTTGTCACAGAGGGTCACCATCTTGGAAAGTGTCTGTGACACTCACATGCTCAGTGGGCTCTGAGCAACTGTTGAGAAGCTAAGCTTAGGGGTTGTCGCAAATGATCAAGCAGAAAATGAGGTTGGCCTGTAATATAAGATGATGCTACAAGGCTGATTATTAATTTCTGATGCTAGATGCACTGGTTTATGTGCTGCCATGTAGTAATCACCTGTATTAACCCTTTAAGTGCCAGAAGAATTTCACATTTTGGTTACGCGAAATGCCAGCCATTTTTGAAACATTTTGTGCTCTCTCACTTTAGGGGCATTTTCTGAGGGGAAACCTATAGTTTACCTAGGAAAACTATACATTGTTTTTTTCGGTAGAAACTGAGCTTTCTAAATCTGCCTGAGTTTTCATGTATTTACACCTGTGCAAAAAAATTTATAGTGCTAAATACCAAAAAAAATGAAAAATTACCATTTTTCATCGTATATCAATTTATACCAGTAAAATATTTCATTTTACGGATGAAAATCCAACTGATTTGGAAAGCCTTATGTCTCTTGAACGTGCCAATACCAGATATGTATAGTTTTAGGGAGATTTAGGATTTCTGTACAGCAAAAACTCCCAGCAGTATATTACCAAATTTTGAAAGCACTAAGGCAGAAAACGGCATGCTTTAGATTCCAAGGCAAAAAATCCTGAAACCGTAGGTTTACCCCAGAAAACCATACATTTTTGAAAAGTACACATTCTGCCGATTACAAAATGGGTAACTATGTCTCTCTACTCCCAACTACCAAACATAAAAGCTTGTCTGAACATAGCGGTTTTTCAACAAAAAATTCAAAATTCTGAAAAATCATTTCAAAGGTTTTATTTTGCTGCTCCGCATATCCCAAACTATATTAGGTACCAAGAAAAAGCACCTGAAATATGATTGCCAGGGGTCCACTGAACAATTTGATACCCATTATGCATAGGTTTACCAAAGTATCTGGCATTTAGAGACACCAATATGTAGTTAGCACATCCAAATTGTTCAGGACTTTACTTCAGCTACTGAGAAATCAACACATTGACTGCATTTTTTGTGGGGTAAAAACACAGAAATATATGTTTACCCCCCAAACCCATATATTTTTGAAAAGTACACATTCTACTGAATCTAAAATGGGTACCCATGCCTTTCAGCTCCAAACTACTGAGTCGCAAGGCTTTCCCAAAATTGTCGGTTTTGGTGAAATATCTGAAAATTTCCTCAAACCTTCAACTTCCCAGCACCATATCGCCCATGTATCATTACGTACTAAGAAAAAGCACCCTAAATATGATTGCCAGGGTTCCTCTGAACATTTTGGTGGTCATTGTTCATAAGTTTACCAAAGTATCTGGCATTTAGAGGCCCCAAAATGAAGTTAGCGCATACAAACAGTCCCGTGGGTAACCAGCTAATGAAAGATCAACACATTGACTGCATTTTTGTGGGGTAAAAACACAGAAATATATGTTTACCCCCCAAAACCCATATATTTTTGGAAAGTACACATTCTACCGAATCTAAAATGGGTACCCATGCCTTTCTGCTCATACTACTGAGTCGCAAGGCTTTCCCACAATTGTCGGTTTTGGTGAAATATCTGAAAATTGCCTCAAAGCTTCAACTTCCCAGCACCATATCACCCATGTATCGTTACGCACCAAGAAAAAGCACCCTAAATATGATTGCCAGGGTTCCTCCAAACAGTTTGGTGGCCTTGTTCATAGGTTTATCAAAGTATCTGGCATTTAGAGGCCTCAAAATGAAGTTAGCGCATACAAATAGTCTTGTGGGTAACTTCATCTAATGAAAAATCAACACATTGACTGCATTTTTGTGGGGTAAAAACACAGAAATATATGTTTACCCCCCAAACCCATATATTTTTGGAAAGTACACAATCTACTGAATCTAAAATGGGTACCCATGCCTTTCTGCTCCAAACTACTGAGTCGCAAGGCTTTCCCAAAGTTGTCGGTTTTGGTGAAATATCTGAAAATTGCCTCAAAGCTTCAACTTCCCAGCACCATATGACCCATGTGTCATTACGTACTAAGAAAAAGCACCCTAAATATGATTGCCAGGGTTCCTCTGAACATTTTGGTGGCCATTGTTCATAAGTTTACCAAAGTATCTGGCATTTAGAGTCCCCAAAATGAAGTTAGCGCATACAAACAGTCCCGTGGGTAACTTCAGCTAATGAAAAATCAACACATTGACTGCATTTTTGTGGGGTAAAAACACAGAAATATATGTTTACCCCCCAAAACCCATATATTTTTGGAAAGTACACATTCTACAGAATCTAAAATGGGTACCCATGCCTTTCTGCTCCAAACTACTGAGTCGCAAGGCTTTCCCACAATTGTCGGTTTTGGTGAAATATCTGAAAATTGCCTCAAAGCTTCAACTTCTCAGCACCATATCACCCATGTATCGTTATGCACCAAGAAAAAGCACCCTAAATATGATTGCCAGGGTTCCTCTGAACAGTTTGGTGGCCATTGTTCATAAGTTTACCAAAGTATCTGGCATTTAGAGGCCCCAAAATGAAGTTAGCGCATACAAACAGTCCCGTGGGTAACTTCAGCTAATGAAAAATCAACACATTGTCTGCATTTTTGTGGGGTAAAAACACAGAAATATATGTTTACCCCCCAAACCCATACATTTTTGGAAAGTACACATTCTACAGAATCTAAAATGGGTACCCATGCCTTATTGCTCCAAACTACTGAGTCGCAAGGCTTTCCCAAAGTTGTCGGTTTTGGTGAAATATCTGAAAATTGCCTCAAAGCTTCAACTTCCCAGCACCATATCACCCATGTGTCATTACGTACTAAGAAAAAGCATCCTAAATATGATTGCCAGGTTTCCTCTGAACATTTTGGTGGCCATTGTTCGTAAGATTACCAAAGTATCTGGCATTTAGAGGCCCCAAAATGAAGTTAGCGCATACAAACAGTCCCGTGGGTAACTTCAGCTAATGAAAAATCAACACATTGACTGCATTTTTGTGGGGTAAAACACAGAAATATATGTTTACCCCCCAAAACCCATATATTTTTGGAAAGTACACATTCTACAGAATCTAAAATGGGTACCCATGCCTTTCTGCTCCAAACTACTGAGTCGCAAGGCTTTCCCACAATTGTCGGTTTTGGTGAAATATCTGAAAATTGCCTCAAAGCTTCAACTTCTCAGCACCATATCACCCATGTATCGTTATGCACCAAGAAAAAGCACCCTAAATATGATTGCCAGGGTTCCTCCGAACAGTTTGGTGGCCATTGTTCATAGGTTTACCAAAGTATCTGGCATTTAGAGGCCCCAAAATGAAGTTAGCGCATACAAACAGTCCCGTGGGTAACTTCAGCTAATGAAAAATCAACACATTGACTGCATTTTTGTGGGGTAAAAACACAGAAATATATGTTTACCCCCCAAACCCATACATTTTTGGAAAGTACACATTCTACCGAATCTAAAATGGGTACCCATGCCTTATTGCTCCAAACTACTGAGTCGCAAGGCTTTCCCAAAGTTGTCGGTTTTGGTGAAATATCTGAAAATTGCCTCAAAGCTTCAACTTCCCAGCACCATATCACCCATGTGTCATTACGTACTAAGAAAAAGCACCCTAAATATGATTGCCAGGGTTCCTCCGAACAGTTTGGTGGCCATTGTTCATAGGTTTACCAAAGTATCTGGCATTTAGAGGCCCCAAAATGAAGTTAGCGCATACAAACAGTCCCGTGGGTAACTTCAGCTAATGAAAAATCAACACATTGACTGCATTTTTGTGGGGTAAAAACACAGAAATATATGTTTACCCCCCAAACCCATACATTTTTGGAAAGTACACATTCTACCGAATCTAAAATGGGTACCCATGCCTTATTGCTCCAAACTACTGAGTCGCAAGGCTTTCCCAAAGTTGTCGGTTTTGGTGAAATATCTGAAAATTGCCTCAAAGCTTCAACTTCCCAGCACCATATCACCCATGTGTCATTACGTACTAAGAAAAAGCACCCTAAATATGATTGCCAGGGTTCCTCCGAACAGTTTGGTGGCCATTGTTCATAGGTTTACCAAAGTATCTGGCATGTAGAGGCCCCAAAATGAAGTTAGCGCATACAAACAGTCCCGTGGGTAACTTCAGCTAATGAAAAATCAACACATTGACTGCATTTTTGTGGGGTAAAAACACAGAAATATATGTTTACCCCCCAAACCCATACATTTTTGGAAAGTACACATTCTACCGAATCTAAAATGGGTACCCATGCCTTATTGCTCCAAACTACTGAGTCGCAAGGCTTTCCCAAAGTTGTCGGTTTTGGTGAAATATCTGAAAATTGCCTCAAAGCTTCAACTTCCCAGCACCATATCACCCATGTGTCATTACGTACTAAGAAAAAGCACCCTAAATATGATTGCCAGGGTTCCTCCAAACAGTTTGGTGGCCATTGTTCATAGGTTTACCAAAGTATCTGGCATTTAGAGGCCCCAAAATGAAGTTAGCGCATACAAACAGTCCCGTGGGTAACTTCAGCTAATGAAAAATCAACACATTGACTGCATTTTTGTGGGGTAAAAACACAGAAATATATGTTTACCCCCCAAACCCATACATTTTTGGAAAGTGAACATTCTACAGAATCTAAAATGGGTACCCATGCCTTATTGCTCCAAACTACTGAGTCGCAAGGCTTTCCCAAAGTTGTCGGTTTTGGTGAAATATCTGAAAATTGCCTCAAAGCTTCAACTTCCCAGCACCATATCACCCATGTGTCATTACATACTAAGAAAAAGCACCCTAAATATGATTGCCAGGGTTCCTCTGAACATTTTGGTGGCCATTGTTCATAAGTTTACCAAAGTATCTGGCATTTAGAGTCCCCAAAATGAAGTTAGCGCATACAAACAGTCCCGTGGGTAACTTCAGCTAATGAAAAATCAACACATTGACTGCATTTTTGTGGGGTAAAAACACAGAAATATATGTTTACCCCCCAACCCCATATATTTTTGGAAAGTACACATTCTACTGAATCTAAAATGGGTACCCATGCCTGGCGGTTTTGGTGAAATATCTGGAAATTGCCTCAAAGCTTCAACTTTCCAGCATCGTATACTGAACACTTTGATGCCCAATATGCATAGATATACCAACTTACAGATGCAGCCACTTTGGTTTGTCTGTTTGACACAGAATAACTAAACACAGATATCCCATTTATCTCATTTAACACAGAAAACTGCGTCACAACATCCCATCTAATTAAAGCATTCACCATTGTGAACAATGGAGCTTTGGTATGCTAATGAAAAGGTTAAATGCATTAAATGAGTTAAGATGACTTAAGATAACACAGTTTCTTCAATTACCCCTGAGTCATGACGCATTTAACTCACAAATACAAGTGGCTTCATCTGTATGTGGCGCACAGAGACCCCCAAATGACAATAGTGTATATACATTTTCACGGCTGACGCGCTGGCTGCTGCAATATAAGCACCTGGTGTGTGTATTATGCAACATTAGACCCCCCTAACAGTACAGAGACCCCAAAAAACCATATATTTTCAGAAAGTACACATTCTGACGAATCCAATATGGGTAAATAAGTGTTTCTACTGCAAACTGCCAAACTGCAAAGCAATGCTGAACATAACGGTTTTTATCAAATTTCTGAAAATCGTCACAAAGCTTGAATTTTACCCCATTATATGCCCCACATTTCGTAACTTAGCATAAAACATCCTAAATATGAATGCCAGGGGTCTACTGAACACTTTGATGCCCAATATGCATAGATATACCAAACTATGTGGAACACAGAGACCCCCAAATGACAATAGTGTATATACATTTTCACGGCTGACGCTCTGGCTGCTGCAATATGAGCACCTGGAGTGTGTATTATGCGACATTAGACCCCCCTAACAGTACAGAGACCCCAGAAAACCATATATTTTCAGAAAGTACACATTCTGACGAATCCAATATGGGTAAATAAGTGTTTCTACTGCAAACTGCCAAACTGCAAAGCAATGCTGAACATAACGGTTTTTATCAAATTTCTGAAAATCATCACAAAGCTTGAATTTTACCCCATTATATGCCCCACATTTCGTAACGTATCAGCATAAAACATCCTAAATATGAACGCCAGGGGTCTACTGAACACTTTGATGCCCAATATGCATAGATATACCAAACTATGTGGCGCACAGAGACCCCCAAATGACAATAGTGTATATACATTTTCACGGCTGACGCACTGGCTGCTGCAATATGAGCACCTGGTGTGTGTATTATGCGACATTAGACCCCCCTAACAGTACAGAGACCCCAGAAAACCATATATTTTCAGAAAGTACACATTCTGACAAATCCAATATGGGTAAATAAGTGTTTCTACTGCAAACTGCCAAACTGCAAAGCAATGCTGAACGTAACGGTTTTAATCAAATTTCTGAAAATCGTCACAAAGCTTGAATTCTACCGCATTATATGCCCCACATTTCGTAACGTATCAGCATAAAACATCCTAAATATGAACACCAGGGGTCTACTGAACACTTTGATGCCCAATATGCATAGATATACCAAACTATGTGGTGCACAGAGACCCCCAAATGGATATATAGTAGATAAAATTTACAAGGCAAAACAAAATAAGGCAGTAAAGAGTGAAATGCAAAAAAATCCAATAAAACCACAAAAATCAATGTTTTTTTCCAGACTAGTGTTATCGGCCGTCAGAATCACAGTTTGAATATTTTAGCTGGGCCAAACAGGTTATACGGCTAGAAACAAGTGAACACAACATACGCAGAGCTGAAAATGCAATAAAATGGCTAAAAATTCAATAAAATGGCTAAAAATGCACCAAAATTGCAATATAATCACCGAAATAACATAAAAAAAATATTGCACAGTACGGTTAGCAAATACGCTATTCGTAATGGCAATAAAACATTTTTTTCAGCCAAAAAAAGAGACGATGCGATAAGAAAAAAAAAAAAAAAGCCACAATGCCATGTATGTGCGTGTGCGTGTGTACAAATGGTAAATTACATGTTATGTGCGCGTGTGTGCGTGTGCACGTGTGTGTAAGAGCAGTGAGTGTAAGTGACCCCCCCAATCCCCAAAAATGTATGTGTAAGTGTGTGTAAGTGTGAATCTAAGTGTGTATTACTGTAATAACTGTGTGTTGGTGTGTTTGTGTGTGTAATTGTTGCACTAACCTGAAAAAGTCGCTGGAGACTGTTGCACACGATCAGGAAGAGCCCCTGGAAGAAATCTGCGACGTCTTCTGTGTCCCTGTGCTGTGGGGTCGGAGATCTCCGGCGCGGTGTAGGCTACAGCAGCAGGACACGTAAGTAACACGTGCCTGCTGCTGTTTTTGGGCCCCTGGGCGATCGCGCCCCAGGGGCCACTCGATCCCCTGCTCTGCTCGTTGCCTAGGGGCAGGGGATCGAAGCGGAATGGAGCGAGCGGCTCTAACAGCCGCTCCTCCGCTCCAGAACCCGGAAGTGCTGCAGAACGTAGAATCTACGTTCTGTGGCATTTCAAGTTACTTTTCCACAGAACGTAGATTCTACATTCTGTGGCACTTAAAGGGTTAATTACTAATCAGCCTTATATTGTGACATTTCTATTCTATGTGTACTGTATATTGTGAGTGGGTCCCTAAGCTCAGTAAGTGACAGCAGCACAGAGCATGTGCAGTGAATCAGCAGAAAAGAAGATGGGGAGCTACTGGGGCATCTTTGGAGATACTGATTTTTACTGCTAAAGGGCTGTGGTTGCCTTGGGCTGGTACAGAAGCACAAAACATAATGTACATCTCTACCTACTTCTTTAGTTCGGCTTTAGTTCTCCTTTAAGACTGATAGCATTTTATTGGTTTGGCTGTGCAATTTCACAGTGGCGCAATGACTTAAACATGTTAGTAAATGAACGTAAGCGCCAACGTGACAAGCTATTTACTTCTTACAATTACAGATCCATATCACGATATTTATCAGTACCCTTGCACACTGTTACTTGTAGCACCCGAATAAAGCTTTCTCGCCCATTAGCCTAGGTTAATGGGTGAGAAAACCTCAAGGTGAACCAGAAGGTGACATTGAGAACCGCTCTATGTTGTATTACTCACACTCGTTTTCACTCGGTGTCTGCCAATCAAAACTCTTCCGCGATGCCACAGCAAATCAGAAGCTGCGCGGAAAGCGCGTTTGACACCCGCCCCTCCTGTGATAGGTCACACTGACAGGAACTCTGTAACTATTTGCTGGCTGATCCGATTGCGGTCAAATCCTCTTCACATTGATTGGCTCGGGCGGTCTTTACAGCAGTAGTTTAATCTCGTTTGCTCTGGGAGGGTGACATTGGGCGGCGCTATTTGCAAGTCTTGTCTCTCGTACTCGGCTGAAGGAGGTCAGTCATCCATTTCTACGACGGGATCTGCTGCAGGCCTTACACTTTCATCATGGCTCAGGCAGCTCAAAGGCTTGTAAAGGCCGTAACCACAAAGACTCCTCAGCTTGTTGGCGGTAAGAACTAAGATAGACGAGCCGAAGTCAGAGTACTTTGTCCTATTGACTATATACACATTGTATTTGTTCCTGTTCTGCATGAGGCATGGTCGTAACCTGGTAACCTTGGAAACTGTACCGTAATTAATGCAATATTTGCGGCTATTTCAGTTCTGGTATATTTGGTAGTCTGGTCGCTGCTCTTTCATTTCCGCTGTCAGTTTCCGAGTGAGATGAGACTGGTGTTTAAATCAGCAGTTATGCTGCTTTTACTCTCTCAAAATGATAAAAAAAAGTGTTCATTAATTAAAGAGAACTGAAATCCAAGTCCCCAGTACTGATTCCCGTACCACAATATGGAAACCATCCTCCCCATTTCTGTCTTCAAAATACAAGGTTACTGATATGGCCCCTGTCTTCCTAATCGAATTGCTACTGAAAGCAATATCTGCCTGGTCGCATTTCAGTTCACTTTTAGTATGATGCAGTGAGTGATATTCTGAGACAAGTCGCAATTGGCTTTTATTTGTATTTTTTTTTAGAGTTATTTAGCTTTTTATTCTGCAGCTATCCATTTTGCAATTTAAGCAAATGGATTGCTAGGGTCCAAATTCCCCTAGCAACCATGCACTGATTTGAATAAAGGACTGGAATATGAATAGGAGAGAGCCCGAGTAGAACAATGAGTATTAAAAAGTAGTAACAATTAATCTGTAGAGTTAAGGAGCGATTTGTTTTTTAGATGGGGTCAGTGACCCCATTTGAAGGCTGGAAAGTCAGAGGACAAAAAAAGAAATTAAGGATCATTTGTAAAGTTTCTTAGAATTGGCCGTTCTATAACATACTAAAAGTTAACTTCAAGGTGAACCACCCCTTTAAAAAGACTTTAATTGTCCTGATTGCCATTGATACTAATACAGTAGAGCAGTAGCAAGCTCTCCTCCTGCTGAGCTTCCAATTCCCACAATGCATTGCACTCTACTGTGTTCTCGTTCTTTATAGGTGTATAACATTGTGGAAATGGGCATTTTGACTGGAGTATAACTGACTTTCTTGTAGTCTGTAATTTGGATAAATATCCTTTAAAAGGGGAAGTAAAGTCTAAATATAAACATGAACTTACTGCACCAGAAGCCTAATAAAACATGATTTATTATGCTTTCAAAGTTGGCCACAGGGGGTCATCATCTTGTGACTTTGTTAAACATCTTTGCAAAACCAAGACTACCCATATACTCAGTGTGGTCTGAGCTTCAGTTGGGAGGTTAAAGGGATACTGTCATGGGAAAAAACATTTTTTCAAAATGAATCAGTTAATAGTGCTGCTCCAGCAGAATTCTGCACTGAAATTAATTTCTCAAAAGAGCAAACAGATTTTTTTTTTATATTCAATTTTCAAATCTGACATGGGGCTAGACATATTGTCAATTTCCCAGCTGCCCCATGTCATGTGACTTGTGCTCTGATGAAGTTCAATCACTCTTTACTGCTGTACTGCAAGTTGGAGTTATATCACCCCCCCCTCCCACCCCCCCAGCAGCCAAACAACAGAACAATGGGAAGGTAACCAGGTAACAGTTCCCTAACACAAGATAACAGCTGCCTGGTAGATCTAAGAACAACACTCAATAGTAAAAACCCATGTCTCACTGAGACACATTCAGTTACATTGAGAAGGAAAAACAGCAGCCTGGCAGAAAGCATTTCTCTCCTAAAGTGCAGGCACAAGTCACGTGACCAGGGGCAGCTGGGAAATTGACAAAATGTCTAGCCCCATGTCAGATTTCAAAATTAAATATAAAAAAATCTGCTCTTTTGAGAGATTGATTTCAGTGCAGAATTCTGCTGGAGTAGCACTATTAATTGATGTGTTTTGAAAAAAACATGTTTTCCGATGACAGGCTCCCTTTAAGTTTAGGGATCGTCATAAATTATCAAAACAGCACAAATCAAATAATATCTGCCATAGACGCTGATACAGCAAGACTGATTAATAATCAGAATATGCAGACTGCACTGGGTCTATGGATACAAATCTGTACACAGTCGTCGGCTGCTCTACAGGGAAACAAACAAAGCTGTTCAAGTTCTGGGAATTAAGGTGGGGGGACTCCCCCTGCCATTTGAAAGTATGATTCATTCCCTGCAGAGTAGTTAGGGACCGTTGGAGGTTTCCCATTTGCTGCAAGTAAATGAAGGGGGGGGGGATACAGCCAGGTTTATTATAAAAACAGTACACATTTTTTAATTAAAGTATTTTGGAGATAGATTACTTTTTCATTAAAGTTGTTAAATCAGGTGTAGGTAAAGGACCCTCTTTTTATCCTCACTGTGTTAGGTTCCTCAAACAGAGCATAGGAGCCGCCCCTTCTCCTTGTCTTCATAAATCCAAATCAACCACTCTGGAGAACCAATATCATCAAACAAGTGATTGTTTATTCTGTAGCACTACATGTTTCGGATCTATGTGATCCTTCCTCAGGTGCCAGTGTTCACAGTGTACATAACCCAATAGCCCAACATTTAAACACAAGAAAAACACCAACAAGATTGTTAGTTCCACAATGTGGCCAGACTTCGTTAATTCCATTAACAATTTCAAATGCAGTACTGCCCTCCAGGGGCCTACTCCAGAAGTACATGACACTTAAGACAATAGTATTAATATAAACATTGTTTCAAATCTTTCGTACCTGTTACAATCAATCAGTCTATTCAATATTGCTACTGTTCATTTCCTGTAATAAATCAAGAGCTTTACTACAAAAAGCATTTTAGACTGTGTGCATCATTTAAGCCATATGGTTCCAGTGTATTTAACATATCAATCCATTTTGCCTCACATTGTAATAGCAATTTTTTTCGGTCACCACCTCTCATTGGTAATTTAACCTCTTCTAGTACAAGCCATCTAAAAAACAAAGAGCTGAACAAATACCATTCGTATCCAAATTCGGACCTAACACGGTTATGTACACTGTGTTCTCCAGAGTGGTGATTTGGATTTACTTTTTCATTAAAGAAAGTAAAAAATGGGATTTTATTGATTGGCCTTTACATCACCTTTAAGTCTACACTGTAGTAAAGGCTATGTCATATTTCAGAACATTTTGGATATTGGGTTTCCAGATCATCTATCCCATACCTGTATCTGTAGTTAGTATTGAAAAAAAACATGTTTTCCGATAACAGGATCCAGGGGTGCTTCGACAATGAGGCAAGTTGAGGCCTCAGACGGCAGTGCCCCACTAGGTACCAGGGGCAGCAAAAATGCTGCTTCTGGTACTTTAAGAATGAATTTCTGGGGGAGGGGGGGCAGCAACAACTGCTGCTGCCTCAGGCGGCGGAGGGGCCAGGATCGCCCCTGACAGGATCCCTTTAAGCAGTTGATTAACAGACTTGGAAGAGAATTGACTTTTGCTGCACTGTTTCAGTGGTCAGAACCAGGGAACAGAAATGGATGAACATATATTTTTTTCGGTAGCAATTATAAAGTTTAAAATGTAATAGATGTATTTAATGTGCAATGGAAAGTTACTTAGAATTATTTATTCTTTCATTATTACATGTGGTGGAGAGAATAGCAAGGTCCAGCAATGTGTATATTGAAGGGTCAGGGTCAAATGTTTGTTTTTTTTTGTGTGTGTCACAACAAGCATTGGCGCTCACCAAATTTCACATCAAATCCTGGTTGCTTTTTCAAATAGTTAGATATACACACACACATACATATGTAAGTAAATCACCCCCAAATTGATGAATAATCAACCTGAGGTATAGACAATGCTGGGGTAGTGCTTGTGGCATCAGTACACATTTGAAACAATTATCTTGCTTCAAATTGAATGGGTTCAGATGACTGTTGCCTAAACCAGTTGCTGGTAAATACACAACAAAATGGGTTACAGGGGTGTAAAGTAATAGAGGTCACCCTTGAAAAGGAGAGTATCTGTATGACCATAAAGTCAAGATCACATGAATAAGCAGCTGCTCCAAGAATTATTTAAAAATCCTACTCTTTGTAGTGATATAAACCTAATTTGAGATATATATCTATCTATATATATATATATATCTATATATCTATATATATATATATCTATATCTATATTATATATATATATATATATATCTATATCTATATCTATATATATATATATATCTATATCTATATATATATATATATCTATATATCTATATATATATATATATATATATATATATATATATATATATATATATATATATATAATTTTTTTTTTTTATTTAAAGAAGTCTGGAGCCATGAGTGAGGGAGCATGAAAAGCCAGCTAGACCTGGCTTAGGAAACCAGAAGAATTGTAGTTCACATCTAGTTCTCTTCTAGCCTATATTCAAGTGTACTATACAAAAACATTTTGTGGTTTTGTTTTTTTTCTACAACATGACATTTTTAGCCCAGTAAGAAAGCATTACCCAAATGCAAGGCATACAGAATAATCTAGTTACTCTTAAAGGGGATTTAAAAAGGATTGAAAAAAGTATGGCCGCTGTGCTGCCACATGGGGCTGATTCTCAGCCTGCGAATAATCATCCCTTGCACTCTCATCGGCCCTTTCATGTGTATGCACCAGATTGGCCTGGGTGAAGGCACATTGAGTGGCTTTCAGCACCAAAATGCATATTTGGATGTTTGGTGAGAATCAGTCCCTTGTTGCATTAGCCATAGGCACAATCTATACTGACTTCTGATTGATTCCAGCTATACAGAGAGGACTGTGGGGCTGAATATGGTACTTGAGCATCTGAGGCAGCATAAGGTCCTGAATAACCAACTCTCAGTGCTTGAACTTTTGTGTTGCTATTTATATTTTAAAGCAAGTGAATAGATGGATTGAATAGATGCATGATTTGTAAAATGTGAAAAAATTGCTTCTCTGTCTTACAGCTGCTGTTGGTTACTCCCGTCCACGACTTTCTACTTTTTGGTACTATGCCAGAGTTGAGCTCGCCCCTCCAAGTCCTGCAGAGATCCCAAAAGCCATTGAGAGCATAAAGGGTCTGGCCAAGTCTTTTCAAAGAGGCCGCTTGTCTGAGCTCACTGTCCGGGTAAGAAATAAGGGAGGGATGATTTCTTCATCAATGAATAGAACTGGGTTTTTAGTCCATTTTAAGCAGGATTTAGCCAAATCCTTGTACCTGGCCAAACAGAATCCGAATCCTTAAAATCATGTGACTTTTCATCACAAAACAAGAAAGTAGGAAAAAAAAAGTCTTGCCTCCTTTTTCCCTCCCTCTCACTGATTTGCATATGCAAATGAATGTTCTGATTTGGTTCGGTATTCAGCTGAATCTTTCACAAAGGATTCAGGGATTCTGCTAAATCCAAAATAGTGAATATGGTGCATCCCTTTTCCAGGTTCATATTTGCATATTCTGTATTTCAGTGCCATGTAACACATTTTATTTGAAAATTAATTGATATTATGTTTATATTTGCTGATGACCTTATGTGCCTGTTCTGTTGATGCTGCCTCCTTGCAATGAACAGCAGCAATTTAGACTTTGCTCTATGATTGTATCACTGGACGATCCTGTTGAAATCATCACCTTAGGGGCAATTTTGTGCACTGAAGTTTGGATAGGAAGGTCCAAAACTTAACAGGAGCCATGGATAAATTCAGAATAGTTTACACATTTTTGTTTGTGTCTGGCACTTTTCATACATGCCAAACCTAATTTTCCTCAATCTTGTCTCAACAGGAGACCCTGCGAAATGGTCTGGTAGCTACAGAGGTCCTTATGTGGTTTTATATTGGGGAGTGCATCGGAAAAGGTGGCCTTGTGGGATACAACGTTTGAGTCTCTGTTTTCCCACTTCCAATATTGTGATAATGACATCATGGACTCAATAAACAATATATAAGTTCTTCTTCCTCATTGTCACTTCATTCATTATCCCATTTATTTTGTCAATCGTAAAGGATCTTGTTTTCTTGTTCTAGGTGGCTTTATTATATCATTGGGAAAGTTTTACCCCTTTCTGTCAGATGAGTTCTGCAAATTTCTAAGTAATGTGAGTCACTGGTATTGACATTTTTTTGGTAATTAAATCACAGGTACTCCTGTATCATGCAAACAATTGCAAAAAAAAGTAATGCTTTTGTAAAGGCAAGGAAGGATTCCCAACTTTTCATGAAAATGTTGATGGTAGAGAGCTAGGGTTGGCACCTTTATTAAAAAATTTTACTGGCCAGTGGGGGGCGGGCACCAAAGGGGGGGGCCGTGATGCTAAAAGGGGCGGGGCTACGGGTGTGATGCAAAAGGGGCGGAGCAACAGCGCTGCGAAAAAAAGTAAGTTCTTTTCGAATTGGGGGCAGGCCAGGGGCTTTTTTTAGAGGGTATTTCAAATTACCGACAATTGCATTGCCGGTAAATTTGCAATACCGGCCCTGGCCTTGGCAGGTGTTTTACCGGCTAGGCCGGTAAAATACCGGCCAGGTGGCAACTCTATAGAGAGCACTGTTTTGTTTAACCTGTTTGGATGTTGGATGAATGATTACTGCTGTTCCTAGTCATCTGAACGAACACAGATAAGTCATTTAAACAAGGCCCTTCAATTTGATACAGGAAAGAGGATGACTCCAAGAGACATTATTTGTGATGGAAACAAACACACTTTTTTCTTTAGTTATTCAGCCATCATAATGACCCAGAATTTTAAGTACTTTCTTATGGAAATAGTAGTATTAACAGATAGCCCTAGCTACAGTATGTGTTGTGTATGTTTGGGGGTGGGGGAGAAGTAGCCCTTCCAGAAAATGTTTGATATGTAGTAAAATGGTAGTAATTTGTCACCAATTGTAGCCATCAGTCTACAATCATTGTTTACACATACTGTAGGTACGGTTTGCTGAACACTTCAGCCCAAATACCAAACTAAATCCTGGATTAACGCAACGCTACTGGGGACCCATATTGGTCTACAAATATACATTGTTTGATAACTGGAAATACTTAATATTGCGAAATGATTTGTACTAAGAAACATGGGAAGGTGGTGAAGGATAGGGGTCCCACCAAATATTTTTTTTTTTGGGGTGGAGCCAGCACATTGTAGGTAAGTCACTGCAAGAGGCTGTGTAGTTTTTGACATATTACATTATATTTTGTTTATTTGTTTCTAGTTGTCACTGTTGTGGTTGTTCAGTTGTTCTACTATTACATATTAGTTCAAGATTGTCTGATCTTTGTATCAGTGCAGATTCTGTGAACTACACCACCTATGCTTATTGCTAAAATTTCCCTTACCGTTATTTCCCATTCCTTTTAGTCTGATCAGCTGCACACAGCAGCCTTCCACCCCCTTATTAGGACAGTAGGAACAAGAAATCGGACCCCCCCCCCCCTTTGTGTGTCACAAAAACATTGAATGCAGTTTATGCTTACTAGGGAATTTATGGTAAATACAATTTCAACTTTCAAGTAAGAAAAAAAAAAAGGTGTATTATTGATTGAAGAATATATTGACCAAAGGCTGCTTCCTGGAAAGCATAAATATCTAGTCGATAATGATTGCCAAACATATTGTGGCTTTGCCCACACGGCTGCTGTAGCTCTAATATAATTTCATTTTACAAATACAGGTGTGGGATCTGTAATCTGGAAACCCATTATCCAGAAAGCTCAATTACATAGACTCCATTTTATGCAAATCAACATTTTTTAAAATGATTTTCTTTTTCTCTGTAGTAATAAAACAGAACCTTGTACTTGATCTAAACTAAAATATAATTAATCCTTATTGGAAGCAAAATTAGCCTTTTGGGGTTATTTAATGTTTACTTGATATTCTAGTAGACTAAAGGTATGAAGATCCAAATTACGGAATGATGCCTTATCCGGAAAACCCTAGGTCCAGAGCATTCTGGATAACAGGTTCCATACCTGTATACAGGGGTGCAACTACAGAGGAAGCAGACCCTGCGGTTGCAGGGGGACCCAGGAGTTTAGGGGCCCAATGAGGCCCTAATTAATGATCACTTGTAATATCTCTTGGTAGAATATCAATATTCTGTGGCCCTAAATTGAATTTTCTGTGGGGCCCAGTAACATCTATGCCTGTATACGTATAGTCAGGATTGTCAGCAACAGGGCTGTATTTACATAGTGGACGTCCCTAGGCCCACTGCCATTCTTTGCCCCCATTCCCTCCTTTTTATTCGTTCATCATCGGGACCGGAGCAATGTGGATTGGTGCACAAGGAATTTCAAAAATGATTGTATCTCCTGCGCATCCCCAGTGTTTCTGAACCAATGTGAGTGTGGTTGGGCAGGATGCGGGGGTGCAATGAGGCTGTGACCACAACATACATATAGCCAAATACAAGAGATCCTCTGCACTCAACCCATTATCAATATATTTAAGACAGCGACATTTTGTGCATACTGCTACTGAAAAAAGACAACAAAGATTAATAAGTGTACCTTATGCCAACAAACGCTGCACAGACAGGCAAGGATATCTGCTCAGATTGCAGACGTGAGGCTCTTGTTACACCACTAGAAGGGTCTATTAATAGTGAAGTACATCTCCCTACATCAGCCGAGGCTCAACATGTACCCAAACAGTATAAGGAAGTTATGAGATGGATTAAATCCACAATCCAGTCCACTATACATCAATCAACCAAAACAAAATCATGCAAAAGACACAGGGAAGACCTCCTCTTTTAGCTCCCACTTCATGCTAGAACAGGATATAGAGGGCAGTGAGGAAGACCAGATCGTGGGATCAGATGACCCAGATACTGAAACATCTTACTCAGACTGAACACAGAGGTAACCACATCCAAGACAGATAGTATCAATTACCCAAACAAATGCTGGACATGTTAGAAATTAAGAACAATACTACTCCCCTGTCTAAAGCAGAGTACTTGGAATACAGACCAAGAAAGAGTATTCCCAGTACCAAAACTGGTGCAATGGGCCATTGACACTGAATGGACACAGCCAGATTGCAGGATTGCCTTAATTCAGAGGTTTTATAGTATATACTATAAGAGGTGCGTGTCTATGAAAAGATTGAGATTATGTGTATATACATCCGCCACAGTTGATCTACCAGAACAGCAGGATTCTGGTGCCACAAGATGATGTAAAGGCCACCAGCTGATATTAAACCTACAGAAGATTAATTCTGCCCTAAAATTCACAGCTACGTCCTCAGTCAACACAGTAGTAGCCACTAAAATTCACCAGAGAACAACTGTTCAGGCCCGACTTCCAACAAATAATATCCAAGGTGACAGGAGGTAAGAACACATTCATACCATTGGAAAAGAGACCAAGAAGTGATCAGTATGGTTGATCTCAACCACAAAGACATGACTTCCAACAGGGTTGCTCCTTTCGACCATTCAGACGATCCACCTACAGGAACTCACCACCTAACAGGAACCAAAAAAAGGAGGACACCCTGGTCACAGCAGGCTCCTCCCTCCAAAAGAACAACAAACCCCAGAAACACATCATGATGCCACAGTATTAGTGCAGGTAGGCGCTTACACTGTCTTAATTCCAAGAGTTATGGCAGAAAACCATCTCAGACAACTAGGTCATCTCAATCATACAACAAGGGCAGGCTGTAGTGCAATGACTATTAGCATTGTGGCTGGGATACACAAAGTAGAGTCCAGGTTTTGAAACCTAAACCTGACCCAAAACCTGCATTTTTACCCAGATGAGACCAACCCACTGACCACCACAAACCAAATAGTTTTCTGCTCTTAGGCCGGCTCCATTTTTGCTGGTAAAATCTTTCAGGCCCTGCAACATTTTATTAATGAATCCTTAATATGGCAGGGTTGTTTGCCTTTCTTCCACTTGCCAGTGTAATTTTGAGGGGCTGAAAAAGAAAGAAATTATAGTTTCAGTAAAAATCATACAATAACGATA
The DNA here is from genome assembly GCA_038501925.1 of Xenopus petersii. Taxonomy (NCBI): domain Eukaryota; kingdom Metazoa; phylum Chordata; class Amphibia; order Anura; family Pipidae; genus Xenopus; species Xenopus petersii. The sequence continues at coordinate 56,052,433 of CM076684.1, forward strand.
AAATGGGAATAAAGTTTATAACCATTCCATTGATCTAAACAAGTGTGTTGCCCCACTGTGTTGGATATAATCTGGTATTGTGTAAAGTAGATTTGCAATTATTAACATGGGGCTACATTTTTTGCCCTCTGGTCTACCTTAAATATCTGTTGTCCACGTATAAAATTCATGATATCAGGAGTTCCTAATATCATACTTATTTAAGCTTCCCAGACCTACATATAGAACACTCATGGTAACTACATTCACTGCTTCACATTAACCCTTAAAACATGAAAAACTTAAAATATCTCACCATGGTTCCAACAATGTTGCTTTTCTCTCTTCCACTTTGGGGGCAAATTTTCAAAGGCTAAAAATCACAAGATAGTAATGCATTGTGAATAAAGGTTATTTCTGCATATAGCTTGATTTATGCACGTTGTGTCCAAGAACATTATAGCATCAACAGGTACAGGCACGGGACTTGTTATTCAGAATGCTTGGGACCTGGATATATTAGTATATTGAATGTTTCTTCATTTACCTTGCAGAGCTTACATTCCTCAATTTCTCAATTAATAGCTCTATATGGCTTTATCAAGTTAATCTACCCCCTGTGCTATTGGCTTGAACTTCATACAAGCACAGGGACAGCATATAATCCCTGTACAGATAGTAGCAGTGGTAGTAGTAGTAGTCAGTAGTTACATAGTCAGAGTCAAGCCAAGGATCATTGTGCTGCAAGTTGGCAATTCCAGTCTTAATATATGTTCCTACCGCACACTCGCCTTTCCTCTCACTGCGTTGGTGGTGCTGGTTTCTCCGTTGACCCCGGCCAGGTCCCTTAGCAACAGCAAACAAGAAACGGATCCGCACACACGCTATTATCAGCAGCTGGGGGGACACCCCTCTTTATTATATCACCTCGTGATCAAAGTTTCGGGGGGATAAACCTCCCTTCATCAGGATAAAAATACAAATGTGAACAGTCCCTATATTGGTGAAGCCCCTCCAGTCTTAATGCCATCAGTTCTAATAGTTATGTGTATAGGAGGGGGTCACAGAGCATTAACGTCCATAATATTGAAACGTCAAGCTTCCAAATGTTTTTAGATTCTCAAAAGAAAGTGAACTGTGAATTATTAACAGCCAACAACTTACTTATTTTTCTTTTTTTAGGCATGCCTCCTCTTTCGTTCATATTTTTAGGCATGCCGCCTCTTTCATTCATATTTTCAGGCATGCCGCCTCTTTCGTCCATATTTATGTGGCCTAAAAGATAAATAAAGATATATAACTATACATATTGAAATACTATTCAAATGTCAAGCTTCCAAAAGTATTCAAATTCTCTGAAGAATGTGAACTGTGAATTATCAACAGCCAAGAGCTTACCTGTCTTTCTCTTTTTAGGCAGGCAGCCTATTTCTTCCATATTTATGTTGCCTAGAAGATAGATAAATGTATATATATATATATATATATATATATATATATACACAGTGGTATGAAAAACTATTTCCCCCCTTCCTGATTTCTTATTCTTTTGCATGTTTGTCACACTTAAATGTTTCTGCTCATCAAAAACCGTTAACTATTAGTCAAAGATAACATAATTGAACACAAAATGCAGTTTTTAAATGAAGGTTTACGTTATTAAGGGAGAAAAAAAACTCCAAATCTACATGGGCCTGTGTGAAAAAGTGATTGCCCCCCTTGTTAAAAAATAACTTAACTGTGGTTTATCACACCTGAGTTCAATTTCAATGGTTATAAAGCCATTTCTAAAGCTTTGGGACTCCAGCGAACCACAGTGAGAGCCATTATCCACAAATGGCAAAAACATGAAACAGTGGTGAACCTTCCCAAGAGTGGCCGGCCGACCAAAATTACCCCAAGAGCGCAGAGACAACTCATCCAAGAGGCCACAAAAGACCCCAGGACAACATCTAAAGAACTGCAGGCCTCACTTGCCTCAATTAAGGTCAGTGTTCACGACTCCACCATAAGAAAGAGACTGGGCAAAAACGGCCTGCATGGCAGATTTCCAAGGCGCAAACCACTTTTAAGCAAAAAGAACATTAAGGCTCGTCTCAATTTTTCTAAAAAACATCTCAATGATTGCCAAGACTTTTGGGAAAATACCTTGTGGACCGACGAGACAAAAGTTGAACTTTTTGGAAGGTGCGCGTCCCGTTACATCTGGCGTAAAAGTAACACAGCATTTCAGAAAAAGAACATCATACCAATAGTAAAATATGGTGGTGGTAGTGTGATGGTCTGGGGTTGTTTTGCTGCTTCAGGACCTGGAAGACTTGCTGTGATAGATGGAACCATGAATTCTACTGTCTACCAAAAAATCCTGAGGGAGAATGTCCGGCCATCTGTTTGTCAACTCAAGCTGAAGCGATCTTGGGTGCTGCAGCAGGACAATGACCCAAAACACACCAGCAAATCCACCTCTGAATGGCTGAAGAAAAACAAAATGAAGACTTTGGAGTGGCCTAGTCAAAGTCCTGACCTGAATCCTATTGAGATGTTGTGGCATGACCTTAAAAATGCGGTTCATGCTAGAAAACCCTCAAATAAAGCTGAATTACAACAATTCTGCAAAGATGAGTGGGCCAAAATTCCTCCAGAGCGCTGTAAAAGACTTGTTGCAAGTTATCGCAAACGCTTGATTGCAGTTATTGCTGCTAAGGGTGGCCCAACCAGTTATTAGTTTTAGGGGGCAATTACTTTTTCACACATGAAAATGTAGATTTGGATTTCTTTTCTCCCTAAATAATAAAAACCCTCATTTAAAAACTGCATTTTGTGTTTACTTGTTATATCTTTGACTAATAGTTAAATGTGTTTGATGATCAGAAACATTTTGTGTGACAAACATGCAAAAGAATAAGAAATCAGGAAGGGGGCAAATAGTTTTTCATACCACTGTATGTATATATAGAAAAATAGTGTTAACAGAATATCTTCTATCTTCTATAATATGATGTATTTTACAACTATGGGGTCATTTATGGTGCAGAACGCAGTGTGCAAACAAATATGACACAATCAGCCACTTTTTTGCACTTTGCCCACTGTGTGGACACAGGCCTCAACACTCAGGCCCTGGTAAATCTAGGGGGGGCACTTGTTTGCAGGACTGAATATAGTTGTAACTACAAAATGATACTTGTATAAATCTAATCATCCCCAACTTTGTTACGTGGCTCGAAAATGCCCTGACTAAAAACTAAAAACCCATTTTTCTTTTTCTGTTAACTGGCCCATAGTCCGCTTTGGTGGTATCTAGTAGGAAAATATAGATATATTTAATTTTATCAGCTCAGTACACATGGCATACAATATAAATATAATTATGTACATGGCAGGATTTAATAATGGTATAACCTACCAGCAGTTGGGCTCTCTAACTGGGCTTTTTTGCACCTTGGCTTGAAGTTGACTGGCCCATCGTCTGCTTTGGTGGGATCTACTTTATAGATATCATTAATTTTATAAGCTCAGTACACATGGCATACAATATAAATATTAATATGTACATGGCAGGATATAATAACGGTATAACTTACCAGCAGTTGGGTGCTCTGTCTTTTTTCAAACTTGGTGTGAAGTTTTGGTTGACTGGATAAAAATAAATATTTTCCATAAAAATCATAGTATAATGATAAAATGGCAATTATAGTTGTAAAGATAAGAATCTAACAGGGTATAGGCACATGGGCAGTGAATTTGAATGCAATTCCCATTACAGCTCACTGGAGTACCACAAGCCTACACTGACATTATCCCTACAGACAGATCAATGAAATTCCACCTACCGAAAGTTGGGCGCCGCAACTAAAGATCATATTATAATAATAAACAAGAGAAATATTATTTTATACAAACACAATGTCATTTGAATTTCTTTCACCCTCATTCATATTATCTGGCCAGGATCCTCCCAGTATAACCATTAAAATCACTGGCTGCCATTTGAAAAAGGATTGGTTGCTATGGATTACTGCCAAAGTGCAAATTTGCCCAAATTTGATTAATGACAAACATAGGACCAAAAGCACTTGATGGAAGGGCAGCCTGGTGGCACTTTAAGATGATATTTAGGGTGAGTGTCTATCTGCTGTTTTTGTATTTGTAAAAGTGCAGTTTATGGGATAATTAGGTTAAGACTAATTGGAAACTTCTGGATATTCTTGATATGGGTCAAAGGAAAAGGGGATGTGAAGCTAAAAAGTTCAAAACCCACTGCCTCAAACAATAAACATTTTTAAATTTAAAAAAAAAAATCTTACTGATTGTATTGTTCACGACAGCCCCTTTGTCTTCTGATTTGGTGGAATTTAGAATGGGGAAATGTACAGAGATACTTCAATGAGCTCAGCACATAAAATACAAAGAGGGTTATGAGATATAAGGAGCAAATTTTACAGTTCTTATCACCTATAGCAACCAATATACAGGTTGAATTTACTTGTCACCCGTTTGAAAGCAAACATCTGGGTTTCTGCACCTGTGCAAGCTGTGCAAGCTGTGTAAGCTGTGTGCCTTTTATTACACATGGGTATAAGGCCAATGATTTGAGAGGAAACTTCTTCTTGACCCTTCTCCATCTAATTTCCCAGACCCGCTAGAGTCAGTTCATAGTTGACTTCTCATTCCATTCCAGTCTTCCAGTGTCCCACATTGGCTGGGGCAAGCACCTTACATATACAGTACATAACTCTAAAATCCCTTTAAGTGTCCCTACTAGAAGTCACACATGGGACACCTGAAAGAAGAAGAAGATGGTGGCATAGCACTGATGTGCCAGCCAGGAGTAATAGGTAGGCTATTAAAATCACAGAGGGGGACTTAACTTGGCACCTCCCAGTAATAGTAATTATGTAATTATTAATAGCCGAAGCTTACCAGTGTGGCTTTTTGTTGCCAGGACATCTGCTGTGTCTTTATCAATGTTATCTAGCAGGTATAAATATATAAAAAGTCAATGCTGTTTAGAAGCTGAACACAAATGATAAAAAATACCATCATACAATAAATACATACAGCATCAATGGTGTATATATAGAGAACCATGGGCAAGGGTAAAAAAAATGTAAACCCTACAGACAGGGAGGTGAAAAACTAAGACTCAACTCCCTGATATGCCTAGGCCCCAATACATGTAACTACTCCAATAAATGGCATTCGAATAGTCCAAAACTACAGATCAACACACAGAACCTTTTCCTCCATCAACTGGATTGTATGCTAAAGGATTAGATGAGTAAAGCACAATTCATCGACTTTTTCTTATTAATTTAATAAAGATTCATACCTGCCTCAACTTCCTGCTCTTTTTCTATGAGCAGATCTTTAACAGATCCCGAGTGCATAACTGAGGCTGGGTCTTAAAAAGAAAAAGTGAAAGAAAGGGTAAGTTCTCGTTATGTTTCACAGATATACCTCTATACAGTATATACTTGTACAGGCATGGGAACTGTTATCCAAATTGCTTCCATAATTTGGAACTTCATACTTAAAGTCTACTTGAAAATCATATAAACATTAAATAAACCCAATAGGCTGGTTTTGCTTCCAATAAGGATTCATTATATCTTAGTTTAGATCAAGTACAAGCTACTGTTTTATTATCACAGAGGAAAAGGAAATCATTGTTAAAAATATGGATTATTTGGAAAAAATGGAGTCTATGGGATATGGCCTTTCCATAATTCTGTTTCTGGATAACAGGTTTCTGGATAATGGATCCTATACCTGTATATATAAATGTAGATATAATTATACCTGTTTTATCATCAATCTCCTCTTTCACCTCTAATTGTGGGACATCCATTTGTGGTCTCCAGTACTTTGCTGATAAAAAAAGAGAACGATGGGTTAGCTCTAATTAGATCACACAGCAAAAAAAAAATCTTGAAAATGAAGCCATAGAAATCTATACATAGCACTTTTCAGCAAATAATATTATGATTTATACCTGATGGTTCTTCTCCTTCTGCCTCCTCTCCATTTTGAACGTCCATTAGAGAACCCCAAGACCTCATCACTGGGGCTTGATCTGTCATGGAAAAGTTGAAGAAAAGATTCTTAGTTAAATGAAAGTATGTTTATCTAAATTATGGGAAAAAACTCAGCAAGAGATCCCATCAGAGCCGGGCCACATCGTGCAGGCGCCCTAGGCAACCTGTCCCGTTGTGGCGCCGGCTGAGCGTGCACATGCGTGTTTTGACATGCGTGTTTTGCGCACAATCGCAAATCAGCATGCACACGTGCGCAGAAAGGTCAAACCGTGCAGGAAGATAGGGACCGGACATGGGGTAGGCGACAGAGCAGGTACGTGCCTGGCGCCCCCCCCCAGATTTGCGCCCTAGGCACGTGCCTACTCTGCCTAACCCTAGTTCCGGCCCTGGATCCCATCGTACATATAGATATAATTATACCTAATTTATCATTCTCCTTCTCTTCTTCCACCTCTACTGGTTCTCCTTCTGTCTCTTCTCCATCCCTAAGGTCCATCAGAGACCCCAAAAATCTCATCACTGGGGCCTGGTCTGTCGAGGAGAAGTAGAGATACGGTTAGTCCTCTAACAGATTGGTCTAACTTTTAGTTAAAAAAGAAGACTCCTCAAACTTCAGTTAAAGTGGACCTGTCACACAGACATAAAAATCTGTATAATGAAAGTCCTTTTAAAATTAAGCAAGAAATCCCAATTCTTTTTTTTATTTCAGCATGAATAGCTGTTGGAAACTTATTTAAAAATCCCAGCTGTCAATCAAATACTGCCTGCCTGGGGCAGGCAATTACCTTCACTTTCCATTCAGCACTTCCTAGATGTCACTGCACTCCCCACTTTGCCCTGTTTTCTTAACCATTTAATAGTGTAGCCAGGGCATGGGGATGGACAGGTCCCCCATTCTGGTGCACAAACAAGATTTTGAGATGATACAAGGCTTTCCTTAATAACAGTGTCCACAAAATGGCTCCTGTCTGCTTGCTATAATTATGAGTTCCCAGACAGAAGGAAACAAGATTCAAAAAAAATTTACAGTGTAAAATGAAAGTTCATTCTGGTTGACTAATATTATAAAAAATGATTTGGAATATTTTTTTGAGTGACAAGTCCCCTTTAAATATACTCCTCTGTATATATAGCCTACTAATACAGAGGTTAGCCAAATGTTGCAAAATTGGTTTGAACCCTAAACTGGATGCTGGGTTTGGTGCATCCCTATTTCGAGAAGCCAATTTTTCTAAGACATTTTAGAATGATATCATTGGTATTATTCCAGAAATACCTTAAGTTACTTAAAAAGTCCATTACATACGGTAACTAATAACCTTGTAAAAGTATACTTACTTGATGTTGTTAAAACAGAGACAACTGTATACAATGCTACTTTTCTGTAATTCTTATGAATGCTCCTTTTTTTTTATTTTTATGTTATGTGTTTGTGAAATTTAATTTTTATAAAAAAAAAAGTCCATTACCTAAATCTAGAATATTAACATCCTCCTCGTCAAGATGTTTCTCCATTCTTTATCTAACATAGAAAAATAAAAGAAATTAAAACATTTCATGATCGCAACAATTAATTTTTATTTGACATTTATTAAATGCATACTCATACTGCACCATTATCATATTTATTATGTCTTCCAACATATTCCGCAATGTTTTACAGGTATGGCACCTGTTATACAGAATGCATGGGGCCTTCTCCATAAGGGTAAACATTAAATAAACCCAGTAGGTTTGTTTTGTCTCCAATAATGATGAATTATATCTTAATTAGGATCAAGTACAAGGTACTATTTTATTATTAAAGGTATGGAACCTATTATCTAGAATGCTTGGGACCTGGGGTTTTCCGGATAATGGATCTTTCGAATCTTAAGTCTACTAGAAAATTATGTAAACACTATCCTTATTCGAAGCAGAACCAGCCTATGGGATTTATTTAATGTTTACATGATTTTCTAGTAGACAGGATATGAAATTAATTTATCTTAGTTGGGATCAAGTACAAGCTACTGTTTTATTATTACAGAGAAAAAGGAAATCATTTTTAAATATTTGGATTAGTTGATTATAATTGAATCTATGGGAGATGGCCTTCCTATAATTCAGAGCTTTCTGGATAAAGAGATTTAGGATAATGGATCCTATACCTGTAACAATAAATGAGTTTATATATTGAACATAAATTGAATTACATAGATAGCAAGAGGTGGGGGCCCTGCCCAAAAGAGTTTACAATCTAGAAAGAGAAGGGGCTGAGACACAAGGGGGGTCATTTATCAACACTGGGTAAATTTGCCCATGGGCAGTAACCCATGGGAACCAATCATATTGCTGCATTCATTGTTCTACTTGCATCTGGCTTTAAAAAGCTATTCTCTGATTGGTTGCTATGGGTAACTGCCCATGGGCAAATTTGCCCAGTGTTGATAAATGAGCCCCCTTGGTGTGGGAATAGGTAAGATCAAAAGTAAGTACTAGATATTGCATGGGGTATTGCATATTTATCTTTTTAGATGAATGCCAAGCCATGTCTTGGGCCCCTTTTGTCTTCAGACCCCATGTGTTAGGCTTGCATGGCCTGTGGTGCAACATATTGAGATTCATAAGTTGCAAGTTTTGGATAGAGGATCAAGTGGTTCTCTTTCAACATTGTGATTAGCTCTTCGACACCCCCAACTAAACAGGGGGGTAACTACAGAGACCCCATGGCTGCAGAGAACCCAGGAGATAAATGGCCCCATGATTCCCTAATTCATATATCATTTCAATAAATATTGGTAAAATAGGTCAATCTCTAAACATTTTGGGGACCTGAAAAATCATTTCTGTGGGGCCCAGCAATATCTAGTTTAACCTCTGCAACTAAAGATCTTTTACTAAACTGTCACTGCTGTGCTCAGGCAGAAAATAGCTCAAATGCCTCATTCACTGCCTCCTACAGAGTTATATGGCTAACTTTATAAAGTTTTTCAATGATTTGCCTTCATCTTCTGATTTCCAAATCCCCATCTAAAAACAAATGCTCTGTAAGGATACACTTCTATTGTTGTTGCTACTTTTTATTACTCATCTTTCTATTCAGGCCTCTCCTATTCATATTCCAGACTCTTATTCAAATCAATGAATGGTTGCTAGGGTAATTTGGACCCTAGCTACCAGATTGTTTAAAATGCAAATTTAAGAGCTGCAGAATAAAAAGCTAAATAACTCAAAACCAAAAAATGATAAATAATAAAAACTAATTGCAAATTGTCTCACATCATAAAAGTTATCTCAAAGCTGGACAACCCCTTTTACATTACATCTTTCATGTTACTCTTCCAACAGAATTATGTAGATGATGGTAGTGCCGGGCCAAGGTATTTTAGCACCCTAGAAAACGTCAAACGATGCTGGCACAAGCCTGGACCCACTAAGTAGTAAAGCCAGAGTCAGATTGTAAAAGTGTTAAAAAGACTTACATTTTATTTTACATAATTAAGAACCAAGGCCGGACACATTAGTCATAGGCTGCTACCCCTGCTGAAGGTCTGGGCGTGTTCACCCGGGCCCACCATCATCATCATCAAACAAACGCATTCAAACTTAGTATGTACTGGTTAAATAATTGTATATTATAGTACCCTAGGCAAGGGCTTCAATCATCACCCCCCCCCCTTCATTTCCCACCAGACCATTATGGTTTTATTTTTTAATAAAGAAATCTTACAAGCCATTAATGAATTAAAGTTTCCATTTATATGAACATGTAATGTTAACAAACAAAAATAATAAATACCTGTGCCAGTAGCCATCATACTGCCCCCCAGTACCTGTGCCAATTGCCAACAAGCCAGGCAGCCTTCAGACTGATACCCTTTACAGTGGTGTAACTACCAGGGGTGCAGTATGGCTTAGTTCTGACAATCTGGGCCCCCTGATTGGGTGAGCTGTTTCTACAGCCTCAGCTGTACGGAGAAAAGCCAGGGCTACAGCTGATGATATGATGGAAGGGGTGGAACCTTCATTGGTTCCTTCACTCTCCCTCCCTGGTACAGCTGCTGCCACTGTAAGCTCTCGCACTGGTCTAGAGATTTGGGGGGCGATTATGTGAAACTGAGGAGCCAGATATGCTGTGACACTAAGGGTCACACTGTCAGCACCTGCTATTACTGAGGAGAGAGATAGTGATTAGAGATTGTCAAAACTAAGCCATACAATATAAGTAGTACAATCGCTGTATACATTGGAGTTGTAGTGTGCCTGAGTCTGTGTGTGTCTCAGTGTGTGTTTACATGAGTCTGTGTATGCCTGAGTCTGTGCCTGTGTGTATGTGTGCTGGTGTGTATGTGTGCCTGAGTCTGTGCCTGTGTGTATGTGTGCTGGTGTCTGGTGTGTATGTGTGCCTGAATCTGTACGTGCCTATGTGGATGTGTGCCTGAGTCTTGTTTGGACTGGTGGACAAGTCTAAAGAATCTCATACTGGGAGAAGCTGTGCCTCAGTATTGTGGCAAGTAATGACAACAGATGCCAGTCTATACAGCTGAGGTACAATGCTCAGCTCCCAGACTTGCCAGGGACGTTGGACGCCGCAGGAAGGAACACCGCCCATCAGCATATTGGAAATATGGGCCATATGCAATGCTGTCTACAAGTGGTCACACATAGCACTAAGCATACTGTTGGACAATGCCACCACTGTTGTTTACATCAACAAACAAGGTGGCACTCGCAGCAGGGCAGCACTGCAGGAAGTGTTTCTCCAACTACTGCACTGGGTAGAAGCAACAATATCCGCGGTATTCATTTCAGGGATACTGAATTGGGAGGTGAACTACCTGAGCAGACAATCGATAGACAAGGGAGAATGGTCCGTCCACCCGAGGTGTTCAAGGAGATCGTATGCAGGTGGGGATGTTCAGACCTAGACATGCTTGCCTCCAACAGGAACCACAATCTAACAATGTACTGAGCCAGAACCAAGGACCCAAAGGCCAGGTTCCTGGATGCACTGGTAATTTAGAATTGATTTCCACATTCCCATCATTACCAATCCTGCTTACACAATGCTGATTGCCACAGCTTAGCCCAACAGAACAGGGTAAGCATATTTAGTAGCACTATCTGTACACCATGGAGGTTACCCACCAGACCAAACCTACTAACACAAGGTCCCATACAACACGACAGGTTACAATCCCTCCATTTAACGGCTTGGAACTTGCTACCCTAACATGGATTAACAAGGGATATTCCAACCAAACAGTAGATATTTTCCTTCAGGACAGAAGACTGACTGCAGCTTGGGCATATTACTGTCAGGTATTGCTGGGATTCGAGCCGGGGGCCTTTGGGTTTCTGGCTCGATACCTTAACCATTTGGCCAGGTGAGCAGCCTGTAGGGTTGCTCACTATGTGTAACCTGGCCTCTGCAGTCCCAGCCCAGCTGCCGCCTGACTGGCCTCTCCAGCCCCAGCTCAGCTGCAGCCTGTTTGGCATCTACAGCCCCAACCCAGCTGCTGCCTAGTTTAATCAGCCAATCAGGGCTGACTCTTCCCTATTTTAGGGCAGCACTTAGACCACTCCTTGCCAGAGCATTGCATAGTTTTCCTAGTACTGCGGCAGCACCCCTAACTAGGTAGTTCTAGCTCTTGCTCCTTTTCCCTTATTATTCTGCCTTGCCTTGTCTGCCTGTCCTTGTCTTGTCCTGCTTTACCTTATCTTGTTCCTTCCCAGCCTTGACCTTGATCCGACCCTGCCTTGCTTGTTCCTGATTTCTGCTTCCTGTTTTACCTTGTACCTTGCCCTGACTTCACCTTGTACTGACCTTGTCTCGCCTGTTCCTGATTCTTGCTTTCTGACCCTGCCTTGTACCTTGTCCCTCTCTTGCTATCTTGCTCCAGTTGTCTCTTGCTATCTTGCTCCAGTCGTCTCTTGCTATCCGCTCTAATCTCCTTCTGCTCCTGTCTTGCTATCCGCTCCAGTCCTGTCTTGCTATCCGCTCCAGTCTCCCTCTGCACTCTATCCCCAGTTTGACTCTATCGCCCTCTTCTTCCATCCAGTCCTGATCTTCGCCCTCTCCGTCCTGTTCTGCACCTGATCCAGACTGACTCTTCGCCCTCATCAACCTGTTCCTGCTTTCCTTTCAAGTGTTCCCTAGGCACATACAGCTCCTGCCTCAAGGACTCGCCCTTTCCCTTCAGTCTCCAATCCTTGACAATTACAGAACATGGAAAACCTTTATAGACTGGTGCTTATCGCACAGCACCAACTGAGCAGCATCAGACCCCATATAGGGACCACACCATGGGACCTCAACCAAGTACTTGAAGCCTTATAATGGCCCCCCTTTGAACCCGTGGCATCCATAAATGCAAATTGGCTTACTTGGAAAGTAGTATTCCTAATGGCCATTAGCTCTGCTAGGAGGGTGTCAGAGTTAGGTGCATTATCATGTAGGGAGCCTTTGCTCATTACACATAATGAAAAAGTGGTCCTTAGGACAGTACCAACCTTCTTACCAAAGGTAGTGTCACAGTTCCACATTAATCAGGATATAGTTCTTCCCTCCTTCTGCCCCAGGCCAAGCAATGACAGGGAGAAATCATTACACAAGTTGTTCATGGTGAGGGCAATCAGATACTACACCCATAGAACAGCTGCCTAAAGGAGGTCTGACACCTTATCACATATGGCCATAAGTCACAAGGGCAGGTGGCCTTGAAAGAGACACTAGGCACACATATGCCACTTTCTACTAAAGCAGCTAGTACCTCTTGGGCATTGAGAAGCAAGGCATCCATGCAACAAACTTGCCAGGATCACTCCACGTGTTCACCAAATTTTACAGTTTGCAGATTGCAGCCTCAGCAGGTGTCACAGGCTGCTGTCACCACTCAGAACTAATTTTCCACCCTACAGGGGATAGCTCATGGATGTCCCCTAACGTGTGCACTGACAGTAAAGGGCAACTAGAGAAAAAGGGAGTTTGGACTTAATGGAAATCCATTTCTCGTAGTTTAGTTTAGTCAGTCCCACTTTGTAATTGCATTAGTAGAGAATGGTAGTGTAGTGTATTGTTTTGGGCCTTCTCCTCTGCCTATTTCTCCATTCTACACCTTTTCAAATTCTTCCTTTTTTCCTACCAACTGCTATACTGTACTATCCTCTTTACAACGAACTGAGGGGAAGAAGAGGAGCCAGAGGTATATAGAAGAAGAGAAGTTTTGTCCTGCCTCCAGAGGTGTCTGCACTGACAGTTCGGGCCTATGACAAAATGATTTTCCATTAAGTCCAAAATCCATTTTTTGTACTTTTTGTACTTTTGCTCCTCATAAAATTCTTGTAAATGTGTTGATATTATGGTATATGGAATTACAGAACTGATAATATGAGGTGTCTTCATTTTGGGGGCACTTTATGGCACAACTTATGCATATCAGGCATCAAACTATTCAGCAGACCCCTGTTGTCAGGGGTGCTTCGCCAATGAGGCTAGTTGAGGCTGTCGCCTCAGGCGGCAACGCCCCACTAGTTACCAGGGGCAGCAAAAATGCTGCTCCTGGTACTTTAAGAGCGAATTTTCGGGGGAGGGGGGCAGCAGCAACTGCTGTTGCCTCAGGCGGCGGAGGGGCCAGGATCACCCCTGCCTGTTGTTCATATTTAGGGTGTTTTATCTGGGTGCCTAATGATTTATGGAAGATATGATACTATAAACTGGAAGCTTTGAGGTCATTTTCCCAAAATGTCACAAATGTTTGTAAAAAAAATATACGTTTAGGAAAGAATTGCAACTTTATAATTTGGAGTACAAATATATATTTACCCATTTTGAATTCGCCAGAATCTGTTCTTTCCAACAATGTATAGTTTTCTAGGGTAAATCTACTGTTGAATGCCCCTGAAATCAGAAGTAGACAGTTGGTATTGGCACGTTCAGGAGACATGGAACTTTACAAATCTGATGTGTTCTCCTGCATAAAATAAATTATGTTTCTGTTATATGTGTTTGTATTATGGGAAACATTTTAAAAGATTTTTACACTATACATTTTTACAGAAGTGTAAATCAAAGCACATTTTGAAAGCAATATATTGTTCTTTTGGGTAAACTAAAAGACCCCCCCCCCCTCAGGAAAGGCCCCTAAACTGAAAGAGTGCAAAATTTTCAAAACTGGTCTGGCAATAAAAGTACTAAATCAGTCACACTGACTGGTAGTGAAAAGGTTAAAAGTACACTTAAAGGGATACTGTCATGGGAAAAAATTTTTTTTTCAAAATGAATCACTTAATAGTGCTGTTCCAGCAGAATTCTGCACTGAAATCCATTTCTCAAAAGAGCAAACAGATTTTTTTATATTCAATTTTGAAATCTGACATGGGGCTAGACATTTTGTCAATTTCCCAGCTGCCCCTGGTCATGTGACTTGTGCCTGCACGTTAGGAAAGAAATGCTTTGTGGCAGGCTGCTGTTTTTCCTTCTCAATGTAACTGAATGTGTCTCAGTGGGACATGGGTTTTTACTATTGAGTGCTGTTCTTAGATCTTAGGCAGCTGTTATCTTGTGTTAGTGAGCTGTTATCTGGTTACCTTCCCATTGTTCTTTTGTTTGGCTAATAGGGGGGGGGAGGGAGGGGGTGATATCACTCCAACTTGCAGTACAGCAGTAAAGAGTGATTGAAGTTTATCAGAGCACAAGCCACATGACTTGGGGCAGCTGGGAAATTGACAAAATGTCTAGCCCCATGTCAAATTTCAAAATTGAATATAAAAAAATCTGTTTGCTCTTTTGAGAAATGGATTTCAGTGCAGAATTCTGCTGGAGCAGCACTATTAACTGATTCATTTTGAAAAAAAAATTTTTTCCCATGACAGTATCCCTTTAAGAAACAGGCGGGGCAGTCCAGTGAATGAAAGAAGCCACACGGAAATCTTAAGGAGGGTATAACCGTTAGCAGGCAAATTGTTCTTATAAAGGTCCAATAGTCATGATTGCCTTTTCTTTCAGGTAACAGTAGTGCTGGAGACTTCACTGCAGCAGGTAAGTACAGCAGAACCACCACATGGGAGAACAAGGGTAACCCAGCCAAGGTAACAGGTAATCAAACTCTGTTCCAGTAGAGAAATTCAAACTCAAGCAGGTAGAACAGAATCCCAGATCAGGAGAAAGCCAGCAAACGGTTAAACTCTAGACAGGGAGACTGCCAGTGAATAGTTAAAGGGCACCTTTTTGGGAAAAATATTTTTCCCCAACCAAAGGTGCTACTTGCACTCCAGTTTTTTTTTTTTTAAATTGCCTCCCGCCAGCACTAGAAGGGAGCTCCGGTTCGAGCCGCCATGTTGTGGCACACACATGCTCATAATTAGCCAATGCTGTAACTTGCTCATTATGCGTGTGATGTTGACTCTATTAGCAACGGGTGCCCTTTAAACAGAATCTCTTTGCAGGGAGACCACCAGTAAATAGTTAAAGCAAGGCATGTTCCAAGGAGACGGCCAGTAAAAGTTTGAGCTCAGTATTGCAGGAGAATGCCTTCAAACAGCAAATTTATACTTCCAAACTTTTCTAGGGAAGCCAGTCATTTTCTATGGAAGTCAGTCTGTGAAACATCAAAGCCAGAGGGGTTCAGAAGAATCAAGTCCAGGAAGCAACCAAGTAGTAGCTTTAAATTCTGTCCAAAGAATCGAAGTGCAGGAAAGGAGAAGTTGAAGCTGAGAACTTTGCTGAAGTCAGGACCAGAAACTGGAGGGAGCCGGACACAGTATCACCAGATAAAGCTGCAGAGGTGAGCCACAAACTCCAGACTGGAGCGGCTGCTTCACATACTGACATCTAGCTTGTAACCCTATGTGGCCCAATGGTTCATTCATAGTAAAGTCGTCTTTAGGCTTGGCCCCCCATTAACTAACCCCCATGGAAGAAGCCAATTCCCTAATACTCTCTTGTCAAACACATTGCTCCCATACATTCTCGTGCTGGGATTTGAAATCTTACTTAGGATTTGGGGCCTAGTCAGAAGGCCAGATAGAGTGGTATTTGATGTCACTATTTATTTCATCTCCTAAATATTTAAGGCATCCAATCTAAAGTCCACTTAGGGCTGAACACTTAACTGCTTTCCAATATATTATAAAAATTATGGCAGGATGGCTTATACAACAGTATCAATATAACCTTACTAAGGTGGGAGTTGGGACAGCTAGCTAGAATCATAGCAATAAAGCAGGGCAGGACTGTTGCTTCCAATGAGGATCAGATAGGATATGTGCAGCCACTGTAACAGAATGCTCTGTTATGCAGATACCTAGGATCTCTGCCATAAAGCAGGGCATGACTGCTGCTTCCAATGAGGATCAGATAGGATATGTGCAGCCATTGGGACAGAATGCTCTGTTATACGGATAGCTAGAATCACAGCCATAAGGCAGAGCAGGACTGCCATGTACAATATATAAAGCTGCAAGGGAGCTTTGAGTGAGAGCCGGGCTGCAGGTTGGAATAGATAAAATGAAGGTGATTGACTCCATTGGGTGATTGATTAGACACATTTGGTTGGGGGTTGTTATTTGCTTCATTTTTGTGCCAATGGTAATTGCTTATGATAATATGCAGCAAAATCAGACCCTTTAGGAAGGGAACCTGCCTATAAACATATGTTTAAATTACAAATCTATCAGTGCTTGGGTCATAAGGAAAAGCTGTGTGTCCTGAAACATTGACTTTATAGATTGATCATTTGCTGCTCAGGACTGATTTTAGGCTACAGCAAAGAGGTATACTGTCTTGGTCCCCAAACTCAGAAGGGGTTCCTGTGATTTATGTTACAGCTGACTACCTTGTGGCCTCCAGCTATTGATGACCTTCAACTCAACAGCTATAGCCTCAGGCTTTCCTGATTTCTATAGCCCCAACCCTTCAGATATTTTATAAGAAATATTCCCTTTTCTCTTTTTTAGAACCAGCAAATAATCCTGTTCCTGTGTGATGTACAAAGGCCCGGGCATAGGGCAGCAAGTTTTTAGGGGTGGCATGCCACCCAGCCGCAACCTAAGGAGCACCGGTGACACGTACACCTGTACGCATAATCCCCCAGTGCTCCATTGCATACATGCACTCGCAAGGGCCTCATTGGCCCCGGGGTAAGACATGACTGTTACTTACATCCCAGTATATGATAATGAAAAGGTAGGGCAATTGATACTACTCCTCTAATTGCCCATGACCACAGTATTATTCAAATAACGCTGGTGTGCGCTGGCCAGTGAGTAGGACTAGCAACTTTTTCTGATTGCTTTTTATTGTTCACCATTTTACAGGTTTCTGGAAGGTAAATGGATTGGGCTTTTTGGGATGCTACAAGTCTGGCTTGGATTGCATGGAGGTGAATACACAGGTGAACACACCTTCATATAAGGCCGGCCCAAAATATTTTGGCATCCTAGGCAAGTGCTTCAAATGGTGGCCCCTGTGAGGTCCCGCATTACAATTTGTCCTTTTCAGTTTTTAATAAAGAAAACTTACTAAAAAGTGTATTTCTTTTTTTAGTTGTAATATTGGTGTGGAGGCAGTCATCTCAGGTCATTTTGCCTGGTCATGTGCTTTAAGAAAGAGCCAGTGCTGCACTATGGAATGGCTTTCTGGCAGGCTATTGTATCTCCTAATCAATGTAACTGAAGAAGTCGCAGTGGGACATGGATTTATACTCTTGAATGCTGTTCTTATGTCTAACAGGGAGCTGTTATCTGCTTACTTTCCTACTGTTCTGCTTAAGGCCCCTTGCCACCAATGTCTTGCCACAAGAGTTAAAGCAGGGGAAGGTATTTTCATGAGAATTATCACCTGACAGTAGCACAGATTTATTGTGGGCAACAAAATTCTTTGTTTGCCATTGCCCTTATTAGGACTGGTTACTGTTTGACCAATGGATATAACCAAATATCTCCTATTTACACATCAGAAACTAATAAATGGGATTTAGGTTGTTAGGTACCTGCTTAAAGAGTCCTCCTTGATGTGGTGGAATTCATGTCCATGTAAACAGTGGTACTAAGTAGGGAGGGCCATCACGGGTCCAGGGGCACGGTTGGCCCAACTTACCCCTACCTTCCTTATTACACCTCAAATTGCTAGCTGGCCTAGCAAACAATGGATTGCGTCATTGTGGGGGAAAGAAGAAATTGAATGCTCATCCGCCACTTTAGCAGGAAACTCTCACTCCAAAAGGATGTCTCATAACCTGAAAATTAATCCAGCATAGGCATTACCGAATATCAAGCACCTTCATATACTAAATGTCTGGTGTAGTATTAATAGGCTGGTGGGAAGTGGTTGGAATTCCAATATTAAGAGAGGGGGCATGGAAGAGCAGCATAAAAATGCTGGTCTTCTCCCTTCCCTTTGTGCCGCTCCTCTCCCCTGTCTTCCCTTTGTGTTGCTCTTCTCCCTTCCCTTCCCTTTGTGCCACTCATCTCCCCTCTCTTCCCTTTGTGCCGCTCCTCTCCCCTCTCTTCCTTTCGTGCACTCTTTCCCTTCCCTTCTCTTTGTGCCGCTCTTCTACCTTCCCTTCTCTTTGTGCTGCTCATCTCCCCTCTCTTCCCTTCATGCCGCTCTTCTCCCTTCTCTTTGTGTCGCTCTTCTCCCTTCTCTTTGTGCCGCTCTTCTCCCTTCCCTTCCGCTTGTGCCACTTGTCTCCCCTCTCTTTTCTTTGTGCCGCTTGTCTCCCATCTCTTCCCTTCGTACAGCTCTTCATCCTTCCCTTTGTGCCACTCGTCTCCCTTCCCTTCGTGCCGCTCATCTCCACTCTCTTCCCTTCTTGCCACTCGTGCCCCTCCTTCTGTGCTGCTCATCTCCTTCATTCCTCTTTTCTTCAAGTCAGAGACGCCGGCCCCAGATCACGGTCTACCAGGAACATTAACACGATCAACGTCCTGGTGTAGTTCCTTCCAATCATTAGAGATCAGTATGTGTCCTTTCAGCCATCATGTACATCAATTAACCCTGTAGAGATATTAACCCATTTCCTTCTTTAACTAAACCCCTGTATCAGCACCACCACTAAGTTTTACCCCACGCTGCTGTTGCCCATTTTGAACAGCCCCCCCCCCAGCGGTACTAATTGCCCTGTCACACAACTGTTCAGTCATCTTTAGTAGAATGAGGCACAGGAGCACCTTCCTTCAATATTCGCCAAAGGGATTAAAGAAAAACACAGAGACATATGTATGGGGGAAACCTGGCGTTGTGCACAGAATTTATTAAAATTAATAGCCAATTTATGTTCGGACACCCTGAATCATGGCTTTATATGTTTGTTAATATACAATATTTCCACTACACACACACATCCACCCACCCCCTTAAACACAAGCACCCACAACATACTCACACAGCCACACTCCCCCCACACCTTCTACTCATGTACAAACCCACCCTCCCACACCCATGCACCCTCCCTCCTATACATACATACATACACACACATCCAGCCACCATACCTCCTACATGCATCCATACACCCACCCACCCTCCCTCCTACATGCACACACCCACTCTCCTATACGTAACCACACATCCTCCTACACGTAACCAAGCTACCTCTAACTCTAACATTCTAACATGAATTAAAAAAGCTGATGATCGAGAGAAAGGCAAATCCCTCAGTGCTTGGGCCAATTTGCACTGAAGGTAAAAATTCCTTCCTGACTCCTAGAAATGGCAGTCGGTTCGACACCTTGGATCATGCCTTTATATGTTAATTAATATATAATACTTCCACTACACACACATCCATCCACCCCCTACACAGACTCCCACCCACACCTTCTACTCATGTACCAACCCACACTCCCATGCCTATGCAACCTCCTTCTCACACACATCCACCCTCCTCCTACACATACATACCCACCATACCACACACATGTATCCACCCACCTATATACACGCACCTATACACCCTCCTTCCTATACACACATGTAACCACCCTCCCTCCTACACACGAACATGCACCCATCCTACATACACGCATCCACCCATCCTCCCACCTACATACATGCATCCACCCACCCTCCCTCCTACACACACCCACCCTAAAATGCCCTGAAAAAGATGATAATCCAGGGGAAGGCAAAAAATCCCTCAGTGCTTGGGCCAATTTGCACTAAAGGTAAAAAATTCTTCCTGACTCCTAGAAATGGCAATCGGTTCTACACCCTGGATCATGGCTAGACACACACACACAGGCAAACAAAAATATATATATGCTCGCAGCAGGGGTGAAAGGATTCAGGAGATGGTGGTGGGTCAACAGCAGCAGGCGAGTCTTATGGTGCAATGCTGAAATTTAAAACGTGTTGAAATAAGAATAAATTACAAGGACAAATAATGTTTTCAGAGCACACTATATGTCGGGCCTGTGGGGACTGTTTGGGGCTCTACACATGGAAAGCCAGGGCCTATTATGAATCTCAGTCTGAGCCTGCACCATTTATTCTATTATAGACTTTGATCACCTGTGCCAGTCCATTACCCAGTGGCAACGATTTCAAAAGGTGGATATCTAAATCAAATGTCCAGCAGCCCTATACGAGTTACCTACCTCCCCTGTTATTGGCCTTCTATAAAATCACTACTCTGCAGACTTAGATCTCAATCTCTGTCAGCAACCTTTTACAACCTAAATGCAACCATACATTGGTCTATCAGGTACATCCTCAAAGTGATCAGCCTGAGGACTGAACAGATATGGTGTATGACTTCCTTCCTATTGTTCTCATTGAAAATGCTCAGAACAGCAGAAAGTAAAGTGGAGCTGCATTGGACAACATGAGGCATCTCTAGATGAAGAGTAATTATCAGTAAATAGATACATTACCCAAACCCTCTGGAGCCTTTTCATGATGGCCTTCCTGGCCTGTTTTTTGTAGAGGCTGGCCTTTCCACCACCGGAGGGGATCTTCTCTTTTTCTTCCCTTTTCTCAGGAGCTACAGGAGATCGCTCTTCTTTTTCTTCAGGAGCTCCTTCTTGTTGTTCTTCTGCTGCAGGAGCTTGCTCTTCTTCAGTAGCAGCCCCTCGTGCTCCTCCATCTTTTTCTCCTCTGCAGCAGGGGCTTGGTCTTCTTGCCTTTCTTGCTCTTCTTCATCTCCTTGTCTTTCTTGCTCTTTTTCATCTCCTTGTCTCTCCTATACAGGTGCTTGATGTTCATCTGCAGGAACTCTTTCTGCTTCTGCACCCTCTTCCTGCTCCTCTTCTGCAGAAGCTTGCTGTTCATCAGCTCCTTCAGTTCCATCTTTCTCCTTCAACGCAAGGGCTTGCTCTTCTGCTTCCTTTTCTTCAGCTGCAGGAGTTTGTTTTTGTTCTTCACTAGGTTTGAAGGGAAGAAAATGTAGAAGAACAAGTCATTATTGTAATTTCTTTCCAAAGTGTTGTAACTACAATTCTGATCACTGGAGGATTTAAATACCCATATAGCCTTGTACCTAAGTAATAACATACCTGCTACACACCTGTCCCTATTGTAACACATTGGGCAGGTACTGAGCCTAGTAAGTTCCATGCTAGGCTTTACCCATCGATACATGCTGAGATACATACATGCCTTGGTTGTAGGAACCTAAAAAGGTTTCTTTTTACAATTAGTTTGGCCCAAATACCCATATGTTATATAAGGTACAAGAAAACATCTATTTTTTTTTCAACTTGTTTTTATTAAAGGTTGGTCGTGTACATCAATGAAAAACAAACGGACCTACCAGAGGTCCAAAATAGTAAGTAGACCAACACAGAATAGTACGTACATATGTTATAAATTTAAGGAGTAGGTAAAGAGGAAAATAAAGAAAAAAGAAGATGAAGAACAAACAAATAAACAGAAACTATGTGCTCTGATATAGCAAGTTACCGAGTACGGAGCATTTCCATAGGCCAAAATCAATTACCTTAGATATGAGGCCAAAAGCCTGTTAGTTCTCTGAGTAACATCTATTTTTTAATATGTTGACTGTAACTGTAATTGAAACTGTTAATTGCGAAGTACATACTGTGGTAGAGTGACTAGGAAAAGGTGGAAAAAGGTCACTCTAGCCTTTAATTTCTCCCCAGGTACTGAGATAGGCTCCAGGAAGGGAGTTATTAAACAGAGAATCAGCGCTCTGTTTAAAGACTTAAGTAGCCAGGGACTCCATTCCGCAGAGATTGGAGTTCACCTTCCACAGGAAAGCTGTCCTGTGGAAAGGCTATTTAAAGTTAATTGGAATAGGAGAGTGTGTCTCTCATTAGGGCACAGCAGGTATTATTATTATTATTATTATTATTAATAACATGTATTTATATAGCGCCAACATATTGTGTAGCACTGTAAAGTAAATGTGATTATACAACTACATCACATGAATTACATACATAGAATATATGGAGTAACAAACATCACAATCAATACAGGTACAAAAAGGTGAGGAAGGCCCTATGCATAGGCATACAGTCTAAAGGGAAGGGAGTAATACACAAGGTGTGGGAGTGGGCAAGATCGAATTAAGTGGGTGAGAAATGTGGTATTGTATGTGGTGTTGCGTTTGGTAGTTAAGCAGACTGAGGCTAGGCTTCTCGAAAGAAGTGCGTTTTCAGAGATTTCTTGAAAGCAGAAAGGTTGGGAGAAAGTCGGACAGACCGTGGGAGCCCTTGCAAAGTCTTGAATGCGAGCATGTGAGGAGGTAATGAGAAAAGAGTTGAGTAGTAGGTCAGTAGAGGAGCGTAGTAAGCGAGTGGGTGAGTATATAGAGATGAATTCAGAGATGTAGGGTGGGGCAGAGTTATGAAGTGCTTTGAAAGTCAGTGTCATTAATTTGAATTTGATTCTGAAAGGTAATGGAAGCCAGTGCAGGGATTGACAGAATGGCGAGGCAGAGGAGGAGCGGTTGCTGAGGTGTATGAGCCTTGCAGCAGTGTTCATTATGGACTGGAGAGGTGACAGTCTCTGGAGGGGGAGGCCAATTAAAAGAGAGTTACAGTAGTCTAGACGCGATATGATGAGGTAGGAGGTAGGAGACCTGGCGGTGTTAGGAACTCCCAGAGGAGCCGGGAGTGAAGCTTGATATTGCATGAAGCAGAGGGAGCCCGTGGCTGTGACTAAGAGCCAGATTTGTTGTCTGTGTGGGACATTGAGGAAAAGCCAGGAGGCTAAGAAGTTCACTCAAAGACTGTGAGTACAGGGGTGAGCCACAACAATTGTTTTGTTTGCTGGTAGTCCACAAGGGGCCCAGCCTAGTCAGGGACTGCTCCAAAGTTGGAAGGTAGTCCCCAATGGGCTAGGTTTTATTTTATGATTTGTTTGAATGATAAAATGGTCACCCCTGTGTCTGTGGACAATACACTGTGTATGTTTAAAGTTGGAAAATAAACCTGTGCTTTCCTTGAAGAAGCTGTGTGTCCCTTTCTTTATGTTCCTTTGTCCTATGCTGCCTGCCTACCATTGACTAATTCCCCTAAAAGTTACTTGTTCAAGCCGCCAGCTTGCCACAATACCCAGCAACTTCTTCTCCTTCTTCCAGATCATCATACCAATCTGGCAAAGGTGAGGTTGCACAGTCTGAGCACAAGGGAGGCACAAGGATAGGAGCAAAGGGGAAAGAAAGGAGAGCAGTTAATATGCCTGTATGTGTGGTGGTAATAGTACCTTTATACGCTGAGGGTATGAGAGTCCCTGCCGCGAGAAATAATGAGGAAACATATTCTGCAGATACTGACTACGCTACCTCCATATTTGATATCCTACTGGTGTTTCCTGTGGAAGAAGAGAGTCAATGTTAAAGGGATCCTGTCCTCGGAAAACATGTTTTTTTCAAAACGCATCAGTTAATAGTGCTACTCCAGAATTCTGCACTGAAATCCATTTCTCAAAAGAGCAAACAGATGTTTTTATATTCAATTTTGAAATCTGACATGGGGCTAGACATTTTGTCAATCTCCCAGCTGCCCCTGGTCATGTGACTTGTGCCTGCACTTTATGAGAGAAATGCTTTCTGGCAGGCTGCTGTTTTTCCTTCTCAATGTAACTGAATGTGTCTCAGTGGGACATGGGTTTTTACTATTGAGTGCTGTTCTTAGATCTACCAGGCAGCTGTTATCTTGTGTTAGGGAGCTGCTATCTGGTTACCTTCCCATTGTTCTTTTGTTTAACTGCTGGGGGGGAAAAGGGAGGGGGTGATATCACTCCAACTTGCAGTAAAGAGTGATTGAAGTTTATCAGAGCACAAGTCACATGACCAGGGGCAGCTGGGAAATTGACAATATGTCTAGCCCCATGTCAGATTTCAAAATTGAATATAAAAAAAATCTGTTTGCTCTTTTGAGAAATGGATTTCATTGCAAAATTCTGCTGGAGCAGCACTATTAACGGATTCGTTTTGGAAAAAATGTTTTTTCCCATGACAGTATCCCTTTAAGCACTGCTTTGTACCAATGCCATTATTGTGCCCATGTGGCCCCTTGTAATAAGGATTTTCGCCTTGAGAAAGCTATTAAGTGAAACGCGCGTTGGCGAGTCGCTAAATTCTTGCATTTCAACATTTTCCTGGTGCTTTTACTGGGATTGGATTTAATTCTCATTGCTACGGTCTTTTTTATCTTATTCATCATCCTTCCATTCTAAGGGGGCGGTGATTTGTGGCTTATCAGGTCAACCTAGTCTCTCTAAGATCAGGGCAAGTTAATATACCAAGGCCACAGTCTCGGTTACCCTGTCCTGCCTTCCTCTTTGTGGTGTCCCAGACTTAGAAAACAACAGGTAGTTAGCTTTGGGACAACTCCACCTTCTCACATTTCATTATATCCTCCCTCTTTTCTGCTGACCGTAGCATTGGTATTGCTCTCACCCAATTGTGGTCATTTTTTAATCTAATTGGATCCTTTTAATTAATGTAATTTCTAGCATTCTTTATATAAATATTAGCACTTGATTAATGCAGCATAATTTTCTGATGTGTTTTTAATAATCCTTCACTTAATTTAAAGCACCTTCCCAATTAAATTGCACTCCGTTGATGAACTTTGTCATTTTTATCTTTTTATCTTTTTCTGGTTGAGCTCAACCATGAATTGTTATTGAATTTGAGAGTGATAATTGGTTAAACCACTCAATGGATATTATGCACTAATTGGCACTTTATATTACTTATGAACTGTTTTAAAATCAAGTAGTTGAGCAATTAACTAATTAATTGACTGGGCACTTTTTTCACTTTAATTTATTTAATTAATTCAATTAAAATTTATGAGATTTAACGTATGCTGGATATTGATTAAGGTGTTACTTACGGGGTACTTTTTTCTTGATAATTTTGAACCCTTGTAATAAAACTCCATGCAGTATCTGTGCATAACCTCATTTTTGTTGCTGGATGGCACTTAGGTGGGTGACTTTAGATGCCCCCCCCCGAGCAGGAGATACAATAAGTAATAATGTTTGTAATTATTATAGAATGCCTTTTGTTTCTATTTTTGTGCACATTCTGTAACATACTATTAATAAAAGTTAACTCGAAGTTGAACCACCCCTTAAAAATCACTTGCCTTCAAAGTCAAGCCTCAGTGGCTACTCTTTGCTAAACTTACATTCATCCTTTAAATAGAAGCAACTATGCGAATTGTGAAGTACAGGCAGATAGAATGAGTCGCAGACAGTTCATTTACAGTAGTTTGCATAATTTGACTTTGACAGACGGGACATTGTGCTGGTTATTGAGCCGTTCCGTCTGTCTGGCCCTTCACTAGACCCCCTACTAGGACTGTTTACATTGAGGACTGTACACATTCACATGACTGTGTCTGTGAGGCGAGAGCGTGTTAAAGCACAGGAGGAGGGTTCTGCTCGATATACTGTCTGAAATCCTATTCCCGGGCTCCACCTCTGCCCTCGCCAGGCCCTGTGTGTGTGTAAGTCATAGGCAGTGCGTGTAGTTGGGCCTGTGCTTATTGTTACATGCATATTCATGGGCCGCTTCTTGTCACAGCCCTGTGCGCTGTATATTCAATACAACGCTCATAGACTGACATAGAAAGTGTTTCCTTCTCCATAGTCTCGGCTTCTCTGTCTCTCCACCCCCAGCCCCGCTCAGTGCTGCTGCGCTCCAGCCCGCGGTGATAATAAGATCCCAGGACACAAAATGGCGCACAGCTGTCGGTGGCGGTTCCCTGCTCGGCCCGGGACTGGCCGGAGGCTGGGGGCTCGTCACCGATTATCAGCTGTACTCATAGACGATTCGAGCGACTACAGAACCAACATTTGCGCCTTTGGAAGCGTTGGCGCAAGCTCCGCAGGAACATTGGCCCCCGGGGGCCCTGGGAACTGTTTGGGGGTTGCACCCGGATTTGATGCAGCGCTGCAGGTGTCGACGGCGATTGGAAACAACCTGAGAAGATTTAGGGACGTGTCCGGAGGAAGCAGCGGAGAGGTGAGGGGAAGGGCTGGGCGGGGGGAGGTGTACACACTGGGATAGACATGTGTGTGTTAGACGAGGGGCTAAGTGTGTTTACTTCATGCAAAGGGGGCCGAGCTGCGCACTTGGTACAAATAAAGGAGTAGGGTGTGGCGGAAGAATAAATGGGGTACACTGGCTATGGTGGTGGAGGGATATGTTTGTGTAAGTGAAAGGGGGTGTGTGCGCGCCACTTGTAAGGATAGCTGTAAGGATGGGCAACTTGCGGCCCACTAGCGTTTGCTGCGCTACTACAAGTCCAACAGTAACTGGCGGCTGGTGTGCTATTTGTAGATACAAATCTTCGGGTGGGTTTGTAGGTTGGGCATCCTTGGAGCTGGGCATCCTTGCCTTGGAGATTGGTACTAGGGTTAGATGGAAGGATGTGTATGAACTAGTGCAAGGGACACGTAGGAGCAGGAGGGGTAAATGTAGGCTGGAAACTGGGGGGGCAAGTGTCTGGAAGGGGCGGGAGCAGGGGCACAAGTATTGGGGGAGGGGTGGAAGTGACACGAGTAGCAGAGGGCGCAGGTGATGATGATGATCGTGTCAGTTAGGGTCATAGTCACGGGTTCACTTACCCACACTTGCGCTAGGGGGTGGAGAGGAGATTATTGTACAAATGGATATGAGTAGTAGGGAGAAAATATGGAAGTAGACTTGTATTTTGTAGAATAATGGTTGTGCTGGTAACTGAAGAGCATCGACATGTGTGTTGCGTATCATGCGATTGCCTGGCTGTGGCCATCTGAAAAGCTAATGGGGCAATAACTGCTGGTGGCTCTAAGGTTGAGTAATAGGGCACAGAGAGCATTGAGGATAATGGGATAGAGACATGAGAGTGGATGGACAAGGCGCTTCACGTGCAGCTAAAGGGGGTGTGTGGTCCCTGGAGAGAGAAGTGCGTGTAGGAGAGAATGAGCTAGAAGTCCTAGTGGTACAGGGGATGCAGGGTGGGCAGCTGAGGGGTGTGCGCTGATATAGGCGGAGTGAGAGCATTTGGCAGATGCAGCAGACAAAAGGTGTAGAGGGGGTGTGTGCTATTAGGAGCTGTAGAGCACAGTGCGTGTGTGTAGCGCGGGTGTTGCCTACATGAAATGATAGAGAGGCGGGGTCACTACCGTGTCATTTTCTATCCTGTATGTATTTAGGGGAAATGCTTACTGTGTCGGGGTCAGAAACCGGAGAAGTTCATGTGAAGGTTGCAGACGTGCCATTATCGCACTAACACTAAGCTGTCTGTATAAATGTGCGGAGAGTTCCAGTGAGGGCCATTGGTACCATTACCGGGCGTATATCACTGCGCGTGCATCTCTACAGCCTCTACATACAGCTCCTTGTGTTGATGCGTACACGCTGTATGCATAAAATATACGGCTCAGTGGAAAGATAGCCGCTCAAGACGATACCATTTGATGTGTCGTCTTTTGTATATTACATGCACATCTCTGCTGTTACTGCAGTGCTGCAATGTGTGCCGTTTATGGGCTATACAGGAGGGGGTGTGTCTCACATGTGGAACGTGATGCTCCATGGAAATGCTTCTTGCTCTATGGCCCTGTACACTTCTAAGAATATACCCTTGTTGTTGCTTGTGCAGAATAAAAACTACCAGCAAATTCTAAATACTATTCGTGTCCACACACGGCGCTGAGTTTTCAGAAGTCTCCCAAAGTTGCCTCAAGAGGAAACTTCGGAAAACACAGCGCTGTGTGTGCTTTAGCGCAGGCGACTTTTCATTATAGTGAATGGGAAGACACACGGAGGCAGTTCGGGGACATTGTTGCCCAGAAGAGGCGATTAGTCGCCAGGCAACAATCTTCCATGATCTCCTCGTGTGATCTTACCCTATTGGGGATGAAGGAAACTTGGGCTTCAAGGGATGCTTTGTTCTGATGGCAGAAGAGCAACAGTAGAGTAGAGTTTTCTTGCATCCTTTTTTTCCTGCTGTAGTGTGGCCAACCTTTCTTTCTGTTATGACCATTTCACTTGTTCTGTAGATAAACAAAATGTTGGATCAAGGCACTCTGATAGGTCACGCATAGATCAGACTAATAGTAGGTAAAACCATTTGAAAGTTTTATTTATGTAAACATCTCATGCCTAATGCGTTTCTTGTCACTAGGACACTAAGCCTTTGACTAAGTTTCCTAGTGACAAACGCATTAGGCTTGAGATGTTTATATAAATAAAACTTTCAAATATTTTTACCTACTATTAGTCTGATCTATGCGTGACCTATCAGAGTGCCTTGCTCCAACATTTTGTTTATCTATATACGGATTGTCCGCTCCCTTGGGCTGGGGCAGGAGCACTTGGGCCACCTGATCGATTTGGTGAGTTATTTCACTTGCAAAGTTTTTATGCTTAAATAGATTTCATTTCACTTGTTCTGCCACCTGTTACAGGCAAGCAGTCATTGCACATGCATCTTTAAAAAGCAGGTTATTTTAGGATAGGCTGTGCAGATGTGGTATGGTTACATGGTTGGTAGACACTTTATTTCAGTTGCAGAAGTCTTTTTCAGTGCACCAACTGCCCACAAACAGACCCGAACATCCATGTTTGCTACTGGAATGCAAATACAAGCAAAACAATGCTTCCTGCTTGTAAACACTAAGTTGATGTCAAGGACCCAGTGAAAGTATAGGCTGTTGCTAGTAATTGAGTAGAATGCATTGTCGGACCCAGAGAGAACATCAGAGTAGTATTCCTAAATCCAACAGCATAAAGATACCTAAGCATTTGCAGAAGCCTATACAATATATGTACACAACTGCCTCTCCCTTTAGTTCTTTGTATGACCCCTAATTTGCCCCTTGGTCCTCTCTGATCAACCCTTGCCCATTATTCTGTCACTGCTTCTTTAAGACCTGCAAATGTATAGCCTACTATCCTAGTTACCTTGCCCTTCCTCCTTAATAAGTAGTACTCATCATCTCCCTTCTGTCAAATGCATCAGACCCCTCATTCTCCTCTGTGTATCCTTGTGGTATTTTATTTACAATGGCTTCCATATCTACCATAGTAATTGTATTCACTTTGTCTACAGATACATTTAATTGTAGTCTTATTAACAGTTATTTCTGTTTTTTGATGCTCTACCTCCATGAAACCTCAGTATAATGTTTATAAAGAAAAGGGAAGATGCTGCTGTTGCGAAGAAAATAGTGTGTGTAATATTTTTGTTTTTAGTTTGCAAATGTATACAAAAGTTGTACCAATATTAAAATATCCAAAGACTTTCAATTTCTTTCATTAGTTAAGATGTTATGCAGCATATATACCTCCCCTGTATGAGAGAAGTGCAATTTTTAGTGGCTCAGTTGTTATTTACAGTCCTTAGTTGTAGTCATCTGCTGCTTGTACACTACGCAGTTACATATTCTGAAGCTATGCTGTCTGTGTTTCTATTGCTTTGTCACTGTAGGAACACGTGAGAAAGAGGAGGTGTGGCTGAGTTACTGCAGCTTCTAAGCAGGAAAAAAAGGGTTGTGTATTTGTATGTTTTTTGCATTAACTTGCCAATGTTTGATAAACACAAAATCTGAAGCCCTGTGTATCTTTATCAATAAATGTATTTAGCTACACTGTATATGTTAAGGGAGAGCATGTTTCATACTGTATTATACTAAAGGTGGGCACAGTTTAAAATTACTTAGCAGGCACTCTTAACAGTTCTCTCCTACATTTCTTACTATTATTTCTATACTTATAGAAAAACTGATTTTTAAATCACTTGACATACACAATGTGTGAGGTCGAAAAGTACAAAGGGTTCCCAAAAAGTAAAGAAACCACCATCTCCAAATCAACTTATAAAAACTTTCTTGAATAAATTCTTTGGCTACCTTATCACAGATTGTCTTAAACTATAAGGTTGGTGCAAAAGGTAATAGTCTGTCAAGCAGCACAGTGATTCAGGTAGCAGGTTTTGTATTCTCTCCTAGTGTTGACGTAGGTTAAATGGGTCCTGATAAAACTGACCCTAGTGTGTGTGTGAAAAGGACCTTAGACTGTAAGTGCCACAGGGGGTTGGAACTAATGTGAATAAATGACAATTTCTGTAAAGCTCTATATGAATAACATAAATAAAAATGCATTAGAACGTATGTGCACAAGATGTTTTTCAGAGTATTGTAAGCAGAGTTTCACATTTACACAATTTAGTGTTTCCTGCACAGTCAAAGTGGGACAGAGTGCAATGAGTAACATGCAAACCCCACAGGCACTTGTGAGCAATATCAGTCAGGCCTTTTCTAATCTGTGGGTGCATTTTATATACATGTTAAGTTTTTGGTTGTCACCTAAATCTACTGCTTTGTGATAATTGACCAATTGTATGAATACTGTCCAGTGAACTCATAATGAAATAAGGATCTTTAGGCTGTCAAATGTTCTATTACGATAGCCAGCTTAGTCTCAGTTTTCATTTGAATTTTAACATTCTTTCAATTTACACTTGAAATTGATAACTTTTTTCTTCACTGCCCTGCACAGCAATCCTATCAAGGGGCGATCCTGGTAATTTTGCCGCCTGAGGCAACCTTCCTTTTGATGCCCCCACCTTTTTCCACGGCACTCACCTCTTCAGTGCCCGAGGAGGTCGGGGGCGATCCACATTGCACCAGAGGGGTCAGGGGTGGTCCACGTTGCTAGTGCAGAGAACGCGATTGTGCTCTCTGCACTAAAAGAGCCAAATTTCCGGGTTGAAAAGCGGAAATTTGTCTCTTCGTTACCAGGAGAGCCATTTTTGCTGCCCCTGGCAAACAGGGGGGCGCTGCCGCCTGAGGCGAGTGCCTCAACTCGCCTCATTGGTGGAGCGCACCTGATCCTCCCACTTCGTTTTTCCAGATCACCATTAACCGATCAGTAACTTGAGGGGGGGCACATGGGACATAACTCTTGCTTTTGAATCTGTGAGGAATGCTGAGGATCAATTACAAACTTAATGAACAGTTATGTCCTATGTGGCCCCCTTTCAAGTCACTGACTAACTCAGACTTAGAGAGCAGGAAGTAGTGTTCTGCTAGACATCTGCTCACTCCAGAATTTATAGACTACATTTACACAGCCTATCTATTTACCCAGTTTTTATTTTTACACTGAACTGTTCCTATATCTCTAGGGCATACCTCCCAACATTTTGGAAATAAAAAAAAAGAAACAAAAAAGTTGCCACACATAGTGTGCCGATTTTTTTTACCATGCCCATTTTTGTGGCCACATATCATAATTACCTTGTTCATTTTACAAAATTTGGCAGGTTATGAAAGTTTGAACATATCTGTGTTTTTTTCCCAGTTATTACAGTTTTGCAAATGAAGGTGAATTGCCCTTTAAAGGAAAATTCAACCCGTAACATAAAAAAACCCTATCCCCCTACCCTACGTAGACCCCCCTCCCTCCTCCCCCCCAGCCTACCTTGTACCCGAGGCAAATGCCCCTAACTTTTTACTTAAACGTCGGTGCAGATTCTGTCCTCGGGAGTTCACAGGCGCCATCTTCTTTTCTTAGTTAAACTTCAGACCGTTTTCGGTGCATACACAATTGGTGGTAATATTCCAGTCCCGAAAGTCTCGAAAATTTTCGGAAATTTTTGTGACTTTAAATATGCAGTTGTTTGGGACTGGAATATTACTCCAACTGCGCATGTGCCAAAAAATTACGGTCTGCTTCCGAAGTTTAACGAAGAAAAGAAAATGGCGGGCGTGAAATCCAGAGGACAGAATCTGCACATAGGGGTAAGTAAAAAGTTTAGGGGCATTTGCCCCGGGTACCAGGGAGGCTGGGGGGAGGAGAAGGGAGGTGGGTCTACGTAGGGTAGTGGAGTAGGTTTTTTTTTATGTTACAGGTTGAATTCTCCTTTAAGCTACAAGTCTTACTTCTCCCAAGGGACCTGTTATCTTATATTGTTACAATTACTTATTTGCTTATCTCAAAATTGTTACAAAAGTATCTTATATGCAGCTGTGGCTGTTCTGGGCTCTCTGCCAAAAGCCAATTAAAGTGATACTGACACTAAAAAATGAATTTTAGCATATGAATGTACATTAAATGTTACCTATAGGTCGTGTTGATCATTTTTTTTTTTGCTGAGAGGTTTGTTTTTGTATATAATTGTTAGTTGAAGTTCCTAAGTCTGACGCTCTGACGCTCTGACACTCTGACACTCTGACTTTGCCAACCTGACTGTCCCATCTCAGCCTGTTAGTTACAGTTTCTAATGCTAACGGACTCCTGCTGCACAAATATGGCAGCCCCCTCATACAGGAACATGGGGTATCAGACAGGTAATGTAAAAGCATCATGCAAATACTTTATGGCAAAGTTAGAAGTAGCTTGCAAAAAAAGTTTAATTTCAGGTGTCAGTATCTCTTTAAGTTAGAAACATTGTTTCTTTTTCTGGCTGTTCAGTGCAAAAAAAACAGTACTTTCTAGTACAAAGGAGGAACTGCTGGTTGAACTGAAAATGGGACAGTTGGGAGGTATGCTCTCTAGGGCAATTAACTGTATGTGTAAGGGTTAAACCATTCTAGCTGCATCTCTGAAAAGCAAAGCCTTTGCCTAAAATAGCACTTTCAGTTGCACCAGAAGCTCAGAATATAATTTTTGGCCCATGTGCTTTTTCTGTGAGCCTGTAGATACAAACAGCCCTATAGAAGAAAATGTTTTACACCTCCACATCGCTCCCAGTATTCACTACAGTGTGGTAATCTAAATTGTGTTTGCCTTACACTGGATCTCAATGTGGATTCTACGGTTATTAACCTTGTACAAGTACTGCTGTTTACAGAGAGGCTAAGTGATATTAATGTTCTCCGACTACACAGAATGATATGTATTGTGTTTATGTGGGTGTCTTCACAACTTCATACCTGGGATTTGACCAAATAAGGCAATGTACCCACAAATGTAAGTGTCATACCTCCCAACATTTTGGAAGTAAAAAGAGGGACAACAAAAATTTTCTGCGCGCAACATTTTTTTCACCACACCCTTTCTGTGGCCACACCCCCTAATTACCATGTTCATTTTACAAAATGTGGCAGGTTATGAAAGTTTGAAAATATTTCTCCTTATCTATTTTATTTTTTTTTTGTGTCACAAAATGTCAATGCAAGGATGCGCAAACTTAGTGGTTACCCTTTGTTAATACCCATCTTCCCTGAAAAATATCTGGTCTATCCTGGTTTTAACTGTGGTGTTAAATCCACTATATTTTAGCTTAGCGAATAAGGCGAAAATATCACTTGTGGAGGTAATTACACCGCAATAAAAAAGTAACGAGGATTCCGCTAATTCTCAGAGATAACTCCCACTTGATATTTTATTCGTATTATCATCTTGGCACTTGTCACAAAGTATCTTATTTGCACCTGTTAGCTGTTCTGTGCTCTCTGCTAAAAGCCAATTATGTTAGAAACTTTGTTTCTTTTTCTGGCTGTTCAGTGCAGAGAAAATAGGGACTTTCCAGTACAAATGAGGGGCTGCAGGTTGAGCTGTCAAAAGAGGGACTGTCCCCTCTGAAAAACGGACAGTTGGGAGGTATGGTGTGTTCCCTGTGGAGAGCACTCTCGGGGAAACTCAGATTAGCGGTGGTCACGGGACATGTGCATATTCGAATTCTGCACATTCAGAACAGGCAGCTAAAAGCAACTTTACAAATTACAAGTCTGTTTATCATTGTATTGAATTGTATTTGCTTCAGCCACAGTCATATATTTAGGTTTTGCATTTGCCTGTGCTTTCAAAGGGCAAAAATGCAGAACCTATGTCACTAGTCTTCTATTCCTTAGATCCAGCACCATAGATCACATAATACTAAAGGGCTTAATATAAAGTCTGTATGGTTTTGCCATTTTTATGTCTTTCTGTTCTTTGATTTCTTTTGAAGGCATACGGAGCAGTGTTATGGAATAATTATCCAGCTTGTATATCAACAAATATATCCTAAAGTATTGTGCTAGTAGGACAGAGAAAAGGGATCCCAGGTAGCTACTCTTACTAGAATTTACCTGTGTCAAGTAGGCATGTGTTCATTCCAGGGCTTCCTTGCATCTGTGGGCTTTTTGTAAGGCACTTAGAAGATGTGTAAAGCATATATTATTTAAAAAGCTGCTCACAGCTTCTGGCATTGCCATGCCCCATAGTTTATATATGACAAGTGAACTGGTGCAGCATGCAAAAAAGTGAGTGTTTCAGGCTCTCTATCCTTTTATCAGGTCAATGCAACATCTTATGTGCATGTATGGGCACAGTTTGAATTGCAAGCGATTTTGATGAGCCCTGTATATATGTATGGAATCCATTATCTGCAAACCTGTTATCCAGAAAGCTCAGAATCTATGGAGAGGCCGTTTCCCATAGACTCCACAGGTCCAATACCTGTATTTTATAAGCAGGTATATAATGGATTCAGTAGTATTCTGCAGCTTTGATACACATAAAGGCAAAAAGGAGGGGACAACAAGAGTACAAAGGTCCCTGCCAAATCTGAAAATAAACTTAGCGGTGAATCATGAGTGGAGCTTGAACTTACTAGAAATTCTTATGTAATACTTGGCTTTGCTGAAAGTTTATATAATGCTTGGAAGTGGTTATACTGAAGGGGCAGTCCTGTTGCTTTCTAAGATTTGTCTGCCAGTGAATGCATACACATTTCAGCTTCATTCCTGTCTCGTGTAGTATTCGTAAATATAAACAACATTAGTCTACGAAGGAAAAAAATGTACCCCCCCCCCCAGAATCATCAAAATATCAAATTGTAGTATATTTTTCACCTACTTTTATTTAACAAGTTATTCTGATACAAAATACTTGGCTACGTCTTATGGAAATTGAAAAAAGGCTATATGGCACAGGTTAAATAGTGGATAACAGATAACACCATTGTGTTCTACAGAGCTTATCTGCGATCTGCTGTGTAACCTGAGCCTTTTCTCCTTTAAATGGCTGCCCCAATTGCTATAAAGCAGCATCTTTATAAAAACAATAATCAAACACACTGCATTATACATTTATTATATTACTTTAAAACAATTACCGGTAAATTTTTTGCTGTTACAGTTTCTTTACATTTCACTAAGCACATCTACTATGTATGCCAAAAATGTAAATAGATCAGTTTTGTGGTGGATGCATCTTAAAAGTGGTGGTTCGCCTTCAGGTTAAAGTTTAGTGTGTTACAGAATGGCCAATTCTAAGCAACTTTGGCATAATTTTTTTTTATATATAGTTTTTGAATTATTTGCCCCCTTCTTGCTCTTCCAGCTTTCAAATGGGGGTCACTGAGCCCATCTAAAACCAAATGCTCTGTAAAGCAACAAATGTATTGTTATTGCTACTTTTTATTCCTCTTTGTATTCAAGCCCTCTCTTATTCATATTCCAGTCTCTTGTTGAAACCGATGCATGGTTGCTAGGGTAATTTGAACCCTAGCTGCCTAATTGTTGAAATTCTAAACTGGAGAGCTGCTGAATAAAAAGCTAAATTCAAAAACCGCAAATAAAAAAATGAAAACCAATTGCAAAATGTCTCAGGCTATCACTCTCTACTTCATACTAAAAGTGTGAACAACCCCTTTAATCGTCCTTGCACAGATACAAATTAGGATGTGGGCAAAAATATGCTGTCATTCCCTGTCAGGTCCACCTAGTTGCTAATTGGCTCACATTCTACAGTGGTTAATAGTGAGTCACTGACTCCTGCTAGTCTAGGAAAGTATCCAGAAGGAAGTGGATTGTCTGCCTGCAAATTGTGATTTTTCAGGGGAAATTTCCATTAAATCAAAAGGTGTATATAGCAAAGGCATGTACTTATTGATACTCTAGGTTCTCAATAATAGAGACAATTAAAATGTTCCTATTTTAGTTTTGCTAGTTTTGATAAAGGTTTTAATGACCCTGCTTGCTGGGTCTAGCTTGCTAAAATGAGAACTAAAGAGTTTGGCAGGATCACTGAACAAGTGGATCTTTCCCCAAAATGTCTACTATTAGCTTGCTAAAATGAGAACTAAAGAATTTGGCAGGATCACTGAACGAGTGGATCTTTCCCCAATATGTCTACTATTAGAATTGGGTGATATTGAACTGGTACGATTATTTAGTAATCTTGTCAAACAAGCTGATCCTTCCATGAATTGTCATCTTGTTTCTCAATAGCAGACTATCTTAACGAAAATATCATCTGTGAGCCGATGCAGCTGTTGTCCCAACTGCCCGATTTTCATTCAGTATGGCAGGGCCAACTCAGAGCCTCGTTGCACTGGCAGATACGCTGCTGACGGGGTCTGAATGTGTAGAATCGGCGGGTTACATCTGCCCATGTTTTGCCACCTTTAGGCTAGAAATGTTACACCTGTCTCGAGTTTTTGTACAAGACCAAATTTACCATAGTTTTAACATTAAAACTCTGCAATCCAAACATGTTGCCAATATGTGCCTATTTTGTTTTCAGTTGATTAACTTTTTGGCCAATTGGCAGTTACTTTAGCTTAGGTACAGAATTTCAATGTACAGTACATTATATTTACAATTTAACTTAAGGTGCCCATTTGCTGGAGATGTACCCCATTTCAGAGCTGCTGTCCCTGTGCAAATTGTCCCCGTTGGCTGTCCCCGTGTAGAAAAAAGGCGCCCGTGAAATCCCTGGATCGGCAGGCATTCAGGCAGCCAGCTTGCAGGTCCTGCGAGACAGAAGACTGCTGCCCTATACAAATTGGCCAAT
Organism: Xenopus petersii; assembly: GCA_038501925.1. Taxonomy (NCBI): domain Eukaryota; kingdom Metazoa; phylum Chordata; class Amphibia; order Anura; family Pipidae; genus Xenopus; species Xenopus petersii. The sequence goes on from CM076684.1 coordinate 56,089,631, forward strand.
CAGGAAGCCCTACAACAGGAGAAGCTTTGACGAAGGACTGAGACACTATTTTCAATTGCCGTGTGTGTTTTCTGTGGTGTAATACAATTCCCCCTCCTGCTGCACAGAACTGCTTTCACAGCTATGGATGGAGGAAAGGAATGCAGCAAGACAGCAGCAGCACCGCTCACAAATCTGGCTTCCATGAAGTGCAGGGATCAAAGGATAGCCAGGTCAGTCAGACCCTGCCCCAGAGTAAAGTCAATCTGCTTGACCTTGCCATTCTGGACTGATTTTTCCCTCCACATAGTCCACATTTACAGTGTTGCACTGTGTACAGAAAGAAAGTTTTCACATATTGTCACCTATGCTGTAACTTGTAAGTGTCTCTTATCATTCAAAATAATTTACTTAGTACTGTCTTGGAGCATTATACATGAAATTACCACTCTGCCATCCTACTATATGAGTTCTGGGAGTATTTATACATGAAATAATCTCTGTGCCAACCTACTATGAACTCGGGGTTATTTATTCATGGAATTTCCTCTGTGCTGATTTGCTATGAATTCTGGGGGTATTTATACATGAAATAATCTCTGTGCCAATTTACTATGAATTCTGGGGCTATTTATACAGGAAATAATCTCTGTGACAACCGATTATGAACTCGGGGGGGATTGTATTTGTAAAATAGGGAGTGGCTAGTGGGGGGGTGTCTTGCACAGTGGGCGTGGCCTACACATTTTGCCGCGGCGCACACAGTGCGTTGCCATTTTCTGCCCTGTCCCCGGATTTCACTCTGATAACCTGGTCACCTTAATTTAACTGTGATTAGTTAATTCAGATTTACATTACATAGGAGCATAGAATTCCACATCATGATTGATTATTTCTCCTGCTCACTTTCTGACCCCTGAAAGCAGCCCAGAGCATACTGAGCATGTGCTGTATCACTAATAATCCAAAAAGTCATAACTTTAAAGGAATAGTAATACCAAAAATAGAATGTGTTTTGAAGTAATTAAAAGCAGGATGCCTGTGCACATTTTGTAGGGTTAAGATTCGTTTTGGCTGAATCCTGCTGAAAAAGGATCTGATTCGGTTGAATCGGTGCATTATGATTACTAACTTTCTGTTCTTGGTGTTACTGCTCCTTTAAACTCTGTAAAACTGTGGACGTGACCATTAGTCTTTATAATCATGTAATTTGGTTGGGGTTTAAATTTGGGATATGGGCACATTTTTTTGTGGAAGATTTGGTATTTTGCATACCATTCTCTTAGTTGGCGAGCATCTTTTTAGCACAGTTTTACATAATAATCGCTATAGCACAGTGCTGCTCTGTTTTTTCAATTGTGGCATTTTGGTCATACTCTGGTATGCTCCTGACTTCTCAACACTTCCTGCATCTGGTAATTTCGGAGCAGTGTATGGCTTTTATGTCTATTATTAACCTATTAAAGGAGAAACAAACCCCCAAATGAATGAAAACCCTTACCCCCTACCTTCCATGATCCTTCCTCCCTGTGCCCCCCCACACACACACAGTTGTTAATACCTGTAAATGCCCCAAAGTCTTTATTTACCCCTCGATGCAGAGTCAGCGCAGCGGAGCTCACGTGGGGCCATCTTCACTGCTTCGGGAGTCTTCAGTTAGCGGCACATTCGTAGTTGTAACAATATTCTGGTCCCGAACAACTGCGCATTCTCTGAAAGCCACGGAAATTGCTGAAGGAACCCGAAGATTACCGAAACACAGGAAGATAGTGTCTGTGAGCTCTGCTGCGCTGACTCGGCATTGAGGGCTAATTAAAGACTTAGCGGCATTTACAGGTATTAACGCCTCTGCGGGGATGGAGACAGGGAGGGGTTTGCTTCTCCATTTAGGGTTTACAGTATAATACATTTGTCTGCATCAGAATACTGCGGTTGGTCATTCTGGCTTTGCAAGAAATCTGCTGAAGCTTTCTAATGCCTAAATGTTTTAGATGCTTGTCCTGCTGTATGTCAAGATGCTTCAATAAATATCAAAAAAAGGTAATTGGCTTGGGCAGATTAGTGCAACTACCCTATGGTCTCTTCTTCCGTTGAAGACTTTCCAAATATGAGAAAATGGAACAATGGTCAACTAATTTAACATACAAATCTTTCCACTATTTTACATTTCCCAAGGGACTGCATGGATGCGGCGTGAATCTCGCAAAGCCGCTAAATTTGGGGAAAAAACACAGCTTGCTTGAATGGGATAGTGACAAAATGGTGTCAGTTCTGGGAATCTGTGAAATTGGTGGCTCTGTGGTAATTGCTTACACCATCTTTGGTGGCTCGAAAAATCTAAACTATACTATTATGTGATATGTCTTTTAGTTAAAAGTTCAGATTTTTAATTTTTTTTATATTGGCTCAGCTTATAGGTCGGATAATTCAAAGCATTTAATGAACCACCACCCTGACTCGCCTACCCACCTTCCCGGTTCATAAAGCACAGTTACCGGGCTGTATGTAACTTAACATGTTGTGACTTTTTATCTGATTGACAACATTCACAGATCTGAACTGACATTCTGTACCTTCTACATTACTACTACTGTTTGGTTTAAAATACAAATGGCAAATGCCAACCAACCAGGCTAATGCCCATTCAGTATCATATGTATTCAAAAGGATACCATTTGCCTGCAAGCAAAATGCACCATGTGCCATTGTGTTTAAGCATATTTTGGTAGATTTAGATGAGGACAACGTCAGTCCAACATATTGTAAGGACTGACTTTATACCGTACTTGCAAAATATAATAGTGCAGTTATTCTCAAACTGTGAGACTAGTCTCACTTAATGCTGAATGCTGAAAACTTAAGCTGCCCAAGATGGTATTGGAATTTTGGCTTAATGGCTGATATAGAAAGTGTTTTCCTGTACAGGTATGGGATCCCTATCCTAAACCTGTTATCTAGTAAGAAACGAATTAAAGGAAGGCCATCTGTCATAATTTCATTTTAAGCAAATAATTATATTTTTTCTATGCATGATTTCCTATTTCCCTGTAATAATAAAAAATTACCTTGTATTTGATCCTAACTAAGCTGCATACATTGGGGGGGGGGTGCTAAAAGTTTGGAAAAAAGTTTGTGTCCTTTAACACATCTCTGTGGTTTTATTACTTGAAATTAGGTGTACAGTAGGTACCCTTTTGCCTTATTTGAGTGTCATAATAAATAATTTGAATTGATAATCTGTTAAACATGGGATCCCTTCACATATACCCACCACTACTGAATTTTCAGCTTTTGTTAATATTGCATTATTTTTTAATAATAAAAGTTGACAAACAATATATAAGTGGGAGGCAGATTATTTTTAGGAAAAAAATAAATGTTAATTATTATTACCGGTATTGCCTTATTTTCTAAGTGAGCACAACTTTTCAAATAATCGCTATAACTTTGTTCCTATTTAACCACCTTATATCACTTACAAGGGTAATTTTGCCTTTACCTGCGATCAACTTAAGTGATTATGTTTAGTCGTAATTAATGAGGTGTTCCCGGTAGGATTTCCCATAAGGTTTCTTGAATGTACAAGAGATAAATGAGACCCACGAGAACAATGAACAAAAGATTTATGGGATCTTACTGCTATAAATGTACATATCAGCAGAGGGATATAAATAATTTCTAGGGCATGACATATATTATGGGACACCGTGAAAATAATTATCAAGCACTGAAGAAAATATAGTGGCACAAAGATAAAGGGCAGGATGGGCCTTATGACAGCCAGGTAGAAAGTTATTTGGAGTTACCAGCCTTGGGAATTATGGCAGTAATTGACCACTCCCTGCATATTACACCTATTAGAGCTATACATATATTTGCGTGTTCTTCTCAGTAGTATGTAGGCAAGATTGACGTTAAATAAGATCCAAGCCTGTATAAATTTTTTAAAAAAAGAGATCTGCTATGTACCATGACTGGGTACAGTTGTGAAGAATATAATTAAGGATGGAAATGTACCTTGGGATTTAATTCCGCTTTACTCTGAAAGTGTGTAAATCTTTACTGGAATATTGCAAAGTTTGTTTGGGGCAGAGAAGCCAACCACAAATAAATTGGAGCTGATGCCATCAGTCACCATAACATTTGATTGCTGTAGCTTTGCTCTTCAGATGTTTCAAAGTTAAATAGAATTTGCTTCATTTGCATCTTATTGAATCATACCTCCCAACTGTCCCATTTTTAAAGGGACAGTCCCTCTATTGATAACTCAACCTGTAGTCCCTCATTTGTACTGGAAAGTCCCGTTTTTTTCAGCACTGAACAGTCAGAAAAGGAAACAAAGTTTCTAACTTAATTGGCTTTTGGCAGAGAGCCTAGAACAGCAACAACAGAAGATACGATACATTTGTAACAATTCAAATGTATCTAGATAAATAATTATATAAGCAAGTAAGTAATTGTAACAACATAAGATAACAGGTAAAGTCCTGCGCGGGTCCATTTTTTTGAGCCTGTACTCGACCCGGACACGCAACCTGCATTCTTACCCGCTTGGAACCCCTTACTCGACCCGCAAGTACCTTATCCGCAACCTGCGACCCACTGACCATTAAGAATCAGGAAGTACTGTCGCAAACCGGACGTGACATCGGAAGTAAAGGAACGATATGAACAGCACCACAAGTATTATTAAAGTTAAAATGCCTTTATTGCTCAAGTGACGGGCATTACCGCAACGTTTCAGGCCTCATTTGGCCCTTTTTCAAGCTAAACTGACAACCTTAACACCAGTATTTAAACACTCAGTGCCATCTAGCGGACAATTAGAAACAAATTACAATCATGTGGAACACATTGATACATTGAATAGAAAAAATAACTTTACATACAAAGTTGCTATTTGTTGCTAATTGTCCGCTAGATGGCACTGAGTGTTTAAATACTGGTGTTAAGGTTGTCAGTTTAGCTTGAAAAAGGGCCAAATGAGGCCTGAAACGTTGCGGTAATGCCCGTCACTTGAGCAATAAAGGCATTTTAACTTTAATAATACTTGTGGTGCTGTTCATATCGTTCCTTGACTACATTTGCTGGTGGAAAGTGGCCACTGGAGAACGTGCACCCGTCCAGAGAAACTAAGAAGATTTAACAAGGTTGTGCTGACTACTTTTGACTGCACAGTGACATCGGAAGTAGGCATGGTCAGAAAAAAGGAGTAAAAATCGCTATTGAGAAGACCTGCGGCCCGACCCGCGTCTATACCCACACCCGGAACTTCAACCAGCAGGGTACCGCAGGTTTTTGTGGCTAACCCGTGGGTACCGACCCGCTGCAGTACTCTGTGAACTTAACTTTGTGAACTGTTAATTTATTTGCACAATTCTAAAGTTTACACATGTATATATCCAATTTCTGCCAATATATTTCACATTTCAAATGTTTACATATTGTGTATTCTAAATGCCTTTTTGTGATAAGTACTAGCTGGAGCCACGTCATCTCGTCTCACTGTGTATTTGTATTTTGTTTAGTTTGACTTTGACTAATAACAGGTGCCTTGGGAAAAGTTAGACTCACAGCTTAAAGTGCAATTCACCTTCATTACCAAAACTGTAATAACTGGAAAAAAAACACAGAAATATGTTAATTTTATAACCTGCAAAATGTTGTAAAATGAACATGGTAATTAGGGGGTGTGTCCACAAAAATGGGTGTGGTCAAAAAATTGCCACACTAATTGCGGCAACTTTTTTTTTTTTTGTCCCTCTTTATTTCCAAAATGTTGGGAGGTATGTTGAATATCTACAGAGTGTGCGGCCGTCAGTAAATCTCATTTGACCAAGAGATCTGAAGGCTGAAAAGTATTACCAGTTTACCCTTTGCCAGCTACCATTTCCATCCTCAGATTTATTGTCCGTAAAACCTACACAATCTGCAAATTAAGCAGTAATGCAAACACATAGGGAAGCAGTCCAGAGCTTTATTTCTTGATTTTCCCAGGCAAGCAGCACTTTTTAATCAGGTGTGGATGGCATTTCTGGCCCAAAGAGTAGTTCTGTCAGACTTAATCTTCCATGCTGTGGCCCCATAACCTAATTGAAGACTTCTTTGGGGGGGGGGGGGGGTTGGCATTCATGGACCTGTAAACACACACACTCTCTGTAATGTGTGAATAGCATCTTTAAAATCGGAGTGGCGGGTATTTAAAAGTTAATAGTAACTCTGCAGCATCCATTTAATCACTTAGGCTTCCTTCTCCTCTAACCCATCTGGCCTCTCCATTGGAAATTTTCTACTGACTGAGCATGCTCAGTTCTTCTCAACTCAGATAACTAAACACAGACAGTGATTTTGACATTATGCACTGCAGGTATCCCTTAAAGCAGTGCTGTCCAACTTCTGTGGTACCGAGGGCCATTTTACTGGCCTATGTGGTCCACTCCCCCTTTTAAACCACACCCACTGTAAACCACACCCATATTACCACAAGAACTTTTAAGATCATATCCACATTAACGGCGGTAGCACACCAAAAATCCAATTTGTTGGTGCTCACTGCAGGGAAATCCCTCAGCACTCATATGTGAAAAATTGAAGTTATGTTAAAAACATACCCTTAAATCCATATGCCTCCTCCTCCCCTGTGGATAATACAACAACCCCCTAACACATGATTAACACCTTAGGGGCCCTTAACAAGAATTTCCAAGTGTTAACAAACCCCAAGAACAAACCCCTAACAGGCTTACATCCCACAGGTAGCATAGGGCAAGCAGAGAATGGCACACACAAGCAGCACTGGGCAAGCAGAGAATGGTGCTCAAAGGAATTAGATACTCGAGATTACACCTTGCTAATTTATTCCCTTAGGGAAATTGAGGTCTGAAGATTTCAGATAGAATTAAATACATTTAAAAAAAGAGAAAAAAAAACCCTCTTCCACCAAAAGCTAAAAATCCCACAGTGTTAATCCAAAATGACACTGCATAAGGTTAGTTAATTACCACTCCAAGTTTCACCTTAGTACTGGAGTTTACCAACTATTATATTAAAGTGCTTGTGCAGTTAATAAATAAATAAATAAATAATTAAGTGAGACACAATTGATAGTACCTAAACTATATATCGTACAAGTGCTGGTATAATAGTTTTATGAAAATATTTACTTTATGCAGAATTTTTTTTTACATGAACAACGCCATGAAACACATGGCATCATTTATACAGCATTAAAAAATAGTATACAATATCAACCACCCATAGGTTATATATGGCAAACAAGATATCAACAAGGAGCGGATACAAATTATACCATGTGTTTCATGGCGTTGTTCATGTAAAAAAAAAAATTTCTGCATAAATATTTTTTTGAAACCACTCTTATCTTCTAAGTTGTGTTTGTTGTGAGTGTGCGAACATACGGATAAAGTATATTGTTATAGGTTACCTTAAGCAGGGGTAACATTTGTTTCTGCACCTCTGATCATTTTCTGAAAGATTTGGTGTGCCCTCCATTCACTATTTCTATAATAGTTTTATGAGCAAATGATTACCATGTTAACTCAATTGTTGATTTTTAAAGTGCAAATTCATTAATTTTCATTGAATTAATTAATTTCTTATTACTAAATATCAGTTATTAAAGTGCAGTGCTAACAGATGAATTGTACCCATATATTGGTAATTCGTTAAATAATAAAAAGCAATGTGACCAAATTAATGTTTGAGGATAAATTCATTCAAATGGACTCCGTTCAGATCTAAAATAGTGGGAAATGGGAAAAAAGAGAAGGTGGAGTTGTCCCAAAAACTTCTGCCTATATTGTTACTAATCCATGGAAACCACAAAGAGGGAATAAGGCAGGGTTAACCAAGACTGTGGTCTCAAATTTAACTTGCCCTTACTTTTTAAAGAGCTATCTTAGCCTCAAAAATCACAAATCATTGGTCCCTTAGGAATGCCAGTGCGGGACTGCAATAGAAGAGAGAAAAGGAGATTGAACCAAATATCAATTTGAACTAGAGCCCGGCCTTGAGAGAGCCATTTAGCGAAACGCGTGTTGGCGGAATTGCTGTGAAAACTTGTTTTTATAATTTTATTTTAAAAGCCTTTATTTAAACAACGGAATTGGTCGGGCAGGAATTCATGCTAAAGGCTGTTATACACGGACTAGCTGGATTCCCTCTTCAACTGATCAGCCCTCAGGTTGAATAGATGGAGAGTGTATGAGGGGCCATACATAATATGGCTGCCTATCTACTGTTCCTCTTCCTTACCAGTCAATGCACTCTATTCTGGTTAACACAATGCATTGGCAGATATCAAATCCTCAAACTGACCAATATCTTTTGTGCAAGGATATCGGTTGGAATCGGTGGGGCCCCATACATGTGCACACAGTAAGTTGTATGATTTTATCTGTGCATCTGTGACAAAACGTGGCTTGTTTCTTCCAACTGGCTAAAATGCAAAACGCCAGAGGGGAAACATTCCTGACCAAACTTGCCCAAAGCTTTCTTTCAAGAAAACTGCAACCTAGCTTGGGAAGTAACAGCACTGCCTATGTTTCCCAACGGGTTATTTGCAGTTTAGACAGTTAGACAGAAACAAGGGAAGGTTTGTCATCGGGCTAACTAACATTTTATTGCATCCGACAAAACTTCCCATATGCCATTGCCCTTGAGAGAGGAAATCTCCCACATGTCAGATCACATTACATTCATTGTATCATAGAGCTACTCGGCTAGACTTGTGGAAAAGGACATACACTTTGTGGCTCATTTATAAACAGTGGGCAAATTTGCACCTGGCCAGTAACCCATGGCAACTAATCAGATGATTGCTTTCAGTGCTCAACCTGCAGCTGTTTGAAAAAAGCTAATCACTGATTGGTTGCTATGGGTTACTGCCCAGGTGCAAATTTGCCCACTGTTTATAAATGAGCCCCATTTTGGATAGTAGGGCAAGGCCAGACGTGACGTTTTTACTTTGAGTTTGTAATAAAGCTCTGTCGGTCGTAAATACGAATAAACTGCACTACCACTAAAACTAATGGAAAACACACTATGGCAATTCTCACAGGGCACGTGCAAACTGAAATACGCCACAGGGCGCCAGTATTGGCGTTTTTTAGCAGAAACACCAATACGTCAAACTACCAAATCAATACACTCTATGGGATCTGCAAGTTTGAATCCACACTTTTCTTAAATACACAGCGTATCTTAAATATGGCGTCCAAATTCTCTTGAGATAAATTATGCATATATGTTTTTATGGCCAGTGACGTAATTACGTTGCATGTTGCCAATTATTCCTGCTCCATTTTGCATGTAAATAGTTGTTCTATTTTTAAATAGCTTTTCTATTTCCAGACAGTCGAATTATGGGGAATAGGAACAATGAGAAGTGCATGTTGGGAAAAGAAACCTACATGCTGAAAAACGCATGTTGCCGGTTTCAGTGGCGTATTTAAGCCAGACGGAGCTTTTTTAAAAATGCAACATTTAGCCTTGCCCTTAGAAGTGCTGAGAATCAGCCTGTCATCCATTTACTCCAGGGGTGTCCAACCTTTTGGCTTCCCTGGGCCACATTGGAAAAAGGAAAATTGTCTGGGGCCACACATGAAATATACAAATACTTTTGATTTGTAAAAGTAAAGAAAATACACAGAAAAGAACTACAATACCAGTTGGATAATCAGATAGAGCTATACACTGGAATATGGGACACCTGGATATTAAATAGACTTACCGGTATTATATTATTATTATATTTCCTCTGGAACTGAGCTTATCAAGCTGGGCCGCATTCATATCCATCCTGGGTTGCAGGTTGGACACCACAGATTTACATCAAAATCACATGCCTCCATTTGACTGTTCAATAGTATCTGAAACTACAAGGCGTTGTTACAAAGAACAAGACACTCACCTAGGGATGGTCAAAGGCGTAACATTTCACTCTGCCATCTGTCTTTCCCACACATGCCTCCTTTCTGACCATTGACATCTGGCAGCTGCTTTTCATTTGGTTAAATGTGAGATACGTTGTTGCATGGCACTCTGTAACTCTGCACTCTTTAAAGCAAGATTAGATAGGGGACACAGTCACTGTTGCTGTGAAACCACATCTATCATTCAAGAAAAACTGTCGGACAAAGGTCATTTTGTGTGCACTCAAAGTGCCTGAACCGCATCCACAGACAATCCATTACTGGCATTATAGAAAGCACCTTGGTGATCAATATGCCCATTGGTGCTATTAAAGGAGAACAGAAGTGTTCAAATAATCCTAGCCCCCTTCACTAAGCAAACCACAGTGGACTCTCTTAACTGCATAGATTGCTGTACCTGGTTAAAAAGACCATTTGACTGGGCCATCTTGCTCAGCTTTGTGTCTTTTTCTTTTGCCAATGTCAAGTATGTACAGTTAAAGGCAAGTCCAAATACACTTCCACTGACTTTGCTTTGTGTACTCGAACTACTCTGTCTCAGAGAGGAGTACCTGAAATTGCAAGAGATGGTGACTGCTTGCACTGGTAGGCTACTCTGCATTTTTTTGTTACTAGGTATAGCAATTGGTGCAGTTATGTTATTGCTCTGTGGTGTGGTTTTGAGAGTTGGGAGGGGATGGGTTTGCTGGTGGTTAAGGCTTATACGCACAGATTTGTTCTTCTGTACGGTAAGTGCATTCCCTGTTTGTGGCAAAACTACAGGGAAGCAGACCCTCTAGTTGTGGGGTGTGAAGGGGGGTAGTTTGTAGTGCGAGCCAGGACCTTCCAGAAAATTCTTTTGCAGGGAGGCGCAGCGCATTGTCGTTACACCACGATTCCCTGTATAGGTATAGTGAGCACAAACTCTTATAGATAGGGTACAGTATCTATTCACTTTAAGCCATCCAGTTCCTATAGGTATGAGACCTGTTATACAGAATACTCAGGACCTCGGGTTTTCTAGATAAGGGATCTTTCCATAATTTTAGATTTTCATGCTTTAAGTCTAGTAGACTTAAAGCATGGAGATCTAAAATTATCTTAAAGTTACACATTCAATAAACCCAATATTGTTGTTTTGCCTTCAGTAAGGATTAAAGGACATGTACTGTATATACTCGAGTATAAGCCGAGTTTTTCAGCATCCAAAATGTGCTGAAAAAGTCTACCTTGGCTTATACTCGGGTCAGTGGGCAGTAGTTGAGATTGCAGTCACTTTTAAACATTAAATTGGCACTAGCATGTCAGTAAAAACATGTAGTCATGTTAAAGGAACAGTAACACCAAACAATTTAAGTATTTTAAAGTAATGAAAATATCATGTACTATTGCCCTGCACTGGTAAAACTGATCTGTTTGCTTCAGAAACACTACTATAGTTCATATAAACAAGCTGTTGCACAGAAACCAGTGCAACTAGCATCAGAATGTAATAATCTGCCCTGTAGCATCAGTTTATATTACAGACAAACTTAATTTTCTGCTTGATAATTTTCAACAACCCCTAAGCTTAGCTTCTCAACAGCTGCTTGTGAGAGCATGTGAGTGTCGGAGACACTTTCCAAGATGGTGACCCCCTGTGACAGGTTTGAAATCCTGGATCATTGCTGCTATTGAGAAGCTGAAACTTTAGACTGATGCAGTAAGGTATTTTTCGCCATATTTATTTTTAGTTTAGTTCTTCCTTAAGGCCATAGATGTGTGACTGCAATGAGACAGCCCCTGAGAGTAGTAACTTTCATAGGACTTCTAGTTCATTATTTTCATCTTTATACATGTTATTCATTTGAGTAGGAAATAACAAGTATAGGATCTGTTTTCCGGGAACACTAAGTGAAGGCCTTCTCTTATAGACTCCATTTTAAAAATAAATACCCTTTTCTCTGTAATAATAAAACAGTAATTTGTACTTGATCGTAACTATAATATCAATTCATACTGGAGGCAAAATAGTACATTTGGGTTTATTGTTACATTGTTTTTTGGTAGAATTAGCGATATGGAGATCCAAATTACAGAAAGACCCCTTATTCAGAAAATTCCAGGTCCTGGAAGAAATTGTGCTTAAATTATTATTCTGCCACTATATTTTACAAGCTAACTCAGTATATTTCTCTACAGGAGGAGCAGTTTCTAGGATTTGGCTCAGATGAGGAAATTAAAAGTCGCAGCCCTGCAAAATCACCCAAAGGTAACTGAACAGGGGTGGAATTGATCTGACATTATAGGTATATATATATACTACTGAAAATATTATAGATGAATGCAGGTAACTAAAATGACAGGATTTATATATAGTATGCTCTGCGGAAGCTTTGCAGATTTAAAAGAAATCCAAGGACGTCCCCCATAGGCTAAAACAGCAATTCAGCAGGTTTAAGGTGGCAAATAGTCAAATTGGAATTCTTAAAGGGCCTGTACATGATAAATTTCAAAAATCGAATTTGAATTTGTTTACTCAAATTGAATTTTAACTATTCCCTAGTCTAATTTTACTTCGACCCTTGATAAATCTGCCCCTTAGTGTTAAAGGGGTGGGTCACCTTTAAGTTAACTTTTAGTATGTTGTAGAATGGCCAGTTCTAATCAACTTTTCAATTGGTCTTCATTGTTTACTTTATATAGTTTTTTTGTTTTTTAATGAATATGCCATTTTCTTCTGACTCTTTCCAACTTTCAAATGGAGGTCACTGATCCCATCTAAAAAACAAATGCTCTGTAAGACTACAAATGTATTATTGCTATTTTTTTTTTTTTTTTACTCGTCTTTCTATTCAGGCCTCTCCTATTCATATTCCAGCCTCTTATTCGTCATACTAAAAGTCAACTTAAAGGTGAACATCCCCTTTAAGTTATCTTTTAGTATGTTATAGAATGTCCAATTCTAAGCAACTTTTTAATTGTCCTTCAAGTTTTTTCCTTCTTCAGACTGTTTGCAGCTGACCCCATCTAAAAACAAATGTTCTGCAAAACTGCAAATTTATATTTTATGTTTTAATATTTAATATTTTTTTACTCATTTTTATTCAGGGACTCTCCTATTCATATTCCAGTCTCTTATTCAAATCAGTGCATTGTTATTAGGGTAATTTGGACCCTAGCAACCATATTACTGGAATTGCAAATTGGAGAGCTGCTGAATAAAAAGCTAAATAACTTAAAAACCACAAACAGCAAAAATGAAAAACAATTGCAAATTGTGTCAGAACATTACTCTTTACATCATACTAAAAGTTAATTTAAAGGTGAACAACCCCTTTAAGGGATAGAAGCATTTACTCTGAAATACTTTTGTTAATTGAATATAATATGGCATGCTTTATAGGATAAATTCCCTTCATCTGTATGAGTTAAAATATGTTTAGTTACTTTGTATCATGTAGTAATTTGCTCTTTAATCTTTTATCTCAGTTCAGACAACACAAAGAAAACCTCGTGGTAGACCCCGCAATAGTCTGTCTCGAAGTTCTGATGCATCATCTAATCTTGCCGAAAACACCATATCAACCCCAAATAAACAGGAAACCAGACCTCCAGATAAAGTAAAAAGGGTGGAGAGTAAAACAGAAGAGAAAAAACGGGGAAGACCTCCAGCCCATGGCAATGTTAAGTTCAAACTGCCACAGGAGAAAAGGGATGGCACTGAATCCATCAAAGCTACTTGTGAAGAAAAATCAAAAAGGAAAAAACCATCTGCCACATTCCAGCATGCTGCCAAAATCAAGAAGCTCAGAGCAGGCAAACTATCTCCTTTGAAGTCAAAGTTCAAGAGCAATAAATTAAAGTTGGGTACAAATGGAGGGGTCTCCATTGTCCGAAGGCGTGGAAGACCACCATCTTCAGAAAGGTTCAAGACTGACACACAAGGATCATTTGGAAAGCAGGTTCCTACAGAGAGAAATCAACGGGGTAATAAGGATGTTTCACCACAGCCTTCAAAAGAAGATACCAGAGTGTCGGTAAGGCAGAGCCCACGTAGAATGAAGCCTGTGAGGATAATTCCTTCCTCCAAGAGGACAGACACTGCCATTGCCAAGCAACTTTTGCAGAAGGCCAAAAAGGGGGCTCAAAAAAAAATGGAGTTAGAAGCAGCAAAACTTCAAGGCTGCAAAGGTAGGACACAGTTAAAGAACATCCGTCAGTTCATTATGCCTGTAGTTAGCACGGTCTCATCCCGTATAATCAAGACGCCAAGAAGGTTTATCGAGGATGAGGACTATGAACCTCCCATAAAGATCGCCCGTTTAGAATCGGCCCCCAATGGTAGCCGATTTAGCACTGCCTCATGTGGATCTAGTGAGAAGTCAAGTGCTGCATCTCAGCAGTCTTCACAGGCCACCTCAGATGACTCTCGCTCTAGTAGTCCTAGTGTAGACACCTCAACAGAGTCTCAAGCCTCAGAGGAGACGCCAGTTGTGTCTGAGCCACAAGGACGAGTTGCTGAGACCATTACATCAGTTCCAACCCAACAACAACCCCTAGAAAGCAATTGTGTAAGGAGCCGAAGGTTACCCGTTTGCAATAAGAACTTTAGTTCCAGGCCTGCTAAGAAGATCATTTTACGTCCATCTTTTCAGCAAACTGCCTCTGTTTCTCCACCTCCCCCGCTACTAAGTCCACCCACACCTCTACAGCCTTCTGCCAGCCTCCCTGATCACACACCTTGGTTGATGCCTGCTATTCCTATGGCTACACCTTTTATCTCTGCCTCACGTATGCATGAGAAACGAAGGTCTATATTACGGGAACCAACTTTCCGCTGGACTTCCCTAAAACATTCCAGACTAGAGTCTCGGTACTTTTCTTCTGCTAAATACGCCAAAGAAGGGCTCATAAGGAAACCAATCTTTGACAATTTCAGACCACCTCCTCTAACTCCAGAGGATGTAGGATTAGCTACTGCATCAGGATTCCCTTCACATTCTGTTGTGGGACCCGGAAGACTTTTTTCCCATATCCATTCTTCAGGTGCTAGGTTTGATGTGCACAAAAGAAGCCCACTGCTTCGTGCACCCAGGTTCACTCCTAGTGAAGCACATTCTCGCATCTTTGAATCTGTCACCCTTCCACCATCTGCTGGTCGCTCCAGCGGGACAGCTTCCATGATGGGCATTTCTCGGAGAAGTAAAAGGAGGGTGTTCAATCCCATCCGCAGCTCTGAGCCTAAATCACCATCTCACTCCATGAGGACGCGAAGCAGGAGAGTAAGCAACAGCAGTTTGTCTGTGCTTACTTCACCCTCTACCACGTCACTTACAGACATATCAGTTAGTCCCCTTGCCGCCAGTGCCTTAAACCCTAGTTTCCCTTTCTCTTCCTCTTCAGTGACTCCAGCATCTGTAGATATTGCAGAGAAAATTCAGAAACAGCGAAAACCAACCAGCACTCCTGCAGAACATTTCTCTTCTTCACCCAGTGGCTCTCCAGCCCTCTTCCCTTGGTTCCCTTCAAGTGTACAGATGGAGAGAGGAAAAAGTAAAAACAGGGGATCGGTGGAAACTTCCAAAGAAAGGGAAGTTGAGAAAAACAGGGAGAAAGACCGTGAGAAAGAAAATTCCCGTGATTCTAGGAGGGATAAACGAAAAAAGACCCCTGACTCTGTGTGTAAAACAAGCAGCGAGAGAAATGATGAAGAAGGAATCATGACTGCCACCCAGATTAAAATGTCAGGAAGAAAGAAGCCTGCCACAGTGGAATCCAACATAGACATTTCCCCAGCCTCAGTCCATACTGATCAAATGCCTGCTAAAAACAAGATATCCAAAAAAGGCAGAGCAGTATCTGAAAAGCCTGAGCTGGATATCTGTGCCAAATCTCCAACAGCAGAGACTCAAGCACAGCTCCCTGCCCAACCTGTGAGTACTCAAAAGCCGCCCTCTACATCTATTAGCTCTATGCTGGCTCAAGCAGACAAATTTCCTGTCTCTGACAAACATGTGGCTGCTCTTCTGAGAAAGGCAAAAGCCCAACTGTGTAAGATTGAGAAGAGCAAGTTCCTGAAACAAACAGATCAACCCAAGGCTCAGGTTTGTAACTCTTGTGCTTGTGTTTTCTTATATTACCATACTTTTTCCATGATTATCTCTAATCTTTTATCCAAATCTTCTTGTTCAAAGATGGTTGTTGGCCTAGGGCCAATTGATCAAATCGCCCAATATGGACCTGAATATAGATACTATATTGGGCAAAGATTAAATTAATTATTATCAAACAAGTCACAATAATCAGGGCAAGCTTAAAGGAGAAGGAAAGGTATTCTTACTGGGTAATGCCAATATGTTGGCCATACCAAGTCTTTATTTGTTTACCTGAGACGCAGGGCTGCTGCTCCTGTATGGCTGCTCTAGAAATGCAAACGTATAAATTACACACAGTATAGTGTTTTCAGGACTGTTAGTAGCAGACATGCATACAGCAAAACTGTTTACTTTCCTGTGGCTCCTAAATTCCAGCTTCTCACCATCGTATGATTGCATTTACAGGCACACTTCCACAGCTGCAGCTTCCACACTATAGAAAGCTATAAATGTAAATGAAATATGTTGCCTCATTGAAAATATTGAATGCTTATGAGGTCCAGATGTTTTTATATCAGTATGTTGGGCCAACTATATTGTTTCTGCTTGGCCATTTAGTTTCCGCATGGACTTTGTATGAGCTGGTTTTTTTTATTGCCTTTTTATATTATTTAGAAATTCACAGCCTATTTTTAATATCTTAAATTTCCAGCATAATAAGCACCAATAAGTTATAACAATAATATATATATATATATATATATATATATATATATATATATATATATATATATATATATATATATATATATATATATATATATATATATATATATATATATATATATATATATATATATATATATATATATATATATATATATATATATATATATTTTAGTTCCAATTTATCTAATAGGCACTACAGTTACTGCCCATCGAATAAGTTAGATGTGCTTTCCAGGGATTTAAACGAACAGTAACAACAAAAACTGAAAGTCTATCAAAGTTAATTAAAGGGTTTGTTCACCTTTTAGTATAATGTAGAGAGTGATATTCTGAGATATTTTGCAATTTGTTTTCATTTTTATTATTGAAGGTTTTTGAGTTCTTTAGCTTTTTATTCAGTAGCTCTCCAGCTTGCAATTTCAGCAATCTGGTTGCTAGGGTCCAAATTACCCTAGCAACCATGCATGGATTTGAATAAGAGACTGAAATTCGAATAGGAGAGGCCTGTATAGAAGGATCAGTAGCAATAACAATACATTTGTAGCCTTACAGACAATTTGCTTTTTAGAAGGAGACAGCGACACCCATTTGAAAGCTGCAAAGAATCAAAAGAAAAAGACAAAGCCGTATATTTATCAAAGAGTGAAGTTAATAGTGAAGTTCCGCCACTAGAGTGAAATGCCGCCACTCCCCATTCATTTCTATGGGATTTTTAAAGGCGTATTCATCAAAGGGTGAACTTTCACTTTCACCCATTGATACATACGCCTTTCAAGATCCCATAGAAATGAATCGAGAGCTGCGGAATTTCACTCTAGTGGCGGAACTTCACTCTTTGATAAATTTACCCCAAAGAACTATAAACACCGAAAAAAAAGTTGGTTAGAATTGGTCATTTTATAACATAAAAGTTACCTTAAAGGTGAACCACCTCTTTAAAATATAATGTATTGTTGCTCTGCACTGGTACAACTGGTGTGTTTGCTTCAGAAAGACTACTATAGTTAATATAAACCAGCTGCTGTGTAGTCATGGGGGCAGCCATTCAAGCTGGAATAAAGGCGAAAAGGCACAGGTTACATAGCAGATAACAAATAAAACATATTTGTATTGGACAGAGCTTATTTGTTGTCTGCTATGTAACTTTTGCCTTTTCACCTTTTTTCTACTTGAATGGCTGCCCCCATGGCTACACAGCAGCTTGTTTATATAAACTATAGTAGTCTTTCTGAAACAAACACACAGCCTTTACCAGTGCATGCTAACAGTATATTATATGTTAATTACTTTAAAATGCTTTAATTAGTTGGTGTTAGTTACTGTTCCTTTAGGGCAGAGACACGTGGAGATTCGGGGAGACTAATCACCCAACGACAAATAGCCTCTTCTTCTACTAATGCCTTCCCGCCGGCTAGAATGAAAATCTCCGGCGGGGTGGTACTTGGAGCACTTTATTTTCCGAAGTCGCCTGAAGTTTCCTCGTGAGGCAACTTCGGGCGACTTTGGAAAACAAAGCACTCCAAGTGCCATCCCACCGGCGATTTTCATTCTAGCTGGCAGGAAGGCAGTTCAGGGAGATTAGTCAACCGAAGAAGAAGCGATTTGTCGCTGGGCGACTAAATGTCCCCGAATCTCCAGGTGTCTCAACCCTTAAACTTGCCCCACATGGGCAGTTTTAGTCTGTGCTCTTTGAACAATCCTATCGTCTTAACAAACGTTTTACCCATCCACAGTAAATGATATGTGAAGAGACTTTGGTCTGATCTTTGTCACGTAGGCTGCAAAATTTATCATAAATTAACCAATCGCTGGCTGTCCCTTTGTTTACTTTTGCAAAAGGCATGCACAGTAAACAATCTTTCAATGATGATTATCTTGCTGCACCATTCACTGACCGATTTCATTGTTTCACAATGAAAATGTGGTTGGAGTAATAGTTTACATCAGCGCTGTCCAACTTCTGTGGTACGAAATTTTAATGGCCTACGTGGTAGAGGGCCGACAATTGAAGTCAGTGTTGACCACTCCCTCTTTTAAACCACACCCACTGTAAACCACACCCATGTTTAACACAATTACTTTTAAGATCATATCCATATTAATTGTGTTAGCAAACCAAAAAAACAAATGGTTGGTGCTCACTGCAGGGATATCACACACATGTGAAAATGTAAGCAACCCCCCAACACATGATTAAACACCTTAGGGGCCCCTAACAACAATTTCCAAATGCTAACAAACCCCCAGAACACACCCCTACCAGGCTTAAATCCCACAGGTAGTGTAGGGCAAGTAGAGAATGACACGCCCTGGCAGCACTGGACAAGCAGAGTATGGCACACACAGGGAGCATAGGGCAGGCAGAGTATGGCACACACAGGGCGCATAGGGCAGGCAGAGTATGGCACACATGGGCATAGGGCAGGCAGTGTGGCACACAGGGGGCATAGGGCAGGCAGAGTATGGCACACACAGGGAGCATGGGGAAGGCAGAACAGAGCAGAAGACAAGGAAACTTATCAGGACCACTCTAAGACGTACTACATACAGTGACAGTGCTGGTGCCCCTCCAGCAGTTTGTATGAGTGTGAACAATGTGGGCAGTTTCAGTCTGGGTCTTTCTGTTTTTTAGGTGTAAACAGTAGAGGGCTTTAGTGTGTGACCAATACAGGTGTCATAGAGGTGTCACAGGTGTGAACAATACAGGGGATTACAGTCTGAATTTGAGGTTTAAACAATGCAGGGGCTTAAAGTTTACACATGATAAGCAGACACAGCAGACTCATGTGGGGGGCCACACAAGGGGGTCAAGGCCCATGGGCTACAGTTGGACAGCCCTGGTTTACATTTATGTAATAATAAGTAGAACATTGTTTTGGATACTGCTAAAATCAATCGTTTCATACAACATAATCTCCCTGTGTATGGCCACTTTTAGTCTGAACGGCAAAAGGGTTGTGACTCAATCATAAATTTTCTGCAGAGCTTTAACAGTCACGGTGTAAAACAGAAGAGCTTATTTTGTCATAAATCATGTACTTATATTAGGATTTACAGTTAAAATTGCATTTCTTTACTGCAGGATGTATAAATATCACAAGCCCTATTAAAATACTTTTAATGAATTATTTAATACTTATTTAAATACATATAAAAAACAAATGTGGTATTTACTTTAGGGCCAAGAAAGTGACTCTTCTGAGGCATCGGTTCGCGGTCCAAGGATAAAACATGTTTGTCGCCGAGCTGCTGTGGCCTTGGGGCGCAAAAGGGCGGTTTTTCCAGATGACATGCCCACATTGAGTGCCTTACCTTGGGAGGAGAGAGAG
Organism: Xenopus petersii; assembly: GCA_038501925.1. Taxonomy (NCBI): domain Eukaryota; kingdom Metazoa; phylum Chordata; class Amphibia; order Anura; family Pipidae; genus Xenopus; species Xenopus petersii. The sequence goes on from CM076684.1 coordinate 56,109,677, forward strand.
AAGGTCCTGTCTTCCATGGGAAATGATGGTGAGTTTATAGTTTAGAAACACAATGAGTAGAGGATTTGCAGTACACTGCTTCTGTTATTCTTACAAGCATCCAGTAGATTTCTTGTATGCATTTAAGGGTTGGTATTGTCATTGCTGTTGCAATGGTAATTTTTTGTGTGTGTGTGTTGACAAGTCCCTGTTAGCCCTTCTTTTATCTTACAGACAAGTCCTCCATTGCTGGATCAGAAGATGCTGATCAGCCAGCTCCGCCACTCAAACCTATAAAACAAATCACACGCAACAAGGCACTGCAAGAGCCTCCTGTGAAAAAGGGACGCAGATCTCGACGTTGTGGACAGTGTCCAGGCTGCCAGGTTCCTGATGATTGTGGCATATGTACTAACTGTCTTGATAAACCTAAATTTGGTGGAAGGAACATAAAAAAACAGTGTTGCAAGTGAGTTGTTTTTATTACTACCTCTTTCATAGGTTTAGAATACCAACATAATATACATTTATCTTTCATTGCTTTACATTTTTCTGTAGGATGAGAAAATGCCAGAACTTGCAGTGGATGCCATCTAAGGCTTATCTTCAGAAGCAAGCTAAAGGTAAGATGAATCATATTTCATCCAGACCAGACTAAAGTTACTTGTCTTTTTTAGTTGCTGGAATTGAATATTTCTCTCTCACTCAGCTGCAAAGAAGAAAGAAAGGAAATGCAAGGTGACTGAAAAGAAAGAGTTGCCACCTGTTAAGAGCCCTCCAGAACTCATTGTAAAACCCGCCTCTGCCCTTGGCACCAGTTCTCCCTCTGTACAAGAAGAACCTTCAACCCCATCTCTGCTTCAAAAAAAGAATGAGCCTCCTAGGAAACAGACTGAGGATAAACTAGAAGAGCAGATACCTGCCGCTTCCACAAGCGAAACCAAGCAATCCCCAAATTCCCGTAAATCCACCAAGCAGCCTGCTTCACAGCCTTCCACTAACCCTTTACTGGTCACATCAACCTCCACACCACCTGCAAAAAAAGATGCTCCAAAGCAAGTTCCTCCTGAATCTAGGAAAAAGCAGCCTCCAGTGCTCCCAGAAAATACCTGTAAGTAAAAAGGCCTTCTTAACTGAAACTGTTTTGGAAAGCAAGGATAGCTTGCCTATGAAAACACCATACTGGGTAAATGGAAACTACACCTTTTCATCTGTAAAGTTTACAATTACTTTTCTTTATGCTTTGATATTGGTTCCACTGTAAAATTATGTGTACCTTTGCTAAGTAGCAGGGTGGGCGGCTGCTAGTCATGCACCTCTTCTGTTGCCATCCCCTAGTCTGGAACCTTGTCCCCCAATGCAGCATGTGCTCTTTTGGGGGAGATGGCGGCGATGAGGTGGCTTGGCCTTCTTGGCCCTTCATTGCCCTTCATCTGCAGTTTATAGAGGGCTGCTCTGTAACAGACTTAATGTATAGCGCAGTACCTTCTCATTCACAAACTCAAAAATCTGCATTTTCTCATTGATTGATTAATAAATAGATGTGAGAAGTCATGGGCTGAGTAAATTATGTGGCTAGTTTTTATCAGAATAACATTATTACTGTGCATGTGGCTTAAAGGAATTGTTCAGTATACAAATAAAAACTGGGTAAATAGATAGGTTGTGCAAAATAAAAGTATTTCTAATATAGTTAGTTAGCCAAAAATCTGTAAAGTCTGGAGTGACTGGATGTATAACAGAACAGAACACTTCTTCCTGCTTTTCAGCTCATTGTTTCCACTGGCTGGTTACCATGGTTACCAAGCAGTAACCTGTCAGTGACTTGAGGGGGGGGGGCACATGGGACATAACTGTTGCATTTGAATATGAGCTGAATGCTAAGGATCAATAGCAAACTCACTGAACAGTTATGTCCCATGTGACCCCCCCCTTTCAAGTTTTTATTTTTACACTGAACTGTTCCTTTAACGTTCTCCAGTATACACTTTAGGTCTTATTTATAAAGAAGAGTTTCAGGACCATCCAGTCTTGTTCAAATTCCCTCCGTCTGGCAATCCTTTCAGGGGCTTGTTTCCATGAATCTACAAATAATATCTGTGAGGCTTTGCTAGATACAATGCAAGTGGTCAGTCGGATTTCTGCACTGGCAGTTGCAGCACAGCATTCTCTCTCAATGAAATTGTGGTAAAGAACGAACCTACATTCCCTTCAAGGGAAAACTTCTCTTTGGTCCAGATTTGGACAAAATTATTAACTAGGTCACTGTGGGCAAGAACACCTTGCTCCTACAACCTAAGACCCTTCATTTATCAGCAAGAACATTTTGTTGACCAACAAGCAAAGACTCTAGCCCATCGCCTTCCGACCAGATCTCCAGCAGCAAGTTCGGTAACAAGAAGTCCAGTACAACATGAGAGTTTCTACATACGGGGCCTGCATACAGCTATAGAAAGATTTTGCCACTTCTCTTGCACTTAATCAAGTCCTTGGTTTACCATTTGGAATTTTACTCCTTTCCTTTTGCCTTTCTTCATGTCCAGGATCCATTAGTACCGCATGAAACACCAGGTCTTTCAAGACATTGTTTCCAATCTTCTACAGACAGAAGCAGTTTCTCTGATTTCGCTTGGGGATTGTTTCAAGGGCTACTGTTAGTATCTATTAATAGTTTAAAAGAAGGGAGAATCTTTTTGCCAGGTGTTATACCTAAAATTTACCCAACCCTGGAGGTTCAAGCTGGAGTCCCTCTGGCTTGTCATAGCTGCTATGACCCCTGGGCTTGTGACATAAAGGATCTATACCTTTATGTATACATTTCCCTCTACATCAGAGGTACTTGCGATTCGCATTCTGAAGCCACCACTATCCGTTTACAGCACTTCTGTTCTGACTGCCGTCAGTTCCATCTGTTTTTACCAAGTTAATGGTGCTTGACATAGATGTGATCTTCAGCGGGAGGATTTCCATCACCCCCCTACCTAGACAATCTACACATCAAGGCTCCATTATTCATGGAAGCTGATCACATTCCCTACTCTTCTATGGACCCTCTGCAGGAGCTCAGTTGGTGCCTTAACAAATCATTCCCAGTCCCTTACTGTGCAGCAAATGTTTGTCCCAATATTATTCACTTACAGTCCTTAGTGATAGTCCTCCTGGCCAGATGCTTTATGCGTGTCGAACATCATCTCCCTCAAGAAATGAAACGTCTTACTTCAGAAGATTGGTTTTCCCTTTAAACCTGAGCAATGCAAAGCAACCACCTCTCCTCAGACAGGTCCCTTGCAGACCTCCTGTGGTAGATAATGTCAACAGGTGCATGCATTTTAGGCTAGGGAGCTGTCTTGAAGGATTGCTTTGTGCAAGGCTATTGGATCCTATTGGATAAGAGTCTACTGATCAGTCCTCCCCGAGCTCCGAAACATTTGACTCTCCCTTCATCACTGGCAACAGGAGCTGAGAGATTGTCCAATCGGACAACTTCACAGCTGTAGCATACATATACTATCAGGGCGGTACAAGGAGCAGAGCAGCACTTAGAGGTCAAGCTTGTCTTTCATTGGTTAGAAACCATTTGCCCATGATTAAGTACCTTGCAGGTACGAAATATGTAGGGCCTATCGAGATGCATTTATACTTTTAATTATGACTAATAAAGACCTTTTTTACTTGTATTATTGGCCCTGTGGATATCTCTGAGTGCCGAATAGCCCTGTTCTTTTGCTGTGTGTTTCAAAACCCTTTTGCACTCAACTGTCTGCATCTACATTCTCGTCCATAAAAATTGGAAGACAGAATACTTAAGCCATCAGTCACTGGATCCATATTAAAAGTCTTCTGTGAGGTAACATTGAAATGGGGTGTGCTGGAAGTGGACCTCATGGTGACAAAACCAAAAGATACAAAATATCATCACCCATTACTGGGACCCGCTGGTGGGAGCTGTGGACACATATGCCTTGACCTTTTATCTGGCTTTCACCTTCTGAATGCTTCTCCTCCTTAACAGGATGATTAACGGGGATGTAAAGGCAAAAAGATAAAATCCAATTTTTACTTTCTTTGTTGAAAAATAAATCTATCTCCAATATACTTTAATTAAAAAAATGTGTACAATTAACCTGATTGTATGCAGTGAAATTCCCTTCATTTTATTTGCTTTGATTGCTGCTGATAGGAAACTTCAGACGGTCCCTAACTGCTCGGCAAGATATCGATTAGGGAAGCCCATCGGAGGGCCCCATACACGGGTCAATAAGCTGCTGACTCGGTCTGTCGGCAGCTTATATCGGCCCATGTATGGCCAGCTTAAGACTCCTGTTTTCTCTGGTATGCAACTGGTCCTAGCTATGCCGGTTTTGGAGTATAGCTAACAGAGAAGTTTGTTTATTTTTTTGTTACCGTATGTCCTGCCTCCTAGTTGTCCCAGCTATATGCCACTGTTCTTCTGTCCCCTAAGTGATTGAAGAAAATAATTTAACAGGAAGTACACTAAATCTCCTTATTCTCTACTTTTAACTTGAATTATCACCATGTTAAAATCTCAATTCAAAAGATTAGTAATACTAGGGTAGTAAGAATGTGAGTGAAACATTGCATAAACATCTGTTTATGGCTAGTAAAACCAGTGAGTTTATAAAAGTTATTTGGTGGTTCCACTGAAGTATAAGGTTTTGGCGTAAATTTGCGGTAAACTTTTGTATATAAATATACAAGTTACTCCAAAGAAGACCCCTGGGATTCTTTTAAAGTGGAAATTTTCAAATACTTTACTACTGCACATACACAACAACGTAATACAAATCAGAATGAATTAATCATTTGGATGGGTATAAGTGCTCATCAATGGCCCACAGCAGCAATGACCACTAACACCCATTCAAAATGAATGTGTGGGACAGCTTTGAGCAGGACACATTGTAATAAATGTGTACATTTAACAGTTAGGAAAGGGTTGATAAACAGGAGTATGGCCACCATTAAAAATCACGGGGCCCCATACAACATTTTTGGGGGCTCTGCCCCCAACCTCCGACCCCGTCCCCTATAAGTTTAAAAAAAAAAAAAAACATTGGCACCAGGGCCCCCCATGAAAGTTTTTTTTAAAAAAAAAACAGTGGCGCAAGGGCCCCTCCATACAAGTTAAAAAGAAATATTCGGGCCCCCGAGAATATTTAAAATAACATTGGTGGCAGGGGCCTATAGAGTATTCATATAATAAATTGGTAGCCAGGGATATAATAAAATAAAAAAACACACATTGGTGTTCAGTAGAACTGAACTCGTGGCTTCTGGACTTCAACTTCGGCTCCTTTCAGGACTTCGGGTCTTTTCACGGCTTCAATTTTGGGTCCTTTTGTGATTTCGGAGTTTTGCAGTTTCGGGACTTTACGTTTGGCTCCATTCGTGTCTTCGGCACTTTTCACAGCTTCGGTTCGGGACTACGTAAGATTCGCTACGGCTTCTGCGATTTCATGGGGGGGGGCCAGGCTATTTCAAAAAGTGCAGCATAGCCAGGTCACCCTTTAGGCCCAGTCCGGGTACAGTAGTATCCCCTGTGCCACCCTGATGACGGCCCTGAACAGGAGAAAAAAATTAACTGCTAGAAATGTTTCTGGATACCCCCAGTTTGATCTTTATTCATTTGCCTTTGCAAGTGGCAGGAATAAAAACAAACCATCTTGCCATTAAGGTTGCAAGGAAGCAGCTGTGGCAAATTCAGTCTCTATTTCTGTGATGCACTTCTACATTCTGTGTGGTGTGGAAAAAAAGTTGATTTCAAAAACTGGTATCTGGACCAACATTCCCTTTAAAATGTATTTATTTAGTTAACACATTGTACAAACATGTCCCAAACATGTGCGTGTTAATGGGTTTTATAGGAAATGCTGGTTTGGATATCATTTTTTAATATGTTGTTAAAAAATGCTTTTTGCCTTTTTTTAAGCATCAGAGTGCAGACACTATATGATATGTATGTGTATATAAATAATATAAAATATAATATATATAATATAATACACACACAAACGTATGTATGGGGCCTTTGATCCAAAATTAATCTCCATAATTAGACCATCCCGTAATGCTGAGCTTTCTTGATAACTGGTTTCCATATAACACATACGTGTGTATATTATATTATATACATACATGTAATTGAAAAATTTCTTATGAATGTTACAGGTTGTTTTTCACATGAAACTTTTCCATGTTAATACAGTATATTGTAGACATTGTAGAATTTAAATCCAAGTAAATTTCTTAAACAGAATTAGAAAAATGTAATACACATTTTTTAAACTGAGAACCCTATTTTTTCTCTGCTGTCTACTGGGGGACACAGGGAATGTATGGGTATAAGCTCCATCCTCTAGGAGGCAGGACATTTGATGCTAATTTGCAAAGGGGATGCTCCACCCAACTCCGGCTTACCCCTACATCTAGCTCCTCCTACCATCAGTTTTTCAAGTGTCCTGCTCCTAGGAGCCTAACCAGGTCTCTAGGGAGACACAATAGAGGATTCCACGGTCCATGATTAGTACTGACACCCGGGGTGATACCGGGGTTAGGACTGCCTGAACCCATTGGTGGTTAACCCCCTTCGTTGGACACTTCACCCGGGTATAAACCTAGCCTTTCGCAGCTTCGGTTCGGGACTACGTAAGATTCGCTACGGCTTCGGCGAGGCAGAGCACACAACCAAAGATAACAAATTTTGTGTAATTAAACGTGTCACAGAGGTTCTTAATATTACTTCGGACCCTGAGCAACAACAGTCCAAGGGTCTATTTTCCTTCACATGAGCAGCTTACAAGCTACCTACTCCTTCGTCAAGGAACTGGCAGAAAAATGCAGCAACCCCCAGTCAGTGGATGCACCAGTTTCTAGGCTATCTAAGTCCACTGCTCTACCAGTTAGACGCAGTGGCATTCAAAGATCCCTCTGACAAACATCTATAGGGGTTTCTCAGGGACATGTATACATCCACAGGGTCTTCACTATGCCCTGTCCTTCAGCTTCGGCGTGGGTGGGCAGAGCCATTCAGTCGTGGGCAGAATCTCTAGTCCATGACATACAAGAGGGCTCTCCTAGATCAGATCTACTATAAACAGCAAGGTCAATGCTGCAGGCATCGGACTACTTGTGTGCAGCCATTCTGGACGCAGTTCAAATTATTGCACATTCTTCTGCGCTCTTTGTGGTGGCATGGCAAACACTCTGGTTAAAGAACTGGTCAGCAGACATCAGCTCAAAGAAGTTGCTTCTCTTCATAGGGGAGTCTCCTATTCCAAGAGGAGCTAGAGAAAATTATCTCGCAGGCCACGGGTGGGAAGAGCACCCATCTTCCTCAATCCAGGGCCCGCTCGGTCACGCTTTCAAGACGTGGGAAATTTTTGCGGACTGCTTCACCACACTTAATACCTCTCCACAGAGATCTGGCTTCAAGAACAGACCAGGAGAGCGAAACTCACACATGGAAGCCCAGCAAATCACATAACCAGCCCCCTACGGATAAGACCACCTCAGTCTGACAGGGCACGCCCTCCGGAAATCCTCAGGCCTGTTAGGGGGAAGACTGTTGACAGAGGGGTATTGTGCCACAGCACAAGAGATTCTTTAGTTTTTACTCTAGCCTGTTTATCATCCCGAAGAATGACAGATCAGTTCGTCCAGTCCTGGATTTGAAGGGCCTAAGCAAATTCATAAGATTGCGTTCAAAATACAGACATTGCGGTCGGTGTTCCAGGCAATGTAACCAGGACAGCTCTGATGTCCCTGGATATCAAAGATGCCTACTTGCATCTCATCCAAACCATCAAATGACATTCTTAGGACTGGAGTTCAACACCTTGCTACAGTCAGTGTCCCTTCCCCAGGAAAAACAAGACAGGATCCAGAAACAGATACAGTTACTGATGCACACCCAGACTCCCTCAGCCGAAATCAACTAGATCCAGGGGAATGGGAGCTTCACCTAGAAGCCTTCCAGGAACAGGTGTGCCATTGGGGCATCCCTCAGATAGACCTGATGGCGTCCAGAACCCACAGAAAAGTGTCAGTGATAATGGTAGCACCCTATTAGCACCCATGGAACGTCCAATACAGCTAACCCCTAGGAGGGATCTTCTTCTACAGGGACCCATTGCCCATTACAACCCAGGCTTCTTCAATTTGACAGAATGGCTGTTGACACATTTGGAGACTTAAGGGACTTTCAGAGAAGGTCATAGACTATGAATATGAGCCTGTAAGCCGTCCTCGTCCAAATCCTATCATAGGGTCTGGAATTGGTGCAGAGAATTCCAAGCACTGTTTCTCCAGCTTGACATTACACGAGTGCTGATGGCACTTACAGTTCTTCTTCAATCACGACTAGCGCTAGACGACTCCATTAGAACATTTTTGTAGGAGTGGCACATCTGGCCCCCTCTTCTGACCACTGGTCCCAGGTTGGGATCTTAACCTTGTGCTTGAGGCTCTACTTGAACCACCCTTCAAACCCTTGGATTCAATCTCTGACACATGGCTAACATGGAAAATGGTACTAGCAATATCCTCCACTAGAAGGGTGTCTGAATTGGGAGCTCTGTCATGTGACCCCACATTCTTGATTTTCCACAAAGACAAAGCAGTGTTGCGCACCGTTCCATCCTTGCTGCCCAAAGTGGTTTCTGCCTGCCATATGAATCAGAAACTTGTAGTTCCATCTCTCTGCCCATATCCCAGGAATCAGAAAGAAAACACCCTGGATGTGGTCATTGCCTTGCACAAATACTTGGAACGCTCCATGCCTTTTCGTCGAACCCAGGCCCAGGAAAGATCACGAAGCGTCCAAAACGTCCATTGCTAGGTGGATTTGGAAGACTATTCGGCATGCCTACTTGTCAAAAGGAAAATATTTTCATCAACTGAGGCCTCTTTTGGCTGAAAGGTTCTGCATTCAGTGGTGCAGATATCTCTATGGTATCCCATCCTACTGGAACTGGGGCTGCTTTAAGTCCCCATACGTTCCCTGTGTCCCCATTTAGACAGCTGAGAAAATAGGATTTTTGTTACTCACCATTCATTCCATTTCTCTCTTGTTGAAACGGGGACACAGGGCTTCCCACCCTGTAAAAAGTTGTGTCTATTACGCCGGCTTCTTTGTTCCCCATGTTGGGAATACATCACCTTTCTATACCATGACCTGGATGAATGAAAATCTTCATAGTCATCCCCTTTCTATGTTGTGCCTTATAGGTATTCAAGTTATTAAAGTTAATATTTATACACATACAGACTTTGGTACCAACTGATGGTAGGTAGAGCTAGGTGTAGGAGTAAGCTGAAGTGGGCTGGCACATCCCCTATGCAAATTAGCATTGCGTCCTGCCTCCTAGAGGATGGCGCTTAACCTCATACGTTCCCTGTGTCCCCCTTTGACAACAGAGAAATGGATTTATCGGTGAGTAACAAAATCCTATTATAGTGCCAGCTTTGGCATTGTTTCAAGCATTTGGTGTGTTGCTAGCACTGTACTGACATATCAGAAATCTGACATGAAGCATCACTGAACGTTGATTCTTTTCCAAGAATAAGCATATGCTAATTTAATGAGTTGCTGTGATGGAATAGCAATACATTTTATATTTATGCAATCCTTCCTAAACGGACATATCATTTGTTACTTTTAGCAACTGAACAGAACAAACAGAAAAAGCTGGCAATGAGGCTTGGGGCTCTGCTGAAATCTAAAGGCAAGGAGAAGGTGAGGAGATTTGTATGGATGGAAGGTTTTTACATGCCAATATAAACATATTGGTAATGTAAATGTCTTCCTTCTCTATGTATACCTATGTATTATGCATATTTATCCTGAGTGTCAATATAAAACCAGAATATGCAAATACTTCTCCAATGGTTGTACATCCTCTCTAGCAATTAATCAACTCCAGAGTTTATTAGTCTGACCGCTGAAAAATTAGCAGCTAGATGACACTACAGCGTGGTTTAAACCGATTACTCAACACCCCATTCTTTTTTTCTTATTCTTTGAGTACCTGTGTGGGGCTGGAAGTACATGCCATAATATCCAAGGATACAATTCTTAAAACCTTGTTTGTGATGATGAGTGCTAAGGCCTCTATAGTCTTAGCTTGAGCAGCACAGTGTAGCCCCACTGCATGGGGTCATCTTCTGGAATCTAAGAAAAGCAGCGATGACTAAATCTTTTTTTCTGGACCAAATATCTTTTGGCACAGCCATTGGATGCTGAATACTTTGTACGTTTTTTAGTTTTCTATGACAGCTGACTCCCAATTATGTGTTTAGCACCTGTTCCCTTATGACATAGAAGGCCTGCCACTAAAGCTTCAAGTGAACAGCAAACCAAAATGTGCATCCCTTGCTGGATTTTTACTCACAGGGCAAAAATGAGTATTGTCACTCTGCCTTTCTAATGCTGATAAAACATCAGAATTATTATTGATGCCATGTTGGTAGTTTTAGTGACTGACACGGAGTGGCTTAGCTAGCAGTGCTAGTGATAGCAAAATTCACTGAGCAAAGCAATTTATGTAACATAACTCGGAGGAATTCTTTAAAGTTTCTTTTGTTCAGATTAAACCTGGAGAAATTAGAAATGCATTTTTGTTTATGTGCTATCTCTTTTTTTCTTTTTATGAAGTATTTAGTGTGCTGGTGTGTATCTGGTATAACAACCGTCATTGTCTTGTCTGGTTAGCAGTTTGCATTTCTGCAGATGTTAAAACATACATTTGATTAAGTGGCTTATATCTGATCCTTTTTTATATTAGGAAGGCTCATATTTTACTGCAATATATTGTTTTCATAAAATAATACCCACCACTTTATTACTGTGTCCCTTCATGCATCATTGTCTGTTAAGAGAGTTGTGTTTCAAAACAAGTTTAAATTTGGTTTTACTTCTAAGCATTTAGCATAGTGCGAAAACAGAAAGACTCACTCTAAACATTCCTAAGGGATTTTTGGAAGAATGTATATAATTCAAATGTTAAACTCTAACTTTCACTCATTGATAAATGTGTCTAAAATCCCATAGAAATGAATAGAAGGTGGGTGAGTTTTTCTGTGGTAAGCTTCAATTTCACCTCTGATAAAGTCCCCAAGAAAGACTGAAGCCTGTTAAGGTTATGCACTTTATCCACCATGTATGCTGTACTGATTTCTGATGTTTTTAAATTGGAAGAATAAATGTGAATGCATTTCGAGATATTGATTTGGATTGATTATTAGTCACTTTCGTTTTAAATTCTACTTTCACAATTTGCTAAATCTGTCCCAAATCTGTAAATAAGATGTTTAACCTGTTATTATAGGACAAACCTCAAACTCCCAGCAAGCCTGAAGTCAGTTTTAACCTCCTGAACACTTCATGTAATGGCGGAACCACCAAACAGAAACCTCCTTCTGATGGGGTACATAGAATTTGTGTAGATTTTAAGGTATGTATTACTTTCTACATACAGTATAGAGCTGATAACCCAAGAAGCAGTAACCTGTTTGATACATAATTATCTATTCTGTATGGATTTATTATGATACACTAGTACATTTTTTCTTTTAAAAACCACCCTCCCTTCCCATACAGCACGATTTTGAAGTAGAGAACGTATGGGACATGGGAGGCATCAACCTGCTAACAACTGCACCTGTCACACCACGTGTTGTCTGCTTTCTCTGTGCTAGCAGTGGGCATGTTGAGGTTAGTTACCCTGGATTCCTTTTGCCTTTTATACCAGTATTTCCATTATTACTGCATACATACATAATGTAAATGCCTTACCTTTTAGTGGACCATGCTATTCTTTAGAACAAAAAACACATCTTGCTGTGGTAATTTGCCATAAAAATAAAGGTTTTATTTTCTCATACTTTTTGAGATAGAGGGGTTATTAGTGTGCATCCTCAGCCTAACAATTTCTCCTGCTGCATAAGAAAATTGTTGTATACGAAAAAAACATTTTGGTTGAGGCTCAGCTCACAAATAAATTGTGTAAAAACGAATCCAAAAGACAAAACTTTGTAAAGTCGATTTATGAAACATTACTAAAGTTAATTCGATTTTTATGGATATGTACCCCTTTGAGTTTATTTTTCTTGTTATTTAAATGGAATTCAGTTGTTTCTCTGCCTTTTTTACAATATTCACTATATTATTTTCTGCACGTCTTTTTTTAGTCTTTCTCCATTAATTGTTCTGAGATGTTCTGATTCTTGTACCCTTCCTTCTTAGTTTGTTTATTGCCAGGTGTGCTGTGAACCATTTCACCGCTTCTGCCTAGAGGAGAGAGAGAGACCTTCTGAAGACCAGCTTGAAAATTGGTGTTGTCGTCATTGCAAGTTCTGTCATGTATGTGGGAGACAGCAGCAGGCTACCAAGGTATCATTAATGAGATAAGATCTTTTATTTTTTGCCTCTTCATTGAACGTGCTGGAAGAATTGGCAAACACTTTGTAACTACCGTCCAACATTGCACAATTTAATTTAAAGGAGTACTGAAATATAATCACATGATCTGGCTTTAAATGCTGTATTTACTGAACGTACTGTGTCCACAGCTCAGCAACTCTATAACAAGCATATTGTATCTTCTGATCTTCTAAGGGCATCTTTTGTGTTCATTAGCAATCTTTCATAGAAGCTGCTGCTACAGAGTAAATTCATTCTGATGCAGAATCCTCTGGTTTCTATGCAATAATGAAACTTTGTTACAATTACAAAGCCTTAACTTTAAATTTTATATTGTATGGACTTACAGTATATTATGCGTCTGGGACTAAACTCTGGCAACTGAACAGATAAGAAGACTTTGGAGGCATAGATCTTCTCTAGTAAGGTGCGATGCTGGCCTTGACTGGTATAGAAGACTAAATCTTGATGTGTAACATGACAGTAGCTGTAGAATTATTTCTACAGCTACTGTCTATTTTTAAAGGACATGTAATGCCAGAAAGTGAAAATAGTTTTTATTTTGACGTTTTAGTGTGAATGGCTGCTCCCATAGTTTCGGGATTCAGCCTTTTTCAGCAGGATTCGGATTCGAACGAATCCTGCCTGGCCGAACCAAATCCGAATACTAATTTACATATGCAAATTAGGGCCAGGGAGGTAAATAGTGTGACTTTTTGTCACAAAACAAGGAAGTAAAAAAAGTTTTTGCCTTCCCACCCCTAATTTGCATATGCAAATTAGGATTCGGTTCGGTATTAGGCCGAATCTTTCACAAAGGATTCGGTGGTTCGGCCAAATCCAAAGTAGTGGATTCGGTGCATCCCCCACATGGTCTTGAGAAAGGTCTTAGGAACAGACCGAAACTTTGACCCCCTGTTCTTAATATATTTAAATAAAGACATGGATATTTAATTAATTTTTCAAAGGCTCCCCCGTTGTTGGTTAAAATATTTTTATTTTTTTAGAAGTAAAATAATTTGTAGTATAGTGCCTACAGTTAAATCTCAGAAGATCTAGGAAATGCTTATAAACAGAATATAATACTGGGGTTTATTTTGTCTTCCTTATTCTATTTCATAAGCAGTTTAGCAGTAGTGCATTGATTATTAGTAATAAAATGAACACATATTTATAAAGCGCCAAGATACACCTCAGCACTGTATAATAGGTGCAAAAACCAAACATATACATTACATACAAAATGCAACAAATACTAGTTTAAATGTTTAATGTCAAAGGTAAATGTAATACAAAGTACATTTGTATTACATATAAATTATAAATGTAATACAAAGTGTATTTTTGTTATATACATCTTTAAAATGTTTTTCTGCTCATATAAGGGCATTAATAGATTTGAATGCCCCCATATTAACACATATAAAAGAACATGCTGGAATATCAAATTTGGTAATACAGTACTATTAACTATTATTAACAAAATAGTTAAGGCTGTAAAAGGACAGGACTTCAGCTTTACATGGATGCAATTGCATAAATATAAACAAATAAAAGCATAAATCACAAGAGTTAAAAACTCTGCTAAGCACTCGAGAAGTTTTGACACAAAATGGAGGCTGTGTACAGGCTTGTGTAATAATGACATAACTCTGAACATTTAAAGAATTACTGACTTTTTTTAGCTAAATATATCAGGTCTGTCATTTGCTGATTGTAAATATTTTTCACATCAATGTTTGCCTATAAATGTATTTTAAAATTTCTTACTGTTCGTATATTTACATTTTCAATATATTTACTAATGCATATTTATTTCTTATATTTGTATATATGTATGATAATTTGAGGAACGTGAAAGCTCCAAATATAGTCAGAGTGTAAAGCTCTTGTCAGATGTAGGTTTTTTTAACTTCCACTGCCATTTTGTGGAAAACAGTGGGTGTCAAATCACTCCTGGCCACCTGACCCTGTTTTCCATACTAGTCTATTGCAAACACTGTGCCTAAAGCACATGTAGCAGTGACTGATGGACCTCTGCTCAGAAGCGTTTCTGCAGAAGGCAGAAAAGTCAGTCTCAATAAGGTGGCTTGCAACATTGTTTTTAGGAGTGAAGTGTGTGTAAACAGTCAGACATATATATACGGCTTTTAAAAACGTAGCATGTCAAGTAGAGTCCTGCATTGGTTTGTGCAAAAAGTCCCCGATTCCTTGGCCATTCGTGCAGTCCGCTGGTGACACATTTAGATACCCAAGAAAAGTGCAGGCTTGATTCCTCCCACCCACCCTTGTGGTTCTTCGTTTTTTTAAATTTTGTTTGGGAAGATTCAGCACTGGAGTGACATCACTTGTGTCAAATGTGACTTCACTTCCGGTTTTGCGTGTCCCCGGGTCAGAGGGCTAGTTGGCCTATTGTGGGTCTGGTAGCGGGTCAAATTGCGGATACAGGATTCAAAAATGGACCTGCACAGGACTCTTAATGTCACGGTAAAGCATGCTCTCAGCTGTGTTTGAACAATGTTGCTTTAATACAACCATTATCACAGACAGTGGCTGCATTGAATGCAAAATTACGATCCAATAATATTCCCACGTGATCTTTGTTCCTGCAACTGGAAACAATGCAACACAATTTCCAAAGAACTGAACAAATGAGCCCTTTATCCCCATGTTAGTAATATAATATATTGTAGTACAGTGTAATATAGTGCAGCCAAAATGACAATCATTTCGCCAAAATGACTGACATAGTGCTACTAGTCTGCACTATCATTGGTGAGTTTTCTCATATTTATAATTATACATATAGTCATTTTCTGTAGAAAAATAGGGTGCACATTTTCTTTAAAATCATTGAAAATTTGTATTTAAAGGAGACCTGCCACCCAGACATGAAACTTTTATAATAAGTTATTTTTAAAATTAACTGAAACACATTATTTTTGGCTATGTTTGGCTATTTTTTTTATTAAAACACTCATGCTATAAACACACTTAAAAATCTCATCTGTCAGACATAGTCTTCCCAGCCTCAATGCCAGAAGTACAGCACTCTTTCACTTTCAATTCTGCACTTCCTAGATGCCCCTGCACCCCTCACATTCCGCCTATTTATTAACAGTCTGTTTTGTGTAGACCAGTGCATAGCCAAAATTTTTCTTAATAACGTAGCACCCACCTTCTTGTTTTGTTTGTGAAGTGACTGAAGGAAATAAGATTGAAATAATTTGTAAAGTATAAGTAAAGTTTAATTTTCTTGACTAACATGATAAAAAAAAAAAAAAAAAATATTTCTAAGGCTGACCAGATAATGTATATTGGAAGGTTGCTTAGAATTACATTCTGGTTTTTGGGTGGACAATCCCTTAAGTCAATTATTCAGCTTGGCTTTGGAATTGTTTAGCTTCCAAATAGAGTAATGCCGTGCAACAATATGCCACAAACATGTCTACATTGAAACATTCTTAGCACGATGGCACCCATATGTAACAAACATGCCCAAAATAAATACTGATGCCAATTGTACATGTATTTTTATTCAAATGCATTTATCAAGGTATTACCTTTTGTTACTGTGACTTTTTTTTTGTATTATTATTACCAATCAACACATGACAAATCACCTTTAAAGCTTTTGCTACATTCTAAGTGAATCAGTAAAAAATCTCTTGAGCAATGGATAGCCAGATATTCCTCTCTTGATTACATAATAATTCGTTCTTCTGTTTGACAAACTTGTTTTAAATACCTGTTTTGAACTTGTATTAAATATTGTGTGATTCTTTCTGCTGTATTGTCTGCGGTAACTTACGTGTACCCATTTTTTTCAAAACACAGCAGTTACTGGAGTGTAACAAGTGCCGCAACAGCTACCATCCGGAGTGCCTCGGACCAAATTACCCAACCAAACCCACAAAGAAGAAGAGAGTGTGGGTAAGTACTTAATGTGTGTGGAAAAACACAGTTGCCCCATGTTTGCAAATGATAATTTTAACAGACAGTCCAGTCACCCTAGTTGGTAAAATTTGGTTTTCCTTTATGTACCCCAACATTGGTAAAATTTGATTTGTTGCATTTAGCATGGGGTTTTTTTGGATATAAGAGAATCCTTACAGCTCTTTTGAGTGGTACAAAAGCATGTCCCTTACCTCACACACTTCATTTGAAAAGTATGTTATAGAAACAACAATATTTAGTTGTGTACACATTGTGTACTTGAGGAAGGGAGTTGTTCCCCCCCCCCCCCCAAAAAAACTTTGATTGAAAAATAGGTTATCAAAATATTTTATTTGCAGGCTTCAGTACAAAGTGTGTGCAGTAATACACATAGTCTGATCCAACAGTGGCTAGCTAAACAAGACTTCATTGTCACCACTACATTGAATTCAGCTGGTGTTACCAACCATTTGTTTAAACTCTAAGGCAGGTTGATGTGATGAGAATTTAAGGGTTGCAACAAGCACGGTTTCATCTCACCTACCCTTCTTGTTGCACTGCTCATGCATCTGAGGGGCTTGCAGCTGTGGGATTGCATGGTTCTTCAGGCATATCAATTCCTCGAAAAAGATTACAAATTGATTTTTAGTAATGTAGAATAAGCCTAAGGGAATAAAAACCAACTTTGATGATTTACATAATATCTTTTAAACAAACAGTGATTTTTCTTTTCTATATGAAGCGGAACCATCACTTTAGGCTTACTGATTTCATGAATAATAGTCTATTTTTTCTGCAAGGGTATTCTCTTTGATTGTCTGAGTTTGCCTGTCTTTCAGATTTGCACTAAATGTGTGAGATGTAAGAGCTGTGGTTCCACTACACCTGGGAAGGGATGGGATGCACAATGGTCACATGATTTCTCCCTGTGCCATGACTGTGCCAAACTTTTTGCCAAGGGTAAGACAATTGGCTCTTTAACAACTATGTGTTATTTTGTACAGCTTACTGCTTTTTATTTATTGATTATGTGTAAGTGCATTCCTTCATCAGTTTGTCTTAAGCCGTCTGTATAGTTTTGTATCTTTCTTGTTATATCAAACTCTATGACCTGATGCAGCCATCACCTGCGCCACCCACTGTTTAAAACACAAGAGCAGGGATTAGTTTGCATTAGATGTAACATAAGTAAAACTCTGACTAAGCAACACTAGTTGGTACAGATTAGAAAAGCTATTGTCAACAATCTCATGATTAGCATTAAGAGAACCCTATAATGGTGCCTCAGCAGCATCTAGCTACCCCCAATTGGCAGTTTTATAGGACGGAAGTGTAGAAAAAGATTTCTTCTGTTGTACCCGAACTTTTTGTGCATGTCTTGCAGCCTAAATACATTTTAAAGATTTTAGTACTTTCAGAATGGTCATAAATGTGCTTTTATTTTCTGGTGAATGTATCTTTTTTCCACGTTATTTAACCTTGTTTTAAGAATTGTTGCATCTTTTCTTTACACACAATAGGGGATCCTGACAGTTACCTCTAAATGTAGTTGTCATTTTAACAGTGCATATTTTGCTGTTTCTGTTTTCACAACAGTAACATCATAACTTGACATTTTTTAAACCAATATTTCATTTAATGTACAATGAGGAACATATTTTATATATAGATATATATATTTTAATATGTACAGATGAGCTAAGCAATGCTGAAAGTACCTGTGCCGAGTCTAGTCTGGCTTTTAGGTTCAAAAGCTGTTGTTAACAGATACTGCTTTTTAACTAGTAAGAAAAAAAAAAAGTTGGAAAGAATGATAAAAAAAGAAAGATGGGAACAGAAAAAATTAGGACCAATTAGGACCAATATAATGTACTGTATATAAGGACCACTACTGTAAAATGGTATTTCTTATCAGGCACTTAACAAAATGTAAGTGTAATCTGGAGATTGTATTTGACTCTTCTTTAGTACATCTAGTGCTTCAGGCTAAGTTACATGCTAATCTGCTTCCACCAGGAAACTTCTGCCCTTTGTGTAACAAGTGTTATGATGATGATGATTATGAAAGCAAGATGATGCAGTGTGGGAAGTGTGATCGCTGGGTGCATTCCAAATGTGAGAACCTCACAGGTGAGTCCCTGAAAAAACATACTTACCCATGACTTAATTTTGCATATACATTTATGAAGATGTTCGCTCAATATTCTGTAGTACTGCATTATTGTCGGTTAGTACTCATGCATTAAGTAGCCTGTTGTTCATTTAACAGATGAAATGTATGAGATTCTCTCAAATCTTCCGGAAAGTGTGGCCTACACTTGTATAAACTGTACAGAGCGGCACCCCGCTGAGTGGAGGATGGCACTGACAAATGAACTTCAGGCCTCTCTCAAATATGTACTTACAGCTGTTCTGAATTCCCGTACCTCCAGCCACCTGCTGCGCTATCGGCAGGTAAGACACGTAACTGTGCTAAAAGGTGAAAATCTGAATCTGTATCTCTGGCAGAATTATCCAGACTGTTGGGTTGGGTCCCCAAGGGAAGGATAGATCTGTGGGTGGTCAGTCTCACAACCTCTACAGCAGGGATGCCCAAAAGGTAGATCGGGATCTACCAGTAGACCTTTAGATGGTGATCAGTAGATCTCAAGACACTGACACCAAACAGCTTGTCTATATATAAAAAGATACCTGTTTGTTTAAAAACGTGCAATTTCTGTTCACCGAGATGAAATAATTATTAAAAGAAAATCAAGAGTCGAGTCTTGCCCTAACATGCGTTTCGCCACAGCTTTTTTTTTGATAAACAGAAATTGCACCTTTTTAAACAAACGGGTATCTTTCCTGTAACTTTATCTTAAACCTGTTTTTTTAGGGTTAAATAGCCTCTCTTCTTAGATAGAAAAGATTAACAAACGAGACCGCAGCCCTTCAGTTTCTGCCTTCTCCCACTTTGTGGTGCTCCTAGGGACTTAAAAAAAATCATAACTAGAAATCTTGGGAGCAACTCCACCAACTATCTATTTTCATAATTCCTCACTTATTCTCAAGGAGCAGTTGGGTTAATCTGCAACTGAGAAGCACTAATTTAAACTTACTCAATCAACTTTTTTATCATTAGCACTGGTCACTTTTCGTATTTATTACCTCAATTATCACGATAAATATGAATTAAGAGGTTTTTTTATCAACCAATGCAGCACAGGCACTTTATAACTTATATTAAGCAATTATAATTCATTAGTTAACTAATATAATACTAAGAATTTGCTAATTTAATTGGTACTAGCTTTTTTATAGAATTATTAATTGATAAAATACACACAGAGCCGGTGTAGTGACAATCCATATTTTATTGGTTGTATTTATGTAAGCACATGCACTTTATATTTATTGGCACAAGGTGAGAAATTTACATATATGTATTAACTGATTGGCAAATGAAAAAGTTGGTCACTTAACGAATTGACACACGGTCTACAGAAGTGAGGGTTAGTTTTAACCGTTGAAGGCAATTCGCAGTCACAAAACAAGGTTCTTTTTTCTCTTCTCTTTTTTACATTCAATTTTTTCCTTGTGTGTACTGTAGTTTTATGAGACACTTTAATAAAGAAAGTTAGTGAAACCCTATTACTACTTCTTTCTGCATGATTTGAAATCCTGGCTGGGAAGAAGAGACTAAATACTGATGTTACAAATTGTATCAACTTCTCCAAAGCTTACAGACAGCATGCAGGAACTACATAACCCAAAATGCATTGCACTGTGATGTCCCATTCCTTATTGAAATTGTGTGTGCAGGGAATTGTGGGGTTTGGGGGATGCAGGCTGAGGACAGGTGGCTGCTGATATAAAGTAACAGTAGTCAGCCAGCTCAGCAAAGATCAGCAGGAGAACAGGGGATTGGTCTTAGGGAACTGTTCCAAACCATTAAAATCATTAAAAGTCTGCATATTTTTTAATTAATGTTTATTGCACAGTTACTTGAAATTATGTTTACTTTGCAAAAAGCTCAAGTTATATTGTGTGGAGTTCCCCTTTAAGTTATATTTTCCATGGCACAGAATGGTAACAATGCTTTTATGGATGTAGATCATACTGCGACAACATCACTAAAAGTAGACCTTGTATTAGTAAAGTATGGGCACCCCTGCTCTACAGGCTATTGTCAACAAATAGAATGCTAAAGATTGAGTATGAAAAGTGGTTCAGGCACCCTTCCAAGTGGATTATTAAAGGGAAACTATACATCTGTACATTTCAGGTCTCTATAAAATATCACATATAAAAGCACATATGTACAACACTATTCCATGACTATGAAGATTTTCATTCATCCAGGTCATAGTATATCTAGTATAGGTCAATCTAAAAACAACTGGACTTGCTGAGTAATCAATGAAGACGTTTCAGTACCCCGGCGGATTCAGAACACTTCACACATCCATTCATGCAACTCTCACAAGTAACACCTGTATCTAGGAGTTGCATGACACATTGGATAATCCTATCACAACTACACAGAATCAACACCTCTGTGAGTTTCTTCAGATGTCCCCTCTTTGAAGAGTTACAATGTGCCATTGTAAATGGATTAGTGGAAGAGTTTATATGCCGAGAACTTCCCACACCAGTCAGTTGAACTGAAGAAGCTGCTCGGATGAGTAGTGAAACGTCTTCATTGATTACTCAGCAAGTCCAGTTGTTTTTAGATTGACCTATACTAGAAACACTATTCCATATAAATAAAGCCATTTCACAAAAAATATACTTTGATAGTAGCATGTGCCATTGGATATTCCCAAATAGAAAAGCTTGTTGCTCAAATCCAACTTCTGTCTCATGTGCTATTGTTGGCACACACAAACCAAGGGCACACATACATGCTAGGTAGGTTACATCTGTCAGTGAATGGACACAATTGTGCCTTTTGCTCTGACTTCTTCCTATTATGGTTAGAACATGCTTCCTATCAGGTGAAAGAGCATCATAAAATGGTGGCTAAAGGGCAGTATTTTCAAATATGTATTTGCCGTTTCGTAAGTTTCTTTAATTGGTCACTTATAAATTATCTGTTGGTTAAGTATTCTTTTTGAAGGTAAAGTTTTCCTTTTAATAACTATTTAAAAGTTGCTACTAAAGCAAAATGTCTGATTTTCGTCATCCTTTAGTCTATCAGGTGAAGGCTGTGCTGGGGTTAAGCATGTAAGTTGTTGCCAGCAATATGGCACAGGACAAGGAGTTTGTTTGTTTTTCCCATGCTTGCTTGGGTTTCCTCCCACACTCCAAAAACAGTTGCTATTAAAGGAAAACTATACCCCCCCAAACAATGTAGGTCTCTATGAAAAGATACTGAGTAAAACAGCTCATGTGTAAAACCCTGCTTCATGTAAATGAAGCATTATCATAATAATATACTTTTTTAGTAGTATGTGCCATTGGGTAATCATAAATAGAAAATTGCCATTTTAAAAAATAAGGGCCGCCCCCTGAGATCGTAAGATTCACTGTGTACACATACAAACCACATGTAAGGTCACATGAGCCAATTAACAGACAGAGTTCTGCCTTTTGCTTCAACACTTCTTCCTGTTACAGTTAGTGTTGTAGTATTTCTGGTCAGGTGATCTCTGAGGCAGCACAGATAGTCACGAAATGGTGGTTCAAGGCAAGAGATGTAAAAGGGCAATATATATGTAAATATATATTCCAGTTTGGTAAGATTCTTTAATATGTCATTCAATTTGATATAAACTATCTGTTGCTTAAGTATTCATTTTGGGGGTATAGTTTTCCTTTAAAAGCAGTTACTTTTTAAACAGTGTTGCAAAAGTGTTTGTTCCCCAGCAACCATCAGTTGCCTTGTCTTACGTTGTTTCAACAGTCTGAGGTACCAGGGCAGAGAATAAAAAGGGACATTAGTATTATAAACTCTGACAGGCTGAGAAGGGACAGTCAGGTTGGCAAAACAGTCAGATTTAGGAAGTTCAAGTGACTATTACTTGTCGGACTAGGGGGGGGGACCAGGGTCCACGGGACAGCTGCCTCCGGCCCCCCTACTGTGACGCGCCGGCTCAGCGAGTAAATAATAATCAACATGATCTATAGGTAACTTTTAAAGTAGATTAATATTTTGAAAATAAATTTTTTAGTGTCAGTATCACTTTAAGGTGAACCACACCTTTAAACAAGAGGGGTATACAGTCCATTTGAAGCCTGTGTGGTGTTCTGGCCTATTGTAATTAATGTTATATGTTTAGTTAGAATCTGTATCTGAGAAAGCAGCACTAGATGTCTTAAAGACCTGTATGGACTGGAGCCTGTGTGTATTTAGTGCAAATGCTCTATTTTTTTACCTGATTCTGACTATTGCTTGTTTGGAACTTTATTGGGGTTTTGCTTTTTTGGTTTTTTATTTTTTAAATCTTTATAAGGTTTTGTAAATATCACTACTTTTATGGTATTTAAATATGCCTCTATCTTTAAGTTGCATATAGATTTATGAGAAACAGCATCTACCAAAATAGCCTGCTGTTAAACTAAATGATTATCTACCTTCACAATACCTCAATGTTTTCTTTCTCGTCTACACAGGCAGCAAAACCTCCTGATTTAAATCCAGAACCAAATGAGAATATGTCATCCCGTATCGCCTCTGAAGGGCCAGATCCTCCTGTTCTGACTCAGGTCGGCAAGCAAGATGAGCAGCCACCTCTCGATCTGGAGGGGGTGAAAAAGAAAATGGACAACAACAATTACACATCAGTGGTACGTTCATCACAGGGATGCTCACAAAGTTATTTTATTCTTTATATTAACTTTCAAAATTATAGTATGTTATGAGGCTTTTGTAGTCGTTTGATTGCAGGAATCTTATATTAAAGGGGACCTGTCACCTAAAAAAAGTATTCCAAATCCTATTTTATCATGTTAGTCGAGCAAATGTAATTTTAATTACACGGTATAAATTATTTTAATCTTGTTTCCTTTGGTCTGGGAATTCATAAGTAGGGTTGCCACCTGTCCGGTTTTGACCCGGACAGCCCGGTATTTTGAGGGGCTGCCCGGGTCTATACTTCCTTATTTGGAAAACTGGGCGGGATTCCCTCGATAGACACGGTCTCAGCCAGACATAAAGGTGCAACCCTAATTCTTTCTTGCATCTCAATCCTATTTGTGCATTCATGTTGTACTAAAAGCGATTGAGAGAAACTTGATTTTTCTGTTAAAGAGGACCTGTCAACCAGAACCAAGAAGTTATAACATAAACCCAAAGTTTTTTTATTAAAACATCCATACCTTTTATAAAGGTATCTAAAAATCTGGCTCAAATTGCCTGCCCTTTTCTGTGTCTTAGTAATAGAGGTGGGCAGACAATTGCTTTCACTTTCTATTCTCTATTTCCTTAATGTAATGCACTCTTCACATTCCTCCTCCTTCCTCACATCCTATAATTGTGTAGCCTGTGCATGGGTATCAGATCCTCCATTCAGATTTTGGGATGATGCAATCTTGCCTTTATAACAGTGTCCATAATATGGCAACTGCTGCCTTGTTATAACTGTGAATTCCAAGACAGTAGGAAACCAGATTTAATTAATTTATATAGTGTAAGTAAAGTTTATGTTATTCATTAGGGTGACCGTTTCCTTTTACAGGATAATGGGAAACCCCTACCCCCTCTTCCAAGCCTCATAAAGCACTCCGCCTGAGGTTACCCCTTAATCCAATACCTGATTGAGATGATGTGATGTGGCCACCCTGCTGTGTTTCTCTGCATTTTATGGCCAGGGAAAATACTCTGCAGTAGAACTTGATGCAATTGGGGGGCAGGGGGAAGGCGAGCCTTTGAGGGTTATGCTGGTGAAACTGGTGTGGGACTTGCAGCATCATCCTAGTTAAAGACCATTATGTAGACCGTTCTACACCTTAAACCCATCATAATCTGCAAGAAATAAGTTAAATAAGACAAAGAATCAGATGGAGGTTATTTTCGAATGATATAACCAAAGTTTTGGGCCTGCACCTTCTTCCCCCCCCCCACAGTCATGGTTGGTAACCTGTGGCCCCAATCAGATGACCCTAACATGGTGTTGTAATATTGTCATACAAACTCTGGTGCATGTTTACAGCTGCTCAAAGCACCATCTGGTGTTGTTGTAGTGCAGTGATCCCCAACCAGTTGCTCATGAGCAACATGTTGCTCTCCAACCCCTTGCATTTTGCTCCCAGTGGCCTCAAAGCAGGAGCTTATTTTTGAATTCCAAACTTGGAGACAAGTTTTGGTTGTATACAAAAACAGGTGTACTGCCAAACAGAGCCTCAGTGTAGGTTGACAATACTCATAGGGGCTACCAAATGGCCAATCACAGCACTAATTTGGCATCCCAAGAACATTTTTCATGCTTGTGTTGCTCTCCAACTCCTTTTACTTCTGAATGTTTTAGTGTGTGAATTTTGGAAATTGTCGCCAAAATGTAATGTTGCTGTTATATGTTCTAAAAATGTTAACACTCCTTTAGCTGGAGATGAGTGATGACATTGTGAGAATAATCCAGGCTGCTATGAATGCAGATGGGGGCCAGCCAGAGCTGAAGAAGGCCAACAGTATGGTGAAATCCTTCTTTACAAGGGTAAGCAAGAGTTCACATATCTGTTCTGTTTTATTAGCAGAGACAGCAACAAAACAGGGGTCTTAAAATAGATTAAAATATATTTGTCTGGATGAGGGACATTCCTACAATTATACAAATGTACTGTTACCTACTAGGTAGAATCAATTCAATGGAAATTTATTTCTTATCCCTGACTTGTATTTGCTTGAAGATGCTATGAGTATTGCGGAGAATGAGATAAATGTAAAGGGGGAAAAAAAAGAAAATTAAATGAAACCAGAACTTATAAGGCATAAAGCACCTAGTTTACTCAGCTTGTCTGTACATCACTCAAGTGATCAGTCAGTTCCCAACTATGTCAACACAGTGGTGAATCAATGCCCTCCATGCCTGGTACTGTGTGCATTATCACAGTAACCAGGAAATTCAAGTCATCAAAGGCAATCTTGGATTTTTGCTGGTTATCTGGTGGTATAATAAACATTTTTTTTATCCTAATCATGTCGTTTATTTAGTACATTTTGTTTTTTTTTTCTGGATATTTGTGACTGTGTGTCTCTTTTTCTTTCTTTTGCATTCTAATGTGTACTTTTCCTTCCCTTTAGCAAATGGAGCGTGTTTTTCCTTGGTTTAGTGTAAAGAAGTCCAGGTTTTGGGAACCTAACAAAGTTACCAGCAAGTAAGTACAGCAACAGCAGAAAAGGTCAACTTGCTTGAATTATGAAGATACATTTGCCATTGACCTCTATAGCATCTCAAGGGGATTTAATGTAACAAAATTGTGATATAAAATCTGCAATTACTGATCAATCTTACCCATGTTATGAGTTCAGCACTGTGGGCAGTCAGAAAGGTAAGACGCATTTATAGTTTATTTTTTTAATCAGAGTGTTAAATGCATGATAAAATGTTCCTGCACAGTTAATAAAAGTTTACGGATGTTATAAAGGACATGTCAAACCTCCCCCATATTCCAAAATGGCACCTTCCATTGCCAGTGGACCACATCAGTACTGATTCTAACAGTTCACCAGTGTTATTTTTTGTATTACATGTGTCACTTGCTCATCAAGCAGTTCAACACTTTTAATGCAAGTATGAGACCTGTTATCCAGAATGTTCGGGAGCTGGGGTTTTCTGGATAAGGGTTCTTTTCATTTAAATGTTAATTAAACTAATAGGATTGTTTTACCTCCAATAAGGATTCCTTATATCTTGGTTGAGATCAAGTACAAGATACTGTTTTATTATGGCAGAGAAAAAGGAAATCATTTTAAAAAGTTTTTGATTATTTCATTAAAATGGAGTCTATGGGAGATGACCATCCCATAATTCTGAGCATTCTGGATAACTGGTTTCTGGATAACAGATCCCATGCCTGTACAAAAGTTTGATGATTCCAGTGTTGGGGCTCAGCAGGGTCTTCCCCTCTATAATTATACCACTGGGTACATTTATTAAAAAAATGTGATTGTCCTGCAATTGCTGTAGTTAAAACACTGATCTCAATCCATCCGAGAATCTGTGGTATCTGTAAGGTACACAAGAGCCATCCAACAAACCTAAACAATAATACCTATCCAAGCAAAGAAATGTGTTGGCCAAAGACCTAGTAAATTCTAAAATACATATTAATTTTATAATGTGAGTCTTAAAGGGATACTGTCATGGGAAAAAACATTTTTTTCAAAATGAATCCGTTACTAGTGCTGCTCTAGCAGAATACTGCACTGAAATCCATTTCTCAAAAGAGCAAACAGATTTTTTTATATTCAATTTTGAAATCTGACATGGGGCTAGACATTTTGTCAATTTCCCAGCTGCCCCTGGTCATGTGAGTTATGACTGCACTTTAGGAGAGAAATGCTTTCTGGCAGGCTGCTGTTTTTCCTTCTCAATGTAACTGAATGTGTCTCAGTGGGACATGGGTTTTTACTATTGAGTGTTTTTCTTAGATCTACCAGGCAGCTGTTATCTTGTGTTGGGGAACTGCTATCTAGTTTCCTTCCCATTGTTCTTTTGTTTGGCTGCTGGGGGGAAAAGGGAGGGGGTGATATCACTCCAACTTGCAGTACAGCAGTAAAGAGTGATTGAAGTTTATCAGAGCACAAGTCACATGACTGGAGGCAGCTGGGAAATTGACAATATGTCTAGCCCCATGTCAGATTTCAAAATTGAATATAAAAAAATCTGTTTGTTCTTTTGAGAAATGGATTTCAGTGCAGAATTCTGCTGGAGCAGCGCTATTGACTGATTCATTTTGAAAAAAATGTTTTTTCCCATGACAGTATCCCTTTAAGCATATTTGAAATCAGATCCACCACTTAAAGAGATACTGACACAAGAAATTGAACCTTTTTTTTACATTTACCATGTACTTTGCATGCTTCTTATAATTTTGCCATAAAGTATTTGCTCAATGCTTTTGCATTACCTATCTGACTCGTTGTGATATTTGTGCAGCAGGAGTCCGTTTGCATTAGAAACTCTAACCGACAGGCTGAGAAGGGACAGAAAGGTCGGCAAAACAGTCAGGTTTCTAAGCATGACCTATAGGCAACTTTTAATGTACATTCATCTTTTAAAAAGTAGTTTTTAGTGTCATTATCACTTTAAATAAAAAATATGTCTAACTTCCTTGATTGCATTAAATTGGCATTACTGTTTGAACTTTGGGCAGCCATCGGTAGTTCCTAATTCATAATTTAGATTAGCATGGTTACCGTATATACTAGAGTATAAGCCGAGGTACCTAATTTTACCTACGAAAACTGGGAAAACGTATTGACTCGAGTATAAGCCTAGACACAACTACAGCCCTGTCTCCCAGCAGCGCACATTCCGCCAAAGCGACCCCCCCCCAGCGATCAACCGGACTTCTTTGCAAAGTTTATGGTGACAGATAATTGCCAAACGGATAACTGTGTGCATTGTCCCACTACCATGTGCAGAGGGTGCTGTGTGATATTGCCATCACTGTTAATTCTTCATATAACCAACAGAGGGCGCTGTTACATAGTTAAATTGGGTTGAAAAAAGACAAAGTCCATCAAGTTCAACCCCTCCAAATGAAAACCCAGCATCCATCCATACATACACCCCTCCCTACTTTTAATTAAATTCTATATACCCATACCTATACTAACTATAGAGCTTAGTATCACAATAGCCTTTGATATTATGTCTGTCCAAAAAATCATCCAAGCCATTCTTAAAGGCATTAACTGAATCAGCCATCACAACATCACCCGGCAGTGCATTCCACAACCTCATTGTCCTGACTGTGAAGAACCCCCTACTTTGCTTCAAATGAAAGTTCTTTTCTTCTAGTCTAAAGGGGTGGCCTCTGGTACGGTGATCCACTTTATGGGTAAAAAGGTCCCCTGCCATTTGTCTATAATGTCCTCTAATGTACTTGTAAAGTGTAATCATGTCCCCTCGCAAGCGCCTTTTTTCCAGAGAAAACAACCCCAACCTTGACAGTCTACCCTCATAATTTAAGTCTTCCGTCCCTCTAACCAATTTAGTTGCACGTCTCTGCACTTTCTCCAGCTCATTTATATCCCTCTTAAGGACTGGAGTCCAAAACTGAACTGCATACTCCAGATGAGGCCTTACCAGGGACCTATAAAGAGGCATAATTATGTTTTCATCCCTTGAGTTAATGCCCTTTTTTATGCAAGACAGAACTTTATTTGCTTTAGTAGCCACAGAATGACACTGCCCAGAATTAGACAACATATTATCTACAAAGACCCCTAGATCCTTCTCATTTAAGGAAACTCCCAACACACTGCCATTTAGTGTATAACTTGCATTTATATTATTTTTGCCAAAGTGCATAACCTTGTATTTATCAACATTGAACCTCATTTTCCAGTTTGCTGCCCAGTTTTCCAGTTTAGACAAATCATTCTGCAAAGTGGCAGCATCCTGCATGGAACCTATAGTTCTGCACAATTTAGTATCATCTGCAAAAATAGAAACAGTACTTTCAATGCCCACCTCCAGGTCATTAATAAACAAGTTGAAAAGCAAGGGACCTAGTACAGAGCCCTGAGGTACTCCACTAACAACACTGGTCCAATTAGAAAATGTTCCATTTACCACCACTCTTTGTAGTCTATCTTTTAGCCAGTTCTCTATCCAGGTTCAAATACTATGTTCCAGGCCAACATTCCTTAATTTAACCAGTAACCTTTTGTGTGGCACTGTATCAAATGCTTTAGCAAAGTCTAAGTAAATCACATCCACTGCCATCCCAGAATCGAGGTCTCTACTTACATTCTCATAAAAAGAAATTAAGTTAGTCTGGCAAGATCTATTACGCATAAAAACCATGCTGGCACAAACTCATAGTATTATGATTTGCTATGAAGTCCAGTATCTTATCCTTTATTAACCCTTCGAAAAGCTTTCCTACCACTGACGTCAGACTAACTGGCCTATAGTTTTGAGGCTGAGAATGGGATCCTTTTTTTAAATGAGGCACCACATTAGCAATTCGCCAGTCTCTCGGCACTATGCCAGATCTCAATGAATCCTGAAAAATTAAGTAAAGAGGTTTGGCAACCACAGAGCTAAGCTCGCTAATTACACTGGGATGAATACCATCTGGCCCTGGACCTTTGTTAATCTTAACATGTTCTAGTCTCTTTTGAATTTCTTCATGTGTGAACCATGCATCATTAGTTGTATTACTAGAATTGGGACTGTTAAGAAGGAAACCTTCACTCACTGGTTCCTCATTTGTGTAGACAGA
The DNA here is from genome assembly GCA_038501925.1 of Xenopus petersii. Classification (NCBI taxonomy): domain Eukaryota; kingdom Metazoa; phylum Chordata; class Amphibia; order Anura; family Pipidae; genus Xenopus; species Xenopus petersii. The sequence goes on from CM076684.1 coordinate 56,139,408, forward strand.
TGAAAAATATGAGTATAGAATCTGCGCTTTTATTTTGTTTTCATCAATCAGCTGACCCCCCTCTGATTGTAAGGGTCCCACCCCTTCCTGCTTCATTTTTTTACTATTAACATATTTAAAAAATAATTTTGGATTTTTTTACTGCTTGCTGCAATATCCTTTTCTATAGCAATTTTAGCTTGCCTTATAGCTTTTTTGCATGATTTATTGGCCTCCTTGTACCTTATAAATGTTTCGGCTGTACCAGCTAACTTGAAATCCTTAAAAGCATGTCTTTTCTTACCCACCTCAACACCAATGCTTCTATTGAACCAAAAAGGTTTTGCTTTGCTGTGCGATATTGCAGTCACTGTTAATCTTTCATATAACCAACAGAGGGCGCACTGTTATTCTTTCATATAACCAACAGATGGTGCTGTGTGATATTGCAGTCAGTTATTCTTTCATATAACCAACAGAGGGCGCACTGTTATTCTTTCATATAACCAACAGAGGGTACTGTGTGATATTGCAGTCCCTGTTATTGTTTCATATAACCAACAGAGGGTGCTGTGTGATATTGCAGTCACTGTTATTCTTTCATATAACCAACAGATGGTGCTGTGTGATATTGCAGTCACTGTTATTCTTTCATATAACCAACAGAGGGTGCTGTGTGATATTGCAGTCTCTCCCCAGGTGAACTGTTGGTATAGGAATGAAAATGATCTCAGCTATTGCCCACTGACTCGAGTATAAACCGAGGTAGAATTTTTCAGCACATTTTGGATGCTGAAAAACTCGGCTTATACTTGAGTATATACGTTATATGTAAAGCTGGCCATAGATGGTAATATTTTAATCCTTGTATGATGAATATTCGAATAACGATTAACCATTCAGATTTATATTGTAGGATTAACCTTTCTAAAAATAACAACTTGGATGATGTTCTGGCCATCAATTGACAGACAGCAATCGTATGAAAATTATGTTTTGGAAATAGTGACAGTCACCCATAGATATTGTCTGATAGTCAGTACATGCAAAGATATTATCTTTACTCAACAGAAATTGTCTAACCTGTCTGATAGAAAAATCATTTTTTTGTACCATGACAATGGGTCTTTTAGTCAGAGTCCCCGCACGGTCTGAAGATTTTGTTTTATACGACTATATCTGTGCTTCTATGGCAGCTCAATTTTCATGGGAGATCTTGATCATATATACATTTGAATTACCAGATGTTTCCTCAATGCATTTACTGTTTCAGTAAAAACTCGCTAAGGTCACATCTCTTTATATAGATAGGGCCACTGCACTGACAGGCCACTGCATATTTAGTCGCTAAGGATATATATATATATATATATATATATATATATATATATATATATATATATATATATATATATATATATATATATATATATATATATATATATATATATATATATATATATATATATATATATATATATATATATATATATATATGAATCTAGGATTTGGTTCAGCATTCGGCCTTGCCGAATCGTTGTGCCTGGCCGAGCCGAATCCTAATTTGCATGTATAAATTAGGGGCGGGTAGGGAAGTCACATTATTTTTTGTCACAAAAGAAGAATTATTTCCACTTTTTCCTTTCCTGCCCATAATTTGCAAATACAAATTAGGATTCTGTTCGGTAGTCGGCGTCCTTCTACAAACATACCTTCAGGTAAATACAACCCTATCTTACCTTACTAAGATGATGAGCTTGAGCTATGGGTCAAAGGGATTAGTCCATAATGAGGTGAAAAGCTCTCTGGTTCAGAATGTCTTTTCCTCCTGTACTTTGCATAATGTTTTTTCTAACCAAAAATATGTATTGCTTATGTTTTTCAAAGGCCCAAGGTATAACATGTAATTGCTGGGATGGCCAAAAAGTTCAGTATACTTGTGACCTTTTGTAATGGTATTGCAATATTTGTAGTGAATCCCGTCTATTTTTCCTTAATTTGAACTAAATCGTCATCATCTTTTACAGCAGCAGCATGTTGCCAAATGCAGTGCTTCCTCCATCTCTGGACCACAACTATGCTCAGTGGCAGGAAAGGGAAAACAGGTTGGCGATGCAGCCGGTGCTGATGAAGAAAATAATACCTGCTCCAAAACCTAGATCTCCAGGAGACCCAGAGTCTCCACTTCCAATACAACCATCAACCCCACCAGCACGAAGTGAGTGAGAAAATGTGTCCTGCTAAGTAATTGAAGGGATACTGTCATGGGAAAACATTTTTTATTTTTCAAAATAAGTAACATCAGTAAATAGTCGTGCATCAGCAGACTTCTGCATTGAAAATCCGTTTTTCAAAAGAGCAAATGGATTATTTTATATTTGACTTTGAAATCTGACATGGTACTAGACATATTTTAAATTGAATACATTACCATTGTGTGATTGGTCATGAATAAAACATGCATGTCATAAGTGCAATGTACAAACAGCAGGTGGTACCAGCATAAAACACAATTAAGCAATCCCATATCAATGCCTTTTAATTGTGCCCCAGAATCCTCAGCAGAGTAAGCCTGGTCTAATGCATTCTGTCCCATCATGATCCCCATAGTGGATAATGTGCCTCACATGACCTTTACTACTTTTAATGCTATGTAGTATGTGCTTTTCTAAGACACTTTGAAACTGGAGTTAATTTTTTATTTGTGGTTTTTTAATTATTTCACCTTTTGTTTAGAAGCTGTCCAGTTTAGAATTTAACAGCTAAGAGTTCAAATCACCCTATAAACCAGTCAGGGTTTTGAATAAGAGACTGGAATATAAATAGGAGAAAGCCTGAACAGAAAGAGAAGTAATAAAATGTAAAATTTAATTTTAACCTTACAGAGCAATTGTTTTTTTTTTGACTACATGGGTCAGGAAAGCAAGAAATTTAAAAATAACTATAAGAAATAGAAAATTAGTTGAAAAGTTGCTAAAATTGGCCATTTTATAACATACTAAAAGTTAACTTAAAGGTGAACTATCACTTTAAGGGTAATATAATTTTTCTCCAATACAGGCTCTCAAAAATACATGTAGGCTGTAGGTTTCTCTGATTTATAAGGTTTCAAGCTGGGGCCAGGTACAAAGCTGTCCACTAGTCTGTAATGTCCGTTATCCTTTCTCTCGTGTTCGCATGTTTGCAGGTGAATTTCCACATGCTGATCTCTTTGTGGTTTGTCTTCCTGCAGCCACAGAGCATAACAGGGAGGAGAGTCCAGAACTTCCTCCTCCACCAGGGTTGGAAGATAACCGGCAGTGTGCTTTGTGCTTGAAGTATGGTGATGACAATGCCAATGTGAGTATATCTCATCGTTTTAGGGTGCTGCTGAGAGTTAAGAAAATTTAAAGTTAAATATACCCCAGTTTTTGAACATAAACGTATTCAGTTGGCGTTGTGTAGAAAATGTGCACTAACACTATACGAATAATGATGTATTATTATTATTTTATTATTAACATGTATTTATATAGCGCCAACATATTGCGTAGCACTGTAAAGTAAATGTGATTATACAACTACATCACGTGAATTACATATATAGAATATATGGAGTAACAAACGTCACAATCAATACAGGTACAAAAAGGTGATGTATGAAATTTTTCGCCAAGTTTCTCCACAAAATGACGCCTATAGACTCTAATGGGTGAAAAAAATTGTCTTGTGTCAAATATTTTCGCCCATAGACCAATGCATTTTAGCGAATTTTCGCTGGTTCACAAATTCTTTGTGAAACAGGTGAGATTTGCCCATCACTATGTACGAACTTCCAAAAACAAATATAAATGTGTTTTTATCCAATTACACAGATTTTGTTTTATCATCCCTTAGTCTGACAGTTTAATGCAAACCCTTCTTTGCTTTGTTCAATTGTTAACAAATTGATTCTGGGACTTGAAGTCCCTTTTCATAGTAGGAACATAAATTCTCTGGCAAGCAGAGCAACTTCCAAGTCCCATTACTTCTCAATGGATCAAGGTGAGGGAGGGGTCGAATGACTCTGTGAGACCAAGGAGACTATAGAGAAAACGCTTAGTATGCCACTAGCCAAAGTGATAGATTGGAGTTACATAAGGGAATTTTTTTCAGTACCATGGCTGAAACATCTCTTTCTAATTAAATATTATTTTCATTCTATTACTTTTTTTTAAAGTAATATTTTTTTTTTGAGTGTTCAAATGTTATCCCTAAAGCTTTTAATGATCCATAGCACTATAGAAGTAACACTTCTTAGAACAAAGCATTAGAACAATGCTGTAGGATGATTATCTGTTAAACACAAACGTTGGGTTATTATACTAACGCTTTAATACAACAATTGTTTTTGATTAGATGATCATGTAAGGGGCCCGAAGGCTCAGCCAGGAGTAACGGACCAAGGAGGAAGCACCAGTCCAATAGTTCGAGGTACAGGCAAGGGTATAGAAAGAGTGGTCGAAGTCCAGACAATAAGGTCGGTTCAGGCAGCAAAGGTTCAGAATACGAAATCAGGCAAAGGTCAATACACAGGATCAGGAATGATAAACACAGGAAGCGCACCCAGGAACTCACTAGGAAGAACCTATAGTAGGGCACAGTCTGCAGTGCTTCAGCCTCTTTTATAGTCCTCCTTTGGCGCCAAAACAGCCGCAGTGGCGTCATGGCGCTGGCGTCTTCACGCTGGCGTCTTCACGCAGGCGTTTTGGCGCTGGCGTCTATTCTGGCGCTTAGGCGTCGCCGACCAATCCGATGCTGGCGGATATTCTGACGCTGGCGTGATGTCACAGAACTGCGACCAGAAGGAAGCACATGGAGAACGCCGCCATCTTGGACTCCGCCATCTTGGGATGCCAGGTAAGAACTCCTTACAGTACCCCCCTCCTTACAGGGGGCCTAAGGACCACCACGACTTGGCTTGGAAGGAAACTGCTTGTGGAATTTCTTAAGAAGTGCAGGAGCATGAACATCGGAAGATCTTACCCACGAGCATTCCTCAGGACCGAAGCCCTTCCACTCGATCAGGTATTGTAATATGCCCTTGGAGATACGGGAATCCAATACTCTTTTAACTTCAAACTCCTGGAAGCCATCCACAACAATAGGAGTGTTAGAAGAAGAAGACGAAGAAGCCTCAGAGGAAGATGCTGGTTTAAGAAGGGATACATGAGACACTGGGAATCCGCATCTCTGGAGGTAATTGAAGACGAACAGCAACAGGGTTGATAACTTCGACAACAGGAAAGGGACCAATGAATTTGGGACCAAGCTTAGGGATAGGAATCTTGAGGCGGATATTCCTAGTGGACAACCAAACTCTGTCTCCAACGGTATATTGAGGAGTAGGAACCCTTCTTCTATCGGCAAACTGTTTTGAGATAGAGAGCTCTTCTCCAGATTGGCCTTGGTAGCATGCCAAATAGCGGACATATGAGAGACTTGATCATTGGCCGCTGGAACGTTGGTAAGGAGAAGGTCTTGAGGAAAGGCCATAGGATGCTGTCCAAACACACAGAAAAAAGGAGATTTTCCCGGAAGAGGCATGCAAGGCATTATTGTGTGCAAACTCTGCCCACGGAAGAAGATCTGCCCAGTCGTCCTGGCATAACGATACATGACAGCGCAGGAACTGCTCCAGTGCTTGGTTGACACGTTCTGCAGCGCCATTGGACTGTGGATGATATGCGGATGAAAACTGGAGCGAGACGTGAAGTGCCTTGCATAAGGATCTCCAAAATTTGGAAACAAACTGTGAGCCTCTATCAGACACAATTTCTGCAGGGAATCCATGGAGACGAAAAATGTGTTGAATAAACAAATTTGAGAGTTCTGGAGCAGAAGGCAGCTTGCGATGGGGAATGAAATGGGCCATCTTGCTGAACCTATCAACTACTACCCAGATAACTGTATGACCCAGGGAAACAGGGAGATCAACAATAAAGTCCATGGCCAGGTGAGTCCAGGGTCGAGAAGGAATGGGCAAGGGAAGAAGACCTTTGGGTGGAGAATGACCAGACTTTGAAGCTGCACAGATAGCACAAGAAGAGACGAAGTCTTTGACATCTTTCCGAAGGGAAGGCTACCAAACAAGACGGGAAAGCATATCCGTTGTCTTCCGAACTCCAGGATGGCCAGCCTGCTTGGAGCTATGCGATTGCATGAGGATGGACTGACGAAGTTCAGACTGAACAAATGCTACCCCTAGGGGAGTATCAGGCGGAGCAGAGGACTGTGCGGATAGTAATTGGGAAGCCACAGAGGGAGTTAGAGCCGCCACAATCTTGGTAAAAGGTACAATAGGTTCATCGATCTCGGAACTGGTCTCATCAGGAAGAAAACTCCTAGACAAAGCATCAGCCTTCTTATTTCTAGAACTAGGACGAAAGGTCAGGACAAAGTTGAACCTGGAAAAGAAGAGCACCCACCGAGCTTGTCTGGGATTTAAACGTTTCAAAGTCTGAATATATTCCAAGTTCTTATGATCAGTGAAAATGGTAACTGGAACAGAAGAACCCTCCAACAAATGTCTCCATTCTTCTAAGACCAATTTCACCGCTAAAAGTTCACGATTCCCCACATCGTAATTCTTTTCAGAGGGAGAGAATTTCTTGGAAAAATAGGCACAGGGGTGAAGTTTACCATCGTGGGAAGACCTCTGTGACAAAACTGCTCCAGCCCCCACATCAGAAGTGTCCACTTCAATGAAGAATGGTAGAAGAGGGTCAGGATGTCTTAAAATAGGAGCTGAGGAAAAAGAGTCTTTCAGGTCTTGAAAGGCTTCCAGTGCCTGTGGAGGCCAAAAATTCGGTCTTCCACCCTTACGAATAAGGGAAAGGATAGGTGCAATCTTAGAAGAAAAACCTTTGATGAATTGCCGATAATAGTTGGCAAAGCCGATGAAACGTTGAATGGACTTCGTACTGGTTGGAAGAGGCCAATCTTGAATGGCGGAAGTCTTAGCTGGATCCATCTCGAAGCCTCTCTGGGAAATTATGTAACCCAAAAAAGGAATCTTGGAGGTCTCAAAAGAACATTTCTCCAATTTGAGCGTTCTTCCTTAAACGGGAGAGGACCTCACACACTTGAAGACGGTGTTCATCCAAGGTTTTGGAAAAGATTAGGATATCATCCAGGTAGACAACAACACAAAGTCCAAGAAGATCTCTGAAGATATCGTTTACGAACTCCTGGAAAACTGCAGGTGCGTTACAAAGCCCAAATGGCATGCCGAGGTATTCATAATGTCCATCACGAGTATTAAAAGCAGTTTTCCACTCATTGCCCTCACAAATGCGGATCAAATTATAAGATCTGCGAAGATCAAGCTTTGTGAAGAAACTAGCTCCCTTGAGTTGATCGAATAATTCCGAGATGAGAGGAAGAGGGTAGCGGTTTTTGGAGGTGATCTTATTTAACCCCCGGTAATCTATACAGGGGCGAAGACTACCGTCTTTCTTCTGGACGAAGAAGAACCCCGCACCTGCAGGAGATGAAGAAGGACGAATAAAACCTCTTTGGAGATTCTCCTGGATGTATTCCATCATGGCCTTAGTCTCAGAAGGAGAGAGAGGGTAAGTCCGTCCCCGTGGAGGCATGGTACCAGGAAGCAGATCTACAGGGCAGTCATACGGCCGATGGGGTGAAAGAGTCTCAGCAGATTTTTTACAGAACACATCAGCAAAATCTCGATAAACAGATGGCAAAGAAGGAAGATCCATGGTAACTGAGGATAATTTCAGGATGGGTTTACCAGGAATGCAGTTCTGTTGGCAAAAAGAACTCCAGTGAGTAATCTGAGAGGTTGACCAGTCTATGACTGGATTGTGAAGTCATAGCCATGGTAGTCCCAGAACCACTGTTGTGGAGGGGCACTCAATGATGAGGAAAGAAATCTCTTCAGAATGTAGGGTGCCAACTTTGAGAGGAAGCTTGAAAGACGATTTAAAGATGAAAGCTGAATATAAAGGTCTGTCATCAATGGCCAAGACTTGAATAGGTTCGGGTAAAGGTTGCAAGGGAAAGTCGTGTTGTTCAAATGGTCTTGGTGGAGAGCTGAATCTGAACAGGCAAGAGAAATCGATGAGAGGAATTATGGGGAAGAGCATTAATCTCGCCCAGGTAAGTTTCCCCAAACTTACCTAGGCATTGGCGTTTCCCGGCTTCACTGGACATTCATGGGCAAAGTGCGATTTACCACCACAATAAAGACAAAGTCCTGCTGCCCGTCTCCTTAGTTTCTCTTGCTCAGACAGTCGAGCACGTCCTATCTGCATTGGTTCTTCAGCAGAAGTGGAAGAAGAGGATGAAGGGGTTGTTGGTGCTGTAGGAGGAGGTGTGCTAGGAAGCAGCGGCCTTTGGAAACGGGGAGCCAAAAGAGGTTGGAATCTTTTAACACGGTCTCTATCCGCCTGGTGCTCTCTTTGCCGGGTATCCACCTTGTAGGCCAAAGCGATAAGATCTTCCCAGCGTATCGGCAGCTCACGGGAGACCAAATCACCCTTCAGACGCATGGAGAGACCGTTGTAGAAGGCGCCATGGTAGCTCTCATTGTTCCATCTCGTCTCAGCAACCAAGGTGCGGAACGCAATAGCATATTCAGGCACAGTACGAGTCCCTTGACAAATCTGGAATAACCGTGCAGGAGTGGAGGCAGTCCGGCCGGGAGCATCAAATACGGTGCGTAGATCTTGTATGAAGGCTTTAGAGTCGTCAATCAAGGGATCCTCCTTTTCCCACAGAGGAGATGCCCATTCCAAGGCTTTACCAGTCAACGGGTGATGATATACCCCACTTTCGCATGCTCAGAAACGTACTGATTGGGAAGCAGGGTAAATTGAATCTCACACTGATTCAAGAACCCTCTGCACGCCTGAGGATCACCACCGTAGAGTGGAGGCGCTGGAATACGTGGCTCTGAAGCATTGGCGTTGGCTGGCACCACAGGGAGGGAGGGCAGACAGTTTCTCTAGGATAGCCTCCAAAGCTTGGCCAAAATGGGTCTGCTGGGCTTCGTAGACCTCCATCCGTGAAGCCAAACCACGGAAGGCTCTCCCAAAGTCAGGCTGAGGTTGTGCCTCCTCAGAGGGGTCCATGGCCCTACTATACTGTAAGGGGCCGAAGGCTCAGCCAGGAGTAGCGGACCAAGGAGGAAGCACCAGTCCAATAGTTCGAGGTACAGGCAAGGGTATAGAAAGAGAGTGGTCGAAGTCCAGGCAATAAGGTCGGTTCAGGCAGCAAAGGTTCAGAATACAGAATCAGGCAAAGGTCAATACACAGGATCAGGAATAATAAACACAGGAAGCGCATCCAGGAACTCACGAGGAAGAACCTATAGTAGGGCACAGTCTGCAGTGCTTCAGCCTCTTTTATAGGCCTCCTTTGGCGCCAAAACAGCCGCAGTGGCGTCATGGCGCTGGTGTCTTCACGCTGGCGTCTTCACGCAGGCAGATAATTTGCTGCATGTTTTTCTACAGAATGACATGTTAGTCTTCCGAACCTACTTTTGTACAAGTATTGGATAGACATTTGCTTTTGTATTGAATGACCATATTCCTTAGGATCATGCCTAGGGTTCAAGGTAATAGATGTTGCAGAGTTTGGCCCAAGCCATAACCCGGTCATGCAACAATTGCTCTAGTCTGATTTCAAAGCAAATATATGGTTGCTGAAGTTTATTAAACCTGATTCAAACTTTGTTTATTATTATTTTACCCCCTCAGAATTATTTAGTATCGACAAAGTATGCTGCAGTCCATTTAATCACAATAACTAACAATTTGTTTGGTCATTATTATTATATCTGTATGTCTCTTTCATTAATCTGTGCTTCAATATTAAAGGTAATGGTTGATTGATTGCAGTGGTATACTGTCCACTGCAATCGATGCCTACATTGCGATCATGCCTCTTTTTTTTTATGGTGGAGCTTACTCTTTACCAGTGTTAGGGTATATGTATGGTTTGGTAGCCATAATAATGAAACCGCCATAATGTTAAATACAACCACTGATCTGAGATATTGATTTAACTTACATGTTTGTAACCTTGTTTCCAAGGACATTTAACATTTTTAAGTGCAATATCAGACAAGCTGTTTTGGGCACTCTTAGTGCTGTATTTTTTAAAGCAGAAGAAGGCAATAATCTTCTGTGTGGGACTGTAGGGCACTGGATCTCAATGTGTGGGATCTCAAGGCACTGGAAACCGCTCCTTCTGATATTGTCCTTAAACAGACTTATGTTCTGACAGCAAGGAGAATTGGTGGAGTACATACAATTTAATTATAGCTGTCTTGGTGATTTGAGCATTGAATTATAGTATTATAAAGTAAACTGAAGTATACTATGTTGGTGATTTTTAAAATTATTGCAATTCTATTTTAATAGGATGCTGGTCGACTGCTTTATTTAGGACAAGATGAGTGGACACATGTAAACTGTGCCTTGTGGTCAGCAGAGGTATTTGAAGATGATGATGGCTCCCTTAAAAATGTTCACATGGCTGTAATCAGAGGCAAACAGCTGGTAGGTACTATAGGAATGGTATGCCACATGCTAGCATATACTAAAATCCATTTTTAAAGCCTGGTTGCTGGGGTCAATGACCATGGCCAGAATTTAAACTCCAGGTTGAAGAAAAAAAAATACAAAAAATGGTTAGGCTATCATTGCTCAGGTAACATCAATTCACCACATACTTAAGAAATAGTTCCCTAACAATTTCATTTTTAAAATACATTAGGAATACATTTAGATGCATAGGGAACCCCCAAAATTATGTCCCTTTAAATGCAAGTGTCATTCTGTAGCTAAATATAATATATATAGGGGGGCCCAGGAGGTATAGGGGCCCCATGGGCCCTAATTCATATACAATTTCAATAAATATTGGTAAAACAAGTCAACCTCTAAACATTTTGGGGGCCTGAAATAATTTGCTGTGGGGCCCAGTAATATCTAGTTACGCCACTGGGCATGATTACACTTTGCAAGTATATTAGAGGACATTATAGACAAATAGAAGGGGACCTTTTTACCCATCACCGCACCAGAGGCCACACCTTCAGACTAGAAGAAAAGAACTTTCATTTGAAGCAACGTAGGTGGTTCTTCACAGGACAGTGAGGTTGTGGAACGCACTGCCGGGTGATGTTGTGATGGCTGATTCAGTTAATGCCTTTAAAGAGTGGCTTGGATGATTTCTTGGACAGACATATCAAAGGCTATTGTGATACTAAAATCTGCAGTTAGTATAGCTATTGGGTGGTCGGTGTGAGTGTGTGTATGTATGGACACTGGGTTTCATTTGGAGGCAGTTGAACTTGATGGACTTTGGTCTTTTTCAAACCAATTTAATGCTGTAAATCAAAGGTCCTTGCACCTATACACTGTTTTTGCATTACACTAATTTAGCCTGGCTTGATGAATTGTGTGCAGTTTGCAAAGTTAAGGGCACACAGATACAATGAATATCTGGTGCCCCTTGTGTAACATACAAATGCTATTTTATTAGCACTTGGTTTTAGAAATTGGTTACTAAACTTAGAGAGCATTCCATCTTAGCATATGTTGTGAGTGGACTACTTGATGACTTATAGACGCTATTTCTGAGCATTCAAACATTGTGTGACCTTCAACCCTCAAATATACTCAAACACAAAGTGAATAGCTAGGCCTGTGTTTCATGCAGTAAAAAAAAAATCCAAAAATATTAAATGTCAGCATTATAAGATGTTTTAAAAATCAGTTTTGTCATCAAGTTTTTCATGTATTCATTTTGTAACTCTCCACTCTTTTTTTCTTCCTTAGCGTTGTGAACTGTGCTTTAAGTTGGGTGCCACAGTTGGATGCTGTCTAACTTCTTGTACTAGCAACTACCATTTTATGTGTTCACGTAAAAAGAACTGTGTATTCTTAGAAGACAAAAAGGTTTACTGTCAGAAACACAAGGATTTAATTAAAGGAGAGGTGAGTGAACAGTTATAGTGGTGCGTTTGAGTAGCCAAAACTTGTTTTAAGTACTGTACTTTGGTAGCTTTGACAGTTTTGTGTATTTGTGTATATATGTATCTTTAGTTTAATGCTAATATATGAATATCCCTCATTTATAATATAGGTATGGGACCTGTTATCCAGAATGCTCGGGCCCTGGGGTTTTCCAGATAACGGATCTTTCTGTAATTTTGGTCTTCATGCCTTAAGTCTACTAGAAATTCATTTAAACATTAAATAAACCCAATAGGCTGGTTTTGCTTCCAATAAGGATTAATTGTATCTTAGTTGGGATCAAGTACAAGCTACTGTTTTATTATTTCAGAGAAAAAGGAAATCCTTTTTAAAAATTTGGATTATTTGGATAAAATGGAGTTTATGGGAGACAGCCATTCCGTAATTCGCAGTTTTCTGGATATCGGTTTCCAGATTAGGGATCCTATACCTTGTATATGCATATCACTCATTTCAATTAATTGGCATGCTTTTTATTTCTGTAAGTTTCATAAGAGACTACCAATCTATCTATTATTTGTATTTCTTTTCTGCAGATTGTTTCGGATAATGGCTTTGAGGTCCTAAGAAGGGTTTTTGTTGATTTTGAAGGGATCACCCTACGCAGAAAGTATCTAAATGGATTGGAACCAGAGAATATTCACATAATGATTGGTAAATTAAGGCATAGGTTTCATTTACCCTTCTTTTGCAGTTGTGCTGCTCACATAGTAATATAGAAGTTAGGTTGAAAAAAATACATGTCCGTCAAGTTTAATGTTTTATGTCTATATATAACCTGCCTAACCACTAGTTGATCCAGAGTAAGGCAAAAAAACAAAACAAAAAAACATCTGGTGCCTCTAATTTGACGCAGAAGAGGAAAAACTCCCATCCTGACTCAAAGATGGCAATCGGACCAGTCCACATACTATCTTCATAACCCTGTATTTTCTCACGTTCCAAAAAACCATCCAACCCCTTTTATAGGCTATCAGTTAATACAGCTGATTCAGGTAGAGAATTTCAAAACTTTGCAGCTCTCACTGTAAAAAAAAACAAAACAAAAAAACCTGTTCAAATATTTAGACTGAACCTCCTTTCTTCGGAATGGGTGCCTTCTGCTGGAAGGACATACTGGTAAATGAAGCTTCAGAGATATCATTATCTCTGATGTTCATCTCCTAAGTCATTAATGAAGAAGTTAAATAAAAGCGGCCCCAATACAGAACTTTGAGGGACCCCACTAACAACCTTACTCCAAGTAGAGAATGTACCATTAACAAGCACTCTCTGTAGCCAGTTTTCTATCCAAGTGCAAATCGCTTCTCTAAGACCAACAGGCCTTCGTTCAAAAAGCAGCCATTTGTGGGGCATAATCCAAATAGATCTGCTGTAACCCCACTGATAACCTCTCCATAAATAGCAATAGAACGTGGCCTATCCTTTATAAAGCTATGCTGATTACTGCTCATAATGCCATTTTCTAGAACATCCTATTTGTTTTTTTGCTGCTGTTTTAGGTTCCATGACCATTGACTGCCTTGGAATCCTGACTGATCTCTCAGACTGTGAGGAGAAACTTTTCCCCATTGGATATCAGTATGTGTTTTATTTTTGTCATATCTACATGTGCAATAACTTGGGGTGTTTTTTTTTTTTTTTTATTTAAATGTTTTAAATTATTGGTTTTATCTTTAACATACAGAGGAACAGGAGAACAGTCCAGTGACACTTAGAGCATATATTGGTTAATCAAACAGGTTAAGTCAGGAGTCCCCAACCTTTTTTACCAGTGAGCCACATTGAAATGTAAAAAGAGCAGCACAAGCATGAAAAAGTTGCTTGGGGTGACAAATGAGGGCTGTGATTGGCTATTAGGTAGCCTCTATGTGGACTGGCAGCCTACAGGAGGCTCTACTTGGCACTATACTTAGTTTTTTATGCAAATAAAACTCGCTTCCAAGTCTGGAATTCAAATATAAGCACCTGCTTTGTGGACACTGAGATCAACATCCAAGGGGTTGGAAAGCAACATGTTGCTCATGAGCTACTGGTTGGGGATCACTGGGTTAAGTAGTTCTCCACAGAAACAAACCAGAACCGCTGGTGCTAGCAGTGAAAGATAAAACCATTTTAGTTTTCAAACTAGGTTCTGTAAAAGGGGGGGAGGGAGGGGATTGGGCCGTGAGGTGTGCGTCGGTACCTGTTCATGCTTTAGTGGGTAATATCCTGTTAGCCACTAGCCTGGGGTCTGATTGTACTAAGCGTGTCGGCCCACGCACCCCATATTTCTCTAGTTTGTCTGGGCATCATCTGTTAAAATATGTTAACTTGTAAATGGGAAGATCTTGATTTATTAAGGATTTCCAGCTTTATAAGGTGGGTGGGCAGTTTAACTTTAACCCCTGATCATCATACAGTTGACCCACATATTTAATTTTATACGTGGCCCAGAGTAATTTGGGGGTGTTTTTACTCCAAATAGGTCCCATGAAAAGGCTTCAGTAACTAATAATTGATACAAAATCACAAAAATAGATTATTTTTACTTTTGCTTTTATTTAGTGAAAACCAGCCTTAAAAGTTATTAAAGGTTGTACAAAAATGAATTTTAATTTGAAGAAACCTGTAATTCGGGGATTATGTAGGTTTTGTGACATTCTACTATATATGCTCTATGGTATAGTTGCCCAGTGTACAGCATTTGCCCTTCAATGTTTAATAATGATGCCATACCTTGCCAAAATGGCATATTAAAGCTGCTTTTCCTTGATAAAGTTGGCCATACACATGCCAACGTAGGATGTCAACTTGGCTCCTCCAGACCAGCCTAAATGATGCCTGATCAGTAGTTAGGCAAAACTATTTTTGGGCAAATTTGTAAATAGTTTCATCCAAGGGTACTTGGGGCTTCTGGTGCTGTCTTTGCACAGGACCCTAATGTGATATGTCCTTGTTATTTAGCTTCCTCTCCAAATAGGGCCAGCTTAACCATGCTTTGTATACATGTATGTTTACATTTATTGTTTGGATTACATGGTGCCAGGTTTTATAAAGTTTAAGATGAGTGATTTGAGTGTTTCCTGTCCTTAGGTGTTCACGTGTGTACTGGAGTACGACAGATGCACGTAAGCGATGTGTGTATACGTGCAAGATACTTGAGTGTCGCCCTCCACCTGCTGATCCTGATATTAATAGCACAGTACAACATGAAGAGAACCGCACAATTGCACACAGCCCCCCAAACATCCCTAGTGATTTACAAGGTGAGTAGCAATAATAGTATTATGGTTTGGTGTTTTGCCTCACTCTTTTAAGCTCTATTTTAACCTTGCATCTCTTTCTGTGGGTAAAACTGATGCAAAATAAGTGATCATGGTGCTCCTCTTTGTAGAAAGTGTCCAGTGAAATGTTAGTTATTATCAGATGTATAGTGCCTCAACAGAAACTGTTTACATGTTAAAATAAGTAGTAAAAAATAGGGATGCACCGAATCCACTATTTTGGATTCGGCCGAACCCCCAAATCCTTCACAAAAGATTCGGCCGAATACCAAACCGAATCCGAACCCTAATTTGCATATGTAAATTAGGGGTGGGAAGGGGAAAACATTTTTTACTTCCTTGTTTTGTGACAAAACTTCACGCAATTTCCCTCCCCGCCCCTAATTTTCATATGCAAATTAGGTTTCGGATTCGGTTCGGCCAGGCAGAAGGATTCGGCCGAATCCTGCTGAAAAAGGCCGAATCCCGAACCGAATCCTGGATTCGGTGCATCCCTAGTAAAAAAGCTTTGCAAAAAAAATGTAAATCCTCCATTAATGGAGCAGTACCTTCTAGCAGAGAACTAGGTTCATAAATGACAATGACCTCATCATACAGAATCCAGTTGATAAACTGACGCACTGGAGAATGAAACTACATTAATTGCTAGTGCCCTTCAAATATAATAAGTGGTGAGCATCTATTAAAGGAGGCTGCACATAACTTGTGAAAATAGAGGGTCCCAACCCAGTACAAATATACCAGTGTTCACAGAGTGGGGACCAGTAACTTATTGTATGATTTTAATGCATAGTCCCACAATTAACTTCCTTATTAACCACTGTCCATATCTGTTATCTTATATAAATATTTGGCAACACGTGTTTAATAGGTAATGGAAAGTTTAATAGAATGCACACATTTATTCCTACATTTATAGGAATTTACGTGTAGGTAGACCGCACCTGTGTCACTGTGCTATATTGTCAGTAACATCAAACATTGCTTACTTTGTCTGTCTGTTGTGAAAAGAACAATTAGGAGAAAAAACAAGTAGGTTTATTCTTCTGGCTTGGGAGCACTGTTGTACCTGAAAACGCAGTGCAGATGCTAGGAAATGGATGTAATAGTGGATGCAAGAGCCGTAGTATATAGTTTTTGTCTAGTTATGCCACTAGAAATGTCAATGTAAGTTTATGCTTCCTTCCATCTATACAGAAAATCAGAACTCAGATAGTATAAAATGTATAGAGACCCTTTGCCTCCCATCTCCGGATTCAGTCAGTGCCTCCTCAGTTTCCAAACCTTGGGAAGTGGCACGACCTCCTGGATGTAGAACCCATATATCACGCCATTCCCAATCACAAAGATCACCTGGTTCTCGACCTCTGCCATCAGCTGGTAAGATTTTTTTCTTTTAAGCAAACAAGATATTCTAACTACTATTCAAATGATGTTGCATGTTTCTTGAAAGATGCCTTCAGTCACCACAACCCTGCAATATAGATAATGTATCATTATTGCATAGGTTTTATAGAGCTATATACAGGCCCAGATTTGCAGCAAGGTTAAGACAGTTTCAAAGACTTGGAAAAAGGTTCCTGGGCTTACCACCCATTTAAAGCATTATCTGGTTGAAGGTCCATAGATGAGTGATACAGTATGTGGGAGTAAGATGCGTTCTATGTATCATATGGTATAAGGATATTAATTACACTGGGTAAGTATGATTAGAAAAAGGTTTTGTGTTTTCTACAATTACATAGGGGTTGTTCACCTTTAAATGAACTTTTAGTATGATGTAGACATTAATAATCCAAGACAATTAGCAACTGCTCTTAAATTTTGTCTTTTTTCAGTAAACTGGTGTGTTTGTTCAACACTGCAGTACTATAGTTTATATAAACCAGCTGCTATTTCGCCATGGGGGCAGCCACTCAAGGCACAAGTTACTTAGCAGATAACCAATAACTCTGTAGAATCTCATTCTTATCTGTTATCTGCTAAGTAATCTGTTTCTTTTCTCCTATTTCAGCTTGAATGGCTGCCCCCGTGGCTACATAGCAGCGTATTCATATAACTATAGTAGTTTTTCTAAAACAACCTCAGACGTTTTACCAATGCAGGACAGTACATTATATTTTAATTGCCTTAAAATGCTTTTATTTTTTTGGTGTCACTGTTCCTTTAACTGATGAGTTTCTCGCGACATAATCCCTTTAAAGCATATTATATGACAGTATTGTTTTAGTTTCAGCTATCCTAAACCTGATAATCGTTCAATATTTCTTTGTTCACACAACATTTGTTGTTTATGGAAAATATGTTATCTTTGCATATGATTTTTGTTTGCCATAAATTATTTTAATTAAGGCAAGGGACACACGCTAAGATTCAGGGAGATTTAGTCGCCCGGCGACAAATTGCCTCTTCTTTGGGCAACTAATTTCCCGGAAAAGCCTTCCTCACAGCTAGAATGTAAATTGCCGGCGGGATGGCACTCTGAGCGCTTTGTTCTTCGAAGTTGCTTCACGAGGAAAGTTCCAGCGACTTTGGAAAATGAATCGATCAGAGTGCCGTCCCACCGGCGATTTAGATTCTAGCTGATGAGAAGGCTTTTCGGGGAGATTAGTCGCCCAAAGAAAAGGTAATTTGTCACCGGGTGACTAAATCTCCCCGAATCTTAGCGTGTCACCAGCCTTAATGGTTACTGTTGTATACTAAATAGCTGCTTGTATTTATTTTTTAGGAAGTCCGTCTCCAGTTACACATGAGATTGTGACTGTTGGAGATCCGCTTCTATCTTCTGGCCTACGCAGAATTGGTTCAAGAAGGCATAGTTCCTCCTCTTTGTCTCCCCAGCAACATAAAAAGCTCTTTACCCCGCATCCACAGACTGACTCATCTAGATTTGGCCAGCTCCTGCAAGGTATCACTGTAAACACTCTTGAAAGCAGTGGAAATGGAGACCCTGTGTGTGTGGGGACATCTATGCTATCAAGTAAGAGTATTTCTTCCCCTAACATTGGCCAAAAAATCACTGAATGCAAACTGGAGAAGACACCAGAAGCAAGACGTGCTGGTCACCTTGAAACCCTTTCAAAAGTCTCAACCCCCAAAACAGATAAGGTAAAATTAGTTAGTCCCAGAATTGCTGATCTATCCACTCAACATCCAAACACCAAAGTTCCCTCTCAAGTGCAGGAGATGACAACAGATACTAGCAAAAACAGAGCTGGACATCTTAAGGACAATTCTATCGCACTTCTAAACTTTAAATCATCATCTAATCTACAGCACCAAAAAGTAATAAGAAGAGATAATCATCAGGCAGTCCTAACACAAAGTGACACACCTTCATTGGAAAAGGGCAAAAATTCACAATTTCAAGCAAGCAATCATGGGATCTCAGTCCACAAAGATAAAATAGTTAAATCCAAGAGGTCTCTGATAGACAATTCAAAAGAGAAACTTTCATTTAAACCCCTTTCTGACAATGAGCATGCATCAGACAATAGACAGAATGAACCAGACACTAATGGCAATCACATCATATCTGACACTGTGAGCTTTGGAGCACACACACTGAAAAAACCTAAAGACAATGGTATATCTTCTACAGGCAGCTCACAATCAGAGGAGCCTAGTCCTGGGAAGCTAGTTCAGATAAAAAACGTAACCGACGGTATATGTGATATAGAAACTGAGAAACAAACTTCAAGCTCTGCTAATCAGTCTGCAGAATCAACTGACGGTGAAAAACAAAAGTGTGCTTCTGATGGCACAGGAGATGTGCCAATAAGCCAAACAAACTTAAATGCAGACTCTGAACCCCAAACTGGCAGTGCATACCCTATTCAGGAAGCCACTCTGGTCCACCAAGATGGAAGCAAAACTCAGGAGGATGGCTCTTATAAAAGGAGATATCCAAGAAGGAGTGCCAGGGCACGATCAAACATGTTCTTTGGACTTACCCCACTCTATGGAGTGCGTTCTTATGGTGAGGAAGACCTGCCTTTTTGTAGTAGCACACCTGGAAAAAAACGAGGGAAGAGGGCAGCTGAAGGGCAGGTAGATGGTGCAGATGATATAAGCACATCTGATGATGAGGATGTATATTACTATAACTTTTCTAGAACAGTGGTAACTCCTGGAGATGAAAGATTGGGTATTCACACCCTGTTTAGACCAGATGATCAGAGAGATCTTCACAAGATTCCACAGCTTGATGGAGTTGATGATGAAGCAGAGAGTGATAGAAGTGTAAATGTCACAAAATCCAATCAAGCAGGCAAAAGAAGTGGCAAACAAAATGGAGCAGAGAAACTGCAAACACCAGAGGAGCATTTAGAAAAATCTCATGTAGGCAAGGGTCAAAAGTCATCTGAGCCAAAACTAGAAAACTGTCACCCAGTAAAGCAGGATACCCTTGAAGCACAGCTATCCTTAGATACTCCGCGTAGGGGCCATAGTGGAGCTGAAAAGAATTTGTTGGATACTTTTAACTCTGACCTACTTAAATCTGACTCTGATAATAACAACAGTGATGACTGTGGAAACATACTACCCAGTGATATCATGGATTTTGTGTTAAAAAATACACCATCCATGCAAGCTCTTGGGGAGAGTCCAGAATCATCTTCATCTGAGCTTCTGACATTAGGGGATGGTTTGGGCCTGGACAGTAACCGTGGCAAAGAAATGGGCTTGTTTGAAGTTTTCTCCCAGCAACTGCCCACATCAGAGCCAGTTGATGATGCTGTTTCAACCACAATATCAGAAGAAGAGCAGTTTGAGCTACCACTAGAGCTGCCTTCTGATCTTTCAGTATTAACTACTCGAAGTCCAGCTCTTCCTAGCCAAAACCATAGCAGACTTGAAGTCATAACTGATTCTCAGCTGTCCTCTACTGGTGAAAGATCTCTTTTGGCTATTTCTACATCTTCAGACACAATGGAGAAAAGAGTGACAGTCACAGAGAAGTCTGGAACCCCTGGTGATGGGGATTCTTCCCTTTTGGGTCAAAATGTGGACAGGGCCTCTGAAGGACACATAACCCCAGATAGGTTCATCTCAGGGCATATAGATCAAGAGCATATTTCCAGTCCAACTTGTGGACAGGTCGACCATACAGGAAGTCAAGAAAGAGCACGGAATAGTAGTACCCCAAATCTTCAAGTTTCAGTTTCCCCATCTGTGTCGATTCAAAACCAGAAATATATGCCCAGCTCATCAGAAAGCCCAGGGACATCACAAATTCCTAGCAATACCATTCAAAGTACACCTCAGCACCTTAAATCCCCAGCTGAAAAACTTGTTGTAGTAAATCAGAATATGCAGCCTCTCTATGTCTTGCAAACATTGCCTAACGGAGTAACTCAAAAAATACAAATTGCCCCCACTGCCTCAACGGGCAGCAGCAGAACAGAGGGAGAGGTGCCTGTTCTGAGTCCAATGGGTGGAGGACTCACTTTGGCGACAGCCCTGAATCCTAACCTTACTTCGTCTTTTCCTTCTGCCAGCAAAGGCCTCCTTCCAATGTCTCACCATGCACATCTTCAACCTTTCTCTGGTGGCCCCCAAACTACATTCCTGCCTAACCTCAACAACCAGCCATCTGGTCTTCTTATCGGTGTGCAACCATCCAGTGAACCGTCCCTTCTAGTTTCAGAAGCAGGACAGAGATCAGATGTTGGAAGTACTTCCAACACATCTGCTCCTGGCATGAATAAGAAAAGGCAGATCACTCGCTTGCAAACCCGAAAAACCAAAAAGCTAGCACCTTCTGTATCTCCAGCATCCAGACATGCCCCAGATGTTGTTTCCAATATGACTCTTATAAACTTTGCTCCTTCTCAGATTACAGGAGCATTAACTAGTCACACAGGATTGATTGACTTGGGCACCATAGGAAATACTGCTCCACATCGAAATATTCCCAGCATCATTAAAACCTCTAAATCTGGGGTGATGTATTTTGACCAGACTCCACTCCTCCCGCAGAGTGTTGGTACCTCAAGTTCTATGGGTACTGCACCCAGTGTCATTGGTTTGGATACAGGTCACCTATCTGGACAGGTCACAGGCCTAGCCACTGGATCTTCTGTCCTAAATGTTGTATCCATGCAACCAGCTTCTGCTGCTCCTCCAGTTTCAGGTCATGTCACTTTAACTAGTCCAGGGATTCTCAATCCGTCAGAGTTGAACTCAATAAGTAATTTTCTCATTAAAACAAGTCCACAGAGTTTGGGTATCCAAGATAATCATGTCACTCTTCCCTCCGGACCAGGAATGTTTTCTCAGTGTTCTACATCAGCAACAATAGCTACCACCTCCAGTATATGTGTGGTACCTAGTTCTCAGTCTGTTGGCATGACTCTTTCCCAACCTGTTAATGATCCAGATTGTCATTACCCACTTTCCCATCACATGAATAGGCTTCTTAATAGCAGACCGCAAATGCTTCCTGAACCATCAAGTGAAACGAATTCCAGGTCTCCAGCACTGCAGTTATTAACAGAATCTGATGCAAAATTAACAGTGCCCACTTCTGCTCTTGGACTGCAAAGAAATCCAGTATCGCAGAAAACAAAGAGCAAAGCCAAGAGGCAAACTACTCCAACTGACAAGACAAGCAGAAAAAAACAAAAGACTTTGCATCTCACTCGTAACACTACCACAGTTCGAGAATCTGAAAGGGATGACAAGCCAGCGGCAACAGATCACATAGGGTACGTTTTGTTTTTAAAGAACTTTTTAAAACATTTGTCTGTCTTCTAGATCAGGGCCTTAAGCAATACTTAATTCTTACATATTTTTTTCCAGATGGTTAAGTGCATCAAAAGATATTTGCTTTGTGTTTTTTTAAGTGCATCGTAAAATAATGTAGGTCTGTTATCTAGAAACTCATATCCAGTTACGAAATATGGAAATTCAGTATTACTTAACTATTTGCTGATTTCCTCCGTAATAATGTGGTACAGTATTGTAGTTGATATTAACAAAGTTATCCAACATACTGTATATTATACATATAGCCATGCTGATGCTAAAACCCCACCTATTGTGTTTTTTAAATGGGTAAATATTTTTAGTAGCCTCAAGGCATGTAAAGATCCCTTAATCCAGGGAAAAACGTGCATATTCTTCCCTCTGTATGTATTGCTATAAAAGGATACACTGAAATCAGTGTTGAAAAATCTAGGGGTTTAAATAGTTATGATACAGCTCAAGATAAATGTTATTTAAACTTTTAATTAACTAATTTGTAGATATTTTACCTAGTGGCATCGGCATTAGTTGTTATTTAAAATCAACCAGTCACAGATGTGGGGGTTCATATTATGTACACTGCACACATAAGCTCTTCATTTTGTGACCCTAGGAATATGGAAGTCAGAAGAAGGCAAGTGATTAAAACTATTTTAAAAAAAATAATACATTTTTCATTATTTTCAGTTGAAAAGTTGCTTAGAAAAAAAAATATATCTATATATATCTATATATCTATATCTATATCTATATCTATATCTATATCTATATATATATATATATATATATATATATATATATATATATATATATATAGATATAGATATAGATATAGATATATATATATATATATATATAGATATATATATATATAGATATATATATATATAGATATATATATAGATATATATAGATATATATATATATATATTCAAAATTACCTTAAAGGTAGACCAGCATTTAATTGTGTTTTTCAGTCTTTATTTTATTTGATCATTTGTAGTCTCTCATGTAGCCATAAAAACAATGGCATGTGTTGCGCATGTTTGAGTGCACCATGTGGAAACCATGTGAAGAAGTGCTCAAGCATACATGCTTTAAAATAAGCTAGTTCACTGTGGAGACACTAAATATTAAATTGTATCATTCTCAGCCCCCACGTGGAAAAAGTGGATACTGCTGAACTAATGGTACCATCCACCAGAAACACTACTGAGCCCACACTGCCTTCAGGGTGAGTGATTTTGCTGTCAGGGTCATATACATTTTTCATGGTCGTGCCATCATGATGTATGCTGTTGTTTTCCACATATATCTTGAAGTACCTGGAAGTGAAGATAATTTGCATTTTAAATAATGTTTTACTGAATTTTTATCATGGTCTAATGTACCAATACATTATCTTTATTATGTGAAAATTCAGTTGCAAAAAGATTCAAATATGAATAACAGTGTAAAGCACTATATCATCACTATATTTCTGATATATTTTGGTGTGTATTGACCAGAGGTGAATAAAGTAGGTAATTAAAGTGAGGAGGAAAAAAGTTTTGAGGGTTGGCCTGGAGTCTAAGAATAGTGGACTGCTAACACCCCACAAATCCCATTAGGCAGATCTCAGGTGTTAGGGCTCCTGGTAAAAGTACCTGATTTGTTACGTATTTGACCACATTGGTCCAGTACTTATAGATTATCAGACACGCCCATATCATGTGATAGAAGTTTGCGTCGGGGGCTTGACATTTTAGGACAGCTTGCGGTAGGGTTCCTACCCATGGCTTTAAGCGGTAGCGGGGTAATATATGTTCTATGGATAATTTTGAACTGGACCAGTTTGTCCGTGGTGGAGATTAAGAAACTGTAAAGATCGGTTGTAACATCTTCCCACATATCAGGAATGTGCCATATTTTTAATAATAACTTAATTATTCACCTGGAAAAATTCAGGCTTATTTACTTTGTGGTCAAAAAGCATTTATACCCGCAACAACATTATTATCAAAGTTTGGGATATCTTTGGGATATATTACCCACACCTGACTTTTGTTTTTCAAGAACTTCCACAGGCTGATGGTCATTGTCATATTCTCATTTATTTTCTTAAAGGGATAGATCCAGTATTAACAGAACATGTCACTATGCCTATATAGATCCTAATATTACTCATGTTTCCTAATGAAGATACCTCCCTGCCATCCCCCAGTTTACAGTTTACTAATTTGTATTGATTAATGTCATGGCTTTATGGAGAGCAGATTCATGACTTATGTCACACTTGGGGATTATTCTGCTGGGGCACTGTTTATATTTGTCCTCCAGTTTTTCTTCATAACAAAGAGCGGTACAGGTTAGTAAGTAGTGAGTTTACAGTGAGGGGGAAACACTGTCATTAGGAAACACTAGGATTTATATAGGCATAGTCTATTAGGGTCTATATCTTAAACATACAGATTACGTACAAATATTGACTGACCGATAGAGATATAGGTAAAGAGTACCCTGCTCATTTGATATTATAATTTAAAGGGGTTATGTAATAAAAAGTGCAAAGTTAGTTTAATGTCTAGTTTCCTATAAAAACCAATGTACATCCCCCTCTTTTCTTGAAATGTAAGTTCTACCGTTGTATGTTTATTATAAAATTTTTAATAAACTTGAATTAAAAAAAATAAAAAAACAATGTCCAGAAAGAATTTACTTACCTGGGCAACTTAATGTATTTTATTCCATATGAAGTAATTGACTTAATGAGCAACCTAATGCTCCACAGAAAATAAGGCAAGAAATGATTTACTGTGGGAAGGTGTAATACCAAGTAAAGGTACAGTGGCCATCTGGCAATGAATATTCATATCTCAAAAACTGTTCCCTTATGTGTCATACTACTGGAATTTCTGCTACAATTGGAATTTGTGATGTTTGAGTTGGCTTAATTCACAGATGTTACCATAAAGTTCTTGCTGTCATCCTCAATTTTTTTTTATTTTCTTTCCATTTGCAGACCATTACCAGTAATTTCAGACCCGGAGCCCCTTGTAAAGGATCCGTGTCATCGAGACCCAAAACATGATGGTATGTTTCTAATATTGCTGCTTAGTTAAAAATAGCCTCAAAAGCAGTTAAACCACTACGTCTGGAATTTCTGATGTTAGCGAAATATATTTTAGAACATTCAGAAAACAAATGGAAAAGCAATCGGTAGTTTCATAGAGTAAACTGTACATTCAGGACATACAAAAGTTTTCTTCTCCTTCTGCAGATTCCAAGCAACGAGAAGAAGACACAGGGTTCAGCTCACCTCTAATGAGACTACTGCAGCAAGAGAGAAACCGTCAAGGCTCCCCTAAAGAGGCAAAACCCAAGACCGGACTTTTGTTTGAGATATCCAGTGATGATGGCTTTCTCATTTCTGCAGGCAGCATCGAAGGTAAAGAGAAAAGAGGACACCACTTAAATTGCTGTATATAGGCCACTTGCACTTTATAGTATCTTATAAAGAGACCATGATAAAATGTCCTAAATATGAACAGTTTGATAAAGCTGTGTGGCCTATAGAGACATCAAAATGAAAATATTGTACACCATTTTATAGGCAAGAAAAATACAGAATGCAATAAAATCAAAGCCTTAAAATCTGTGGCATACATACTACAATATGTAGCGTGCATAAAAATCCCTCAAGTGTAACTGTGCCTTTATATGTTGTGGGAATTCACTCAAATGGCAGCCTTGGCAATAACTTCTCAAATCTTGCTTGGTGCCAGCTTGCCTAGAATGTTGATGGCTGCTAACTCCATGAGAAACGGTCAATAGTGGGAGTGCATAAACTAACAAATTGTTGTACTTGTCTCCTTTTGGGTTTTGAATGCTTCATCTTACATCATAACTGAGCGCCACTTGCCTCATAAGATTATTGTGGATGGTTTGTGTACTGCTCGTACCTAAGTTGCATGAGCACTGGTGGTCAGGCCCTGCTACAGCTAGCACAGGGCATAGTAAAGTTGTGCATGCATGTAATCACAGGTGCTCATGCAAGATTTTTGGCTCAAGATCACTCAGGTAAGTACTTTGCTTGGTTAATGAAAGTAAGGTGATGCCTGTTCCGAAGTGTCTAACTTGCGCAGTACTTTAATGCTGGCTATAATTTCATCCTTGGTTTGGGTATCTGCGTCTATTACAAGTTCTTCTCTGCCTTAATTAATTAATGACTTGTGCTCAACATAGCATTTGGTTTGCATAATAGATTCCTACTTACAAAACATGATGGTATGTTTATAATATTGCTGCTCAGTTCAGCACAAGCCCTATTTATTGAACTCATGTTGGTGCCAAAGGGTTATACTGCTCCCTTCTCTGTTTTGCTATATTTAATTTTTCTGTTGTCATCGAATCCTTCCATGGTTCCCGAACCCAAGCCTTCCTCTGCCGTACTTGTTAGAACAATCCTGACCTTCATGCAGTACTTTTTGACACATTCCTGTCACCAGACCTTAATTAGTGGTAATCGTGTGTACTGAGTCCAGGAAGCACTACATGGGAGGGTACAGTTGACATTCCTGCAAGAGGCTGTTTGAGTTTCTTTACTGCACCTTACACATGTTAAATACCATCCAAAACTATTAAATATTAAACTATTAACAGCAAATTCAAAATAGGATTTTGAAATGTTCAATTTGAAGTTTTCAGTCATCTAAAATCAGAATTAAAAATAACATGTAATCAAGATCTAATTCAAAAGGAATGGGTAAACCATATAAAAATAAACAACTTTTTGTATACGTAGCTGAAACAAAAATATGCAAAAAACCCACACACACCTTGCAGCTGGGTGATATTGACAATGTCTGATTTTTTTCTGCATATTTTTATTAGTGCGCTGTGAAATACACCAGAGGGAACTTAGAGAAATAGTTGTCTTTTATTATTCTGGTTATTATTATGGTTCCCCTTTAATTAAACTTTTAGTATGTTATAGAATGGCCAGTTCTAAGCAATATTTAAATTGGTCTTCATTATTTATTTTTTAATAGTTTTTTTTTTTTTCATTTGCCTTCTTCTGACTCTTTCCAGCTTCCAAATGGGGGTCACTGATCCCATCTAAAAACAAACATTCTGTTAGACTACAAATGTATTGTTATCGCTACTTTTTATTACTCCTCTTTATAGTCAGACCCTCTCCTATTCATATTCCAGTCTCCTGTTCAAATCAGTGCATGGTTGCTAGGATATTTTGGACCTTAGCAAGCAGATTGCTGAAAATGCAAACTAGAAAGCTGCTGAATAAAAAGCTAAATAACGCAAAAGCCACAAATAATACAAAATAAAAAGCCAATTGCTTGCCCCCTCATATCTTGTACCTGTGGGGTCCCTAGAAGCTGTTCTATACAGGTATGGGATCTGGTATGTGAAAACCCAATATCCAGAAAGTTCTGAATTACGGAAAGGCCATCTTCCATAGAATCCATTTTATCCAAATATTCAAAATTTTTCTGTTTAATAATAAAACAGTAGCTTGTACTTTATCCCAACTAAGATATAATTAATCCTTATTGGAAACAAAACCAGCCCATTGGGTTTATTTAATGTTTACATGATTTTCTAGTAGACTTAAGTTGTGAAGATCCAAATTACGGAAAGATCCAATATCCGGAAAACCCCAGGTCCCGAGCATTCTGGATAACAGGTCCCGTACCTGTATTAGAAACATCTGTTTTACCAGAAGGCCAACTATTACAGGAGAACCTCTTAAACTTTTGCTCTAAATGACACTGCGCTTTGTAAATGGTCTTACGTTTTGAACTATGCAAGTTTTTTTCCCTAAACATTTGCTGATGTGCTCAAAACCTTCATACTTTACAATAAATTCTCCATTGCTTGATTCTTATTTTGCAGAGGCCTGGAAATCACTGACCGAGAAAGTGCAGGAAGCACGATCTAACGCCCGATTGAAGCAATTGTCTTTTGCAGGTAACACCGAATTTTTCCATTGATACAATGACATTGATGTTTACAAGACAACACTTTGTCACGACAGGTACACTTTAAAATAGTAACTGTAAAAAGGAGGACAGGACCAACAAACACCTAGTTTAAAAGATAAATTAATTGTTTTGTCCGTCTCCAGTAGGGTTACCGAAGTGCTCCCTAATAGAATAAAATGGGGTCATAGTTACCTGGGGTCTCATCAAATCATACAATCTCGCAGTAGGATTAGGAACTAAAAAATCAGTAATGAACAGCAAATATCACATGGATGGCTTACTGCACCTGGGAATATGTGGTGATTAGGTGCAGTTACATCTGACACTCTAGTTGCAACATAGTGAACACAAACTTAGAATCTTGTAGATCGTAATTCTTTTTCAGTTAGTGGTAAAAATATCTACTTACAAACCACTAATTGGTTGAAGGCTCATCAGTATTTCTTAGGGAGCCTCACGAGGAAACTTCAGGAAACTTCGGAAATCGAAGCACCGTGAGTGCATTGGCCCTAGCGTTTTGTCATTATAGCAGGCGGCAGGTACGGCAAAGGCAGTTCGTGTCGCCCCACAGAAGAGGCGATTAGTCGCCAGGCGACTAAATCTCCCGAATCTGCCGGTGTGCTTGAGGCCTTAGGGACTTCCACTCCTAATGGGTAATCTTTGAATGGATTAAAGAGCAGGGCTATCAGTCACAGTGTAATGCGGTTTAACTTAAACAAAGTGTAAATATAATGCACCTACATAAGTAAAAACATGGTGGGTGTTTACTAGTCACTATTGTAGTACATACTTTAAGTTCTATTTGAAGGAGGTGTAAGCGAAGCCGACAATCTCTTCCTGTCCATGTCCATCAATGACTTCATCACAAGTGGTTTGATTTTTTGTCAAGCAACAGATCTCAATGTAATGATCTCTTACTGCCACCACTATTTAATTAAAGCACATTTAAAATGTGTGTTTTTATTGCTAAAATGAATTAACAAAGTAGGGATACTGGCTTCTGTGTTCATGGTCAGTTCATACTAAAGTAAAATGCAGAAGGGTTTAAAAAGGTTTGAGTGCAGTCTCTTCTTCTGTTTTCTAAGGTGTTAGTGGACTGAGGATGCTTGGAATCATACATGATGCAGTTGTATTTCTGGTAGAGCAGTTGTATGGAGCAAACAGGTGTCGCAACTACAAATTCCGCTTTCACCGGCCAGAAGGCGAAGAGGAGCCGCCAATTAATCCGCATGGGTCAGCTCGAGCAGAGCTTCACCGAAGGTAAGCTTCCATTTTTAAAAGATAAAAAGTGATTCTTAAAAGAAAAACAAAATCATGTTAAAGATTTCCTAATAAACTAGAGAGGTTTGGATGGTGAGATATCTGATGTTCATTGCTTCGGAGGTACTGAAATGAAGTGCTAAGCTATGCAATATGCAGTTTAAAAATATACAAGTAACAATTGCTTCACAAAAATGAGCAGTTAATAGAAAATATTCTAATTCAGTAAGAAGCTTTGCAGGTCAGAGGGTCTAAAACAGAATTTTACATAGCTTACATAATGTGCAGTATAGTAAAAACCATTTGTTTTGGAATGTTCTTTTCTTTTTCAACATAGCCTTTTTTCTTTATTTCTCTTCCTCGATATTTTTAGGATTTATTCATGCTTTTGTAACTATCCCTGCCTGAGAACTGCACATTCCACACTCTGCTGGCTTTTTAATTCATCCTTTTCAGCAGCAAATTCCTTTTCTCTGGACAACACTGCACAATTCAATGATTGTGTCTGTCACTGGACAGTAATACAGGCTGGTGGACACTTCACTGTTCTTGACTGTGTCTGTCACTGGACAGTCATGATGGCTGATGGCCAGTTTATGAAACTCCTGCCTGAACGATAACCACAATCATTACAAACTGTGTGTGTGCTGTTGTACAAAAGAAGGCAGGACTAACTGGGGTAGTTAAAAGTGTCAACAGTACTCTGAATATATAACTTCAACATGGTAGGAAGGGAGAGGAATGACAGCCTAAGTAAAGACTTAAAAATATTGTAGTTCAGATGCCTAATTACAGTGGTGTGCAAAACTATTTGCCCCCTTCCTGATTTCTTATTCTTTTGCATGTTTGTCACACAAAATGTTTCTGATCATCAAACACATTTAACTATTAGTCAAAGATAACACAAGTAAACACAAAATGCAGTTTTTAAATGAGGGTTTTTATTATTTAGGGAGAAAAGAAATCCAAATCTACATTTTCATGTGTGAAAAAGTAATTGCCCCCTGAACCTAATAACTGGTTGGGCCACCCTTAGCAGCAATAACTGCAATCAAGCGTTTGCGATAACTTGCAACGAGTCTTTTACAGCGCTCTGGAGGAATTTTGGCCCACTCATCTTTGCAGAATTGTTGTAATTCAGCATTATTTGAGGGTTTTCTAGCATGAACCGCCTTTTTAAGGTCATGCCACAACATCTCAATAGGATTCAGGTCAGGACTTTGACTAGGCCACTCCAAAGTCTTCATTTTGTTTTTCTTCAGCCATTCAGAGGTGGATTTGCTGGTGTGTTTTGGGTCATTGTCCTGCTGCAGCACCCAAGATCGCTTCAGCTTGAGTTGACGAACAGATGGCCGGACATTCTCCTTCAGGATTTTTTTGGTAGACAGTAGAATTCATGGTTCCATCTATCACAGCAAGTCTTCCGGGTCCAGAAGCAGCAAAACAACCCCAGACCATCACACTACCACCACCATATTTTACTGTTGGCATGATGTTCTTTTTCTGAAATGCTGTGTTACTTTTACGCCAGATGTAACGGGACGCGCACCTTCCAAAAAGTTCAACTTTTGTCTCGTCGGTCCACAAGGTATTTTCCCAAAAGTCTTGGCAATCATTGAGATGTTTTTTAGCAAAATTGAGACGAGCCTTAATGTTCTTTTTGCTTAAAAGTGGTTTGCGCCTTGGAAATCTGCCATGCAGGCCGTTTTTGCCCAGTCTCTTTCTTATGGTGGAGTCGTGAACACTGACCTTAATTGAGGCAAGTGAGGCCTGCAGTTCTTTAGATGTTGTCCTGGAGTCTTTTGTGGCCTCTCGGATGAGTTGTCTCTGCGCTCTTGGGGTAATTTTGGTCGGCCGGCCACTCCTGGGAAGGTTCACCACTGTTCCATGTTTTTGCCATTTGTGGATAATGGCTCTCACTGTGGTTCGCTGGAGTCCCAAAGCTTTAGAAATGGCTTTATAACCTTTGAAATTGAACTCAGGTGTGATAAACCACAGTTAAGTTATTTTTTAACAAGGGGGGCAATCACTTTTTCACACAGGCCCATTTAGATTTGGAGGTTTTTTTCTCCCTTAATAATGTAAACCTTCATTTAAAAACTGCATTTTGTGTTCAATTATGTTATCTTTGACTAATATTTAACGGTTTTTGATGAGCAGAAACATTTAAGTGTGACAAACATGCAAAAGAATAAGAAATCAGGAAGGGGGCAAATAGTTTTGCACACCACTGTATATCATGCTTTGTGGGAATGCAATGGTATAAAAATGGAAGATAGATCCTAATTCCAGTATAGGGTTTTGACTTAAGAAATATTTGTTTTTTTCTCAGGAAATCCACTTTTGACATGTTTAACTTCTTAGCATCCAAGCATCGTCAGCCACCAGAGTACAAACCAAATGATGAGGAAGAAGAGGAAGTACAGCTTAAGTCTGCTCGGTATAGTTTTTGCTCCATTGTGTTTCATTTTATGAAATGTGTTTTTGCAGCCCCAAAGGAATCATGTACAAATGTGATTTGTGATAAAGATTTTAACTATTTTACTTGCTACATATTTTAGTTTGTGCCAAATATATTTGTACCTTTGCACTTACAAATAATGTCCCAGTTTTGTCACAAAATTAAGACAAGTGCATTCACAGTATTTTGTTTAAAGTTGAATAACACAAAAAAAATTAAAAGCATTAATAAATCTTTTCTTACTCCACACACAAATCATAAAATGAACTGGACAAAATTAGTGGCACCTTGTAGAAGTTGTAAGACATTTTTGTGTTCTAAGCAGTTGATTTCCATTTAATTAACTAGTCTGAACTGAGAAAAGTTGATTCTCAATATAGCTACATTCTCTCTTTATGCACCACACTGAACATGGAGAAAAGAAAGAAAAAAAGAAAAAATCTGAGAAGTGTTTGGAGGAGATGAAACAAAATTGTAAAAAAAAAAAAAATGAACAATCTCAAGGTTACAAGTCCATCTCAGGAGACCTTATTGTTCCTGGCTCGCCATATGCTATGTTATCAAGATGTTTGAAGTCAGTTGTGTTATAGCCAGTCTTCTTGGACATGGGCACAAGGAAAGCATGGATCAAAGATTGCGAAGAATTTTTGCATTACGGTTAAAAAAAATTCACATAAGGGTCAGGGCACACAGGCAGATTAGTCACCCGGCGACAAATCTCCTCGCCTTCGGGGGCGACTAATCTCCCCGAACTGCCTTCCAGCCAGCTAAAATGTAAATCGCCAGCGGGATGGCACTCTGCGTGATTGGTTTTCCGAAGGTGCCTCACAAGGAAACTTTGGGTGACTTTGGAAAACGAATCGCGTCAAGTGCCATCCCGACGGTGATCTACATTTTAGCTGGCGGGGAGGCAGTTTGGGGAGATTAGTCGCCCTTGAGAGTCTCCCTGAATCTGCCTGTGCGCCCTGACCAAAGGGGACTCTATGGTAAAATACCCTAAGGGGAAGGCCACACGAGGAGATTCGGGGAGATTTTGTCGCTTGGCGACTAATCGCGAGGCAATTTCGAGCGACTTTGATAAACGTAACGCCGCGTGTGAATAGGCGCAGGTCGACTTTAGCGCTAGCGGGTGTGAGATACCAGCAAGCCATTCAGGGAGATTAGTCGCCTCAAAGACGCGGCAATTAGTAGCCAGGTGACCAATCTCCCTGAATCTTCCCGTGTGGCCCTAGCCTTACTGAAAGAGAAACATAAGAAAGCATCAATAGACTTATCTGTGAACAGATAAGAAAAAAAATCAGAGCTTTGTTTGTGGTAATGAAGCTTTCAGGCAGTGACATACCAGGAGATTAATCACTAGCGATAAATCACTGCTTCTCTGGGCAACTAATCTCCTGCACGCCATAGTAAAAGCTTTACGATAGGCAATAATGTGATCGCTGGTGGTAAAACCCATGTGTCGCTCCAGTCTCCCAAAATCGCTGGAAGTTTCCTCTTGTAGCACATGGGTTTTACCATCAGAGATTCACATTGTTGTCTATGGGTAAGCTTTTACTTGAGAGTAAAGGAGATTAGTTGCCCAGAGAAGCTGCGATTTATCGCTAGTGATTTATCTCCTGGTGTGCCGTTGCCAAGGAACACATCAAACATGGAAGGGTTGCTCTGCTACAACTGGAACCATGTTCCTTGAGTCTGCACTTGGCATCAGAAAATCATTAAAAAAATATGTATATCTACATTTTTCTATAAATTTTAAATATGTATTTGAGGTAATGGTTCTCATCTGTAGTTAGACGAGCAGGAGAAGATTTGTTTGTTTGTTTGTTTTTTAACCTGATCACATTTTTTTTTTTTGCTTTAGGAGAGCCACCAGCATGGATCTGCCAATGCCTATGAGATTCCGCCATCTTAAAAAGACCTCAAAAGAGGCTGTGGGGGTTTACAGGTGAGAATAATCTGCTGAGTATCAAGTCTGTAATCAGATGGCTTCTATTATGGGAGTCTGAGCCAGTAGTGAATTATAAACAGTTAAACAGGTAGTGTGTTCAATTAAGTCTGCAAATAATGGTTTTAAAACCATTGCAATTAATGCATATTGTATTGCGTAAAATTAACTTTTCAATAATACGTACTGCATTTTCTGTCCGAGATCTGTTTTTCACTGCTAGCGTCGGGCATATTCCATTTGAACAAATGACCGGCTGCACAGCAACATTCAGGCACTTCTTCACCAGCTGAAGAACGTTAGTAGGAGAATCCCTCTGTGTGACATGGGCCCTTACCCTTCACTTGTACAAGCTGTGTGACTGGTGCAAACTGTTTTCTTTTATTAGCTTGCAAATCGTTTCTATACAAACCTGTTATCCAGAATGCTCGGGACCTGGAGTTTTTCCAGATAACGTATCTTTCCATAATTTGGATCTTCATACTTTGTCTACTAGAAAATCATGACAACATTAAATAAACCCAATAGGCCAATTTTGCTTTCAGTAAGCAATAATTATATATTAGTTTGGATCAAGTACATGGTATAATTTTATTATTACAGAGAAAAAGGAAATCATTATTAAAAATTTGGATAAAATGGAGTCAATGGGAGATGGCCTTTCCGTAATTCGGAGCTTACTAAATAACTGGTTTCCGGATAACGGATCCCATGCCTGTATAAGCTGCTGTGTGGCCATGGGGCAGTCTTATAAGTTGAATCTGGGTACACGTTTACAAGGCAAATAACAGAAGTTCTGTACAATACACTTTTTTTTTTTTTTTGTGCTTAAAGTAGCAATGTACCACATTCTCAACATGTGTGCAACAAGTTGGGTTTGTATAGAATATGCTTTTTGCCTGTTGTTTTAATAAAGAAATATCTATGGTTTTTGTTAGTTTTTTTTGTTTTAATTTTTTTAGCAGGGCAAGTGGAAAGATTGAATGTACTCCATGTTTGAACTCTGGTAATCTAATTTTCTCTGTCGTCTTAGGGGGACACAGGGAACCATGGGGTTAAGCTCCATCCTCCAGGAGGCAGGACACTTGAATAATTAAATAAAGGGGCGTGCCCATCAGGCTTTACCCCATACACTGTACATTCCACTTCAGTTTTTTAAGTGTCCTGCTCCCGGGAGGATGGACCGTCGCATGTCTCTACGTTCAGTCTTGAGCTGATACCCGGGGTGAGGCCGGTAAAACAGGGTTACCTGTTTTCATAGAGGCAGCCCCCTACGAGGAGCAACACACCGGGGTCAACTATAGCAATAGCTAAGACCACCTAGACGTTGCCTGCGCTGAATGTATCAGAGCAGAGGGTCTGGCCGGTGTGGGGGGGTAAGTGGCACAATGTCTGCACTGTAGCAGTTCTGTCTGCCGTAAGAGTTCTTAGGAACTATTTCTCCCCCCCCCCACCTCTTTACCCTAGTCCGCCCTCCTGTGTAAGGTTTTTCTCCCTGCTAATGGTTGCTATGGCTCCTACCTGGTCCGTTTTTGGCCTCAGGGGGTAGGAGTAGCAAAATAGAGCAGCTCCTAAGAGGTGCGCCATAACAGGCGCATTGAGGCAGGCTGCTGGAAGAAGGAGGCTGCGACGCTGCAGGCATCCATCTCCGTGTGGCGCAGGAAGTGGAACGCAATGCGTTCCATCTTCAGTCAGTTCGGCGGCCATCTTGGTTTGGCGCGAACCGGAGCGCATTTGCGCATGCGCAAGTGCGCATGCACGCACACGCAATGGAACGCATATGCGTTCCAGCGGCCATTTTGAGCACGGAAAACCTTAGCAGCAGCAGCACACAGCAGCTGAGAGAGAAACAGAGACAGAAGCGATTCAGCTTAAGGTCTCCTAGGTGTTATCAGGCAGTACCCAATACACTCTACCTTTCCTTATGGCAGAAGGTAAGTCAGTGGGACTGTTCACAAGGGCTGGACGGAAGGGGTCCTTATCAGCACAGGTGACTTACCTAGCTTGTTCTGGATGCCAACAAAAAATTCCAGGGGGACAGGGGGAGCCGCTGTGCAGGTCCTGCAACAAGGGGCAGGGGGAAACCACTGCTTTAGGGGGGCTTCCAGCAGAGGTAACAGCTGTGCCTCGGGAAGAATTAGGAGCGGCAGCAGAACCGCCTGCGCCCCTATGGGCAGTCCAGCTCTCACAGTCATTGGCAGCGCTACAAAGTTTACCTGCTCTTGCGGAAAATCTAGGCAAAACACTAGTCAGGCTAAACCACAGGACTAGTGGCAAACGTAGACGAATAGAGGATGCTAGTGTGGAGGTTAGGGAAAATAGGGGGCAAGTTACTTCGATTCCGGGAGGAATGGATACATCATTCTTCAGATGTATGGGTGAAAGAAATTGTGACAGAAGGATATCACATAGATTTCAATACCATACCCCCCAAAAGATTTTTCATGTCCAGGGTTCCCCACAATCCGCAGAAGGCACTAGCTTTCCTAGAATGTATAGAAAGACTGGAGCGGTCCAGAGTAATCAGGCCAGTACCGACTACAGAGAGATTCTCAGGTTTCTACTCAAACCTTTTTACAGTGCCAAAGAGGGATGGGTCGGTCAGACCAGTACTCGATCTCAAGGGTCTCAACAAGTTCATCCGATCGGTGAAGTTCAAGATGGAAACATTGAGATCAGTCATTCGGGGGATGGAACAGGGGCAACTGTTGATGTCCCTGGATATAAAAGATGCATACCTTCATGTCCCGATATGGCCGCCCCATCATCGTTATTTACGTTTTGCCTTCAAGAACAAGCACTTCCAATTTGTGGCACTTCCATTCGGTCTGTCGTCCGCCCCCAGAGTCTTTACGAAGTTGATGGCAGCAACAGCGGCCACATTAAGGCTACAGGGGATTTCAGTGACACCTTATCTGGACGATCTCCTTCTAAAAGCCAGTTCAGTGTTGAGGGCCAAGGAGGACCTGAACAAGGCAGTGCAATTACTCCAGAGATTCGGATGGACTGTCAACTGGTCCAAGTCCAACACGGAGCCCAGTCACAGGATGATGTTTCTAGGCCTGGAGTTCGACACGATAAAACAAACTGTAAGCTTACCCACAGACAAGCAGACCAGAATCAGAGATCAAGTCCGTTACTTAATCACCAACCAAAGCACAACGATACACAAAGCAATGCAAGTGTTGGGGACAATGGTATCAGCTATAGAGGCAGTTCCATTTGCGCAAATACACCTGCGACCTCTTCAAGCCAGTATCCTAGCAACATGGAAAGGGGGATCTCTTTCTCGACCTCTGTCGCTGTCACAGCAGACAAGGACGGC
The DNA here is from genome assembly GCA_038501925.1 of Xenopus petersii. Taxonomy (NCBI): domain Eukaryota; kingdom Metazoa; phylum Chordata; class Amphibia; order Anura; family Pipidae; genus Xenopus; species Xenopus petersii. Next base: position 56,176,401 of record CM076684.1, read on the forward strand.
ACTTCAATGGTGGTTGAGCCCCAAGAACCTAGCCCGAGGTCAATCATGGGCAATTCCGGAATGGGTGGTGATATCCATGGATGCCAGCCTCCAGGGATGGGGGGCGACATGGGACAAGCAGTCGATGGTCTCCGGAGGAAGCCAGACTACCAATAAATATCCTGGAACTGAGAGCAGTGAAGCTGGCCCTAATTCAATGGGAAGATCATCTCAGAGCATGCCCAATACGCATTCAAAGCGACAACGCAACAACAGTGGCGTACATAAATCGTCAGGGAGGAACAAGAAGCCGGGCCGTGCTCACGGAAGCCAGACAGATTCTGCTCTGGGCAGAAACCAATTCAGTAAAGTTGTCTGCGATACATATTCCGGGAGTGTCCAACACAAAAGCGGACTTTCTCAGTCGGAATCAGCTGGATCCCGGGGAATGGGAGCTACATCCAGAGACATTCCAAGAGCTTGTAGATCAATGGGGGACTCCCAGCATAGATCTAATGGCATCAAGAGGCAATCGAAAAGTAACAAGATTTTTCGCCCGCTGCAGAGATCCATTAGCAGTGGGGGTGGATGCCATGACACAGAACTGGAAGTTCAACCTCGCATATGTCTTTCCGCCGCTTCCCATGCTGCCAAGGGTTCTGAAGAAGATCAAGCAATCTCGGTCAACAGTAATAACAGTGGCCCCATACTGGCCTCGGAGAACTTGGTTCACCGACCTGCAGTAGATGTCCGTAGCGCAACCAATTCGGCTAAAAGGCAGACCAGACCTGCTTCAGCAGGGTCCCATAGCTCACCACAACCCGGGTCTCTTCGCTTTGACGGGATGGCTATTGAGAGGTCCGTTTGGCAGAGACAAGGATTAGATGAGAAGGTCATAACCACTATGCTGAAGGCTCGAAAAGCTTCATCGGCCAAGTCATATCACAGGGTTTGGCAGTCCTATTCCAAGTGGTGCGAAGAATCACATTTTCCGTTTCTGGAACTGCAATTGCCTAGGATATTATCCTTTCTACAACAGGGGTTACAACTGGGTCTCAAGCTCAGTTCTCTTAAAGTCCAAGTGTCGGCTCTGTCAATTCTGTTTCAATCCCGGTTAGCGAATGAAGACTTGATTCGCACTTTTCTGCAAGGAGTGGCTCATATCATGCCGCCCTTCAAGCCACCAGTTGCTAGCTGGGACCTCAATGTAGTGCTGGAGGCAATGCTGGATCCTCCATTTGAGCCAATGCACGCAATATCTGATACGTGGATAACCTACAAGGTGGTGTTTCTAGTAGCAATATCATCAACTAGAAGAGTGTCTGAGATTAGCGCCCTGTCGTGTGTTCCTCCTTACCTGATTTTCCACAAGGATAAGGCCGTTCTTCGCACGATTCCTGGATTCTTACCCAAGGTAGTATCGGCATTTCATGTAAACCAAGAGATTATTCTTCCGTCTCTATGCCCAGATCCTAAGAATGATAAGGAACGCAGGTTACATAACCTGGATGTTGTTAGAGCATTAAGATGGTATGTGGAACGATCAAAACCTTTCCGAAAGTCTCAGGCTCTGTTTGTCATCCCATCCGGCCCCCGTAGGGGTCAGGCAGCTTCCAAATCAACTATATCAAGGTGGATTAGAGAGTCTATAAAACAAGCATATTCCGCAAAGGGAAGATCTCCGCCAGAAGGACTCAGGGCTCACTCCACCAGAGCGGTGGGAGCCTCCTGGGCATGGCGAAACTCTGCTTCCTTGGAACAGATCTGTAGGGCGGCTACCTGGTCCTCCGCTCACACATTCTCTAAATTTTATAAAGTTGATACTTTTTCTTCCGCCGAGGCTGCCCTCGGACGTAAGGTGTTGCAGTCAGTGATTTCCTAACTCTGCAACCACGTACTTTACTGTTAGCTCGTTCCCACCCTGCTGTTTGGGACTGCTTTGTTAAGTCCCCATGGTTCCCTGTGTCCCCCTAAGACGACAGAGAAAACAGGATTTTTTGATACTCACCGTTAAATCTGTTTCTCTGTAGTCATAAGGGGGACACAGGGCTTCCCGCCCTTGACGAGCTTTGACCGGTTTGGTCGAGTTTTTTGTTCAGTTTCACTGGTTGCTTTCTGCCTAATAGGAAAGTTTTTGTGAGGTTAACTACGATAGCAGCTTTTGGAACAAACTGAAGTGGAATGTACAGTGTATGGGGTAAAGCCTGATGGGCACGCCCCTTTATTTAATTATTCAAGTGTCCTGCCTCCTGGAGGATGGAGCTTAACCCCATGGTTCCCTGTGTCCCCCTTATGACTACAGAGAAACAGATTTAACGGTGAGTATCAAAAAATCCTGTTATCTACCTTGTGTGGGTCAGATAATCTTTCTGCACAATTAACATTTATCTGTGCTCTGGTTAAAAAATCACTTTGTGGTGTTACTGGTCTCCAAACTATTCCCTTGTGGATTTTTTTTAAATTAGTGTACTTTAAACTGTCATAAAATATATATTTAATAAGTATAGGGACAAAATATATCCATTTTAACAAATTTCTTTGTTCACAGGTCTCCAATACATGGTCGGGGGCTATTCTGCAAGAGGAACATTGATGCTGGGGAGATGGTGATTGAATACTCTGGAAATGTAATTCGCTCAATCTTGACTGACAAAAGAGAGAAATATTATGATGGAAAGGTGAGTTGGGGCCAAGGAATGTTTGTCTTAGAATTGCAGTCAAATGTAACACATTAGGTTTATTTAACATGGTAAAATTGGAGCTCACTACAATTTGCCAGTGGGAAAATTCACAACTCTATTCATTTGTGTAAGTGTGTAAAAAAAAAAAATGTGCAGAATTGTAAGTTGCATGCAGGATGCTACCACTTTGCACAGCGATTTAACCAGTTTGGAAAACTGTGCAGCAAACTGCAAAATGAGGTTCAATGTTAATTTTTGCAAAGTTTTGAAATAATATAAATGCGACAAAACAGATTAAACTAATGAAATATGCAGTGCAGTTTTCCGATGTAAGTGGCAAAAAAAATCCCATTTTTACTTTCTTTAATGAAAAACAAATCTATCTCCAATATACTTTAAGAAATGTGTACCGTTTTTATAATAAACCTGACTGTATGCATTGAAATTTCCCCTTTGTTTTACTTGCCCTGACTGCTGAGGATAGAAAACTTCAGATGGTCCCTAACTGCATTGTAAGGGAAACTATCATACTTTCAAATGGAAGGGGGGAAGCCCCCCACCTTGCTTCCCTCGAGCAGCTTTGTTTGCTTGTAGAGCAGCCAGCGACAGCGTAAAGATTTGTATCCACAAGTCCAGTGCAGTCTGCACATTCTGATTATTAATCAGTCTTGCTGTGTCAGCTACAATGACAGAAATTATTTGAATTGTGCTGTCTTGATCATTTTTGGTGATCCTTATGCTTAACCCCCAACAGACTCCCAGACCACATGAGCATGTGCTTGGTCTTGCAAATATGTTTAACAAAATAACAAGATGATGTTGGCCCTTGTGGCCAACTTTGAAAACATAAATCATTTGTTTAATTAGGCTTCTGGTGCAGTAAGTTTATGTTTATATTTAGTATACAAAATACAGCATTTCTAACCTTAATCTGTTTTAGACTTTAGTTACAGTTCTATTAATGAACTGTAGAGAGTGCAGACATGCAGCTAAACTGGTCAAGGGGATGGAAGCTATAAGCTAAAGTTTATAAAGCTACATGGAGTGGCATTTTTGCCACCCCTAGTCACCAACAGAGTGCTGCTGTCTGAGGCCTGTTTCTCAAATCGCCTCATTGGCACAGCTCCTTTGATTAGAGGGTATTCTAGATAGTGGAGGATCTTTTTTTCCCCAAGCTATGTTTACCTAAAAATGTGGTTATTTTTTGTTTATCTTTCTTTATTCATTTTTTTCTGGTCTTCTAATCAATGCCAATATGTAATGTGTCTCTGATCAGTTTTTTTGTGCTGTATTATGGCTTTAAAGTTTTATCTAAAAAAGATGTAGTGTGTATTCTCCCTCCTTCACTTGCTGTAGAAGATATCTTCTCTATTACAATGTTTGTCCCACTCATAAAGAATAACTGAGCACAATATATTCCATAGCCCTCAAAGCAGAATAAAAGTGCAGCTCCACCAATAGGCAAAGTGAGAACTTTGCCTCAGGCAGCACTTTTATCAGGAGTGGTAAAAAAAAAAAAAAAACATGGTTAGGAAATAAATTTTTTTGTAATACTGATTTTTTTTTTATTGAATATTCCACAAAAAATAGAATGATCAAACAGAACTTGTTTTTCTCTTGCCTAGATTTGGGGGACACAGGCACCATGGGGATGAAGATCCTGTTGCTTAGAGGATGGACACTAAACAGTTAAAAAAGCTCCTCCTCCTGCACTGGGCTTTATTCCCTGCCTCCTTCCTGTACCCTCAGTTTTACTTTAGTGTCCTCAGAAGGAGGACAGATACTTACTGGCTGGGAGCAGTGGTACTGATTGTCTAATGTGCCATGCCAGCAGTGGGGGCCTAAGTTTTCCCACAGCCAAAGATCGCTGCAGTGCCCTTAATACCTTCCCGCTCCACCGAGGTCTGCAGGCTGATGCTCCCTCACCATCCCAGGACTACCGGTTCCTGCTCCACGGAAGCTGCACCAGTAACCCAGAATGTGGTACGCACCAAAATCAGAGCACGGATGGCTGGCACTGAATGGTAAGTACCTTAACATTCACTCTTTTTCACCCCCATCCATTGGGCCGGCTGGTGTACTTGCCCAGTTAGAATAGTGGGCAGAAGTGCAGCAGGGACCTAGGTGGGACTGTCACCATGCTCGGTCTCAGAAGTCTTCCTGCGATCAATAAGTCAACATCTTTGACTCAGGGCTACCTCATCGACTTTATACAGATCACACCACAGAGATTGTTTGTGTCACACCTCCCCTCGAGGGTGCCAAAACGCTCAGTTTATCAACAGATTTTTCACAACCTCTCAAATTCGGGGGTCATACAACAGGTACTGCCACTAGACAAGGGCCGAGGTTCTTACTCCAGCCTGTTTGTCGTACCCAAGAAGGACTGGTCCTATTGTCCCGTGCTAGACCTAAAGGCAACAAACAAATATGTCAGAAGGCAGCACTTCAAAATGGAATCCATACAATCAGTCCTGTTATCCCTAGAGAACGGGAAGTTCCTGGCTGTGATCAACATCAAAGATGAATATCTTCACATGCCAATACATTCCAACCACTACCAATGCCTTAATTTCTCTTCGGGCTATCCTCAGCACCGCAAGTCTTCACAAAGGTAATGGCAGCAGCCCTGCCAGACCTGAAAAACCAGGGTGTGGGGGTCATACCATACCTAGACAACCTCATAGTCAAGACCCCATCCCAGTACCTAACCAAAACCACCTGCAGACGGTGATGGAAAACTGACAATATTCACACCGTCACAGAGGACAAAATACCTAGGTCTCGCTCTAGACACATCACTGGGGAGAGCATTTCTCCCGCCTTCAAAGATATCCTCATTTCACACAAGGCTATTGACCATTCACAAGGAGAGATACATACCCTTATGGGTAACCATGAGAGCGATGGGGATGATGGAAGCGTCATTCCCCACAGTACCTTATGCTCGGCTACACACAAGACCACGGCAGATACTGATCCTACTGCATCAGAGAAGGATGGGGACAGAGCTGTCCCTATGGACAGACAACCTAAGAGGTCGACCAGTCAGTAAGATTCCAATCGGACAAAATGACAGCAGTAGTCTACATAAATCACCAAGGAGGCACAAGAAGTCAAACGGCCCTTGCAGAAGCACAAAGGATACTACTACGGGCAGAGAGGAACGTACCAGCCATCTCCGTAGTGCACATCCCAGGAGTAGACAAATGGGTAGCAGACAGTAGATCAGGGCAAATGGAGCCTGCACCCAAAAGTATTACAAGAGATAGTAACACAGTGGGGTATACCAGACGTCAGGCCCGTACTGGCAATCTTTGGGTTCTGGCAAATGCCAGAGGGGCTGCTATAAGGTGCCATAGAAAGACGGTATTTAGTTGGCTGGTTAGGGCTGTTTGGGCCTCTATGTGGGCTGAGTGTACCTGAAATGCCAGGGCCTATTTTAATTCTCAGTCTGGATCTTCCAGAGGTGGATGTGAAGGCTTCACGATAAAACAACAAACTAGCAAACTTTATGGCAAGAAGCAAAGACCCATTGGTAATAGCGGTAGATGCACTAGTAGCACCATGGCCATTTCACAGGGTATGCATGTTCACACCGCTCGCCTTGCTTCCAAGAGTCATCAGAAGGATAAAGAAAGAGAGAGAAGAGACAATACTGGTAGCCCCATTCTGGCCGTGCAGACGCACCATTCCGACTTCCAATCAGGGGAGACCTGTTCTCACAGGGATCGATTGTCCACATGAATTCTCCACGGCTGGATTTAACGGCGTGGCTCTTGAGGCCCTGATAACCACCTTACTGAAGGCCAGAAAGCTTGTATCAGCATGTATTTACCACAGGGTATGGAAGACCTTCATATCATGGTGCGAGAACAATACCATAGATCCACAGGTACTAGATGAGGGAAACATACAGTGTTTTCTTCAGGAGGGATTGGATAAGGGTCTAGCCCTTAGCTCATTGAAGGACATCACCAGATTCTGGGTTTCCTCCTTTTTAATGCTCTGCCAGGCCTTTACTGAATTGACTTTCAGTTGCTGTTTATTTGTGGGCCTTTCTGTCCGAAGTTTAGTCTTCAACAAGTGAAATGAATGCTCATTTGGGTTCAGATCAGGTGACTGACTTGGCCATTCAATAATATGCCACTTCTTTGCTTTAATAAACTCCTGAGTTGCTTTGGCTGTATGTTTTGGGTCATTATGAAACGCCCCCAATTCATTTGACTGCATTTAGCTGGATTTAAGCAGACTGTATGTCTCTGAACACAGAATTCATTCCTCTGCTTCTGTCCTGTGTCACATCATGGATAAACACTAGTGTCCCAGTGTTACTGGCAGCCATGCACGCCCATGCCATCACATTGCCTCAGCCATGTTTTACAGATGATATGGTATGCTTTGGATCATGAGCTGTTCTACGCCTTCTCCATACTTTTTTCTTGCCATCATTCTGGTAGAGGTTGATCTTGGTTTCATCTGTCCAAAGAATGTTTTTCCAGAACTGTGGTGGCTTTTTTAGATGTGTTTTTTTTAGCCCAAGTCCAATCTAGCTTTTCTATTCTTGATGCTTACGCGTGACTTGTACCTTGCAGTGCACCCTCTGTATTTACTTTCATGTAGTCTTCTCTTTATGGTAGACTTGGATATCAATACGCCTACCTCCTGGAGAGTGTTGTTCACTTCTTTGGCTGTTTCGAAGGAGTTTCTCTTCAACATGGAAATGAGTCTGCGATCATCCACCGCTGTTGTCTTCCATGGACATCCAGTACTTTTGCGTTGCTGAGTTCACCAGCGCTTTCTTTCTTTCTCAGGATGTATTAAACTGTAGATTTTGCCACTCCTAATATTGTAGCAATTTCTCAGATGCTTTTTTTCATACAAGCACCACTCCCCCCCCCTCAAATCAACTCCAGGGCTTTCATCTGCTTTATTGATAATGACATAGCGAAGCAATTGCCCACACCTGCCCATGAAATAGCCTTTGAGTCAAATGTCCAATTACTTTAGAGCCCCCGAAATGAAGTGATTGTGTTTAGTTCCTCGCATTTTTATGCAATCTTTTTCTTCAACCCACTGAATTAAAGCCAAAAAGTCTGCAGTTCAACTGCATCTGAGTTGTTTCATGTAAAATTCATTGTGGTAATGTACAGAACCAAAACTAGAAAAATGTTGTCTGTCCAAAGATTAATGGGCCTCCTTGTACATACCTTCTCCTCAGCAGAAGCAAGGTTTGGGAGGAAGGTGCTACAGACGGTTGTTACATGAGCATTGGGGTTTAAGTCCCGCCATCAGGGGTAGCTTTGGGACATCTCCATGGTGCCTGTGTCCCCCAATCTAGGCAAGAGAAAAATGGATTTTTGTACTTACTGTTTAATCCTTTTCTCTTGTCCTACATTGGGGGACACCGGCCTTCCCTCCCTGAATTATCAAAATTTTTAGTTCCATAGTTACGGTTCCTTCCATTTAAATACGCGCGGTGAGCGTATTTTTATAGGTGGTGAGCGTTCGTCTTTGTTCGCACGTGGTTATAGTAGGGTTGTCCTTCATTCTTCGGCCCGAAAACTGAGGGTACAGGAAGTAGGCAGGGGATGAAGACCAGTGCAGGAGGAGGAGCTTCTTTAACTGTTTAGTGTCCATCCTCCAAGCAACAGGATCTTCATCCCCATTGTGCCTGTGTCCCCCAATGTAGGACAAGAGAAAAGGATTTAACTGTAAGTAAAAAAATCCATTTTTCAAGGTCCTATAGTAACCAGAAATTAGCTCTTTTTTTTTTTTGTTAGAAATTTTGTTTTTAGTCAGTTGCGCTTGCTGTGCTAGCAATGCATTTGAGCACAGAGGAAGTAAGCACCGGGGGGGGGGGTTAGGTGAAGGGGGTCTGCTGCCTCATGATCCTGTTGGGCCAGAAATTCTCTTACTTTAACTATTTAGTGATCCTTTCTGGCACCAAATGGCATTTTTAAATTACACACAATAAAATAACTAAGCATTTCTCCAATATGGCATTGGCAATTACTCTAAAAAAATATTTTAAACCTCTGTTAGTCTCGTGGCATAATTTGCTAGTTACTCAGTCTTGTTGTTATCCTTCATTTATTTGGTATCATGCTTATCATCCAAAATTTCCATATTGTGTGATGCATCTGTGGTGTTTTTTAAGACAATTTGTATTCCATTTAAAAATGTTACCTGAAGACTGGAAGAAGAATTGGAAACAACATTGGGGGTGGCTGCTTTCCTTGCCCTGTTTCCGCATATTGGAAATTCCATATTCTGCATGCAAGTCTGTCTTCGGGGAGGGGGGTTCACTTGCCTTGGCCTGGCACTGGGCATGAGAGAAAAGTATCCTTACTAAATAAGCCTTTAATTTTCTGTTGGCTAGGATGAGCTGTCTTATGAGCTGGTTTCAATTTATGGTCAGAGATTGAGAATAGGCACAAAATTTAGGCGCCAGTTTATAACCCAGCAACAAGTTAAATTGTGAACTGAGCCTCCCACTTTCATTTTAAATGTGGCTGCAAATATTTGTTTCTGGTTTTTACTCTTTTGTTTCATAATAGGTAACAAATAAAAATTGGCATAGTTACATCAGAATTTCCTAATTAATGCAATTGGTATTTCCCTAAACTAGTCCTAGGTAACTTAAAACCCTGTCAAATTACTGCCATGTATTGTGCCTACATTCTCTAAGAAGCTTTTTATTGTTGGCATCTAACAATGTTATCACATTATTCTCGTGAGATTATTAATGTTAGTGGTTATCTCTTTCAGGGCATTGGTTGCTACATGTTCCGTATCGACGATTCTGAGGTGGTCGATGCCACAATGCATGGAAACGCGGCTCGCTTTATCAACCACTCTTGTGAGCCCAACTGCTACTCTAGAGTCATCCCTATCGATGGTCAGAAGCACATTGTCATCTTTGCCATGCGAAAAATTTACAGAGGGGAGGAGCTTACTTATGACTATAAGTTTCCCATTGAGGATGCAAACAACAAGTTGGCCTGTAACTGCGGGACCAAGAAATGTCGCAAGTTCCTGAACTAACTACAGTTCTTCTGTCACTTAAATGAAGTACAAAGTAGGCATTTGCTCTGTAACTTACACAGGTCTGGCCTGTTTCTTTTTAGATAAGCAGTCCGTACCTTCACTGCTTCAGTGGCCATGAATGCAACGCTACTCTGTCTACTTCTAAATAACACACAGTGCTGTATAGTGATGCTGAGTATATTTATACACTCATAGGGAGCATGCTGTGCTGTATAATTATGCAGAGTATTCCTGTACATCATTTTGCTGTCCTTTGGCAGTGAAGAACATCTGAGTTTATTTTCTATTTTAATCTATTTTTGTATGTACCTTACATTGCATGGCACTGCTGGGACTCATAGCTGTGAATACGACCTACAGAAATGTGCTCATAATACAGATGTGGGGGTTTTGACTCATAACTTGGTAAAGAAGCCTTTTTATGTTCTGTCTCCTGCTCCTACCCCCACATATTTTAGGAACAACAGGAGATAATGGATATAGGGCTGAGACAGCTATAGTTGTACAGTAGGTGTCTGTACACAGTGGTGTTCTGAAATGTTGCCATTCATTGGCATGATTTGGTTGGAACCAAGTCATGGTGAGTTGCAAGAGACCTTTCTCCTACAGTCTTGTGCAGACTGCATGGTTCTGCTCATGGAGAAATGGTTGTTCTCAAAATGAACTGCAAACTGACAATGCAGAGGAAACAAAGTTTTTACTTGCTTTGTGACCAGTGACCATTCACTCCAGGGTCCTTCTATATACCTCTTCCCCTCCATTGAGGTATGCTCCTCCTGTGCTAAGCAGGCAGTGGCAGTATATGCACTGACCAACAAGGTAGTTTTAGAAATCTTCAGGGACTTGTGTCTCTTATTTTTATTGGAGGTTAATTATACAAGCATGCAGGGGGTATTCAGAAATATTCACCTTTTCTTGCAGTTAGTATTATTAAGGCACTTAAGGGGTGGGCTACTCTAAGGGCATTAAAGCAGATGCCTATAATTCGTCAAGTTGGCTTGCCTGGAATTCCAGTACAAGGGATGAACAAAATTCCAGACCCTCATCATAATGAATAAATAGGAGGCTCACACTCCATCCTAAAAGTCTGTAAACAACCTAAGGCAATCATAATGTTCATTCCTTGTTCATTTTGAATCTCTTTCTTTAAAAACATGCATTGTAACTGTGTCTTACGATTCGCTCTTAGCGAATACAGAACAGGAATTGAAGTGACACGTGAGAGAAATTAGGGATAAAAAATGACTTCAGCAGGAAACTTGTATCATATGTTAGAGAGTTGCAAATCATGCAATACCGAATTGTTCATTCTCCTGGAAGGGGCACAAGAGATAATGTTTACTGTGGTGGGGTTCTTAATACTACACAGTGCTTCATTTCTCCCCACAGTGCAGAGCCCTAATATCTTGGATCATCCAATCCAATCCCTCCCTGGTGTATCTGACCAAGGAGAGCAGGTTTAAATTCCTTCAACACAAGCCCACTCATGTGAGATCCACCTTCCACTTTCTGTGCGATATTCTTCACCTCCCATGTTCCGTTTACATGTTCTGTGTTTTTTCGTAATATTTAAAAAAAAAAAAAAAAAAGGAATTTTTTTTACAAAATGTATATAGACTCTATTTTTCTATTGGAAGCACTTATTAGTAAAGGAAGCACTTAAAGTGGGGAGGGCAAGGACTGAAAAGAATTTTGGTTCTTAAGGTTTATTTTTGAAAAGGTAACAGATTTTTTCTTTAACCTGTAAAATCTTATTTTATCACAGGCTGCTGCGGAAGAGATATTTTGGTTAGTATCTGAGTCTTTGCTTTGCCTCTCATTCCTCTCCCTTTGTTTTACATTGGGCACTCGCAGAACTGTAGAATTAGAAGCAAATTTTATAATTAAGCGGGATAAACACTGTGCCATAAACCTGTTCTTGGCATTTCATTTTTATGCAAAGATTATGGGTTGATTTGCATTCAGCAAATGTTGCTTATTGCTGACTTTATGGAATGAAAGCTCTTGTAGACAGGAATAATGCACTAAAATGCATCTTGGGCTGAAATGTGTTCTACCCATAGTTTTAACTAATTATCTTTTATTCATTAGTGAAGAGCAGGAACTCTCCAGGAGATTCTCCCTCATTCTCTATGTTGGACCTTAATAAAGAAATTCTATATACAGAGGGGAATGAATGGGCAAATCCTTCTCTTCCCCAGTAACTCTACCGGCTTCAGTGGGGATGAGGGAGTTTCTCCAGGAACAGTGTTTAATAACAGACAAGATAATAAATGACTTTCCCTTGGACTGACACTGAAATGAGGTGTCTGCTGTCCCTTCATAGTTCTTATCCTTACTTGACAAGTTTGTTTTCATTTAGAATGAAACTTCCTGATCTTATAATACCAAATGAAAGGCTCTCTAATCAAGTATCTATTTGATTTCTGAATTCATCATCTCCAGTAAACACTACACTGGGCACTAGTTAATTTCATTGGCTGCACAGAGTATACTTTGTCTCTGTGATACACTCTTTTCCCAAAGCCCTTTATACAGTTATGGGGGTCTATTGCCTGGGATGCTTGGCACCCAAGGTTTTACAGATAATGGATTATTTATATAACGTGGAACACCATGCCTTAAAGGAAAACTATATCCCCGAACAATGTAGGACTCTATAAAAAAGATATTGCATAAAACAGCTCATGTGTAAAACCCTGCTTTGTGTAAATAAACCATTTTCATAATAATATACTTTTATAATAGTATGTGCCATTGGGTAATCCTAAATAGAAAATTGCCATTTTAAAAAATGACAACCTCCCTGAGATCGTACAATTGACGGTGCACACAAACATACCAACAAACCATACATGTTAGATCACATGAGCCAATTAATGGACAGAGTTCTATCTTTTGCTTCAACACTTCTTCCTGTTACAGTTAGAGCTGCAGTATTTCTGGTCAGGTGATCTCTGAGGCAGCACACAGACCATCACAAAATGGTGGTTCAAGGCAAGAGATGTAAAAGGGCAAGTTTTACTTAAATTTATAGACCAGTTTGGTAAGATTCTTTAATATGCCACTTAATATGATGTAAACTATATGTTCATTTTGGGGGTATAGTTTTCCTTTAAGGCTACTAACACATTTAATTCATTAAGAAACCGAAGAGAATTGTTGGCACCAGGATAGATCTGAGCTAGCTTCGTTATCATTTAACATACATATACAGGTATGGGACCTGTTATCCAGAATGCTTGGGACCTAGGGTTTTCTGAATAAATGATCTTTCTGTAATTTGTTCATACCTTGTCTAATAGAGAGTCATGGAAACGTTAAATAAACCCAATAGGCTGGTTTTGCTTCCAGTAAGGATAAATTACTGTATATCCTAGACTTGATCAAGTACAAGTTACTGTTTTATTATTAAAAAGAAAATTATTTTTAAAAATTTGGATAAAATGGAGTGTATTGGAAACAGCCTTTTCTGTAATTCAGGGCTTTCTGGATAGCGGGTTTCCAGATAACGGATCCCGTCATACATAAAATATGGCATCGCTATATTTATAATAAATTCCCAGATAATAGATCCCATATATTTGTGTATCTCTCTTATCTTACACAAGGTGAATCATGTTTATATCCCACTGAAATTAAAGGGGATAGTAAACCAAATGAAAGTTTGCCTGCTTTTCAACATATATATGTATTGTATATAAGGAAGGTTGCTTTAAATGACATTGAAGATGTTCAGGATGTATCATGTTGTGCCAGCTGTTTCATTCCATCACAATATACAAGCACACTACACTGTGAACTAGATCATAAGGCCTACGTAATTCAAATGAATATAATGTTTGCTTTTGAATTCTACTTGGCTGCTTATTCATCAGGGCCCAAATCAAACCATGCTGGGTTTAGTGTATTGCCAGGTTTCTGAATGGGAGAGTCAGGGTTTAATTGTCTCGGCTTGTTTGGCTGAATGTCAGGGATTCTATTAGGCAGTGGGCTTTACTTATATGTAAAATATGAGGATATTTTAATATCAGTCAATAAGGTTTTTCAATCTGCAAGTTATCAATATTTGCAAGTAGCAGCAATTTTATCTAATTTAGTATGGATTGTACTGTGGATTATGTCTGCTTTTTCTACAATAATGCATATAAACGCCTGTGCTATATCCGAGATATATATATATATATATATATATATATATATATATATATATATATATATAGATCTTATTATTTTGCTGATAGTTTCCAAAATAAATCAAGCACAGCTGCCTTTACTTGCCGAGCTTCATGGGAGGTGTTACCATGGACTTTGTTGCTGCAGATATATATATACTCACACGGGCACATGTGTCATTAAGACTGAGCCGCTAATCACAGGTTTTTTGGGGGGTTTTTGTAGTCGTACATTTAAAAGCAAAGCTAACCCATAGCCTTAGCTGTTAGATGGAAAGGATTATGGAATGTACCTGATATGTATCTGGTATTTGATATGGTAAAAAGTCGACAGATTGGTTTGTTTGTTTTTTTTTTTTTTTTTTTTAGAACAGATCAATAAAGTTGCAGCGTTCTTTTTAGAATAAGTTCTACGTTGTATTGCTTTTAACAATGAATGTATTTGCTGTTATAATGAAATACAATGTGCTCTTGTTTCAGGCAGCACTAATACAGTTCTCTCTGATATACAGACATTTGCACATCTGACCATGTTACAGCTTAATTTTTCATAGACGTACACTTGGAGGCACACTTATCAATGGTCGAATTCGGGAGTTTTCTTAAAACCCCCAAAAATTTGAAATTCGATTAGTTGAAACTATTTTTATAAAATGTAATTTTTAATACTCGGACAAATTTAATCGACCCGAAAACTCGAGTTCAATTCAAATTCAACTCTATTAGAGTTTTTTCTCGAAACTCGAATGTCAGGAAGGCTGAAAACATTTCCAAATTGATCCCTGCACCTCTCCCATTGACTTAAACAGTAATTCGTCAGGTTTTCAGTGTCAAATTTGAATTCTTAATGGGCCAGAGAATGATAAATCTCAAATCAAATTCAAATTTTTTAAACTCAAATCGAGTTTGGATAACTCCATAGTCAAATGACAGTTTTGACCATAAAAAAATGTTGAATTTTCAATTTGACCCTTGATAAACCTGCCCATTGGTATTGCATTGTTTTTTTATTCTTGTGATAGAGTACTGCATGGGGTCAGGTACATGCCGAATAACATCAAATCGGCTGGGGAAGAAAGTCCAAGATTCCCTGACTGTATTGGCAGTCTGCAGGTAACCCCTCTGGGTGCAGGAGTGATCCCCTTAAGATGAGGGTGCCACATCCAGTTTCATGGTTCCCATGTCAGAAAGTGGGGACCGATTGGGTGACTGGTTCAGTTCAACACAGGTCTGCTTGACTGGACCCATGCTGAACTCTTCCTTGTGCTCATTTAGAGATAGGAGCATGAAAATCTTTTTATGAGCCATGATTTTTTTATCATCAGGGTAAAATGTCTTTGCATCAGCAGAGAATGTATTTCTGCACTCGCTGCTTTCCATTGTTCTCATCCTGCTCTGCAGTGCCACACATACCCGCATATACCCACATATACCTGCACATACCCACACAGGATCAATACTCTCCTACTGCATGAATGGTACTCCCCTGGCCCCACTCTGTCTATATGAAGTAATAACTCCTATTGACACAACCTAAACAAGTGCCTTCTGGAAAATGGGATGACATCTCCCCCAATAACTGGTCAGATTCTAAACATCACCTTTATGGTATTCCAATACAAGTGCAAGGACAGTTCCAATAATATCGCTCCCACAAACCATAACATTACTAGTGCCCAAAAATACAACAGTGTCCTCATGGCAAATGTTTAAATGTTCGTTAAGATTATTCACTGAAGAATGGTTTCACTTCCAGACATATTTGCTGGAATATACAGACATATACTGTAATTAGCACTGGAGTTAAGCTGATGTGAGGTTCAAATAAAGGGATTTTTAAAGCAGAAAACACTAGTTTCAGCCCTTCAGTTACAGAAATACTGTATTCCATTGTTCTTTGTATAATTCACATTAACTCCAATCTCATAGGCATGAAAACAAAACTGTTTGCCTCTGTTTTATTCAGTCCAAGTCTCCTTCCCTCCATGAACTCGTCTCTTTACCATGAAGGACTAACCTTCTATGTTGCCAATCATCCACCTTAATGTTCCTGTCTCAGACCTTCTCACAGACATGCGTTGCACCCTATTCTAACATGGCTGTTGCACTGCTCGGGTGCAGCTCCCTCTTTTGTTTTGGGTTCTGCACAGAGCAAAATATAGATCTCATGAAACATCATGTCCTATTTTCTATTCAATTGTCCAGTCTCTAATTTAACTAAAGCCAGAAGAAGGCCAGTCCGTTCTTTCAGTATTCTGTATAGTGTGTTGTTGCCAGTTATTTATCTGTGTACATGCTGGAGAGGAATCATATTAGTAGTCTGATTATTACCATCAGGTTAACTCTTTCAACTTTGGAAAAGTTTCAGTGAGAATATGTTCTGTCCATTAGTAATTTAGTTCATAATAACAGTCCTAAAACCATTCAATGGCAATTGCACCCTGTGAATACGCACACCATGTCGCCATTCCTGCAGGTCCAACACATACACAGTATGGGGGCGTCTTCTGCAATAACAATGTATCCATTTCATGTTCTTCCCTCTGCAAACGTTTCCCCTGACAACTTCAGTTTGCTGTTCCAAATATTTTTTCCTGTATAGTCATTCTTTGTACAAAGTCTCACCTTTCCTCTATATATTCTGTTTCCGAAACTATAGGGGCATTGGCCCAAGCATTTAACGTTGAAATAAAACAAACTGGTGTTCTTGTGATCTTTGACTCTGTTCTAAATATCTAACTATATATCCGTGTCTAAAACCGACCTGCATCACAGGTGTAACCCTTGGATTTCTTATTTTTTTTGTCGATACAAAAGGAACTCTTGTATGTGCTCACCCTCCAAGCGCCACCCCCTGTAGCCTCTTCATGCTTTCCTGCTGCTCTTCCAAACTCTTCTATTGTGTTTTATTTAGTTCCACAGGTTTTCTTGTTTTAATATTTAAAGTAAACAAAAGAGGAAAGTGTTGTAGTTTATCAGTGTTATTTAAAAAAATAAAAAAAAGACAAAATAAACGTATACAAAAAAAGTATCCGTGTCAACGGAGCTGAAGGAAAAAAATGTACAACTGTTTCATACTGAACAGGAATTGTGGGGGCTGTTTGAATGTAAAGTGTATATAGTTGTAAAATTACTCCAACAGAGTCGTTTTAAAAACATGTTTGCTTTTTTTTCTATGCACTTTTTTAATTTAAGTGATTAGTTTACTTAATAAACATGTCTGTTTTATTGATGTTAAAATGTGTGGAGCCTTATTTCAATCAGCAGGGGCCAAATGGCTTTTCAATGGTAGAATTGCCTGAAAAAACCATGGATATTGGTTAGTGCAGGGATCTGGTTTGAAAACTGTATGTGCTGATGCATCGCTTGTGCCAGTACATGGCCAATGGGAAAGCGAGGTGAAGCTAAAGCTCTTAATCTTTTTTGCAACAATAGGAAGTAAATGGATTATAAATGCAACACATACTTCCAATGGGACAATAAGGTAACAGCAGGGGGAGGGACTTCTGACAATCCCTAAGCTTAACCTCCCAACTGAAGCTCAGACCACACTGAGCATGTGCATGGTCTTGGTCTTGGAAATATGTTTAACATAGTAACAAGATGGTGACCCCCTGTGGCCAACTTTGAAAACATGAATCATTTGTTTTAATAGGCTTCTGGTGCAGTAAGTTCATGTTTATGTTTAGCATACAAAATACAGCATTTCTAGCATTATTCTATTTAGACTTTAGTTTCCGTTTAAATTTCACCCCCATGCCATGAGGATCATCCCATCCAGTCAATACCAAATCATGGCCTTACAAATCTTACACCAATCCTATCTAACCCCATTACAAAGATTTAAAATGGGCCAGCTGGACAATTCTGCATGCCTAAGATGCCAAGACAAGGAGGCCGCTTTACTCCATTATTCAACCCTTATGGAAACAAAATATACGACTACTGCCACCTCCACAAAACAAAAATTTCAACCCAACATTGAATGGGACCTCTTTAGCAAAATAAAAGGGCGACTTTGGGTATACTTTTATCTCCAGATCTCTATAGACTTTATCATTTGAATATATCCCAGATAATTAAAAGTATAATTTCACAGTGTGCATTCATTCAGCCTATGATTAAGTACCCTTGGGGCTGATGGGAGATGTAAGAATATTTTTAACTTTGATAGCCCTGTTTTTCTTGTCTTACATTCTGGGTTGCCGCTCACTGAAGCTAAGCGTCTGGGGCTGGTGCACCTGGACCACATGATCTACTTGGTGAGCTATTTACATTGATTTTCTGGAGTACCTTTTTTCATTTTGTTGCAAGTGGATTCATTCCCCATTTAATTTAAAGCGGAGAGCTTTTTTTTTTTTTTTTTTTAAATGTTCATTTTTCCGATGATTATTTACTCTTTAATTTCTCTTCCTTTATTACTCATACTGATGTTAAAATGTTGGATTAGACATTAAGCACATTTGCCTGGAATAGGAAAAGAACCTAAGATTGCCCTTGCTAAATTGAGTTTACTTTCTTCTCAGAGTGGGTTGAACTTGCTTGATTTAAGTTTTTATTTGGCGCTCTTACACACTATTTGGTGCGAATAAATATACTAATCCAGATCTTGAATTGATTCATTTGGATAAACTTCATATATTAGGTGCTATACATTGAATTAAATTCATCTTGACTTTAAGAAAAATCATTTGTATATGGATTCTATTTTTATTTGGAAATGTATTTAAAAATAATAATCTTTATGTAGAATTTACTCCCTTTTCGCTGGCTATGCAGTTTGGCAAATTTTCTTCTTTGGAGAAAGATTCTCACAACTTTTTAAACAATTCTGGGCAACGTAGGCAAATAAGAGAAATTATTAACCCTGACACTGGTAATCTTGGCATTCACTCGAACAGAAAAGAAATTTTAAATAAAATGGGAAATTTTGTTTAGTAGTCCAGATATGAAGAAAAGTGTTTCCTCAAGCCCCCTTTCAGAAAAATTACTGGAATTTATTGAAAACCCTGGTTAAATTAGAATTAATTGTATCACTCATTCTCTTTGGGGCAATTTGGGGGTGAATGAGTTGGCTTTAGAAGCAACTTTTTAATATAAAATAAAAACTGTGCCAATAGACAGACTGTGCAAAATAGAAAAGGTTTCTAATATAGTTAGTTAGCCAAAAATGTAATGTATAAAGGCTGGAGTGACTGGATGTCTAATAAAACAGCCAGAATCCAACTTCCTGCTTTTCAGCTCTATAACTCTGAGTTAGTCAGTGACTTGAAGGGGGGCCACATGGTACATTTCTGTTCAGTGAGTTTGTAATTGTTCCTCAGCATTCAGCTCAGATTCAAAAGCAACAGATATTATCCATGTGCCCCTCCTCAAGTCACTGATTGGTTACTGCCAGGGTAACCAGTCAGTGGAAGCCAAGAGAGCTGCAAAGCAGGAAGTAGTGTTCTGTTCTGTTCTGTTACACATCCAGTCACTCCAGCCTTTATACATTACATTTTTGGCTAACTAATTTTATGAGAAACATTTTTTACTTTGCACAGCCTATCTATTTACACCGTTTTTATATTTACACTGAACAATTCCTTTAAGGACATTTAAGCAAACAATGTTATGTATAGTTTGCTTATTATGTTTTAATTTGCATATGCTTTGATTTTATTTCTGTGTTATGTAAAGGTCTTTTTTTCTGCTTGAAAATTCTATAAAAAGACTTGAAAAGAAAGAAAACAAAGTAACCTTTATCAGAAAGGTCTATATAAATACACCAGTAAACCCTCAAAGTAATGCTGCTCTGAGTCCTCTGTCAAAAGAAACACCACATTTCTTTCCTTCTATTGTGTACACATGGGCTTCTGTATCAGACTTCCTGTTTTCAGCTTAAGCTTCCAGGTCTAGGGCTTGAGCATGCTTAGTTTCATTTTAATTTTTCAATAGTTGTTTTTTTGTTATTTATTATAATAAACCACCAGAGTAACATAAAACATTAAGAACATATGTCAGTGAGTATATATATATATATATATATATATATATATATATATATATATATATATATATATATATATATATATATATATATATATATTGAGTACAATATAAGATGTAATGAATAAAATTAATTCAGTTAATGAAAACTGGTAGTACCAATAAGGTAACGTAAATAAACCTTCAGAAAGAAAAAGAAAAGCACTACCATGACTGTCAAAAATAATCTTAAAGTTACTAGTTAAACCTCAAACGAGAAATATTCTTTCTTTTTTGCTCGGTAAGTCAAAGTATGATAACCACTTTACATATATTCTTTGCTAAATTTTTCCTTTCTAAAGCTAAATGTAATACTCTCAAACCAGTCTGATTTCTTGGGTGTAAGAGGATTTATCTACTAAGAAACTTCTGTTTTTAAATTGGCTGTCCGAGTCCATAATTCACTGGCAGACATTCTGTCTCTCCTAAACTCTGCAGGCAAGAAGCAATAAGGATTAAATCAGCAGAACCACATCTCAAACAGTCATTTACTGAAACTTGGCCATTATTCTGGAATCAAATTGACTCTAGTTTCAAAGCACGCACATTGGGTTTGTTACACTTATAAGCTAATTTTTGCTGGTTCAATGGATATGTTTATATATTTTCTTTGTTTACAGCCGTTGCTTTATGCTGGTATATTTTAAAATTTAGTAACATTCGCTGAGCGTTGTTTGGTGGTTTGGTTGCTTGGTTATATGATTAGATTTTAGATGGCTTCACCAATCATATTTACTCTTCATTTTCCTATTAGGCATTTTTGCTACAATTGGTGTGCCTCATTGTTCTGCTTTGATCTTTTGTTGAAATTCCTGCTTGTTTAACGTGGAAAACAATAAAAACATTTTCAATAAAAAAAAAAAAAGAGGATTTATCCAATATTTATAGACTGATCTTCTCACAGCCGATAATAGTATCTGAAGAAATTTTGTTGCATTCGGTTTTTTTTTTTGTTCCACAAAATTTAAAAGATTTCATAATTTCAGTTGGAGGGCTTAATATGCAAATTAACGGATTTCATTTCATTGCAATGGCATGACCATAAAAAATTCTAAATACCTGGATTAAGGCAAATACATTTAGGGCATGTAAAGTTAATATATTTGAACCACGAATAAAAGTTTTATAAGCCAAATGTATGAAGCGAAAATGCTGTTCCCTCCATATTTCCGTATTAATTAAATTGTTATAAGCCTTCAAAGATGTAATCAGGTGCTCAGGAGAAACAGAAGTGTCAAGAAATAGAGACCATTGAGCACTGCTTTTGTCTCGCAAACGTTTAGCGCCATTGTCAAGAAGCCACAAGTTATTTGTTAAAATCTTTATATTAATAATATATGTGTTATTTATAGAAGTGTCAAGTGCACTCAGCATGGGGTATTGTTCTAAGTATAACCAATTAAATTGTGGTACAGGTATAGGATCCCTTATCCGGAAACCCGATATCCGGAAAGCTCCGAATTACGGAATAGCTGTCTCCATAGACTCCATTTTATCCAAATAATCCAAATTTTTAAAAATGATTTCCTTTTTCTCTGTAATAAAATAACAGTAGCTTGTACTTGATCCATACTAAGATATAATTAATCCTTATTGGAAGCAAAACCAGCCTATTGGGTTTATTTAATGTTTAAATTAATTTCTAGTAGAGTTAAGGCATGAAGACCCAAATTACTGAAACATCCATTATCCGGAAAACCCCAGGTCCCAAGCATTCTGGATAACAGGCCCCATACCTGTATTAACTTATAATAGACTCTGAGCTGGTAATAAGCAAATATGCTCTCCCAGAAAGTGATAGAGTAAAGTTGAGAGACTGCCAAGGTATCAAATCCCCATTACTGGCTTCTACAACATGTTTTAAGAATTTGATTCTTTTTGATTTCCAAGATAGTTTAAAAGGCCAGCCAAAATAAGACAATTACAATTATCTTGTAACGGAAGAAAGGGTGTGTGCGGATAATAAGCATTAGAACGCTTGCATAATAGCTTCCAAACTATAATCATATCTCCATACAATGGATTTAGTTTAACCTCTGAATTTTGGCTCTTCCAAGTTTTATGGAGATATTCTAATACATTTGCCTTGCTGTCTAAAACCAGTTCGATTGCCGAATTTGTGAATTTGCCCTTTCCAGACAGAGCTATGAGCGAGCAGGGAAAAGATTCTGCAAAGTTATGTCATACCAAGCTAATATGGCAGCTACTATCTTAAACAAAGAGCGGTTTACTCAGCTACGGTAAAGAATTCTACAGAATAAATATAGTATTATAGCTTGCGCTATTGTGGTTAATCTGTTAGCAATAAAATGCCTCTGTAGCTTTGCTTCTCCTTTAAAAACATCCTGGAACACCAAACATAAGTATGCACCATAATACAACTGCCTAATATGTTAACCATGTCCCTAGTAATTGTTTCTTAGAGCAGTAACTGAGATCAATGAACTGTAACCAAAATAAAACAGCAGGCTCTGTGGCTTGAAAAAAAAAATAAGAGAGAGATTGTGTTGACAGTTACTGAATCAGCCTTAGCAGCTTCATGGACACAAGACAAAAAAACAAACTGACAAAATGAAATATGTTGTTTTGAGGGGACAAAATAAAATATATAACAAAACAGTTAAGGAAAGTGATAACTTGGGAACTATTTGAACACAATTTTTTGTGCAGTTAAGTATTGCCTTGAAGCATTTCTTGTCACATCAAATAAGTGCACATTGTGGATTTGCAGTCAGGGGTGTAACTAAGAGGAAACAGATCCCTTGAGCCCAAAAGTGTACACATGGTCAGGACCTGACTGACATGAACTGTTAATAGCAGTCTGTAACAAGAACAATACATTTGCTGAAGTATTTTCTTTTTTTGTAAACTCTGTTTATAAGTTTATAGTGTTATATCATCCCTGTTCATGTGCTGTTTTTCTCCCCTGGTGTCTTCCCACAATCCATAAACATACAGACAGGTTAACTGGCTCCTGATATTGTATATGAATGTGATAGGGACATTGATTGGAAGCTACACTGGAGCAGGGCCGATGGATTATTTCTATAACAGACTGTGCCATACGTCATTGCTATATCAATAATCATAGGATAAGAACGTTGGACATATCTCCTAAAACATTCGATTTCAGGTTTGTTTGAGATCAAGCCCCCTTTTGTGATCCAGCAAAGTTACTAGAGATATAGGATCCTTTATCTGGAAACCTGTAATCCAGAATGTTCAAATTACGGTAAAGCCATCTTTTATAGACTCCATTATTAACCAAATAATACAGATTTTTAAAAATTATTTCCTTTTTCTCTGTAATAATAAAATGGTACCTTGTACTTGACCCTAATTAAGCTTTAATTAATCCTTATTGGAAGGGTTTATTTAATGTTTACATAATTTTTTTAGTATGGGCATCCAAATTTCAGAAATATCCCTTATCTGAAAACCCCCAAGTCGCAAGCATTCTGGATAACAGGTCCCATACCTGTAATATGTGAAATCAATTGTAACATTCCCCCTGTTATAGATCCAGGCTCCCAATGTTTCTGTAATTGACCTCTAGAATGGGACTGGTTACCCTTTGTCCCAGAATAGGGCTACAATGTTGTACTTTGTACAGTGTTAATTAAATATATAAAAAAAACTGTTTATGTTTCACACTGTTGGAGCAACAGAACCTCCCAAAATTCTTCTTCTTCAGTACTTGCACATCGCTGTTGGCTAAGCTTAAAGCAATGCTAATAAAATTTATTTTGAATAATTTTTTTAAGATTAAGCTGCTTAAGTACTTTGTGCGAAACGAGCAAGGCATGGGAAAGACATACTTGTTTCTCGGACTGCAATGCATTGATAAGCACTGGATACTGCCATACAGATTTGCCGGCCTTCCAAGCGTTAGTTGCCATTGAGTAGCCAGTTTTTACCTGTTTCTGTACAGCAGGACATGCGTATACACAATTTATATACAAGTGCTCATTTTTATCAGACTTGACATATTTATGGAAACCATAACCATTTCTCTCCGTGGCTTTTTGGAAAAGTCCTTTGTGCAGTATAACATACCATTGCCTATTTCCATTACTTGGCTACGGCCCAAGAGTCCAATCTCTCTACAAATGTAGATTTGTGAAGATAATGTGTGGTGTTTAGTTTATAATAAATTATCCAGGAAGAAGCTCCATAAACCAGATGGAAAGAACAACTGCAGTCCCTTAAAAACCATTTCAGACATGGAGTAAATGTGCAAGGCTGAATGTTGCTTTGTTGGGTCAGTCATTGGATTACGCTTTCCTCTTGGTGTTAATCAGAAGCTCTCACTGCAGGCAGGTTTCCTTTGACTTCCCCATTCTCCCAGTAGGCACATCTGTTATGAGTGTCAGCTTGTTGAACACACCACGGCCAAAATAATCTGCCACAACACTAAATCCATCACTGGAATGCTTTAACTATAACAAGAGAAACACACAGTGGTGACACATTTATGAACTTTATTATTTCCGATAAGATAATTCCATACAACAATACATATTGCTACACAAGAGTCTTTAAAAGGGGCAGTATGCTTACTTGTTCATCATGAATGAACAGGGCTTTTCTACTTTTCTGTCTATCAACTTGTCTATCTATCTATCTATCTATCTATCTATCTATCTATCTATCTATCTATCTATCTATCTATCTATCTATCTATCTTAACAGAACTGGAGCCCTATGATGGTCTCAGGGCTATCCAGAAATAGCAGATGATTAGTCACCTCAAATCTTATTCTAGCATGGCAAATGTAACAGTTTCTGAAATACATATTCCAAATTTAAAAATACAAAACCAATTTTAAAAAATAGAATGCATGTTTGAGTAGGTATACATGGGTTTTTAATGGACCCTAAAAATATTGAGGAAATGACAAATAATCTTAGGTAAAAGCACAAATTCTACTCATAAAATTCATTTTTCTGGTAGACATGTTTAGAGACTTGTATACCAATTTATGTCAGTATCCCATTTTTCTGACCATTGCAGTGACCAATACATGTAAACATACACTAAGAACGTTTCATTAAATGGAAATCTGCCAGCCAGCAAGCAGCCTATTATTCTTCTTCAAAGAAGACAATACAATGCAGTTAATCAGACCTGTTAGGGAATTCTCACAGAATCTGATCAAACTAAACTGTGCCAGTGAGAATATCTATGTCAATTAAAGGGTGTAGGGTTCATACCTGGTGCTGGAACTGGTCATAAAGTTCTCTTTTCTCTTCCTGTGCTCGAATCATATCCAAGACTTTCCTGTTTTCAGGCAGGCAAGTGGGACAGTCCACATCATTTTCTGCATAGCTTTCAAAGCAGTGCTGGTGGAAGGAGTGACCACACAAGAAATGCACAGACGGCAGCTCAAGACCACTGCTACAAATACTACATTTTGTCTTCTGGAAAATCTTGGGGCTTAAAGTAGAAATAAATAACTTCCAGCATCCAGTAATATATTGAAATCAAAGGTTAGAAGAAAAGTATGTAAACAATGAAAAGAACAATCTTTGCATCAGGTCTAGTTACCCAGGACAACCAATCATAAAATGGTTAAAGACACTGGAAGCACTTGAAGCTCCACCAATGGAAAAGAAGCACTGGGTTCCTAATGATTGGGGACAATGTGATCCATGTTTAGAGATAATCTGCCTCATGAGACTAGTCTAAAAGAAAATAAATCTAAAATAAGCCAAATAAGGATTCTTTATAAACACGTCAATATTTTATAAACACTGGACAAATACCGAGGCACTTAACCCAGGGCAACCGGTCAGATATTTATTTTCACTGTTCTACTTGCTGCAAAAGTCTAAGCACTGAGTCGTTGCTTTGGGTTACTACCAAGTTGCAAATGTGCCCAGTGTTTATAAATGAAACCCAATATAAACAAAGGTAGTAAGAATATTAAAACAACCAGGTTTGGAAGACCATTTCCCAATGCAAAGGTTGTAGAACTCTCATTCACCTCTGGGCAAAATGCCTATAAATGTATATTTCAGTTTCTTCATCAACCTGTGCAAAACACCCAAGAGATCTTTAAGCAATGGCTCTAATGTCTACGATTAATCTGCAACTTCCAACAACACCCACCACCACAGAATGTATTGTATCCTATCACAACATAGATTGTTGGTACCACAAAGCCCACAGTTATTTAACGCTCCTAGTTCTCAGCCCTGTGTAGTGCCATCTGGGATTGTCTCAGTATCTTCCCTTTCTCACCTGGTTCGGATTTCTTGGATCTCTCTGCAAATGCGTGCGGTATCCTCTCGGTACTGATGAACTGTTTTCTCATCCTCCTCGATCTTCTGGCTCAGTTTCTGCAATTTGTTGATCAGATATTCACGAATCATGGACAGGGTGACAGTGGAGTTATGTGCCAGAGTTTGAACAACTACAAAAGGTATAATAAAAATCTGTGGGTTCTGGCAAATGCCAGAGGGACTGCTGTAAAATGCCATAGACAACCACTATTTAGTGGGCTGGGGGGGGCTGTTTGGGCTACTGTGTGGCCTGTTAGGGCCTCTGGGTACCTGAAATGCCAGGGCCTCTCAGTCCATACCTGTGGTCTACAGATCACAAATTGTTGGTACGGTTCCCTAAAGTCAAATGTATGGTCTAGGATATTCAAAGATCCGCTCGTTTGGCGACATCGCCAAACGAACGGATCTTTCACTGATATGCCACTAACTGCATGGCTATATCGGGGGTAATTCGATCGTTCGGCCAGATATCGATCGGGAAGACCCGTTGGAAGCCCCCATACACGGACAGATAAGCTGTTAAATTGGTCTAAACGACCGATATCGGCAGCTTTATCTGCCCGTGTATGGCCACCTTTAGAATAAGATGTGAGTTGAATGGCAGCTATTCTAAATACTTCTGGAACTATCACAGGGTCCACCTGTTTTACTATATTGCTAAGCTTACTGTGAGAGCAAACGACTAACTAGCATTAAGTGCTTCGGATTTAGAGCTCCCCCTTACAGAATTCCTTTTCACATCGTTAAAAATTCCTTTGTTCTGCTGTAAATGTGAGTTCCAGATAGATACCCTAAGCTATAGCTGCTGCGACCATATTATTAAGCAATTCTATATCCTTACTTGTTAATTCCCACATAGCATATAAATTAACATAATGGTGTCTATAGAGTTATCCCTACCTGAATAATTGTAATATTTTATTCCCAGTATTTACATGCAATTCAATATGTATTACATGAATGGAGTTTAGAAGTGACTTCTGCATTATTTGAGCAGCTAGAGCAGTAGAGACAATTCTCTTGTCTATGGCAGGGTATTTTCTGGCATTTGTAGCAGTGACAAAACACGGTCAATAAATAGCAACGTGTGTCATTACCCTAAGCCGCACAGTGTTACAACTGACTTTCTCTTGCATTATCTTGTAGCTTTATACACTAGTAAATCGTAAAGGCAATGAGGGACATTTTCTGGCATTTCACCCATGATGTTTTACACAAACCTAGACATTTAGTGAAAAAACTCCCAAAATCACTTGTGTTCCTTTGACTCCAACAAATAACTATAAGGACAAGCAGCTGTGCTTTCAAAGTCACCTGTAGTTACCGCTTGAGGAAAAGCATTTGCATGAGATTAGCCACCAGTGATAGCAAAGATTTATCATAGGCGATTAATTTCCTTGTGAACCAGTGCCCTAAAGCTTAACATCTCTCCACTGGCTTCTTTACATGGCTTAGTTTGAAAATGGATAAAATCTCTCCTGTACATGTGCTCCCTGCAGTATGATGAACAAAGACATGATAACTTTCCCCCCTTCCAATTCCAAAACCACTATGTGCAGCAGCACACCTCGCCTTATGCCCACACATTACTGTTTTAAAAGTAATCTAATGCCAATGACAGCAAATTTAGCCCTGCATGATTGTTAGGAGAGCAAATGAGTGAGAAGCCTATTGCTTTAGAATGTTCATCATCAGTAGGTGCGTTGGAAGACAGGTCAATAAGGAGCATAAGCTGTATTTGAAATGGCTACCTTAATTAATCAACTAAGAAAGTTTTGCTGAGGTTTATACATGATGCCTCATTTGACCCCTCTATCCATATGGGTACATCCTATTCTGTACTCTCTAAGTAATGCAAATAATTCTCACCCAACAGTGGTGGCATGAGGTTCCGGTTCTCAATGTGCCCCAAAACCATGCCAATGTATTCCTTGCAGTCCTCTTCCTTTCTGGCAAAGTAGCTGAGTGCTTGCTCCCAAAGACAGGTCTCCTGCTCTGCATATCGCTCACAGGCTTCTATTACTTTCTGATACTGATTGTTCTGCATGTGATAATACATGATCTGCTGGAAGCTGCTAGAGATAGAAAGAAGTAATACATAAGTGGATAGAAACCCCTTTTATATGAGGACACCTAAACAGTTTCTCATCTTGATACTCATTCTATCAGCAAGTACTTTGTATCGGAGGTAAAAAATTAAGTTTTCTCATTTGTGTGTGAAAACCAATTATCTGCCCTTTTTTTTTTAATTAATTTTTGCAGTTTTACATTTTCAGGAACCACATTTTAGAAGGAAAGAGGAAGAAGAGGTTCTATGGTTATTTGAAGGTCTGGTTCCCAAAGTCTCAGTGAGGGCAGGTTCAAGATTTTGTAGGCCATGGCAGTTCCCCCTCTTTCTTGCTCCCCATTTATTTTATTTGAACACAAAAGAGATCCCTGTCACACAGCCTTTGCCTTATACTCACTTAATTACATTTTCCCTCTAACAAAAAAACTAGAAAAATACTCACAATTTCCCCTGCTCGTACAGATACAGCACTCCATTCTGAAAATTGTGCATCTGGCACAAGACTAGAGCCTTATCAAACACATTCTTGAAGAGACCACTCTTCAGTAGGGATATAGCATCATCATGAAACTGATTGATTAACTAAACAAAGGCAGGAGGGTGTGAATTAGAGGTCCCCACAAGCAAAACTCATAACATTTTCTATAAAAATGCACCCATGGTTAACATATATCAGTGTCAACCTATTTACAAATAGTGTAGAGAATTAAAAATACAATTCCAAGCAAGAAAAATACATTTTACTATTGTGTAATATTTTTATGCTGATGGAACATGGAGCAGTGTGGGTACACAGAGTGGAGCAGAGGTTAGACTGAAAATGCCTTCTTTCACATCTCGGCCCAACCTCCATTCTGCTCTGCTGTGTGTGTCTACACGCAAGTGGAAGCTCTAGTTTTCAGTGCACATCAACATACCTGGGGAAGGGAGCAGATCTGCTTCTCTCAGCCTGCTAAACAAGGGCAGTGGAGCTAATGCTCCGTGTGCCCTCAGCCAATGACACATGGTGCTATTTGCCACTTAACATACTGAAAACACTTTGCCATAGACTGGGAATTGTCTCTGCGAAAACACTCAAGTCACCTAATCGCTCAAATAGGCATACAAAGGTATTCTTGAGTGATGAGGCAAACTGAGTATTTTAACAGATACAATTCCCAGTATTTTCTATGGTAGAGTATTTTCTGGTGTTTGGTAGCCGCGACATTTTTGTCTAACAATCTACATTGATTTTTTTTTTATTTTGCACAGCCTGTTTACCCATTTTTTTTTTTTACACCGAAACGGTTTGTTTAATAATAGAATTCATTTGGGAAAAAATTAACATTGGTAGCATGCTGGAAGCACTGAAAGGCACTACAGACACTTTAATTTACCTAGGGGTCTGACTCATAAGATCAGTTCTGCAACCGTAGCTCTAAAAGTGTGTCATAGACTCCCTGGGGAGAGTCACTGTGTTCTTTTATCATGTGCTCAAGAAAAGTCTTCAGCTCCGAGGGGTTGTTAGCAAAGATTGGAATAAACTCTTCAGAACTGGCCTGTATGGAAACACAAATCAAATTATAGGCAAACTATAAAGCTGAAAGTTGTGCCTATCTCATCTTGGCCCCCTGAAGGCAGTAAATTAGATAATCAGCCCATAACGTGGGGAAAAGCAGGACAGCTTTGTTTAAAGCATTTGTACTTTTGCCACTTCCTAGAATGGATTTGACTGGTATCTCAGTTACAATATGTTACTAATGGCAGTAAATATGCAAATCCATTTACACTATACTGTGAATACTTGATAGGTAGTCTAGAAATGTTTAAAATATTATTCTGATCTCAAAAATTCCATATAATTCAATAGATAAGAGATAAAAAGTCATACCTAATATGTTAAAGCATGTTGTAGATTGACTTAACCTACTACCCTCACCATTCTGAGGAAAACTAGTACACAGATTATTCAGTAATTGGGTGGTCTCGTTGGGTACATGACACATAAGGGTTTTCCCATAGCGTTTCATGTTACTCTCAGCTTGAGAGAAGGGAAGACGTCCAATGTACTTAAGTGCTTCTTGAAAGTTCTGAGACAGTAAGAGAGATATTCAAGTTCCTTCCACTCAGACATAAACCAGAAAGAAAAGAGCGCTGTAAAATCAAATCTGGAATTGGTTTTATTTTATGTTCCAGGCTGCTGTCAAATTACCTAAAATCTTTGCCCGTAAAGGGTTACAGTCTTTGATGACCAGGAAACCTGTTTAAGTGTTCCCTGAGAGGGATAACTATTGGTAACTGACAGCAGTCAGAGCTATGAGGGTATGTAAAAGGAAACAGAGCAAGATAAAAGTGCCAAATAGAAATAGGAATGTGATGCCAGCTAAACTCTGCAGGTTTGTAAGATAGTGAATATCTCCTTTAAAGGTTACTAAATCTTGATCCTCATACTACATCTATTTAAAAGCATGAAACAATCTTTAATGGAACTATGTCACAGGAAAACATGTTTTTTACAAAATGCATCAGTTAATAGTGCTTTTACAGCAGAATGGGATTGGAAACCAGATAACAGTTCCCTGACAACTGCATTGATAAAATACTCCCAAGTCCCACCTGGTGGTAAATATGAGAATAGCACTCAATAGTAAAGCACCTAAGTGCCACCACGACTCTTAACAGTGGCCATACACAGGGAGATCCGCGTGTTTGCCGATGTCGCCAAAAGAGCGTATCTCTCCCCTATATGCCCACATTGAGGTGAGAAATATCGGGCTGATCCGATCGTGGGCCCAACGATTTGATAAGAGTAGAAGTAATACTGGCAGTCGGATCACGGGGCCGCATCAACGAACAGATGGGGCCGCAACTGCCCAATCGACATCTGGTCAACTTTTGGGCAGATATCGATTGTGGGGAGGGCCCCACACGGGCCAATAAGCTGGCGACTCGGTGCATGTATGGGGCCTTTTAGGAGCAGATTTATCAAAATGTGAGTTTAGAGCTTAATAAAGCCCACATTCTAAAATGTGGCCTAAAAGTGACAAAATTAACTGATAAGTAAAGTTACAGGAGATTAAATAACTTTAACAGTAAATGCAGCATACTCACACAACACACATAAAGCACCAATAACGTAATGTTGATCCTAAAACACTGACAACACTATGAAGGTTACATTAAGGACAAGAGTTATAAGAATAAAGTCGATATGTGAATGAGTTTCATGATAAGTACACACAAATAGTATTTGTTGGTAAAAAGTTTCTATGGAAATCATTTACAGAAGAAAGACACTTCTGTACAGGATGGTGAAGAGATAATCAGTATAATTTCATGCTTTCCTAAAAACTGCAGCATCACATTTACAGGACTGCTACAAATGTTTTAAAGAAATTTCAAAAGGAAAATAAAATAAACTTATTTTGGAACAAGCTTATTGCGTCTATTTGCCACAAACAGGATTTCACATGGAGATTGTGGAAGTCAGCAGTGTATTTTTATTTATATTGAAAATGCATTATCAGTGTCACAAACCTTAATAAATTCCTCTAGGCGGGCACTGTCCTTTAGTTTGGTGTTACAGTTCAAGAGCAATGTTGTGTGGTCTGCATTGGCAAGAGAATGCAAGTGCAAAGCCTGGAGATATGCAGTCAAATTGTGTATCCGCTGAGCATCCAGAAATTTTCGAATCACATAAGAGGGCTTTAGCTTACCAATCGTCCTAGAGAAGAGGAACGTTTAACAACAGGTTAGCAGTATTACAGACATACAAATTTTGGGATGCTAAACTATACTTTAAAAGCCTTTTGTTCTTTGAGAGATGAAGGGTCTGGAGGTTCTACCCCATCTCACTCTTTATTGCACACGTTCCCAATCATTAATTAAATGATGATTCCCAAAAGAAAAAAAAAAACTTACACAGAACACCTGTACTCACTATAATATATGCAAATGCATATATTACATTAGAAATATAAAACTGCTGTATAAATGTTAGCTCTTTACTGAATCACAACGTACAATGAGATTAATCATTGAGTGGATAGGTTTACTAAGCTTTAAGGTGATTGTTTTGGGGTGGTTTTAGAACAACTATCATTTTTTGCAGCCGTCATGTTAGGGAGCAACCTTGCCATTTTGCAAACTTTTAACATATGTAAAAAGTATTTGGTTTTTGAAACATCCAGTCAATATTGTTTCCCCTGACTTTTTTAAAATCTGTTCTAAGTTTCCCATTGCTATAAATGCTACACACACATTGCACACAGTTTCAGAAAAGTCACACAGAAAAATGTAATAACCTACAGAGAAACTAGCAGGAAATACAGATCATATCACTAAGAGTATTTTAAAAATTGTACCCACCATGCCCAGGATAAAATATCTTGGAGATCACAGTTATCTATCTAATCTATCTGTCTGTCTGCCTATCTATCTATCTATCTATCTATCTATCTATCTATCTATCTATCTATCTATCTATCTATCTATCTATCTATCTATCTATCTATCTGTCTATCTATCTAACTCTGCCATATAGGTAAAGAATAAAATATTTTAAAGATCACAGTTATCTGTCTGTCTGTCTATCTATCTAATCTATCTGTCTGTCTGTCTATCTAACTCTGCCATATAGGTAAAGAATAAAACATTTTTTCTGCAGTCCACCCTGAAAATGAAAGATACATATTGTATACAGTAAGGCCTGCCATCTAGACACACTTTAGAAAACTACATACCTAATATACTGCTGGATAGCTCCATCATGGTCTTCCTTGTTGTAAAGGTGCTCGCCATACTGACGAAAGATCTCAGAAAGGCCATCACTATCTAAATGCTAGAGAAATGGCCATAACAAAGAGATTCTTCTTAAACAGCATCTGAAAGAGTACAAAAACTATAGATATACCCTTAGGAAATATATGATTTTTCACAACATTTTCTGCTGGTTCCAACTTCCACAGGTTCCAACTGCCACCCTATTGTCATTCAAAAATAGCCGGATAATTTAAAGCAATAGGGTTTTATGTTTATAAGACATAGGGATCAGAGGGATATGTAATAGATATGTAATGTAAAAGCATGGGGCAAATACTTCTATCTGATCCCCCATGTTCCTCTATGATGGGGCTGCCATGTTTGTGTAGCAGTAGTCTATTAGCATTAGAAACTCTCACAAGTTATGAAGGAACTATCAGGTTGGTAAAAGAGTCAGGTTTAGGAATTTCAAGTAACAATCACAAAAGCAGCCCTATTAGACAAAAAGGATCAACATGAGATATAGGTAACTTTTAGTGCACATTAATATTTCAAAGAGTATTTTTTTGTGTGTTAACATCACTTGAACTGTCGTAGGTTGATGCACAAACAAAACACACAATCGGACGATCGGGTCTGACTTCCATTAAAGCTGTGGGGATCAGATATTGTAAGATCTACAAAATCCGATCAAAATCTCTGGTGTGCTTTAGCCCTTAGTAACCACAACTGTTTGCTGAACACTGTGTGAGTTAGGTGGCCAAGATTAATTTTTTTGTGATTGAAGAAACACTGTCTTTATGAAAACAACAAAATTACCAAGGAAATGAAAGAATTCACTGATTCACTGATGATTCACTACAAATATCTTCTGCACCAACACAATTATAATTGTTGCTTAAATCTGAGTTCTGATTGACACTATATTTAAGTAAAGTGAACTTTTAGTATGGTGTAGTGAACATTTCCTAAGACAATTTGCAACTACTCATCATTTCTTATTTGTGTTTTTTGAATTATGTAGCTTTTCCTTCAGCAGCTCTCAAGTTTGAAATATCAGCAGCTTGTCAAGTTGCTGGGGTCTAAATTACCCTAGAAACTAGGGATGCCCCAAATCCACTATTTTGGAATTTGGGCAAATCCTGAATCCATCATGAAAGATTCAGACAAATCCCAAACCTTTTGTGCCCTAAAATGCAAATTAGGGCAAGTAAAGCCCAAAGAGAATTGGTTGTTATGAGCACGGTTAAAAATTTTTTACTTCCTTGTTTAGGTTTACAAAAAGTCACATGATTTTTAGGATTTAATTTGGCCAGGCACTTGGATTCAGCAGAATCCTGCTGAAAAAGGCCAAATTCTGAACCAAATCGGGGATTCGTTGTTCCCTACTAGCAACTAGGGAGTGGATTGAATGAGAGACGGCAATAGGAGCAAAAGAAACCTGAATACAAAGATTAACAATAAAAAAGTAACAATAATAAAATCATACCCTTACCGAGCAATCTGGGGTCAGTGACCCCTTTGAAAGCTGTAAAGAGTCAGACGGCGGCAAATAATTTAAAACTATAAAAATCAAGACCAATTTAAAAGCTGCCAAGAACTGGCCACTCTATAACATACTAAATGTTATAATATCTTAGCCTATATTTATTGGCTGTAAAGAGTGCTTGTATTGGTCCTGTGATGGTGTATACATGTTTTGAACCACACAGTAACAAAAGATTTAACGGTTCAGGTATGGCACCTGTTAACCCAAATGCCTGGAGGTTTTCTGGATAAGGAATCTTTCTGAAATGTGTATCTCCATATCATAAATCTACTAAAAACATCATCTACACATTAATTAAACCCAATAGGATTGGTCTGCCTCCAATAAGGAATAATTATATCTTAGTTGGGATTACGTACAAGGTACTGTTTTGTTATTACAGAAAAAAAGGAAATAGGTTTCCAAATTTTGAATTATTTGGAATCTATGGGAGATAACTGTCCTGTAATTCTGAGCTTTCCAGATACGGGTTTCTGGATAACAGATCCTATACCTGTACTTGTATCCATGAATACACACAGGTTGTGTGTGTTTCAGCTGTCAGTGTCACACGTCGTGTTTTGGACATTTCTTATACAAAACAAACATTAAACAGCAGAGAGTCTACACCTCCAATTTGGTTTGCATGCACTTTTCGTGTAAAGCGTGCAAGAGTCCATCACGTGTCTAAACATACATGGAACCCCACTCTGCCAGAACATCGACAACCTCTGTGAAAGCACCACTGTAGGCAATCAGCTTGTTGTTCATAGTCTATCTATTGCCTGGCTATCCCCCGCATTCCTGAAACAGGAATTGAAAGAGATATGTAGAAGATAACGGTGAGCTATCTACAGGTCTAGATGTAATCAAGGAACAGAGACGGATTTTCAGGTAGGATAGAATAAGAAAGAACATGTTGTAAAAAACAAAGAAATAGCAACAAACTGAGAGTAATATTAAACTAGGAGTAAAAGATGGGAGTTCACATCTGTATTTGAAAGATAATCTCTCCACAGCCCAGAGTGCACACCTGTCACTTGATACAATTATGAGATATCCTCGATACCAATGCACAATCATCTTCTGCCCTTCAAAGGCGAAGCAAGGTCCCCTCTCATCTTGCTGATATAAATACACACATTCATTACTGGCCACCACAAATTGCAAGTCCTGAGAAGGATCAGACAGGGCAGAGCACCTCAGGCCACAGCCATGGGACTCCAGTTCTGTATACGGGTAATCGTTTTGTGTCAGCATATATGACTAGAAGGGAAAATGAAAAAAAGAATTAAAATCAGTTAAGAGAATATGTATACAGTCCAGAGATGATCTGAAAATATTACACTGAATAACATTTTAAATAATTTTAGGTAAGGGCAATCATTTTCTTGGGGTTCAGGCATTGTAACCACTGCACTAGGGCCCAAAGGCAATACCATGAGCAGAAATTATTTGATCTTTTGCCATAGAAAAAATCCCACAAACTAGAGTCCTGCAGGGGGTCGGGCACCTGCGGTATCTTGCGGGTAGAAGTTCCGGGTGCGGGTACAGATGTCGGAGGTTCTGCGGGTTTGCGGGTCGGCCTTCGGGCCACAGGTCTTCTCAATAATTTTTACTCCTTTTTTCTGATCATGCCTACTTCCGATGAGGCCACTTCCGGTTTACAATAACAGCACTTCCTGATTCTTGATGGTCAACAGGTCGCGGGTCCGGGTTGCGGATAAGGTACTTGCGGGTCGGGTAGCAGGTCCAAGCGGGTAAGAATGTGGGTTGTGGGTCCGGATTGCAGGTTCCGGGTATGGTATAGGTTCCAAAAAATGGACCCGCGCAAGACTCTACCACAAACAGAGGTCAACGGATAATTAAAGGGATACTGTCATGGGAAAAGACATTTTTTCAAAATAAATGGGTTTTTACTATAGAGTGCTGTTTTTAGATCTACCAGGCAGCTGTTATCTTATGTTAGGGAGCTGTTATCTGGTTACCTCCCTTTTTCCCCCCAGCAGCCAAACAAAAGAACAATGGGAAGGTAACCAGATAACAGCTCCCTAACATAAGATAACAGCTGTCTGGTAGATCTAAGAACAACACTCAATAGTAAAAACCCATGTCCCACTGAGACACATTCAGTTACATTGAGAAGGAAAAACAGCAGCCTGACAAAAAGCATTTCTCTCCTAAAGTGCAGGCACAAGTCACATGACCAGGGGCAGCTGGGAAATTGACAATATGTCTAGCCCCATGTCAGATTTCAAAATTGAATATAAAAAAATCTGTTTGCTCTTTTGAGAAATGGATTTCAGTGCAGAATTCTGCTGGAGCAGCACTATTAACTGATTCATTTTGAATTTTTTTTTTCCCATGACAGTATCCCTTTAACCTCTACAAAAATGAGCAGTTTATCATAAGCTGATACTGATGCACATTGACAATAAGGCAAGGGATGGCCCTTGGTTTCTCAGAAATTTTCTGGAATAGCGAAGTGTAAAAACACAGACATAAGATATCACAGAACTTCAAATGTATTAGTATCTAGAAGACTTCTAGTGCTAAGGCTAAAGGCGCACAGAGCTAAAGCTAAAGTCTGTAATAGCATAGGGGTATACTGTATCATCAAGTTTATATAGCTGGGAAAATCCATTGGTACTTTTCTAAACAAGAAACGATGGATACATCACCACTTTATCAGTCACAAAGATTCAACCTTTTGTTTGTTTTACTCAATCAATGTTATTCTTTGAATTTAAGTTAACTCAATACCTGATGTTAATTTTTTCTTATTTTATTGAACTTGTACTTCAAATAAAAGCAGTTGTATTTATTTTTACTCTTTCCAGTCTGAAATTTGAAATGTTAAATGGTTGCTGGTTTGAGATTTATATTGGGGCTATATTCATCATGCTTGTTTTCCACAACCTGCTTTCAATTTACTGGGTGGTTGAGAGGGCGATTGGGATGCTACCAAAACAGTTTAAATTCCAAACTGGTGAGCTGCAGCATCAAAGCAAACAGGGACAAAGTCTGACTTCAGCTCAGGTCAATGTAACTTCGCTTGCCAAAAGTTGCCTCAGTATCTTTAAACTGAAAGAAAAAACACAGTGTTGTTTGTACTGCTGAGGAAAAAGCTCTCTCTTTGGAAATATAAACAACACAGTGGGGAAGATTTTACTCAAATTATAGCTGTGGTGTCCTTAAAAATTCCCAGCAGTTTGAATTTTAGCACAATTCTAACATTTTACGGACTACCAGATACATTTTCTATTTTCTTGTCAGTAACACCCAACATCAGTGTAAACTCATGCAGCTATTCGGTCGAATGTGTTTTGACTGTTTTAAACTGCTGAACACTTGTACTCCACTAAGTGTTACTGTGACCATACATGGGCAGATTCAAGCTTCCAATTTGGTTCTTTTACACTGATTCGGCAGCTTATCTGCCCGTGTCAGGCTTCCATGATCTATATCTGGACAAAAAACAGCCAAATGTCAATCAGGCAGCCTTGATTTTTCTGTCGGAACAAGAACTGCGTCACTGTAATCACATTCATTGTAATTTGATTGTTTGTCCCTAGGTTGCAATATCACCCACCAAGGTGGGTATATTGGGGAAAGACTTGCTCGTTTGAGGATATCTAGTTTCTTAACTAGATGAACTACTTAAGAAACTAGATATCTCTAGGATAATGTTTAGTGTAGTAAGGGCAGGACCCTATGCTATATTAAAACACAGAATGTAAGAGTCACTGAAACAAAAAGAAGTCCATACCCGCACATTTTCTGTGGTGACCACAAAGAGGTGAGTGCAGGGCCGGATTTACATTGTGGGCGCCCCTAGGCCCACTGCCGTTTGTTGCCCCTGTCCCTTCCCCTTTATTCGTGCAAATTTGCATTATCGGGACCCGAGCAATGGGGAAATTTAAAAAATGGTATCTCCTGCGCATCCCCAGTGCTTTTGAACCAATGTGGGTGTGGTTGGGCAGCATGCCGCCCCCCCCAAAATCCTGCTGCCCTAGGCCCAGGCCTTGGTGGCCTTTCCACAAATCCGGGCCTGGGTGAGTGGTTTTACCAGTCTGAATGCCATTCCTGTGACTGGGTAACTACCCTCCTGCAAGATCTGAGTCTTACTGTGTCTATCACGTGTTATATCGCCCTTAGTAAGAACAACACTGCCATCAACACTGCCTTCAGGGACTAAAGATATTACATATTCCAAATCAAACCAGTAAGATTTGTGATGCTCCAATTAGGTAATGATTTGCTCTTTAGGGAACTGCAAAACAATATGATCTCTTCCCATCTGGTCCGATCTGACCCCTAGTGAACATTAATTTCCCCAAACTCACATGCAATTAAGTTGAAATAGATATATATGAATCCAGTTCAACTTATTCATTAATTATTCTGTGTTGTATAACCAGAATAGGAAAGAATATTCCTGATGCAGTGCAGCGGTTATTTAGAACCCCACAAACGTACCAATTGCCATGAAGTTGAGGTTCTCATGGACTGTGATGCATGACACCACGGTGGGTTTATTGCCAGGAATGGCTGGAAAGATCCTTGTGCAAAGTGGGCTTCCACCATCTCGCTTTTCCAGGTTCCAAACCTTTACCTGGAATATATGAGAATAGAATAAACGAAAGATCATAAATAATTATTTTTAACATGTCTTAAAGGAGAAGGAAAGGCTAAAACTAAGTAAGCTTTATCAGAAAGGTCTCTATAAATACACCAGTAAACCCTCAAAGTAATGCTGCTCCTTTCTTTTGACAGAGTCCTCTGTCAAAAGAAACACAGCATTTCTTTCATTCTATTGTGTACACATGGGCTTCAGTATCAGACTTCCTGTTTGTAGCTTAAACTTCTAGGGCTTGGGCTTGAGCATGCTCAGTTTGCTCCTCTCCCCTCCCTCCCTGCTGTAATCTGAGCCCAGAGCTATGAGTGAGCAGGGAGAGACTCAGGCAGGAAGTGATGTCACACCAAGCTAATATGGCAGCTGCTATCCTAAACAAACAGAGAGAGCTCTTAACTCAGGTATGGAAAAACATTCTAAAGAATAAAAATGGCGTTCTAGCTTGCACTATTGTGGCTAATCTATTGGCAATAAACTGCTTTGGTAGCTTTCCTTCTCATTTAAAGGGCAAGTCAACCCCAAAATAAAAGATTGCCTAATCAAAGAAAACATAATTGAAAGCAAAATTCCAATATAAATTTATTTTAAAATGTTAGTGCTTACAAAGTTACATGTAAAAACAATTGAAAGCAGCATTTGCTTAACTCCTGGGTGTTACTTTTTAAACAATGTTTTAGAAGTCTTAGTTGCCCAGCAAAGACAGGTCTGATAATCAGATGCCTTGTCTTACATTGTATCAAAAGTCTGAGCCACCAAGGCAGAGCATAGAATGGGACAGATTAACACTGCTTTGAATAGCAATACATATACAAATAACTTAAAAACCATAGAAAAATTGTAAATGATGTATATTGCAAAGTTTCTTAGAATTATGTTTTCATTTATTTGGCATTTTTTTATTTTGGGATTAACTTTTCCTTTAAACACACATTTCAGTACTTGCAAGACCCAACCTAAATACTGCATATATTTCTTTGTGTGAGCATTGTCTTTAAGAAATCAAAGGACATATTGGTTGGAAAACATATATTATTATTATTATTATTATATTTACTTCTATTGTTGGCTTCATGCCTCATTTATGTTACAGGATCTCCTGCCTTGTAATACTGATTATTTGTATATAAAGCATGATTACTGATATAGCTGTAATTACTATACTAACAAACCCTATTTTGTCTATTGTTTTAGTCATGGAAAATCTATATTTTTTGTTATTATTTGTGCTAAAGAGAACAAATAGGGAAATTGGACTACTTAATTTTTGCTTCTTACAAGGTAGATAAGGCTTTAGTTCCTCACATTTTTGTGCAATCTTTTTGTTCAACCCACTGAATTAAAGCTGAATGTCTGCAGTTCAACTTCATTTAAAATTCATTGTGGTAGTGTACAGAAAAATGTGAAAAAAGTTGTCTCTGTCCAAATATTAATGGACCAAACTGTATATATCCGACGCTCCTATATCCAGTGCTCTAGACACGACAAGGAAAGACTTGCTCATGCATGTGTGCACACGTTCACATGCGAATGTATTGTCTGGGGTGAGAAGTGGTGCTGGCCTAGGGGTGCCTGATGTTTAAATTTGGACTTGGGAGTCCATTGTGCAGGGGGATTATCTGTGCATTGGAAATCTCAATTTTTTTTAACACAATCATTTCATTTCAGGGGCTCAAAAGTAATTGGACAAATTAAAAAATGACAGCCTGCAGTCTTGAACTCATGGTCATCACCAGATTCTGGGTTTCCTCCTTTTTAATGCTCTGCCAGGCCTTTACTGCAGCGGCATTCAGTTGCTGTTTGTTTGTGAGCCTTTCTGTCCGAAGTTTAGTCTTCAACAAGTGAAAAGCATGCTCAATTGGGTTCAGATCAGGTGACTGACTTGGCCAATCAAGAATATTCCACTTTTTTGCCTTAATAAACTTATGGTTTGCTTTGGCTGTATGTTTTGGGTTATTGTCCATCTGTATTATGAAACGCCTCCCAATCAACTTGACTACATTTAGCTGGATTTGAGCAGAAAGTATGTCTCTGAACACCTCAGAATTCATTCGGCTGCTTCTGTCCTGTGTCACATCATGGATAAACACTAGTGTCCCAGTGCCACAGGCAGACCACATGGGGGGGGTCGCGGGCCGCCAGTTAGACAGCCCTGCTTTGGATCATGAGCTGTTCCACGCCTTCTCCATACTGTTTTCTTGCCATCATTCTGGTAAAAGTTGATGTTTGTTTCATCTGACCAAAGAATGTTTTTCCAGAACTGTGCTGGCTTTTTTTTAGATTTTTTTTTTTTAGCAAAGTCTAAAACCAATCTAGCCTTTCTATTCTTGCAGTGCCCCCTCATGCAGCCTTCTCTTTATGGTAAACTTGGATATCGATACGCCTACCTCCTGGAGAGTGTTGTTTACTTGTTTGGCTGTTGTGAAGGGGTTTCTCTTCACCATGGAAATGATTCTGCGATCATCCACCACTGTTGTATTCTGTGGACGTCCAGGTCTTTTGCATAGATATTTATATGTAACAAAAGCACACCTGGTACAAAGGCATACATCCCAATCTGGCTATATATTGAAATCTGATTTTGATGCTCAGAGAGAATGGCGTTTTGAATGATTAGCCTATATTAAGGGAAGCTGTAGTACAACAAAAGCTGTTAAAACTAGATGTTGCTGTCTCTGGGTTTTTCATACTAGAAGAAGGTAATATATACAATATACAAACCAAAGGTAATTTACCAGTGGACTGATTCCTTCCTCATCTTCTCCAACAGAAACCAATATGTTGTGCTGCTTCAGTTGATGAAGGTGAGTTACACATAAATTGTAAGCCTGAAAAGAGGTAAGCTGCAGAGAGCGGGACAGGAACTGCTTACGTCCCTGTCCGAGTTTCAAATGAAGGGTGGGCGTGTCCTAATAGTCCCTGCCAGAAGCACAGTAGGAGGGGATAGCCAACCACAGCCCTGCAGTCACACAAGCAAAGACAGACATCAATTCCCTATCAGGTCAGCCTAGCTGCTGATTGGTTCCTATCCAATAGTGCAGTGTGATGAGAGCTGCCGGCTCCCCTGCACAGTCTGGGAAACAAGGCAGCAAGAAGTGGAACAGATAGGCGGAACTAGTAGGGTTTTCAAATTTTCAATAAATAACCACATAAAGTTGCTGTACCGTGCAAGCCAGTAAAAATGTTATAGGGCAACCCTTTTGAAAAACAACAAAAGTGGTATAAAGGTTATACCTTTATTGGCAAACTAATATATGTTCATCAGAACATTTTAGTTCCTTTTTCAAGCTGATTACAATGAAGCAGTGGTGTTCTCTGGTATATATATATATATATATATATATATATATATATATATATATATATATATATATATATATATATATATATATATATATATATATATATATATATATATCTATGTGTGACGTGTCAAAGTAATTTACAAGGGGATCTGCAAGAGACAAGCAGATAAGGTACAAGATCATATGGGTCAAACAGACTGAGTATAAATTAGGGCTGAATTATTGTAGTGTAACATAGAATCAAAGGAATTCCATATGATCTCTCAGTCCAGATCCAGACATGCTGGTATTTCTGACCTGATGCAGTCCTTTCTTAGTCTACATAATTAGCCGTAAATCCAAGGCCCAGGTTTAGACCCTATTCCAGAGAATTAAATGTCTCCATAAATTTTTATTCCCACACTTTTCGATCATTATCTGTTTTAAAATTGCCCTTAAGAACCAAAATTCTTAAATCCTTTATGGGGACTATATACAGGCCTGGACTGGGAGTCAAAATAGGCCCTGCCAATCCAAGTACACAGTGGCCCAAACAGCCCCCTACCAGCCCACTATATGGTAACTTTCTATGGAACCATAAAGCAGCCCCTCTGGCATTTGCCAGAACCCACAGATTGCCAGTCCGGGCCTGACTATATATAGGAGAGACTGGGCAAAGTCTGAGAAAGAGAAATACACACCACAGATTCACTGTAATCAATAAAAAACTGGACACCAATAGGACATCATTTCAATGGCCCTCATAATTCCATAAAGGATTTAAGAATTTTGGTTCTTAAGGGCAATTATGCACTGGCATATTCTTGTTTTTTACATAATGTCTCCTTTGAATAGGAATAATGAATTAGGCTAGAAATGTAGTACTTGGTAGGTTTTGAGCCTTGGTACAAGACCAAGGCCACCACTGGGTAT
Organism: Xenopus petersii; assembly: GCA_038501925.1. Lineage (NCBI taxonomy): Eukaryota > Metazoa > Chordata > Amphibia > Anura > Pipidae > Xenopus > Xenopus petersii. Next base: position 56,219,784 of record CM076684.1, read on the forward strand.
CAGCAGTGAGGATCTGCGCTTCTGAAGATACCACCAGACTGACTCATGATCTGGTGACGAATTAAAATACATTGTAGAAAAAATATGGAGTCCTTGGTGGGAGGCAGGGCTTGGGGGTCAGGGCTCCCGAACATAAAAGAAATGTATCTCATTACTGCTGAAGGTAGTATTCCATATTTAGAACTTGGTGTTACTGTCCAATTTTTGGATGATAGGAATTTCGCAGGCAATACTCATTTCTTCCTGTATGACAGTTTGAACTCTATTTTCGATCTTAAAAGTATCATTCAAATAACTGAGCACACTTATATATATATGTTGTATTCCGAGCTATGTAATAGTAACTCAACTGCTTTTACGGCATATATTTTGTTTTATGTTTGCTGTGTTATAAAACAATAAAATTTTACCTTTAAAAAAAAAACAAAAAATACATTCTAGAACGTATACAATCATGTACATTGTTCTACTTTATTATTTATCTGTGATATATGATATTAAAATGTACATTTGGCTTTATATATGAGTCTTTTTACCCAAACATGCTTACTAATGTTGTTTTTTTTAATATGCTGCATTAAGTAGGCATTCATGTGGAAAAGAGAGAGTGCCTTTCCCTATTATATACCTAAAATAGCACAGATGTTCATTGTTATAGTAAGTATATGAAATTATGAAAAGTCTTAAGCATGTCTATTCATGCATGTAAGCATGAATAAACTTGAACGTTTTCATCTGTACCAGATTTGTTTCTGCAGTGGTTACATGGACCACATCTTCTTTTTATAGATATTTCCTACTACCCATTAGCTTAGCTTTAACAGCAGCTCAGAGCACACAGAGCAGGTCCAGTGCCACCACCTTGCAAAAGATGTCCAAACAAGATTCAAGATAGGAAATGGTTCTGGACAATTTCGGAAGATTGGATCATTATTATTATAAGGTTGGCACCATATATAAAATATAGTGTTTCTAGTAGTATTCTTTAGTTTTTCAGTCTCTTATAAATAACAGCCTCCTTTCTACAATTTAAACAGTATATTTTTTTATTTCAGGGTGGTAACATATCCTCCATACAAATCCTGCCAAAGTAATATCCAACTACTAAGAATGACAGCAATGTCTGGTTCTAGATGAAGCTTTTGAGGCCCTTCCAAAGCATATTAGTAGAAAATGTTTACATCTTCACAGCTGCTACCAGTTCACTGACTGGGTTTATTTCACTGCATTTAAAGGAGACATATTGGATAAATGAAAAAAAAAACACGTAATTTTGTAAGCAATTATAAGAAATATATGGCGTTGCTTTTATATGGTGCTAAAAATGAATATCTTTAAAAATCACCCTTTATTGGAGCTCCCTATAGATGTTCTCTGGTCCCTGTTTCAAATGAGGGGTGGGCGTGTCCTAACAGTCCCTGCCAGAAGCACAGTAGGAGGGGGACACAGTGGCAGAACTACCGGGGGAGCAGGGGGTGCGAGCGGGCCAAGGCTCACACCCCTAAAATGCAGTCCAAAAATTGAGTATGGAGGGGGGCGGTTGACCCGGCTGCGCGTCACGCACGAGGCCCCTCTAGTTACTTACTGGGGGGACAGCCAATCACAGACCTGCAGTCACACAAGCACAGACTTCAGATCCCTATCAGGTCCTAATAGTTGCTGATTGGTTCCTGTCCTAAAGTGCAATGAGATCGGGGCTCCCCTGCACAGCCTGATAATTCAGGGAGCAGGAAGTGGAAGAGAAGGGAGGAATTATTTGGGTTTTTGCAGAAATATTCAATAAATCAGCTTGAAACACTAAATTGTAAAGCACAATTCTTCTTTATCTAAATGAGTACAACGCACTGGTACATTCTTATTTTTTTTTTTACAATTAAGTCTCCTTTAATGATGACTTCAAAACTGTGAATCATCAGATTATTGGTGTTGGCTCAGTACATTATACTCCTGCCTGTCCCACAGAGGAAATGTACTGCTAATGACCACAATATTGAGATGAAATGGCCTGTCCATTATCACCCTCCTTAACTCATTGGTCTACCACTGAGATTTGCGCCTAACCACACAATGTACACATATTCATTACAGAAGATAACGTTTAAAACCCGTTTAATTAAATTCTGAGTTAAGTATTATTTATCGTGATAATTTTCATGTTCAGGCTATTACAACATTATAGTGCCGAGGATATCTCGGAAGAGGAGGCTCCCACGTCCAGAGTCGCACACTGTCAAACCAGTCGACATGGTGAGCAGACTTCCACCTTCCCCGGGTGCCCGCACCTGCCCCTTCTCAAAAAAGACGAAACGCCTCCACTGCAAGTAAGCCGCCATCTTAACTTTTTCCAGCACATCCGCGATCACATGACACGCTACAAACCACGTGATTCACCAGGAAGCTGTCAGAATGCAAATGAACTATCCAATCAGCGATTACAGTCTGGAAAACGGGTGGACACATTGTTAATAGGTATAGGATCCTGGTGGTTTAAAGAACTGCATACCGAGTTTAGGGTATACCCAATATACAGTTAACTCTAGCGAACAAGGAGAATAAGAATCTACTTTGCTGTGTATGAATAACCTGGTCTAGATAAAAAAAAACAAAAAGGTCTAAACGAATAGAGGTCGGATTAACCGCACTGTGGTGCAATAAACAACTTGAAAGAAGTAAATACTTTAATAATAAAATCGCTGGATGAAGGCAAAATGCGGACTCTGGTCCAATTGTTGAAGTAAAAGTAGACAGTTGTAAATAAAAGAAAAAGGGCAAAACACTCTGCCCTAGTAAAAAGCCGAAATAAAAGGAAACTATATTAAATGAGAATTGAGGGTGAAAGCAAAGATCCTCCACGGTCTGTAATAATGTCTAATGTACTATATTATATATAACAACAACAATCATGTCCCCTCGCAAGCCCTTTTTTCTCCAGCTTATTTCCTTCTGAAAGACTGGAGCCCAAAACTGCACTACAAACTCAAGGTGATGCTTTCCCGGGCTAAAAATAGGCAAAATTACATTTCATCCATCAAATTAATTCCCTTTAATGCAAGAAACCACTTTATTTGTTTTGATGTCACTGCCTAGAATTACACAGCATGTTATCCTTCTCAATTAAAGATCCCTTCAACACACTACCATTTAGTGTAGAACGCAAATCAATGTTATTTATAGCAAACCACATAACCTTGCATCTATCAGTATAAACTTCGTTTGCCAGTTTGCTTCCCAGTTTTCAAATTTAGTCAAATTGCTCATAGAATAGAATAGACATTACGCTTAATGCCACCTCCAGGTCATTAATAAACAAGTTGAAAAGCAAAGGACCTAGTACAGAGCCCTGCTGTACTCCACTAACAACTCTGGTCCAATTAGAAAATGTTCAATTTACCACCAGTCTTTGTAATCTATCTTAGCCAGTTCTCTATCCAGGTACAAATATGTTCCAAGCAAAACTTCTGTATGGTAGTACTGCATCAAATACTTTAGCAAAGTCTAAGTAGTTTACATCCATTGCCACCCCAGAGTCGCGGTTCCAGCTTACCTCCTCATGAATTAGTCTGGCAAGATCTGTTGCACATAAAACCATGTTGACACAAACTATAGTATAGTGATTTGCAGTTGTTGCATCTTATACCTTAATACCACTTCAAAAAGCTTTCCTACCAGTGATATCAAGCTAACAGGCCTATAGTTTTCAGGTATTTCTTTTTTGAAAAGCACCACCACATAAGTAATTTGCCAATATCTCAGCACAATGCCAGACTCCAAGGAATCCTGAAAAATTAGGTAAAGAAGTTTGGCAACCACAGAGCTAAGCTCATTTAGTTCCCTTGGGTTAATTAAAGGTGTTTGACCAATGCATATTCCCTGGCCCCATTTCACATCATTTAGTATTTATGCAAGAGCATTTATGTACAATAACAGGGGTTTTAGTTACAAAGTTGAGAACGTAGGAGTGACAAGCCACCATACTACATCAAGGTAAACCCCATACGTGGTCCCTAACTGTTTACCTCTGGTCATTTGTCATAGGCTGACACCTCCCTGCATAGTAGCTTTTATTGGAATAAGCGCTTCCTGCCCAAAAGACTGGTTTCAAAGAACTCAATTTTCATCACTAGTTTTTAAAAAGAGAGGCTGCCAAAACACTGGTTCCACAGGTTTAGTCCTCCCCCACTTGTGGCTTTTAAGAGAGAGACTGCCCAGACCTCAACCCATTTTTAAAGGCACCAGACCAACGTTTGGGTGTGGGGGTGCTACAGCCACACTGAAGTTTGGCCACCCTTCCTACAGAGCAATTCTGCTAAAGAAAAACAATACAGTGAAAAAGGGGGGTTGCCGGAGCACTCCAAGGCTATGTAAAATAGTGAAGTTCGATGGAAGTGTGACGGATCTGGACAAATTAGCTACAAACATATCAAAGAAATGGGTTTGATCAATCCACCCATTCATTATCCCATTGATTATTTCCCTGCTCTTACCATCCATCTGACATCACTCTGATTATAAGGGTTCCACCCCTTCTTTATTTTCTAAAACTATTTACATTTTTAAAAAATAGATTTTATATTAAGTTTACGCATCACTACAATACCCTTCTCCTTCCCGATTTTACATGCTTTATTGTACCTGATAAAAGTTTTGCTGTCCCAGCTAACTTGAATGCATTGAAAGCACATTTTGTTTCATACCATCTTCAACACAAACACTTCTAGCAAACAATAAATGTTTTGCTTCGTAAGGTTTCTTGCTTACTTGGGGTATATACAAACATGTATATTTAGTAAGCAGCATTTCAGACATTCCATTCTCGTTCTGTGTTTAACCCTGTGAAAAGCCTTTCCCAGTTAATATATTGCAGGATTGCACATCTTAAATGTAGAGTTTAAGTTACTCCATTATAGAAGAGATGAATTTGGTATTAGTAGTAGCTACCAGATACAAAATGGTCTTTCCTAGTAGGTTCTTGAACTAGCTGAAATAAAAAGTTATTTAGAATATTTACAAACCTGCTCACTTTTTCTGACTTGGCAACCCCATTACTCCAGTTAATTTAAGTCACACATGATAACTTGACTTAGTTCTGAAGCTGCCTCCATTTGTAATAATAGCTGGATATTCTCCTTACTTATGCTGGGAAGCTTGAAGCATACACAAGTGATACTATTCTTCATAACCATTAGCCCATTCCTTGTAAATTTAATAGTACTGGCATTTAGACATGCATGCTGCATGTTTTTGAAGGACAAGACAAGAATACATTTTTCAACATGTATTTTAGTTTAATATTATATTAAACGGATAAACCGTATGTCCTACTTCACAGTTTTGTAATTTATTTCAATTTACAAAAACAAAATACATAACTTTAATATTTTAATAGATTGCTGAAAATAGGGCAGCGCAGTGCCTCACCTTCATTTTTGCAGCCACATGTTTAATGTAGCTAGTTGGGGAAAAAATAAATCTGTTAGACTTGGGAAGTGTTATATTAAGGGTTGGTTCAGTGTTAAATGAGTAAAGAAGACAATTTCTGTTCATCACATCAATATATTGCTACAGTCCTATTTCCTGTAATGCCAAAGCAAATATCTTATAGGTCATGCATTGTCTCAGCAATGGAGAGGAATGCTACAGAGTGATGATAGTCACTGAAAACAATTAAACTGCACCCAGCACGTCATCTTTTCCAAGCCCTGGATGTTATGCCTCCAATGAAGCTGCATACTTTGTTGTATTGTATCTGAGATTTTTAAATGCATGAAACACATGATGCAAATGATGAAATTATGCCAGCAGTAAAGGATTAAGCACCAAAATAGCAGTATTAGCACCACAATTAGGCTTCCAGTTATATTCATTACAAGAACAAATCTTCATTCCACAGTCAGGGATCTAAAACATATGACTAATAAGGAAAGGTTTGCCTTCTATTACCAGAAGACTGCAGAGTATGTCAGAGTCCTTCATTCAGTGAATGGGCTGAAAATGTATTGATAAAGGATTCTTGCTGAAATGCATCTAATGTTGCAGTTTGAGTGTAAGGCAATTAATGTGCATTATTACTAGATATCTAGCAATACTAGATTTTGTACAAAAGTATGTTTTGTAGTTTGTTACAGAGGAGAGACCTATTTCAAACTATATGATCACCTGCAGAGAACAGGTAAGGAGAATAAAGCCTGTCAGTGATAGAAATGAGATATTATATTTCTTTACCAGAAGTGATATGAAATATAAATTACTTTTTTTCCCTCTTCATTCCAGTGCTCACTCACATTCATTTCTCCATCCATATGGCTGTAACATTATAGAAAAACTACATGCTTACACTAAGAAGCAAGTTTGGTTACAGTGCTGCTTTTTTGTAGCAGTAATTTTTTCACTACTTCAGGCAGAATGGGGATTTCCAGTGTTAATCTGAAATGGTTTCACTTGGGATTGAAATGGTAAGAGAACATGGTATTTTCTTGGCACAAATCAAGTTCTACAGGTCCTGTTGGAGTAAGAAAATGGAACCCTAAAACCATCCACCCCCTCTTCCCTTTGTGTATAGTCCTTCCATGGTCCTGAGGGGTGTCTGGAAATGTGGATGGTTCAGTCCACCCAATTCAGTCCGCTTTCTTTGGTAGACGGCCCATCTTGGTTTGTATATTCCGCAGAAAGAAAAATATGATTGTAACAGCTAAGCAGGTAATCTCAGCTGCCCAAAATGCTGTGTCCCAACCATAGTGTTTGGCAACTGTGCTAAATGGGAGTCCTGCTAGGAAGCCACCAACTGCATGAGGAGATAAAGAAAGGAAATTAGTTTAACTCGAGTGCCACACTTAACAGTGTGATAAAAAAACAAAAAAAAAAACACAATCAGCATTTGATGATGTTAGGGGGTTATTTTTGAAAGACCGATTTTTAGAGGTTTGTGAGATTTTTTTTTATACCTCAAATGAACTCACAACTTGAATATTTTCTGATTTAAGAAAAAACTCAGATCATTGAATTTGGGGTCAAAGAACCCTAAAACTCAAGTTTTTGTTTAACCCGAAAATTTGCGTTTTGACTGAAAAAATACCATTGGAAACGCAAATTTTTCAGGTAACAATCAACTAAGTCTTTGATAAATAACCCCCTTAGTGTAAAGTCCCCAAAACAAATATAAAACTTCTGTGGCATCTGCTCAATGCATCTGCAGACAAGCCAAATCTGTGTCTGTGTCAGAGGCACAGCAGAGTGAATGGAAGTGGAATGGAAGCTTCCCTCTGCTTGCTTTTTCTCCATCTCACCCAATTACTTGTTACGTAACCTCAAATATAAATCAGTTGTCAATGTTCTGATTTGTTACTTTGTGAATTATAGTTGGAAAAAAACCCCCAAAAAACAATTCAGGCTGAATGTGAGGCTTCGATTTTATCATAACTGCATAGCTCTGTTCAGACCTTTCCTATTCATCTTTCATTGTGTCTTCTAATGTGAAAGCTGCAGTAAAAACTAAAACAAATCGCTTTTTAATGTATTTAAATTTAGGGCTATTTATGACAATATTCTATCTTCTAGTTTGCTGTGGTTCTCTTTGAGAGTAATAAGAACTAAGGCAACACCCCCTCTTAATTAAAGGGGACTCTATCCAGCAATCCTACCCTCCATTATGAACACCAGGTGCCAAGGACTGGTAGACTTACCATTTGCAGAGAGGGCCACAATAGCATGTGATGTCCCACAGAAATTGGAAGGGGCACTCTCATTGGCAATGACTCCAAACAGTGCAATAGGTCCATATGAAGAAAATCCAAATGCAGCTCCCAATATCAAGATCCAGACCTGTGTTTTTGGCGGGAGATAGATCAATTATTATAACTACAAATGTAAAGGTGTGCACAGGACGGTATTCTGAGATGACACATGATCCACTCAAACCATGGTCATGTCAGTAAGCCCTGTAATCCCTGTCTCTTTCACAACCTACAAATCACACTTTTCCCATTTTTGGGCCACCCCAAAGGAGCCTGACTGTAGAACCCCATGTACTTCCCTGAAGGTGGACTTGTCGAGGAGTTATGGTTCAATATCTTCTATTAGTAGCAATTTAACTGCTATTTTGGGGTCAGGATGATTTACCCCCCAGTCCCAATAAGGGTGTCTTCCTGATTATTCAATTGTTGAGCTTTTGTATTTCTACAAAGGTTTCAATTTCTATTTATTTTTGACTATTTTTCTAATTTTTCATGTCTCCCTGGAGCAGCTCTGATAAGCGAGGGTGTCACCGACTGTTCTAATTTGATCCAATTCTTATCTTTGGCCATGCGGAGTATAATTGCACAAAGTTCACAAACAATTGCCTGTAGAACACAGGCCTTCCTATATTCACCGACTTCCAGCTCTAAAATAGTGCTGCACTGTGTTGGCCTGCAAGGCATAACATTTTGATAATCCCTTATATAACCATATTTTGCATCAAGATTATAATTACATTTAGAAAGAATAACTGGTTTCTAAAAAATAAAAAAAAAATTCCAAGATTGGTTTACTTAAGTGACTCATCCAATGTGCAGCCACTTATCTAGGCCCAACTAAGCCTGGCAATTGATAGCACAGAATACAGAGCCTGGGTGGAGGAAAGAAGTTAGAAGCTAAGGAAAAAAGAGTAACGGAGTGTAGTCTATATACTGTCTAAGTGTAGTCTGTATGTACCATTAACACCGACATAAGATTTACTTGCAGAATACAATTACTGTGGATTGCCTATTCATTACTACAGGCCAGCCTTAAAATGGATCTTAGTGTGCTTTCATTTGTGTTTTATTATGGTAATTCTAACAAGGGCTAGTATAGCTATTAATCTTGCAATGGTTAAAACTATAGAATGTGTTTAAAGGGAAAGCAGAGACAGAAACCTCTTGTTCGGTGAAACCAGCCATTTCTGCAAGAGGATGGAGAGCAAAAGACCAAATCCCTTCAACCTGATAGCAAGAAGAAAAAAAAGAGAGTAGACAGTGAAGATTTCAAGACAAATAGCAAATAATCTATGTGTACCAGACAACTTACAATTCAGGGATACCTACAATAAATGTATGTTGCATCTATTTCATTTAAATAAATTACAATCACTGAAGACTTTCAAGCTGTATTTTTTAGATGTGCCACTGATGTGGTGGCCTGGTAACCCTTACATAGGCAGAAGATATTTTAAAAAACACCAAAAAAAAAAAAAAAATCCATAACCAATACACGTATTACCTTTGAAGATCCTGCAGTGACAGTAACACGAAACAAGTACAGAGATACAGCCATTCCAGCCATCATAGAGAGGAGGAGACCATGGCGAGGATTACCATGATTTCTCAATCCCATCTAAAAATTCAACAAGTTGGATTTAAGAACTTTGCTAGAAAAACTCTCACATTTTATTGATGTTAAGAATAAAATACATTTTTCTAACTTGTTGCCTGGGGTTAATAATTATATTCACTAGGGGATGCCGAACACATTGGCATCCCCCGTGGATATCACTTTAATACTTACACCTTACCACATGTGGCATTTCTTCCACCAACACTTTATAAATGCTAATCAGTTTAAACCTGTCACAGGAAGACAGGAAGTAATATGTTCTGCCAGTCACCGCACACAGGCGGATTTTGGTCAGAAAATGCAAACATGAGCAGTTTGGTATAGAAAACACCACATTTTTCCATAGGACTAAAGGAAAAATACTGTTGGAGAAAAAGGTTTTCCCAAAGTGTAAATGCCACAAATAAGTTCTAAAATTTCTTAGATAGGCAAAAGCCATAATAGGACTGGAAGGCAAAAATAATAATAATTATCCATTAGAATTTAAAATATTGCCACAGATATGCACACCATGAAATACTTGAAATGATACCCGTGGAAATATATTTTACTTCCCCTTTTATGTTCCTTCCCTATAATGCTTAAACCAACTAGCTTACTCCTTAATCATTTCTTACCTTAGCTACAGCTCGATCAGACAACAATCCAGCTGCAATACTGCCCACCAAGCCGCCAACCTCCAGTGCGCTCATGTATGAGCTACCTATAATCAAGAGAACAGTTAAAATAAGTTAAGATTTAGGACCACACATGACAAAAAGTAATTGGGAAACTGGATGTGGCCATACTGCTCTACTGCTTGTCTTGAAAAGTGCAGTTTCACATGATCCTACAGAGGCAGTTCTGGGTTGCAAGGAGAAACATATCGGCTTTAAAGAGACAACACCTTGATACGTAGCAGGACAAATACTCCTGCCTCCACAAGACTGACAAGGATATCCAAAGATTTAACAGGAGAAAACCTATTTTTTCAAAAATTTCTCCAATATCCAGTTCTTGTCTAAGGTCTGGAATGCAAGATAAACAATGTACTACTCACTGAATAAACTTCTATAAAACTCTGTTTGTTGCCTAAAGATGTTCTGGCTATATGGCTTACAGTGTAAGGGTAAGGACACACGGGGAGATTCGTGAGGCAACTTCGGGTGACTTCAGAAGTGTTGCGAGTGCCATCACACTGGCGTTTTTTCATTATAGCCGGCAGGAAGGTAGGGGAAGGCAGTTCAGGGAGATTGTCGCCCCAAAGAAGAGGTGATTTGTCGCCGGGGTGATTAATCTCCCAGTGTGCTATTACCCTATGGAAATCCAGCAGCTGTCTGATGGCTGAGGATATCCATTACACTAGAAATCCAGTCACTCCTGTGAGACTCTATATTACCATATATGCCACAATTACACAAACATTAAAGGCAATATATAGCAGAACTGTGCTGCTTTCACTCTGGGATCAGCTTGGTTTTTGGAGAAATGTTAAATAAATCAGCCCAAGTCACAAGTTCTTAAAAAATATTCCTTCCATATTTCAGAGACTATAATACACTAGTGCATTCTTGTTCTTTTACACAATTTGTCCCCTTTAATATGAAGAGGACAGTTAGCAACTCATCCCTTGAGAGCAAGTTAACTTATGAGTTACCAAGTTCCTCTTTTTTTTTTTTTGTTTCTTAAAGTACTATTTACACTTGGCGATAGTTTCAGCTTTGGCTATTACACGTACAGGGAGGTACAATGAGGTGACTAGTTCCTTTACCTATCAGGGCAGATTGTCCTTTGTCCTGAATAAGAAAAAGCTGTCCCCAGTCTGTACAGCAGGTTTTTACTCCAAATACCACTAGGTATCCAGCACACAGCAGCCAGAGGTATGGGGATAGCAAGAACTCCTTCAGTGTTGTTTCATCACCTGACTGGGAAGCTAGGGGGAAAAAAAAGGAAATGTTTGATAATTATGTAACATGCATATAAGATGGTGCTCGGGATGAATTTATACAGTATTCAAAAATAATTTAAAAAAATACAGGATTACTTATGTAAGCATTCAAAAAGTAATTTAACGCACAGTACACACAGTAGATACTCTCCACATTATAAAAAAAAGCAGTGTTGTTTATTTGCAGGCTGTACATTTCAGAATCCAGGCACTGTTTTGAGAATCCAAACTGAATTCAAACACTTAAAATCACGTTACTTTAAAGCTCTGGACAACCGAGTTTTTTGCTTATAATCGATCCAATTCTTTTTAGCTTTTCTCAAATTTTAATATGCATGGTAAGGGTTTAGATTTATATGTAAAGTATTTTGTGAAGGCCTCTTTATTCTGTGAAATCCAAAAATGATAGATTTGGTGCATCCCAACTTTCCAAGTTATTCTCTGGAAAATAAATATTAGATCCTTGTCATCAAGTAGTTGTAAAAATGACCTTGGATCTAAAATCATCAGTCTGGATTTGTTCCTGGTTCTTTAGCATTGGGGATGAAACCACAAAGAAACCAAAGATCATTATAAATGGCAGGGAGTTTTAGAGAGATACTGACACCAAAAATCTAACCTTTTTTACATCTACCATAAAATTGACTTTGCACGCTTCTTATAATTTTGCCATAAAGTATTTGCCCAGTGCTGTTAAATTACCTATCTTACTCCCTGTTATCGCCTATGAGGGGGCTGCCATATTTGTGGAGGAGGCAGGAGTCCGTTAGCATCAGCATGACCTATAGGTAACTTTTAATGTTCATTCATATTTTAAAAAGTAGTTTTTTAGTGTCAGTATCACTTTAAGGAAAGAGTACTTTTGAATTCCCTTAATGATGCGGTAAGTGCAAAAATATGCTCCTCAATTCTTTTGAAAAAAAAAACTATTTGGCATGATTCACACGGTGTCAGGAATAGAGTCTTTACAAATATTTATTTCAAAGCCCATGTGGAATGTGCCAGACACTACAAGCATGACCCAACTCTTCATGGAATGGAATGGAGCAATTAAACCATGAGCAAAGACTATCAAATTTTAGTGTTGCTTTCTCTGAAGAAAAGGTGCATGAGTAGGAACAGGATACTCTTTATAAATATGTTAGAATACACTATAGAGCCAAAAGGTCCCAACAGTTTGTACTTGAGAACCACATTCAAGTAGAAAGTCTTGGAATGTCAATATAATGTGAACACATTTCCTAGTGGTTGCGAAATGTCGACTATGGTTGGTTGTTTCCTAGCCCCATTTAGCTTGTCAGCAGTCTCTGTTTGGTAGAAAACTTCAAGACTTGCCTTCAAGTCAGGCCTGTAAAAAATAGCACCAGCTTCGATGCCACTGGGAGGAACACACCGACTTGGTTTTAAAAACTCCAGTCTAGAAATAGAAGTAAAGCTGTAATGAAACTTACACTCAAACCCCCAGTGGCTTAACACATGTCATGCCTGATGGGAGCTGATTGAAACAGTCACTCACACTTCCTTTTAAAAACACTTCCTTTTATCAAAACATGTGAAAAAGGTGCAACCATATATCAAAGCCATGAATGGAATGTGCTGTAGCAGGATGTACTTGCATAGGCACTTCTTATTAGTGGTGCCTTTCCATCTGAAAATATATAAAGACAAAGCAACATCCAAGATGGTGGCAACGAAACATGTTGTTTACAAGCCACTGAAAAAATGAAATAAACAGTCCAAGGGTTTTAAAGTAAATACTTACAGCTGACCATGGTGGGTGCACACGCCCCAGACCTTCAGCAGAAGGAGTTTGCACCAGAAATCATCATTGCAGGCTGGCAAATATCGGACCTGGTTGAAAACCAGGAGCCATAACCGTTCCGTTTACAAGCCGGTGGTTGAGGATTATTATTCTTATTTATATAGTGCCAACATATTCTGCAGTGCTTTAGGGCATGTACACAAGGCACTGCGGAGGGGAGTGCTGGACGAAATGCATTCAATTCTCTTTTCTGGGACTGTACTCACATAAGCACTGAACACAGATGAAACGCAAAATGATGCCTTTAAAACTAACAGCAGGGAACGCAGGTCAAAGCACCCATGTGTACGAGCCCTTACAGATATACCCCTTTAGTATTCTGTGTCTGAGAAGCTTGAAGACAGCCCTGCAAAAAGGTTGAGGTGCTAGATAACACAATCAATATTTTTAAAACAAAAAAAACCCTAATATACATTAGCAAAATAAAAAGGCCTTATGCTAAAAAGATATTCTGCCTGGTTTAGTAAATAAAAACGAATATCTATACAATTTAAAGCCAGACTGGGGTAGGGTTCCATACCTTTAGATACTTCCAGTTCCATCATGCCTTTTGAGCACAATTCACATATCTTGAACCTGTATAAAGGCCTCCACTGTTTAAACTTGTGTTATGGGACCCCTAAAAATGTTGTACTGGGTATTCGGGGACACAATTTGCCACATCGGAGATAGCCTATAATAATTGGCAGTCCCTTCTCCCTACACAATTTGATTCAACCAATATGTGAAGGGTCTGAATACTTGATGTATACTTTGGCTTATACTTAAAGGCCAAGTCAACCCCAAAATAAAAAATTGGCAAAAACATAATTCTAAGCAATTTTCCAATATACATCTATTAAAAATGTTCAATGCTTTTAAAGTTAATCACAGAAACAATTGCTATCGAAAGCAGCATTTGCTTAACTCATGCTTGTTACATTTTAAATGTTGCAAAAGCCTTAGTTCCCCAGCAAGGACAGGTCTGTTAATCAGCTGCCTTGTCTTACATTGTATCAACAGTCGGATCCACCAGGGCTTCTGCTTTCAATTCATATACGAATAACTTAAAAACAGAAAATCTGTAATAAATGTTGCAAAGTTGCTTAGAATCAGGTTTTCTTTAATTACGCAACAAATCTTTGGGTTGACATTCCCTTTAAGAATACCCACAAACAACTTTTTTTGTACAAAATTCTTTGAATAAGCATATAAACAATAATAATTGGGGAAAAAAATATTTAAGTATTGTTTGTAATCCATCAACAGCTAAAATATCAGAATAGTTTAGCAAGACACTTATAACTGCAGCAGCCATTCAACTGGAAAATTATATATTTATTAATCACCACTTACCTTGTTTTGCTTTTTTGGGCCCAGGTTCTATGTTTTTCAGCCCCACATCAGAAGGCTCATTCTTGATCAGTATAAGACAAAAAACCGAGGCTCCCACACAGATCAGGCCAGAAAAGGACAAGGTGGATCTCCAACTGTAACTGGCAGCTACCAAAGTGGCAATGATGGGGCCAAGACTGCCTGCCAAATTCATACTAGTCGAGAGCACTGCCCACCAAGTGCCAAATTGGGAGGGTTCAAACCACTGAAAAATATGAATGCCATTCATATTACGTGCCTTATAGCTAATGAACTTTCTCAGCTTGATCTCTACACACACACACACCGTCAGTTTTTTTTTTTTTTTAACTTTACTTTTTGCACAAAACTAAATCAATGCAATGGTTCATTCTTGTGCAATAGTGGATTGTAATACTGTGTTATTGCTATATTACATACCCTTCACTATAAATAGACTTTTAGACTGTAAGCCCTACGGGGTAGGGTCCTCCATCCTTTTGTCTCCTTAACACTGAGCACTTAATCTGTATTGTGATTATATTTTATATTTATGTGAATTGTATTTCTATTCTATATTCTTATTGTTACTTATTATTGCAGTGAACTTCTAAATGTATTGTTTTGCTATGAAGTGTTTGCCCTCAAGAAGCGCTATACAAATAAAAATATACATACAAATAGGAAGCAATATGAAGGGCATAGATTTAGACTCTGAAATTCTACATGGATCCCAATCTGGTCAGCAGTGTTATAGGTTAGATAAATGAAAGAGAGAACACCCAAACAGCAGCATTCAGTCTCACAGTAGGAAGAAAGCATTCCTAAGTAAAAATAGCAACTGAACTGCATCTTGGATAAAATACAGTTACTATATTTTATATATAAGTATATATATATATTTATATAATAAATATATATTTTTTAAAGTCTTTCAACCCATTTACAGTCATCGACACCACTCCGTGTAGACTGAATATTTTATTAATAAAGCCCTTTAATAATAAAATATTAAGTTTTATAATCACTATTTCGCATTGAGTGGATTGTATACGTGAGCCCTTTGTACCAGACTCCGGACCGTAGAGGAATCTTTTCGCAAAGAGCAGAGACGCTGCTCTAACCTACCCCCCTTCCGGCAGAGACTGCCCATTGACGCCCATTGATTGTACACGTTCTGGCATTAATGCTCTATAAAGCTTTATCTTTCAGATATTCTAATATCGGATGTCTCTACCTCTACGTGCGGTATCAACCGCGATAGGCCATTCAACAAGAGGATATCTTGTGAGTAGATCCAGCTATCTTTGAATACATTCTGAAAAGAGCATACTACACTATCTGCTGTATTTTTACATCTAGGTATCAGGAAAAACACGTATCATTCCCAAGCGCACTGAACACTATATACTTATTTAACTTTTGACTGTGGACCAGTGGATCCACAATTTTCCTCGGTGCTGCTGATTTTCACTAAATTGGGACCTTGCGCAGAGCTCGCACCTGACTGCTGTTGATTACTAAAGCAACAGATAGTTAAGTGGCATATTAAAGAATCTTCTCAAACTGGAATATATGTTTAAGTAAATATTGCCCTTTTACATCTCTTATCTTTAACCACCATTTCTTGATGGTCTCTGTGCTGCCTCAGAGATCAACTGACCAGAAATACTACAACTCTAACTGTAACAGGAAGAAGTGTGGAAGCAAAATACAGAACTGTTTGTTAATTGGCTCATGTGACCTAACAAGTATAGCTTGTCTGGTTTGTTTGGGTGCAGCCTGAATCCATGATCCCAGGGGGCGGCCCTTATTTTTTTAAATGGCAATTTTTATTTTTTTTTACCATTACCCAATGGAACATAATGCTAAAAAAGTATTATAATGAAAATGGTTTCTTTACATAAATGAAGCAGGGTTTTACATATGAGCTGTTCAATGCAGTATATTTTTAGAGAGACCTACATTGTTTGGAGGTATAGTTTTCCTTTAATCATTGGCAAATGTGTTTTAGATGTATATAATCCCTTTAACTATCTAGCTGAAATTGTGCTTTCTGCAATGCCTGTTCTCATAATGACAGTGCCTTCTGGGCCGAGTTGACAAGATATTACTTTTAAACAAGACCAAGTCACTCATCACATTTATTATGAGGTAACGTTTATTGTAATATTATGAATGGGTCAGATGATTATATCTACTGTTCCTGCATGGGTGGACCTGATAATCAAAGTCAACTAATTAAGTCAATAGAAAGCTCAAATCCATTATGTCTAAATTCTGTGGTACGGAGGGTCAGAATTTTTCTGGTCTTTAGTATAGGGCAGATAATGGAAGCCAGCGTTGACCACTCTTTTTTTTCCCCCCAAACCATACCCACTTTAAACCACACAATTTTATCACAGGAAATGTTATGTCAAGACCCACTTTAATGATGTTAGCACACCAAAAAAAAAAAAACAAATGGTTGGTGCTCACTGCAGGGATATTACATGTGAAAAATATTTATGTCATATAATTATATACCCTTAAAGGGGAATTAAATCTAAAATTGAATAAGGCTAGAAATTATGAATTTTGTATACTAAACAAACATGAACCTACTGCACCACAAGCCTAATCAAACAAATGATTTATGCTTTCAAAGTTGGCCTCAGGTGGACAGCATGACACACGCAGTGCCAGCATAGGGCAAGCATACAGGCAGAGTTGGAAGTAGGGGAACCACTCAGTACATACTGTACAATGACTGTGCTACTCCTACAGGCTATATGCCATACAGACTTTGTGAACTTTGTGTGAACATGATAGGGTATTACAAGTGTGAACAATGCAGGGCTTTTACAGCCTGAATCTGAGGTGGGAACAATGCAGGGGCCAGTTGATTTTAGTTCCAATACCTCTTGAAGCTAACAAAAAAGTAAGCAATCAAAGCAGCCAGACTTTAATGGAGGGCCAGACAATGAGGAGGGAGCTCCAGTTGGACAGCACTGCATTATGGTATTTCCTGAAAGACCAAGTACATTTTAATATAGAAAATATAGCCTATTCGCACGTTCTAACAAAAGCTTCCTTTCACATTACTCCAAAAACTATTTTAAGGACAGCATTAACAGGAAAACTTTCCCTGTATGAAAGGAAACACTGTCCCTGTATGAAAGGAAGCTCTGTGAGTTAAGGGAAGCTCTGTGAGTTAAGTCACATGAGGAACATTAAGAATATTGGGGGTTGAATGTTACCATTCCCATCCTTCTGCCATATTCATAGAAGGTGCAAAAATTGAAATGTGAAATTCAGTCTATTGACTTAAAGGAGAATTCAACCCATTTGTAAAAAAACGAGTACCCCCCACCCCAGGTAGACCTTCCTCCCCCCAGGCTAACTCCCCCCCCCCGGGGAAATGCCCCATACTTTATACTTACCCTCGGCACAGATTCTGCCAGTGGAGATCGGTATTTCGGCACATGCGCAGTTTGCGACAACTGCGCATGCGTGAAATTACACGGAAATTGCAGATCTTGGCTAACCGAGGACCCAGAAGATGGATGTGTGGAACTCCGCTGGCAGAATCTGCGCCGAGGGGCAAGTATAAAGTATGAGGCATTTCCCTGGAGGGGGGGGCACTCGGTTTTTTACAAATGGGTTGATTCTCCTTTAAGCAGCATTTTCACAAAATGTACTAAGGTACTTTTCATACCCAGGCAGTGGAAATGCTTAGTTGCTGTCCTCTTCTATCAACACAGCATACAGAGGCTGAAAGCATAGCAGCCACTCCTTGCTCATACCAGATGACAAATAAAATAGACAAATCTAGCCTTTGAAATGTTTCATAATACCTAGAGCCAAGGGAAGTCTCAGACATTTCTACAATTCATTTTTAGAGGTGTTTTTCTGTAAAAAGTCTTGCTTTGCTGCATAAAAATTAATATGGGTAGCAAGAAATCATAGCACTAGAGTGGTTTACCTGCAACCTTATTTTGTCTTAAACATACATTAATGCAATATATGATAATATACTTTACTTACCTTACGCAGGACTTTTCCACATGGTGGCCAACCGAGTCCTTGAGCCAGTCCATTAAAAAACCAGAGAATGGCAAAAACAGATACACTGGAACTCCAGGAAAATACTACGTTTACCAGACCCACCAAGCAAAGGCCAGAGGAAAACAGCCATCGAGCACTCATCTGATCAGACAGAACTCCACTAATAAACTTACTGATGGCATATGCTGCAGACTGGCTGCTGGTGATGAGACCTGCAGTGATTAAACAATCATAGTATTACAATGTGTAAAGAATGAGGTTGATGGCTTTTGTAGCGTGTTGCAGGATTGCTGCTTTTTCTTCCTTTAAAAAGCCAATACAAGCTAAACTCTTTGGTGGGCAATTTCTTAGGCCAGTAACACCGAAACAAAGACTTATTTTAAAATCCCCTAAAATTACTCTAAACAGTCCCCAGATTAAAGGAACAGTAATATCAAAAAATGTAAGTGTATCAAAGTAAGTAAAATATAATGTAATGTTGCCCTAGTTTTCTTCAGAAAGACTATTCTAGTTTATATAAATAAGCTGCTGTGTAGCCAGGAGCCAGCCATTTAAAGGAGAAAAGGCACAAGTTAAATAGCAGATACCAGATAAGCCAAGTAAAATACCATTGCATTCTATACAGTTTATCTGTTATCGGCTATGTAACTTGTGCCTTGTCTCCTTTATTCCAGCTTGAATGGCTGCACCCATGGCTTTTACTTTAAAACACTTTCATTTGTTGGTGTTACTGTTCCTTTAAACTACCTTTCTCCCTCCGTTTAGTCGTATTTATTTATTTTTTTATTACAAGAAGCTGAACTTTAGCCATGTTCTTTTCTAGTGTGAAGCTCCACCCCCTGAACTCTCATATGTCCTCTATGAAGAGCTCAAAGAGGTGCCTTCTGGCAGGTCATATTTCTATTGGAAAAGAGGCAGTGATCATACACAATTTTAAGGTCTTCATAGCTAGAGTGAGAGGAGAGCTCAGGGGGCAGAACTTCACACTAGACAAGGAAGTTAGGCGCATTGCTGAAGCAATAAAATGTACCATCTGCCATTGTCCAGTCATTGGATTCCAAGAAATGTTTTGTTTGTAGGTGCTGGATGAGCAGAACGTTTTGTGCTATTAGCCTGAATCTTGCAGAATCCAAATAATCCATGACACAATTCTCCTCTAAAACTTGTCAATAAATGACAAAAGTTACGGATTTGTGATGGAATTTCTAAGTGAATTAAAACTATCCCAACACACTTTAGACATTCTCTCTGTTTTATCAGACATGTAGCTATCAGTTTGAAATTGACTACTGCTCAAGATCAAATCTGGATGAAACCGTGACACTGCACATACTCTAAACATCTAAAGCAGTGATCCCCAACCAGTAGATCGTGAGCAACATGTTGCTCTCCAACCCCTTGGATGTTGCTCAAAGCAGGTGCTTATTTTTGAATTTCAGGCTTGGAGGCAAGTTTTCGCTGCATAAAAACCAGGTGTACTGCCAAACAGAGCCTCAATGTAGATTGAAAATCCACATGTTCTTGGCACCCCAAGAACATCTTTTCATGCTATTGTTGCTCCCCAACTCCTCCTACTCTTACTTCTGAATGTTGCTCATGGGTTCAAAAGGTTGGGGATCCCTGATCTAAAGGATCCATTATCCAAACCAAAATTTCTGTCACTGACAGCTTTTCAAGTCGACTTTTAACTCTTTGCAGACAATTTTGACATAATACATTTTGATTTATCCCTTTAAGAGCAGCAAGCTATGTTAAAGTGCTATGTGACCTTTAGATTATATATAACAGTTTGTTGTCAATGGGAAGGGGCAACATCTCTACAGGTGTTTAAGGGTTAGTTCATATTAAAGTGGTAGACTCAAACATGGTATTTTATTGTATAGTAATATTATTGTGATATCCAATGATCAGGCTACATTTGTTAAAGGGGAACTATCACGAAATTTTAATATAAGTTTCAGCATACTGAAATAAGAAACTTTCTAAATACAATCAATTAAAAATTCAAGTTTATCTTTACTATTCCTCTCTCAGCATCCGTTTCTCTTCATTCTGTCTTCATGCAGCAGTTGGGTGTCAGAGGAATGATCCAATAGATTTATAGAGGGGCTCCTTTTGTCTAGAAGATGTATTAGAGCTCACTCTATTAAAATCACCAGACATTATGTCTCTATACATGCACAATTTGTGCAAAAGGCAGTTATTTTGATTGAATTCGTTTGTACCGGGATCAGTATTTGAGTGAGCTCTAATACATCTGCTAGGAAAGAAAGCCCCCTATAATATATATTGGATCTGTCAGTGATTATCTGACACCCAACTGCTGCATGAAGACAGAATGAGAAGAAACAGGTGCTGAGAAAGGAAGTGAATATAAACTTGATTATTTCAGAAACAAAGCAAAATGTTTAATTGAATGTATTTAGAAAGTTTCTTACTTCAGTATGAGGAAGCTTATATTAAATTTCCATTTTCACTATAGTTCCCTTTTAATGTAATTTACCTCAGGTTACCATTAGACCAATTTTCACACTTAGTACTTTTTAAGGTTTGACTAATAATGCATTTTGTGTTTAGTATGCTTTCATACAGACACTAGGCCATGCCAGCAGATACACTCTCTCATGAACCCAATTGTGCAACTTCTCTGTCACCTTCACCTACAGGAAAGTACAGTAATTCAAACTGCTTTGCCAGCATTTCATGCAGCCTGTCATACAGGCACATACCAGAGGCATGATAAGTGAGGTACATCTGTATGCTCTTAACTAAAATAGTTACATTGAATCTAATCACTTCAGTTTGACTCAGCAGCTATGATATTCTGATCCTGGTCTGCTCACCCACTTGTTGCAAAGACACATCTCACTCACACATGAGCAAGTTTCATCTGATTTGACTAATTTCATCTGGATCAGGCAACACAATTATTTTATGCAACCCTAGTTTAGATCTGGGCACACATTGATTCGGCCTGTTAAGTTTGTCTATGCACTAAATACAGCAATATTTTTATACAGTGTTATAGTGTCAATTACTCCATACACAGATCCACTGAACATAGGACACTCTGATTGCCCTGGTCAGTTGTGGCTTTGTGAGCATGAAATAATCAGTTTGTGTTTGACCAACTAAAGGGCCAAGTACATAAATGAGTATAGCTTTTGCCAGCAACAATTGCTTGGCACTGGAAGATACATAGAACCTTCCTGGTTATCTGTGAAGCCAGCCCAAAAGCAAAGGGATTTGCTGCTTCTGATGCACTGTGCAAAATAACAAGAGTAATGGCACACAAATGCTTTTGCCTATTAAATGTTCTGATGCAATCTGCAAAAAGCCTAAAGCTGGACATACATGGGGAGATCTGCTCGTTTGGTGACGTCGCCAAATAAGCAGATATCTCCCACATATGCCCACCTTGAGGGCACCTTGATATTGTGTTGATCTAATCACGAGCCCTAGGGTCCAATGATCGGATCACAACGAGAAGAATAGAGACAGTCAGATCAAGGACTGCATCAACGATGTGGTCATCAATCAGACTGGATTTTTTAGACCCGCCCGATTAAAATCTGTCTGATTTTCAGCAATATATCGATTGGGGAAGCCTGTCGGAGGGAACCATACACTGCTCAATAAACTGCTGACTTAATCTGTTGGCAACTGATAGCGGTCCATCTAAGGGGGCCTTAAGGCTTTGGGTCAACTATCGTGATTTTTGTGTCTTGTTGTTAGCCTAAAGGTGGCCATACTCATGCAGATTTAAGCCGATGATGAAGGTCCTTTAGACAGCTTTTCTGCCCGTGTACAGGGAGTTCCGACAGGCTGTCGCCACCGGTAATTTGCCAAAAATCGGGGCAGATATTGATCGCCTTGTTTGTTTTCCCCCTGGGATTGAGGGCCGCATCAGCGCCTATTTTCATCATTGTAATACGACAGTATGGCCCTAGGGCCGAACAATTAGATTAGCACAATATTGCCCTGCCTGTGGTTGGGGGCATATCAGGGAAAAGTCTGCTCTTTTGGTGACTTTGTAGTTTATGGTGACAATATAGTTTATGGCCACCTTGAGCCTGCTAGGATGTAATCATTGATGCCATTGTGTCTCACTTTCTGGTCCAACCCATAACTGATTACAGTCGATCATCTCTTGGTAGGTAAGTCCTTTTATGACATTAGCTTAAATAAAGATGAAAGCATCTGACGTAAACAATATCTTCAACTCCAAGGCTAGTTACAAAGAAACAATACAAAATTTATCAACAAGTACACAAAACAAGAGCAAACAGAAAGATTCCAATACCACACCTTTTTCCGTTTGATATATATATATATATATATATATATATATATATATATATATATATATATATATATATATATATATATATTCACCTGGATTGTATGTCACTAAAATGCATATATTAAGGTAGTGTACTTGGGCTCTGGGCTCTGAATGACTTGTTGTGTGTGTGTGTATGCATGTGCCCCACAACTGCTGTACCCAGCAGGAGTTTACAATTATACAGTTCAGATAAACACCAAATCCATCAAAAAGTATTCCTGAACCAAATTCCAATCCTAATTTGTGTATGCAAATGAGAACCCCCCTCCCTAAAGTACATACAGGAAAAAAATTACCTTCAGTTGTTCAAGTGTCATGTGACTAAAGGTGGCCATATACAGGCAGATAAATTTATCTGCCCGAGAATGGGGGCTTTCTACGGGTCTTCCTGTTAGATATCTGGCCACGATTTCTATCGGGAAGGTCTCATTTTTCGCCAACCGACCTGTCTAAGCCATTGCACCTCGTAGTAATCTGATCGTTGGCACTAGGGCCGAATGTTCGGATTACCCTGATTTAGTCCTGCCGTTGGTGGGCGTATTGGGGAAAGATCCTATCATTTGGCGATGTCGCCAGACGAGCGGATCTCTTCATATATGGCCAGGTTTAGCTAGGCTTTGGCTGAATCTCAAACCAAAGCCAAGTTTGGGGCATGTCTAACTAAAAGCAGTATCTGATAATTTACATTCTCTGTTCTCCTGGTTCTGACTCCTGAAACAATGTAGCAGAAGCATCTGATTAAAAGACCACCATAAAAACAGACTTTTGTTTCATTGTTTTAAGAGTCAGGCCCAGCGAACAGAAATATATCAAGAAATACTTTCAATAAATTGAATTCACAAAGAAAGCTAAAGGAAACATATTTTGCCAAGTTGCCTAAAAGTACATTTTCCTTTATTATGCAAAAAAACCAAAAACACACACACACACATTTGGGGGGGGGGGGGGGATGCTTTAAATATTAATTTAAATAAGTACATAAAGGTTGGAAATATGATGCTTTTCATGCAAGCTAGTGAATACACCATCATAGAGGTTATGCACAGAAACCACTTACCTAGATCATCTTTATCCAGTTTTATTTCCTGCATCACAGATGGCATGACAAAGGAGAAGGTCTTCCGATTGAAGTAATAAAGGGTGTATCCCACAAACATTGCAGAAAATATAACTGTACGGTAGTAGCCATAACTCTGTCCCTGCGCTGCCATCTTGCCTTGCACCAGCTTGGAGACCCTAGATGACAGAGGTTGAGCCAAGTACAGAGTGGGCACGTCGTGAAATTTTAAAGCAAGTAAAACTCTTACTGGAATGTGTATATATAGATCTGACCAGCTCAAAAATGCCAAGCCTCTCCCCAGTCAGGAAAGAAGCCACTGTGCAGGTCACTTTGCTAGTTAAACAGCCTAGAATGAGGGGGAGGGAGTTGGGCAGGGACAAACAAGGGGCAGGACTTTACAAGTGTCTTTGCTGAGCAGGTAAGTTTGCTCCCTGTTTGCAGTCACAGTTACTAAGAGAGAATGATTAACAATCAGTTGTCACACGTACAAGATATCTAACAGGTTCAGCAATGGAAAGTCAGTGTTCATTAAAACCAACAGGATCTCTGACAAAACTCACCTAACCATGTCATACCCAAAAGCTGTATCTGCATTGTCCCCTATGAATCTAAACCTTTTACATTAAAATCAAACATACTACAGCTATATGAGCAAATTCAATCATAGACTTAGTTTCTCTCCCTGATGTGTCTGTAGTTGACGTCAATTGTGGAGGTGGGGCCAAGTCCCGACAGACTGTGGATAAAGGTCTTTGAGACTGTAAGCTCTGTTGAGCAGTGTGTGCTTTACCTCTTGTATCAGTTTTGTATGTAATGTATATGCTTGATGTGTACAGCCTTCTATTGTACAGTGCTGCAGGATATGCTGGTGTTTTATAAACAGGTGTTAATAATAATAATAAATAATAATAATAATAATAATAATAATAATACAAGCCGTGCCCCAGTATGTCTGAACAAAGCCCAGTCCCCATGCTAGAAGCTTGGAAAAATCTGGGCAAATGGTCTGGTTAGCTGGTCCCACTGTTGTTTAAAACACCTGCTCAGTCCAACCACAGAATAGAACTTGATGAACAGGTTTCAGAGCCCATTCCACAGTTATTTTGCTTGAAAGAATTAATGATTGGACATGCAATGAAAGATACAGCAACTAACACGGTGATGTCTTGTCATATAAACCTTGTTTGTCGGTCTAAGATTGTTTAAGACATAGTATGTGCACAGCTCTTGAAGCCAATGCACTTTGCAAGGTCATGTGGACAAAACAAACCAGATAAGCAGCATCTGTTGCTAAATTATTGCTAACCCCCATATATATGGAAAACACATAAACCTTGCAAATGTATGCATAACAAAAAAAAAAAGTTCTGCATGTTCATATACATTTATAGATTATGTCTAACTAGTAAAAAGTCTGATTTATATTCTATATACACTGACATTGCATCAACCTGTCTGCGAACACCCAAGGAGCAGAAATGAAAATGTATGAATTTTAAATAAGAAGACCATTTGTTTGGTGGAGAAAACGCATTGTATTCCACTAGCCTATGGTTCACATATCTGGACTGCAGCCTTGCACCTGTACATGGTCAAAGTCTAAAAACTAGAATGAGGCAGAAATGGAAAACAAATAATTGAAAAATAAAAATGGAGACCAATTGCAAAGTTGCTATAAATAGGACATTCTATAACATACTAAAAGTTAAATTAAATGTGAAGCACCTTTAATTCTCTGAACACCAACACATTGACTGTGTATAACTTTTCCATGTTCACAAGTAGTCATTACATGGAATATATTATACAGTGAAGATGCATGAAGAAAGACTAATATGTTTAATGCTCATTCAAAGAAAACATAAAAAAACAATTGGCTGGGGAAGACCTATAATATTTATTACCTTGTGTGTGGATCTCCTCTGTTCAGTCAGCTTCATGTAGGATCCCCCTCTCTCATCTGTAATGAGAAAAAGTCACAAATAAGTTAGGCTAAATATAACACATGCTGAGCTTCCGTATTCCACAGGCTAACTGGCAGGCAGCGTTGCCAAAATAGCAAAGGGCAAGTGTGAAATTAAATATCAGTACTTAACCCTGTGTGTGAAAGGCATATGGTTGTTGTTTTTTTGTTTTTTGTTTTTTAAATGCCAGGTTAATGCAACAGCAACAAATATGAACAGTAATGAATGTATATTGAAAAGTCAAGATATAATGCAATATACAAAAATTAACTGAATGGAGAAAGCCTTGACTAACTAGTCAGTCATAACTCTTCCTCGCCATTCTGCTCAGACAGCATTCTGCTACTGTATTTTGCTTTTATTACTTCTATGGAAAAGTTTAAATGTATTTCTTTTGCAAGTCTGAAATGATTGTTATTTTCCGGCCATACATACACACAGACAGTATGACCAGTTTTTAATAGGTAGTGATTAAGGTCCCTCTCGTTTCAAGGGAAGCTCTGCACCACCTACAGAAAGAAGAGGAAATTCAAGCCCCAGAATCTGTCACCTCACCAAGAAACAAGGTGGATGGGGGGGGGGGGGGTATGCATTGAACTGTGAGTCTAAGAATTGTTCCCTTAAAATCAGAGATAAACTTCCATGGTTTCCTTTCAATCAGTGGAATTAGTTATGTCTGTGTTATAAAATATATTTTTGGATGTTTTTGTGCTAGCATATCAGATAAAGGAACAGTAACACCAAAAAATTAAAGCGTTTTAAAGTAATGAAAATATCATGTAGTGTTGCCCTGCACTGGTAAAACTTCACTAGTAATACTGATAGTTCATATAAAAAAGCTGCTGTGTAGCAATGGCGGAAATTGAAAAAAAGATATATGGCATAACAGATAACACCATTATGTTCTACAGAGTTTATCTGCTGTGTAACCTGATCCTTTTGTCCTTTGAATGGCTGCCCCCATTGATACACAGCAGCTTATTTATATAAACAATAGTAGTGTTTCTGAAGCAAACAAACCAGTTTTACCAGTGCAGGGCAATACGGCATGATATTTGTATTACTTTAAAACACATACATTTTTTGATGTTACTGTTCCTTTAAAGTAGTAGTATTTGTCAGAAGGATTAAGGGCCACTTCCTTCTATTTAGCCAAAGTGCCCCTTGGCACTGCAGTTATCAGTTTTTCACAAGATAATTCTGTAAGTGCATTTTAATAACCAATAACTATTTGTTTGTGTCAATCCACACTTCAAGCATAGCACTCTAAAAAATTGTCCTTCAAAGAATATGTTTCTTTAATATGTATAATTTTAGTTTGATATTTATGTTGAACATACTGGTCAATTGTTACATACAACATGTTTTAATATGATATATGACTCATCTGTTAATTATGCAATGCTATATGCTACAAGATGTACATGACTAAAACATTACGATACTTTCTTGTCTGTAACAAATGACAACCCATTTTCTTTTTCTTTTGGAAAAATAATAAAAATTTATTGAAACAAAAAAAAAAGTATATGTTTCTGTGCTTACCGTTTACTACTCATAGAGCTTAGCACAGATGGTTGTTAGGGTGTTATTTTGTTATGTTATATCGTGGGAGCACAGAACTGTGAATTGACAGCTGCTGCCGGCCCTTAGCTCAACCCATACAGTTTGCCTTTCTGTGATCTAATAGGGACACTGCAATAAGGTTCAAGTGGCAATCAACAGGGGGTCAAAAGTCATTCAACATTCCACATACCTAAAAGAGGAAAAACATGTTTTTACAGTATTTTGCAGTAATTTAGACAAATATAGGGTAGCAGGTCACATCTACACTTGTACCAGTAATACTGGCCAAGTTGGAACTTGGGTGGGTGGGTGTTGAAGGGGGATGATAGATGAAAAGAGGATGTTCAAGTGTGTTGAGTTCTGCGTGGCTGGGAAGTAAGGCGGGGCTCCCCATGCTGTTCATAAGTATGATTATTTCCCTGCCCAGCAGTTTGGGACTGTCTGACAATTCCTATCTACAGCAGTAAATGAAGGGAGAATTTCACTGCAGTCAGGTTTCTTATAAAAACAGTACACATTTTCAAATTAAAGTACGTTTATTTTTCATTAAAGAAAGTAAAAATTTGATTTCATTTTTTTTGCCTTTACATGCCCTTTAAGTTATAACGATCCAAATTACAAAAATCCCCAGGTCCCAAGAATTCTGGATAATAGGTTACATACCTGTATATTGAAAACATTTTTTTTTTCCCAAACAAAAATCCCCAGGTCCCAAGAATTCTGGATAATAGGTTACATACCTGTATATTGAAAACATTTTTTTTTTCCCACAGCCTACCTATTTACCCAGTTTTTATTTTTAAATACATTTTAAATTCCTTTAAAGGGGTTGTTCACCTTTAAATTAACTTTTAGTATTAACTTTTAGAGAGATATTCTAAGACAATTTGCAAATGGTTTCATTTTTCATTATGTGTTTAAATTATTTAGTATTTTCTTCAACAGCTCCCCAGTTTGATTGCTAGGGTCCAAATTACCCTAGCAACCATGAATTAATTTGAAAGAGAGACAGGAATATGAATAGGAGAGGGCCCAAATAGAAAGTGGATTAATATAAAGCAGTAATAACATTACAGCCTTACAGAACATTTGTTTTGTAGATGGGTCAGTGACCCCAATCTGAAAGCTGGCAAGAGTCAAAAGAAGAAGGCTTCTTTATAAAAATATAAAATAAAAAAAAGAATGAAGGCCAGTTGAAAAGTTTCTAGAATTAGCCATTCTATAACATACTAAATTTAAAGGGGTGGTTCACCTTTAAGTTAGATTTATCTTCAAACTAGAATGGAACATAAGTTATGCCTCAGGCCAATAAATTTGTGTTTATATGCAATAGATAGAGTACCTGCCACTGTTTGCGCTACTTCAAAGTTCAATATATTTGGAGCCCTAGGCACAATATTGGTTAAAGGGAGGGGACTGTTACAATCAAAGCACATTCTGTCCAACCTGCCTTTTGAGAACAACAATAACAACTGCTTGTACTTATCTGTATAAAGGTCCAAATCTGTAGATGTTCAAGCAGAAAATTGACAAGCACAGCACTGTATCAAAGGGCACTTAGAGAACAACTGCAGCTGCATATGCATTCGTGCACAACCAATAAGCATGTTCTAATACTAACACACACAGGATCACTCTGACTGCAAATAACTCGGGAGATTTAGAAGATTGTTGTCAGTGCTGAAAAGAAACTCACATTTTACATATTTTTAGTGGTAACCATCATTGATGCTTGATAATAAATATTGGTACATGAAACATTGACCTCCAAAGTTTCTGATATATTAAAATAGCTTAGTTCTTTTTCCAGGTTTAAACATGTGCCAGTCGAGAGAAGAGGCGGGAGCAACACACAAATGTGTATAACTCAGACTCAACCATTAACCTTAAAGGGCCCTTAGGGTAGGACTACACGGGCGTTTTCTGTATGCCAGTGTAGTCCTACCCTAATACAAATATGTTTAATGTGTTTAACGTGATTGAGGAGCAGGTTTAAGCACAAGCCAATTCATTACATAGTATCCTGCATGCTACTAGCATTTGTATCTAGGTTTCATTGCCCTTTTACAAGAACAACATGCTTGAATGGCATGCTACAAGGTAGAAAATGAAAGCAAAGCCGATTGGTCTCCATGTAGAATTGCACTGGAGCAATTTAGCCCCTATATTTGTGCAGCTATTGATTCTTCAGCATGCATTTTTTAATCTAAACACATCAAAGGACCCTGTGTACAATGATCTAACCTACCCACCCTAAGAAGACGATTATCATGTTTAAAGGGGTTGTTCACCTTTTAGTGTAAGGCTAAGGCCACACTAGGCGATAGCGCCGCGATTTGACTCGCGGCGACTTTTCGCCGCGACTTTTAATCCGCAATCGCTGGGGAAACTTTTGCGCTGGCGTCTATGGGGAATCGCGGCGTAAAAACACACGCGGCGATCTTTTTTCTATTGTCGCTCGAAATCGCCTAGCGAGGCAATTTCAAGCGGCGCTATCGCCTAGTGTGGCCCTAGCCTAATGTAGAGAGTGATATTTGCACTTGGTTTTCATTTTTTATTATTTGTCTTTTTTTTTGGCTATTTAACTTTTTATTCGGCAGCTCTCCAGATCCAGTAACATGCACTGAATTAGAGACTGAAACATGAACAGGAGAGGGCCTGAAGAGAAAGTGGAGTAATAAAAACTAGTCATAACAATACTCTGTAGCCCTACATAGCATTTATTTCTAAGATGGGATCAGTGACCCCCATTTGAAAGCTTGAAAAACTCAAAAACTGTAAAAAAATAAATAAAAGGCAATTGAAAAGTTCCTTAGAATTAACATACTAACAGTTAACTTAAAGGTGAACCACCCATTAAAGCATCAACAAGTAGGGTTTTCCAGGGGAAAAAATATGGCCCAGGTGCCAACCCTATCAATAAGAGAATCACATTTTAAAAATGTTTGCGCTGCCATTATTATAAAAAAATACAAGTGGGTGTAATATACAGTTTATCACAATTGTTTTCACCTTAAGTATAAATTTGTGTGGTTCCTTAGCAAATAATAAAAAATCAAACATCAAGCTATTTTAATACCTTTAACCCCACCCCTTTATTAATAATAACAATAATAATTAAAAATAACAATTACCTGACCCAAAACTTCACTAGAAGGGTCCAGGCTTTTAAGTCAGAGAAGGGGCAAGTATTTCACCCCCCACCTACTGCATTACCTTTTGATGCGCTACGGGTGCCCCTAACAATGCTGTACCTCAAAAGAGACTTAAACAGGTGGTTCACCTTCAAGGCAACTTAAGGGGCATGTTCACTAACATTGGAGATAAATATCTGGAGAGATTTCTGGAGATGTTGCCCATAGCAACCAATCAGATCTTTGCTTTTGTTTTCTAACTTGGCTGTGGCTGTTTAAATCTAATTGCTGATTGGTTGCCATGGGCAACATCTCCAGAAATCTCTCCATATATTTATCTCCAATGTTAGTAAACATGCCCCTTATGGTATGTTATAGAATGGCCAATGCTTTTCAATTGGTTTTCATTATTTATTTATTTTTTTACAGTTTTATAGTTACTTGCCTTTTTCTTCTGACTCTTTGCAGCTTTCAAATGGGCGTCGCTGACTCCCTTCTAAAAAGCAAATGCTCTAAGGCTACAAATGTATTGCTACGGTTACTTGATATTCCTGATCCTTCTATTCAGCTCCTCTCCTATTCCAGTGTCTTATTTATAAAAATGCATGGTTGCTAGGGGAATCTCCACCCTAGCAATCAGATAGCTTAAAATGCAAATTGAAGAGCTGCTGTATAAAAAACAAAATAATTTAAAAAAACACAAATAATAAAAAATGAAAACCAATTGCAAATTGTCTCACAATATCACTCTCTATGTCATACTAAAAGTTATCTCAAAGGTGAACAACCCCTTTAACTAAAAATGCAAAAAAGGTGACACACACTGCGGGATAGCCAATCATACTGCTGCAAGAATAGGCCATTCTGAAAATGTCAGCACTTCATGTCCAGCAGTTTAAGCCTTCGTTTCCCTCATACAACGAGCAAAGTGCTGCCAATTACACACGCCCCACCCTACACTGTCTCTCCTGCCAATGATTATCGGAATTCGTGTGGGTCCCGCCTACACTATCTCCGCCCCCACAGAAGAGTCAATGGCCATAGGCTGCTTGCTGTCTCTTCCATTATTAACGATAAGCCACAGCTATCAGTCAGGACGGAGCAGGAGCTAAATTGAACAATTGATCCCAATGTCAACCCGTATAATTATTACCACTGAGTAAATACACATGTAATCTCACTGCATTTCACTTGCCGTCTGGCCTACCGCCCAAACATCCCGCGTTTAGCGATTTTCTTTACCACAGCCCGCAGTCCCGGTACTCCGTTAAGACCCAGCGCCTTGACTTCTGATGGACCGCTATTCCCGACGTAACTAATCTCATCTCGCGCGATTATGGGGGTCACGGATACCCGTATATAGGCGCAGTGACGCCACTTTTTTTCCCACTTCGAGGAAGTGAAGAGTTGCGCTTGCCATAAATGAGCAATTTGTTGTTTTCTAACTAAAACTAATATTTATTCTCCCACTCTTTTTTTATGGGTGCCATTAGCTGTCACTGAAGTATTTAATTAGATATAAAGTTTTTTTTTCTATTCACAGCTTCTATTTGAGCCAAGGCAGATAAAGAGAGCAATAAAAACATTGTCATGTTGGTTTCCAGCAATACCCCCACCACCAAAGCCTCTAGTCTCGATATTTAAATGTGTATGAATGTGAGAATATTTTATTAAAGGGAACCACAGACAAATCTAATAATCTGAGTTTTTTTTATACCTTTGTGCTAAATTTTAAACGTTTAGTGAAGTAGAACAGGCTCAGGAAGACTCCAATATAGATGTGTTAGCCTCTAGTTAGGGTTGCCACCTTTTCTGGAAAAAAATACCGGCCTTCCTATAATCACAAATACCTCTTAAGGAAGTAAGGGGTGCTGTAATTCCCAAGATAACTGACTGTATGCCACTACAAAGAATATAACCACAGGAGTCTTGTGCTGCTGGAGACGAGGGTTGATCTAGCTTTTGTAGGGCTCCATATCTACAAAAACAACCTGCTGCCCTCCTGGTAGAGTCCTGTGAGGAACCAATTAGTTAAACCCGACCCAAAACCCGGACCCTGTCTGAAGTGCTGTCATTGTTAACCAAAAGTGACATCATTGGAAGTAGGCGTGATCAGAAAAAGAAAAAACTCGCTATTGAGAAGACCCGCGACCCAACCCGCAAACCTGGTGAACCACTGACCCGCGTCTATACCCACTCCCGGTTTTTGCGGGTAACTGACCCGCTGCAGGACTCTACCTCCAGGTGTTATAAAACTACAACTCCCAGACTGCATAATAACATGAGTTGTCAGAGGATGTTGAATATTGTCATTCACGCACTGGAGTCTGCATGTTGAACAGTTCTGATGAAAATGTACTAATTGGGTTGTACATCTCATGCACAGGAGAAATAAGACTGTGGGGTACAACATACATTTCTGTACTATGCATACAGCTGCCATGTGGCTTGCACCCTCTACAGACTGCTTTAAACATGATAGCATAGGTGATGTGAGAAAAGCAGGTCTGAACTGACATATAAAGTAGGCACTGGCAGCTCTGGGAGGGAAGTCACTCTATGCAAAACTGTTGATACATTAGTGGATACATTTCTTATCTTTCAGCAGAATCAGTAAAGTTTCATTAAAGGCAGCTTGTAGGATTCTACAAAATCTGATCCCCGTTAATAAAGATGGCGTATTTTGTATCACACATCTACATGTATTTCAATGAGGAAAAAAAGACTTCAGGCTTCATCAGATTTCTCTGCGTTTATAGATGCAGCATGCAGTGTTCGCATCAGGCAGGCATGTTGTGTGGGATGGCATGTAGGTTACTTATAAGATTTTTGTATCAATCCTGTTATACAGTATTTTGACCACACTGGAGATAGCCACCTGTAAGCAAAAGATAGCGGAGATAAATATGGATACTGAGATCCTGGAGGACAAAATGGAGTGACTCCAAACCCCGTAGAAACAGAGCGACATTATGTGTGGCAGGGGACCTTCTCCCCCATCGAAAGGGTCTTGATTATCCTTTTCTGTGGCCTGTGCAAATGTAGACACCAGGTGCTCTAGAGCAGGGCTGTCCGACTGGCGGCCTGCGACCCCCCTTGTGTGCCCCCCACATGAAAGTCTGCCTGCTGTGTCTGCTTACCATGTGTAACCTTTAAAAGGTATCACTACAGAGATTAACTGGCCCCTGCATTATTTAAACCTAAAATTCACAATGTAACCCCCTTTATTGTTCACACTTGTAACACCTCTATTGTTCACACCCTAAAGCCCTGTACTCTTTACACCTGAGACCCAGACTGAAACTGCCCACATTGTTCACCTGTTACTCATACAAAATGCTGGAGGGGCACCAGCATTGTCACTGTATGTAGCACAGTATGAAGTGCTCATCTTAGACTTGTCCTAAAAGGTTTCCCTGTCTCCTGCACGGTTCTACCTTCCCTATGCTCCCTGTGTGTGCCACACTCTGCTTGCCCAGTGCTGCCTGTGTGTGCCATTCTCTGCTTGCCCAGTGCTTCTTGTGTGTGCCATACTCTGCTTGCCCAGTGCTTCTTGTGTGTGCCAAACTCTGCTTGCCCAGTGCTGCTTGTGTGTGCCAAACTCTTGCTTTCCCAGTGCTTCTTGTGTGTGCCATACTCTGCTTGCCCCCTGCTGCTTGTGCGTGCCATACTCTGCTTGCCCAGTGCTGCTTCTGTATGACATTCTCTGCTTTCCCAGTGCTTCTTGTGTGTGACATTCTCTGCTTTACCAGCGCTTCTTGTGTGTGCCATACTCTGCTTGCGCAGTGCTACTTGGGTGTGCCACACTCTGCTTGCCCAGTGCTGCCTGTGTGTGCCAAACTCTGCTTGCCCAGTGCTGCTTGTGCGTGCCATACTCTGCTTGCCCAGTGCTGCTTCTGTATGACATTCTCTGCTTTCCCAGTGCTTCTTGTGTGTGACATTCTCTGCTTTACCAGCGCTTCTTGTGTGTGCCATACTCTGCTTGCGCAGTGCTACTTGGGTGTGCCATTATCTGCTTGCAGTGCCGGCCAAGTCGACCAGGCGCCCAAGGCAACCTGGCCGACTACAGTGCTCCCAATCGTTCGCACATGCGCAGAAGAGAACGTGTGACTGCGCATGCGCGGAAGTGCCGAGCCTGCATGAGTGCGCATGTGTGAAAGCGCCGGTGCCACGCAAATGCGCATGCGCAGAAGAGCGCACAATCGTCATTGAGCAGGAACTGCAGCCACAAATGGGTCCGAACTAAGGGAAAGCATCAAAAGAGGTACGTGCCTGGTGCCCCTCTGCCTTTGCGCCCTAGGCAAGTGCCTCTTCTGCCTACCCCTAGTTCCGGCCCTGGCTGCTTGGGTGTGTCATTCTCTGCCTGCCCAGTGCTGCTTGTGTGTGACATTCTCTGCTTTCCCAGTGCATCTTGTGTGTACCATACTCTGCTTGGGTGTGCCATTCTCTGCTTGCCCAGTGCTGTTTGTGTGTGCCATACTGTGCTTGCCCAGTGCTGCTTGGGTGTGCCAAACTCTGCTTGCTCAGTGCTGCTTGGGGTGCCATTCTCTGCTTGCCCAGTGCTGATTGGGTGTGCCATTCTCTGCTTGCTGTACAGTAACTGAGGGATGTAAGCCTGGAAGGGGTTTGTTCTGGGGCTTTGTTAGCATTTGGAAATTGTTGTTAGGGGCCCCTAATTTAATCATGTGTTGGGGGTTTGTTGTGTTATCCACAGGGGAGGAGAAGGCATATGGATTTAAGGGTATGTTTTAACATGACTTCAATTTTTCACATATGAATGATTAGGGATATCCCTGCAGTGAGCGCCAACCATTTGGTTTTTCGGTGTGTTACCAACGTTACTTTGGACATGCTCTTAAAAGTTCTTGTGGTAATGTGGGTGTGGTTTACAGTGGTGTGGTTTAAAAGTGGGAAGAGTCAACACTGGCTTCCATTATCGGCCCTCCACCACGTAGGCAGATGCTCAGTTACAGCCCGTAGGTGCTTTTCCCTTGGTTAAAACAGGGAGTGACTTGCAACGGTCAAAGACTTTCCGAGAGCAGCCCACATGATGGTGGCTGTGCTGGTCATGAAGGGAGGAGATGCTGGGGTCCAGAGAGCAATAGTGGCCCCTGCGTGTGGAATCCTTCCCCTAATAAAGAAAGGGAAATTGATGGAGAGAGGCAAGTGGACAGGTGTCCCCAAGGCTGAATCATTCCTTGTAACCTCGGATGAAGAAAACCTGCAGCCCAGTCTAGACACCTCCAATGCTTACAAGGAGCCCAAGCTACTCGAGACACCAGACACCATTGAGCAGGATACCCCAGTGAGAGTTGCTCTATTCATGCCTCAGAGGAGGAAATGTCTGCAACAGTTGTGGGTTCCATAGAGGGCCCGCACCCCACAGAGTGGCGGATATGACAGTGACTATTTACTCTGTCCTTGCTGAACTACCCCAGCTCTGGTCATAGACTGGGGTAGATTCTCTTTTGGCTGACTAGGGCCCAAAGTGCCAGTGGCCCTTACTTTCAGGGATCCCCCCCCCTTTCAGAGGACACAGCTGGCAAGGAGTTGACCCTTCTCATGGAGAATGATGATGGGAAGTCAGGGTCAGAAGGCACCGAACAAATTTGGTGTGAGTGCCAGAGCACGATAGCCAGCAAACCGGTGAGGTCATTGAACTCCAGAGTGCCCCCATCCTGGGGCCGTTGTAGGAGTGGCATTCTCTTTAGGTTTTTAAGGAGGATAGCTACCAAATTCTCCATGAGTGCTATCCCTGGGTTCACTAGGAGTAATATAGTGCATATTACCCCTAGTGAACACAGGAATAGCACTCATGTAGCTGAGCTCTACCATTATGAGTGGGGAAAGATATCCCTTGCAGGGGAGAAGAATTTGATAGCAATCCTCCTTAAACCTGAAGAGGATGCCACTCCTGAAACTGGCCCAGGATGGAAGAGTCCCAGTGTGAGTGTCCATGCTGTGCAGTGCACAAAAGCATAATAAGCTTCTGACATTGTGTGCATTCGCTCATTAATGCAAATGCGTGTGCCTCAACATAGCTGCTCAAACTGGGACCTCCCTCCTGGTACGGGTGTCCTAGCTCTGGCGGGAGTCAAATTAAAAAAAAAACAAACTACTGTTACCCTCAACCGGAGTGTGGGTTCTATTAACCCGCACCTTTGGTTGGGGAAAATATTTTCGCCCAACAGGTGCCCTTTAAGTAAACAAAACTAGGTTTCCTTCTGCCTTTATCTGTTTTTTCCCATTCCCAGTGTCTTTCTTACCTCCTACCTAACACTTGTGTAGAAATTATCCCTGAGCATGGAACAAGCATAACTTAACAGAGGTATCTTTTGAAGTTTGAATTTCAGCAGACGAGTTTCAAAATTTCGAAACCCCCTTCGTTATGTCTGAATTTGAGGGGCATTCAATCCCACGACTATATATAGAAGTTGATTTTGCATGAGCCAAATGTAAATTAGGGTTTATTCTATATTGGAGATGTTGCAAAATCTCACAAAAATCAAAACTAAACACAAAAAACCCTTTGTGTATGACAAATAACATTACAGTTTCCCATTCTTAATTGAAGACCAGCAATCTGAGGTATGACTATCTCAAACTGTGACATGACACATTGTATGCAATTTATGGGGCAGATTTATTACGGTTCAAATGGTAAATTTGGATTAAATTTTTTGAGTTGGATTTTTGGTCAAAACTCGAGTTGGGAAAAATCCAAACTCGATTTTGTGAGTTATTATATCTCGACCCAGGGAACAGCTAAAATTTGATAGTACGCCACCTAAAACCTGCCGAGTTCATGTAGAAGTCAATGGCAGAGAGGCAGAGTCTTTCTGACATTCAAGTTTTTTAGAGGAAAAACTCAATTCGAGTTCCGTTCAAATTCAATTCAAGTGTTGGTAATATTTGTTAAAATTCTAGACATTTTAGAGTTTTAGGATCATTCAAGTTAAAAAAAAAAAAAAAAACTATACACGACCTTTGATAAATATGTCCCAGATTTGGATATGGTAATTCAAAATGTTGACATGATATGGGATTTTCCTGTCTCACTGTATTAATCCTTTTGGGGATAGAGGATATGGGATTGCCATACAATAATGGCAACTTATAGAATACAGGTATGGGATCCCTTATCCAGAAAGCTCTGGAGTACAGGAATGCCAGATGCAACATAATCCACTTGAAGCAAATAATTCTAATTCCTAAACATGATTTCCTTTTTATGTGCAATAAACTGCACTTTGTACTAAATTCTTATTAAACTGCATGTATCCATATCGGTGGCATAACACTCCTGTTACGTTTATTTCATGTATAAATGATTTTTAGTGAAATCCAAATTAGAGGATCCTAACAGATGCTATAACTGTCTCTGATAGCGCACCTGGCTTTTCCTGGGTGCTGTACCCCAGAGATGTGTTGGCTAGGGCTAGTAGACAATAATAAAAATAGTGCTCTTACAGTATATGCAAGAAAGCTAATGATGATGTGGTGTGTAGTAAAAAAAAATCAGAGCACCCTAGCTTGTAATAACGATGTAATATAAATGGTATATTACTGCATCGGATGCCACCCCACACCTTCAAAAACCACACACACTCTCTCTCACACAAGAGGCAGGTTTCAGAAATATAAAATAATTTATTATTTTCCGATGTTTAGCACAGCCATGGAATGACAGTCTGATTGCAAAGAACTGGACCCATTTAACTTTAGGTACTGAACTTGAGGGCTTGTTCACTGTTGCAACTAATGGGAATGCAGGGAATTTTTTTCTCATACAGTTTTTTTTTTCTACTATTTCATGATTTGCATGTTCCTCAACCAAACTTTCTGGCTGCAGAAATCGTAGGCAGTCCGTTGCTCACAGAAAATAAAATACACAAAGATCACAGAATGTCAAATGATGTTTTGTTCACAAAAAATTAAAATGGAGTTCCCCTTTAAAACACCCAAAATAACTTTTGAATGTAATTCAGTTTTTATCAAAATAAATGTTAAATCAGGGATATTAACGCTACTTTTTTTGTAAAAATTTTACATACATCTGAATAAGTGAAAAAGCAATTATCTATTCATCTGCTCTGACTCAAGACACAGTTACAGCATGTTGCAGTTCCTTCCGACATTCAACCGGATTGTACTTGTCATGTGTATCGTGTACAATGTTTCAGTGTACCAAATTTGGGGCCTTTACCTAATGTTGTAGGATGAATGCTGGAAAAACAGTATCACTACTGCACCTATGAATAAACAAGACTTTACAAGGAATTCAATATTAAATATAAACCCACTGGGCTCATTAATTTCAAGTGCAGAAAGCTGCCTGCATGTATTGTACCATTAATGAGCAGGACCTTAATTGTCCAATAGAGATAAACGGCTGTTTGGAATTAAACCATTTCATTTCCTGAATTAGTATGAGTTATAACTAGTTATAACTGACCAGCATTGGTTCATAATTCATTCGCTGACCTCTTCTCCCCCCCCCCCCAAAAAAAAAATACATAGCATGAACTGTTGCTTTAAAGTCCTGCAATAAAAAAAGTCAATATGACATTCGAGACAGTGGCCAATTCCGCAAATTGCTCAGCATTAGAAAAACATTTCAGCCATATTACTTTTGCTGTACAGCTACTTTTAAGGGGATGTCCCACCAAAAACGGTTTATTCTTTTGCAAAAAAAATGTAATTTTCCAGTAGATGTTAAAAGGCAACTAGTCTAAAATAGAATAAGGCTAGAAATGCTGTATTTTGTATACTAAACATAAACTTATTGCACCTAATTAAACAAATGATTTATGCTTTCAAAGTTGGCCACAGGGGGTCACCATCTTGTAACTTTGTTAAACATCTCTGCAAGACCGTGCCCATGCTCAGTGTGGTCTGGGCTGCTTAGGGATCGTCCTAAATCATCAAAACTGCACAAGTCAAATAATATCTGCCAGAAGCCGATACAGCAAGACTGATTAATATTCAGAATATGCAGACTGCACTGGGTCCTGTGTTGTCATGTAATCTAATGTGGATTTTATAGGTTTTGTATTGTTTTATACAAACTTTATCCAACTCTGCAGAACCAGTGGTTGCAGCAAAATAATCCTCCAAATAGAATCCCAGTTTATCTGTTTAAATCTGACTCCATGATCTTTGTCCCTGCTGAAGTTAGGGACCATTTGATAAATTCCTATCCACAGCAGTAAATCAAGGGAGAATTTCACTGCATACAGTCAGGTTTCTTATAAAAACAGTAAACATTTTTTAATTAAAGTATATTGGAGATAGTTTTCTTTTTCATTAAAGAAAGTTAAAATGGGATTTTATTTTTTGCTTTTCCGTTTACTTTAAGGACCAGAATCTAGCCATGTTTTTTACTTTATTTATACCGTTATATATGCTGGGGTACATTTACTATCGTCCAGAACCTAATAGCAGTTATTTTACAGAACATTACTTGTACTTATTGCAGTCCTTATGAATTTAATTGCTAGTTACATACTGATACACCCATATTTATAAATGAGCTCTAGAGGACAACAACAGCCATAAATAACCTGCAAAATACAGGACTTTTATTATCTTTTTACCATGGGAAGGGATATTATACGATGTAATCACTATACAAGCTCTGTGCCCGTTAATTATTTCTGTACCTACTGCTTTTGCTTACTTGTACTAATACATAGGCCATTATACACAGCTGCCCTGTTTAATCACTGCCTATGTTTTTTTTAGCAGTAAAAAGTGATAAAATGAATTGAAGCGGTTAAAAATGAATTGCAGCTTACAAAAAGTGATGCCATTTGCTTTCTTTTGTCGCAAAATTGCAGAAACACATTTTACAGAAATACAAGTTTAATTGCAAACTCCAGCTATAAAATTATTCTTATATATATATAAAAAAAATAGCAGATTGAATGAAGGAGCATAATAAGGTCTCAGTTATAGTTCCAGTGCATCATTTCTTAATTTTAGTGTGATAGCGACAGGCTTCACACTGAAGTAAAGGCAACTTTATTGCATACATTTCAGAAGCATAAAAATATTCTTTCCCGACACCTTCCCTACCCAATGCACTAACCAATGTTTATTTTTAATGAGGGTGCTCTGTTTGTTTAAAGAGAACACAGATTGTTCTAATAACCATTATAACATCCTATAGCATGTGCTATGAATACTACAAATATATTGAAGGTCACTAATATTTTATGCTAAATTCAGCATTTATTATTTAACTTTTATGAAGCTTTGTTTTTCTCTTTTGTCACATGGGGTGATGTTTAATGCTTATTTCCTATTCTTAGCAGTCCCTGATTTTTGAAAGTACAACAGTTGGGGATCTGCATCTGTAAAATGTTTACCTGAAGTGAAATACTTGATTTATCTAGACAGTTGTTTTTTTGGAGCTGAAGTCCAGACTTTGACAGGACCAGTATTTCCTATTTATAATTAAGTGATGAATTAGCCAAAAAGCAGCAGTGAAAAACATGGAGAAAGCCTGGTTTACGCAGACTACAATGGCAAGTCCTGCAATTGTCATTTGTTGATGGATAGGTGCATTTTTTGTAAGGCTGAGGGCTACTACTGTTCTCATTAGGAAAACACTTATGAAGGCTAATTATATCAAAATACGGACATGATTAAAATGACTTACATTAAAACATTTTTATCTGTTTGCTCACTTATTTTTCACATAAGGAAGCAGAGGTTCGCAATCCTTTCAGACAGAGCCAATTACAAAAAGAAGGCTTTAACAGATAGAAAGCCAATTCTCACATCAAATATCAGCACTGATAAATTGCTCATTTAAAGGAGAACTAAACCCTAAAAATGAACATGACTAAAAATGCCATATTTTATATACTGAACTTATTGCACCAGCCTAAAGTTTCAGCTTCCCAATAGCAGAAATGATCCAAAACTTCAAACTTGTCACAGGGGGTCACCATCTTGGAAAGTGTCTGTGACACTCACATGCTCAGTGGGCTCTGAGCAACTGTTGAGAAGCTAAGCTTAGGGGTCGTCGCAAATTATCAAGCAGAAAATGAGGTTGGACTGTAATATAAGCTGATGCTACAGGGCTGATGATTAAATTCTAATGCTAATTGCACTGGTTTCTGTGCTGCCATGTAGTAATTATCTGGATTAATTACTAATCAGCCTTATATAGTAACATTTCTATTCTATGTGTACTGTATATTGTAGGGATGCACCGAATCCAATTTTTTGGATTCGGCCGAATCCCCGAATCCTTCACGAAGGATTCGGCCGAATACCGAACCGAATCCGAACCCTAATTTGCATATGTAAATTAGGGGTGGGAAGGGGAAAACATTTTTTACTTCCTTGTTTTCTGACAAAAAGTCACGCAATTCCCCTCCCTGCCCCTAATTTGTGTATGCAAATTAGGATTCGGTTCGGCCGGGCAGAAGGATTCGGCCGAATCCTGGATTCGGTGCATCCCTAGTATATTGTGAGTGGGTCCCTAAGCTCAGTAAGTGACAGCAGCACAGAGCATGTGCAGTGAATCAGCAGAAAAGAAGATGGGGAGCTACTGGGGCATCTTTGGAGACACAGATCTTCCAAGCTAAAGGGCTGTGGTTGCCTTGGGCTGATATAGAAGCCCAAAACATAATGTACAACATTTCTAGCCTACTCCTTTAAAGGGGTTGTTTACTTTTAATTAACTTTTAACATCATGTAGACTGATATTTTGGTCTTCATTTTTTAATTTAAGTGGTTTGTGAATTATTTAGCTTATTTATTCAGCAGCTTTCCCGTTTGGAATTTCAGTAGCAATCTGGTTGCTAAGGTCTAACTTAGCAGCCAGGCAGTGGTTGGAAAGGGAGACTAAAATATAAATAGAAGAGGGCCTTAATAGAATGGTATGTAATAAATACAAACATTAACAATAAAATTGCAGCCTCATTGAGAAATATTTTTTTTGTGCTGGAAGTAGTGACCCCCCCCATATGAAAGCTGGAGAGAAAGTAATTAAAAAAATGATGACGAATTGAAAAGTTATAAATTACTCGGCATTCTATAAAATGCTAAGAGTTAACTCAGAGGTGAATTACAATATAGGTCTAAATAAGCATTTATTTTGTCAGGTTTCAAACAATTAGAAATTATAAAATGTCAAGCCATACGTGCCACTTCTTTTTGTATAACATCCTGTTTCTCCTGGATGGATACTGCAAAGATAACCCAGTATTGTAGGAGAGAGTGGTTGAATTTGGATTTAAGAGATAGTCTTGCTTTGGGCACTACTTTAGTAGCCTAATGAGAATATTTGACAGTTGATGGAAAAGTTAAATAAAACACAGCAGGTACACAAAGAACATTTGCTCTTCTGTGCTCTTCGACAGGACAGAAATTTACATCTTCAGTACGGTTTTCCAAAAAAAAAAAAAAAAAAAAAAACAACAAAGGAAAACAAAGAAAACACACAGTTCTGTTGGCAGAAAACATTAAGGTCCATTACAAAAAAGTAATGTTAATAAATATGTGTGTGCCAACACAGGCAGAGGAAGGAGAGATGTAATTATAATTCAGTCTTGTGGGTCTCATCTGGCTTTTCTGAAGGCTTTTGTGATGTGGCATCTGTTGGCAGAAGATAAAGGTAGGAGATAGGAAATAGTTACAAGTCTGCCAGAATATCAACGTTTAAATAGTGGGCAGAGTATGTTAAATAGACATATATAAGGGGGAGGATTACTTTAAAACTGTATCTTTTTTTTTTAACAAAAGACACTCAATGGAGCTCACTACGAACGGTCTATGGCCAAATGTACATTGATTTAAACAGGGAAAATGGAAACTTAAACTGATCAAGTACTCAAAGGGCTGATATAAAAAAAAATAGGGGTGCAGTTAGCGACCAAAGATGGAAAATTAAAGCAAATGTTATTGGTTGTACGTGCAACTGCAATCTAATGTGAGTAGACACAGTGGAAAAACAGAGGGATTGATATTTGTGGAGTCATCCTGTGGGATAGTGTGGTAGATTTATACAATTTGGTCTTGCATAAGTAGCCTGATTACACCAATACCTGGCTGGTTTTCCAGGGGTGTTCACTCAGACAAGCCTGCCATGAGGAATGGTGGGGCCCAAACACCTGTCTCGCTGCCTGCTCCTCCAAATCCTGCATCTAATCCATCCATGCCTTTAGCAAGAAGCCCCACCCTACTGACCTACTCTAGCCCCACTGCTTTGATCAAGACCCTAACACTACTCCTGCCTTTCCCCGCCTGATGGGGCTCTGCTCACAGTTCTCTGAGCTTTGCTAATGTTGCCAGCTTTGGTTAATTAGATTTATTTTCAAGTATGTATACATAAACGGAACAGATTTTGGCACAAAAATGCATACGTTTGTTCCACGTGCACACAGACTGACAACATGCCTGTCAGTACAATTACAGCAGATCCACTTGGATTGGGTTTTCTTCACCTGGTGTGCCAGTTGCCGAAGATACAATATGAAACAGGATATAGTCAATTATATAACTCTATATACCTTTGATTCCCGCTTTACTTTTCTCTGGCCTCTACTGGTACTTTATATCTAAAATATATATAAGAGCATAGGAAACAGTATTCCCATGCTCTTCTGTCAGTTTGCAAGACTTAACTACAATGTACTCACGTCTTTCTAAATGACAAAGGCCTTAAAATTCCTCTGCGTGCCCAGGATTACCTGCTTCTGACCCTCCTAATTCTGGAATTTCTGTCTTCTCTTCTGCTACTGGTGGCTCTTTTACAGGCTCTGGATTACTGGCATTTTCTGAAAAGTGATATAAAGAGGAAAAAAATGTCAGCACAATCTTGCTTTTCAATTAGACTAATTGATGTTAAACTCCAGAATAAAGGAGAAGGATAAAAGCGATTACGAAGCGATTAAAAGTGATTATGAAACATACAAATGCTATTAAAGGGGTTGTTCACCTTCAAACAACTAGTTGTTTTCCAATAGATCACCAGAAATAACAAATTTTTCCAATTACTTTCTATTTTCTATGTGTCACCGGTGTAAAGTGTAATTTTTCACCTTCTAAAGCAGCTTTTGGGGGGGGGGGGGAGTCGCGACCCTGTAAACTGTTCTAAATGGATATATTTAGTTGATACGTTTGTTATCTTTGTCCCTGCTGAGCATAATCTCTGGTTTTCATTACAGGCAGCTATTGGAATTTATACAATAGTTGCTAATACTCCAGAGATGCTGCTGAGAAATGTATCAAAATTGTAACAGTTCAGAGTCTTCTCCTGAATTATTGAGCTGCCAGACTCAATAATAATAATGCCAGACAGGAACATTCAACTTTAACTTAGATTTTGGAAAAACAGTAAACAATAAATAATGGAAAGTAATTGAAACAAGTCTTTA
The DNA here is from genome assembly GCA_038501925.1 of Xenopus petersii. NCBI lineage: Eukaryota > Metazoa > Chordata > Amphibia > Anura > Pipidae > Xenopus > Xenopus petersii. The sequence goes on from CM076684.1 coordinate 56,264,722, forward strand.
TTTCTGGGGAACAATCTGAAAACAATTGAACTGTAAAAAGTGTTTGGATGGTGAACAACCCCTTTAATGTTACTCTTATTTACCTTGTGTACTCTCTTCTTTGGGAGGTATAATCTTTTCCTCAGTTTCTGTAGCGTTCTTTTCTGTGTTCTCAGGTTTTGTGGTGTTGTTCTTTTTTTTAGGCTTGGGTTTGGAAAATTTTGCCTTGTTGAGCAAGTACTGCACCTCCCGATCAAGTGCTCCAATCTTTATCTCAATATCCTTAGACAAAAGTACTGGCTTCTCAGTAAGCGACAGCTTAGCCTGTTCAGCCAAAGTTTCATTCTTCCAAGTCTGGGAAAATGGAAGATTATAAATACATATTAGCTTAATATGTGATGTGCCATGTAATGTGGCACATTACATGGCGTAACAAATTACCAAAGCATACAGTTCCCTTACCCAGGTGTCAGTGATGAGCTTCTCTAAAACCCCCAACTCTACGTCTGTGAAAATCTGATCATCTTCTGGGATCATTCTTGCACTCCTGGGAAGTCATGAGACAGAAAAGTTAGGACAGAACATACAAACATAAAATATATTCATAAAAATTGTGGTTCTCTTGCTATATAAACCATGCCCAGGACAATCGTTTCCTTTTACCAACATCCCAATTATCTTATTTGTTGTGTACAATTTCTAGCAACTTACTTTAGGAAGATGCTGGAGTGGTTCAGTAAACTGTCAAGGGCTGCTAGCCGGTCAGGCCACTTTCTCCTCTCTTCCACCTTGAAGAATAAGGCCTTGCATAACTTTTTGAGTTCAGACAGCTTGTCTTTTAGTTCCTGAAGGGAAAAATAGGAATATTTCTAAAATGTGTGTCACTTCTCTGTAAAGCAAGACACAGGAAAAAGAAGCTGCAGAATATGTATGGCAAATAGAAAAAGTAGGCAGTCTGCTTTTATCCTTGAAGATATTTTATGATGCTACATAAGTCTGGAAGCAGTCAAAATCAAATGAAACAACAAGAAAAACAATACACATAAAACAGATACGGTTTTGTAAATTTTTATCTGGTTAGTATAATATTTTTTTTGTTTTGGAAAACCAGGCATATTTTTTAATCCATAAAATAATGTATAGCGAAAAACACTTAAAGGGGCAATATGCAGCAACTTCTAATATAAGCCAAATAAAAAGCACCAGAAAGCTTAAAGAAGTCATAGGACACAAAAATGGGTCTCCATGCTGTGGAGGTCATGGCTACCCAAGATCCAATACTGTAGAAAATAGTCCTTATAATAAGGTGCTATGGGTAATAAAATGCATTATGCCAGTATTGACTGAATGCCAGCTTTACTATAAATGGGATCATGTGTAATGCATCTCTATATGAAACAAGCATCACACATTCAAATTTGTTTTCTTTCGCTCTTCAAAGACTAGCATCATACCTCCTAGCATATAATAATTAAGGGGGATTTTTAGCTGATGTATGCAATTTTACCTTTGTGGTTGCTGCATATCCCTCTTCCTCAAGCCAAGTGGAAGCCTGGTTTAGTTTAGTAGAGATCTCCTCTCTTTGCTCAGTCGTGGAAACCTTTTTAAACTCCTTTTGGTCGAGTTTATCCTGTAGGAACAGATGCAAGTTCTGAGAAACCATTTCCATGTATTATTACAATAATAACTAAGGTAATATTACCTTAGTGCCAACAAGTGCTGTAACAGTTTAGTTCAGTAAGGTGAATATTTAATACATTTCTTGAGAATTTTGAATTAATTATATTAACAAGTCCTATGTTTTATAAAGACTTTACTTTCTCTTTAAAATGAATATAATTTGCTTTCAACAATACCTGGGTCTCAAAAATAAATGCTTCTAAGCTGTTTGCAGCCTTCTCTCGCTCTTGCTTATTAAGGTCTCTTTCCGTTAGTTCCTGAAGTCTGTAGCAAGAATAAACAATATAATGTAACAGATGTCTGATTTTTCAAAAACTTCTGTAACTAACACACTAAAGAGAATTTCAATATGCCTCTTTTTATTTTGCTACTTCATTCTTTTAACCAACAGTATTGATACACACCTTTTGGCAGCTTTTTTTAGCTCCTCTTCAATGAAATCTGGAATATCATTTAGTGTCTGTTCTACACCAATATCATCCACCAACTTTTGCTTCTTAGGGGCTGTAGGTTTCTTGGCATCTTCCTCTGGGGCCTTTGCAGATGCTTCTTCCTTGCCATCCTCCTGTTTTTCTTTTCCTTCCTGAATTGAAAAATACATTTCTAAAATCTTAAATTACCATTCATTCAAAAAAACTGGAAAGAACAACCAAATGACAGAAGTTTAAATAAAGAAATATGTTAGAAACAATTATATTTATACTGTTATGTTCACCAACAAATGAACACTTAAAAATAAATATATAAATAAAATCATTCATGCTGTGACCGCTTGATCGACATGAACCTTTTTTCATCCTAAAATACTATGTAACAGCTGGCACCAGTTAAGTCGCTTATAAATAACTTCTTTGGCTTCTGTTGAGGTTCACAATATATTCTTTGGCATGTTTTGTTTTATTCAGAATATTTGGAAAATGTATTTACCTGGGGCTCAGCTTTTTCTTCCTCCTTTTTCCCTTCTTTTTCATTGGTTTCTGTGGTATCTTTTTCTTTATCCTGCTGTTTATCAGTTGAATCTGCAGTCTCCTGTTCCTCCTCTTTGGTAGGTTCAGTTGGCACCTCATCTTCTTCCTACGAAATAAAAAAACTACAGTTATAACAGTCAAGATGAATACATATAGAAAAGCATTCCCGACCATGCATCTTGAAAATAGTTCTGAGATATAAGAAATTAAAAATATTCATTTTAGGCCTTAAGTTGTTAAAATGAACCAGTAGCCAGTGCAGCGCTAGAATAGATACAAGGTATATTATTTGCTACAACCAACATAAATTTCATGTCAATAAAAGATGTGCAAAGAGTTTTTTGCCACACAACTGAAGATATAATCCTCAGCATTTAGGCATATAAAGTGTATTAAAGAGGTGTTATCTAGTTATTTCTTGCACTAAACAGGGCAAAACTCTAAAAGTAAGCCACAAGTATCCCTTGGTCTTCCAAGCACAAAACAAATCTTCAGTCTGCTGACAGGCCCGGATTTGTGGAAAGGCCACCTAGGCCCGGGCCTAGGGCGGCAGGATTTTAGGGGGGGCGGCATGCTGCCCAACCACACCCACATTGGTTCAAAAGCACTGGGGATGCGCTGGAGATATAATTTTTTTAAACTTCCCGTGCACCAATCCCCATGGAGGGGACAGGGGCAATGAACGGTAGTGGGCCTAGGGGCGCCCACTATGTAAATCCAGCCCTGTCTGCTGAGAAGCCCTCTTTAAAAGAAAACCCTCCATTCTCCCAGCTACAGCCCGTTAGGCTTTCAAATATGGAGTAACTTGTTATACAGAGGGCTTTACAGTGGACAGATATGTTTTTATTAACTTGGAAGAACCAGCCCTTAAAGTTCAGTGCAAGAACTAGCAAATACCATACATATTTCATAAAAGGTATGTTTAGCACAAGTTATTTTCATTAAACGAATGTTGGAAATGTTTACAGCTCTTTTAAATAAATAGGACTTTTTGTGGAAAAGGTACAAGAACATCATGCTCTTTAAACAAATTAAGGAATGTTTGTCCATATTTTGCAATATATTTAAGATGGCCAACTATGTCAGAACGAAAACCTGTTCTGACTAATAATTCACTGACTTTCTATTTATTTTATCCAGAATTACATCACGTTAAATAAACTTTTGGAAGGCTATCCTGGTTCAAGTTAAGCATTTGAAAGGAATACCACTAAATGACAGCAAAGTTTAATTATTTTAAGCACTTTAGGTATGAAGATCCAAATGACAGAAAGACCCTTATCCAGATAATCCCAGGCCCCAAGCATTCTGGATAACAGGTCCCATAACTGTACAATGAAATGGCCTCATATAGAAATAAACTATAAAATTTGACTTAACCCAGGCAATTTATAGTAACATAAAAGTGCAGTGTTAGCACAGGTGTGTGCAAGCATTAGGCCTCAACTTTAATTTGACCAATGTTTTGCCTTTTAAATGGGCGACACAGCTCAGCATATATACTATTCCCATCACAGTTTTGCCTTTTAAATGGGCGACACAGCTCAGCATATATACTATTCCCATCACAGCGCATCAGACATTTTTCCCTCAATGTAATATGAGAGTATTCTCTCCTAGTCTGTTCTCTCTCCTGCTACCTCCTTACCATGATGTTGTGTTTATTCTACCTTCTCCTCTCCTTTCCCTGGGAGACTTTCCCCATTTAGCTTTTCATTTTCCTATTCTATTTTTGAAGCTGCTCTCCACCCCCTCCGCCAATACATACTTCCTGGGTTGCTGTGCCATTTTGTACACTTTTTTTCTACTGCATTCTCGTTTCAAAAGTCTGTCCTTTCATCCTCAACCCCTAGTGAATGCTCTTTTGCCCTCCTTACAACTTCCTCAGTCTGTGGGTCACTATGGGGACAATTTACTAACAACCAAATTTCTATATTTCCCCAATCTCTAAAAATCTGTGGTTTTCCTATTTTTTTTTATTTTTAAAAATATTAAAAATTTGAGGTTTATCGAGTGTAAAAACCATGAAAAACTCTAATGCAAAAATTCACCAGGTAAAAGTTATCAAGGTCCTATAGAAGTCAATGGGAGCTGCGCTGATCCTTTTGGACAATATGTAATCAAATGAACTCGCAACTCGAATGGTATCTTATTTAAGAATGAAGCTTGAAAAATCCGATTCTGGGAGTTCGAGTCCCGAAACACTTGAATCATTTGAGTTTTTGAGCAAAACCCTCAGAAAAAAAGTAACATCCTCAAAATGGTTCAAGAGACCTCTGCAATTGACTCCTACATGACCTCAACAGGTTTTAGATGGTGTATTTTCAGATTCAAGCTATTTCCAGGGATGGGGGTATAATAAATCAACAATTCAATAATTTTTTACCCAAAAATTTGAGTTTTGACTAAAAAATACAACTCAAAACCTCAAATTTTTGTGGAAAAGACAACCTTAATAAATCTGCCCCTAAATGTTTATGTTTTTAAATAATAAGCATCAACTATTTGATGGATAATTTGATGGATAAATATTAATATTACTTTTCTGTTGCTTAAAAACCTATGAGGGTGTAATAATTGTTCAGGATACAACACAATGTTAAGCAAAAATAAAACTCAAGACACACTACTACTGGTTTAGACTGGGAGTTAAAATAGGCTCTGGCATTCCAAGTACAGCCACCCCCACCAGACCAATAAATAGTGATATTCTATGGCATCTTACAGCAGCCCCTCTGGCTTTTGCCAGAACCTACAGTTTGCCAGTCTGGGTCTGACACTACTGCTGACTGACCAAATTAATCTTGCTCCAGTGCACTAATATAGTCTTCATAAATCCAAGAATTATGATCATAACTACAAACCACATCAAACCTTCTCTTCAACTGCTTTTAACCAGAAGTATAAAAAAAAAAAACAAACAAACATAAAAAACAGATTACTCACTTGGACAGAATCTGTAGCATTCTCTTTAGTTTCAGAGACAGAACTTCCACCTCCAAACAGGCTGGATATGGTATTTCCAAGTTCTGAGGATAAACAGAAGTACTGAATAGGATTTACATAATGGAAACTGGTATAACAAAACCAACAACTCCTCTAAGGGGTATATTTATTATTCTGTGTAAATATGGCTGGATAATACACCACACAATACTAGGCTTCGCCATGTAGATTTTTCTAATTTATCAGCTAGCTCGGTGGTCTCCATTGCGGGTTTGTACCTTGCAGACCCACCTTGCCTGGCCAACAGGTCTGTGCCGTCATATTTATAGCCTATATATTACACTGCTGCTAATACAAAGTCACACACCAAAGGTTAATTGTAAGGTTAACACATTTTATATAGCCCTCAACTGGGTTTCCGTCACTTATCCAGGAAATAAATTACTAAAGGAAAACTGCTACAATCTTGGATGCTCAGAATATATAAAAGTTAGTTACTTGTTAAGGTAGATTCCTGCTCTGGCTTCTCATCAACAACAGTCTCAAACACTGCTTCAACCTGCACACAAACAAAGCCAGATGGTCAGTAAAGACAAAACAAAATGAAAAAAATATAACAGTATTTCTGTTGTCCTGGGTTTCTAATAACATACAGTGGCTGAGATTTTAATATAGATTTTTTAGATTTTTTTTAATATAGCTGGGTAAGTTACAACTGTACGTGCCATTCTTTTCACAAATACTCTTAAAAACTAAAAGGGCCAACTGCACAAGTAAAATCTAACTGTTAACATTCAGTTTATATTGTAGTCTGTTCTGCCTACTCCTAGACCAGAACAAATCTAGAACTTACTCCTATTGACCACTCAGTTTTGACAGATATGATACCACCGCGTTAGAATTTTATAATTTAATTGTTGGATGCAGCTGCATCCTGAGCTTGGGACTGGCAATCTGTTCATCCATAAAAGGAATATAAAAGTCTACACTTTCGGTAGACATTTCTGTTACAGGTTGACAAAACCTGCAACTGAAATGTCCACAAATCCTGAACAAAATATTACACATTCCATGGTTACAAACAATTCAATAAAAACATAACCTACACTTTGGATAAACTACTTCAGTTTAACTTACTCTGTCAAGAGTAAGAAGTCCACTTTCATCCATGTTAAAGTGAGCCTTGATGCCTTTGGACTCATAGTCTGATCTTTTTTGGAAACTCTCTCCAACTCCATTTAATTTTACAGTTGTAAGATTTAAAGATCCAAAAACCCTGTTACAAAAATAAGAGGTCATAAAATAATAGCAATAACTACAGACTACATAACTTTTAATCTTTTATAACTACATAGTATTCTCGAAAATCCTTGCCCCAAAGGAATTTTGATGGAACTCACTTTAAATCCTCAGGTCCTAGATAGCTTAGATCTCCATAATTGATACTGAAAGCAAAGTCATCTGTATATCTATTAAAGGTGATAACTTTACGTTGGGGGTATGGGGCCAGCCGATGAAAAAGAATTCGCTTATTATGTTTTAGACTTTTGATGTGATTCTCCTCTTCCACCTCACGCGTGAATTCCACCTTGATTGAAAATAAAACATTTTTAGAGCTATTAACCAACTCATAAGCAATCTGCTATACTTCAGAATTGAGAATTTGACTATTGGATGTCACAGTACTACTGAACAGAAACTGCTAAAGCACGCCTATCTATATGACTAAACCTATTAACTAAGGATATAGTAAACACAATTTAAATAATTCATATAGCGCAAGTAAAGTTTGTTTTGTTTGACAAATACAGCAGAAATGAACTTGGAATTATGAAGGGGACAGGTCCCTTTCAAGACAATGATGATTTCAGGCAGCCATGCATGTTTACAGGTGAGTCACCTAAGAAGTGACTGAATAAGTCCTTTCAGACAAGCGATGCAGGGTGAAGTGGCTTGCAAAACAGCCAAAATGTAATCCATGTGCCATTACTTTTAAAAAAGAAGGAAACATGTATAATTACTGGGTGCTAATTTGTTAAGCATCTCCCAGTGATTATAGTTGCTCCTGTTTGCTGAAATCAGCACTGGCTCTGGGAACTATGTTAGATGCATGTCACCATCTTCTTCTGTCTCCCAGTGATTTCCAATGGCCTCTGTTTATTTAAACATGCATGTGCAATAGAATGAAAAGCAAAACTCTGAAGGAAAAAACAGGCCTTTCACTCTACTGTGCATGCGCACACAAGTCAAGGCTGCAGAGAAGATCAAAGAACAGGAAGAAGATTACGTGTGGCGCTATTAGTGTAGAAGACTTGGCTAATACAGTTTTCAGAAAACAGGAGCACTGGCCAGGGGTCTTAGGTAAGTGTTTATGATCACTGAGTGGTGCTTCCACGAAGTTTCAATGGCCTCGACTAAAACACATTTAACATAAGTAATGCATGAGGACATTTCCTATCGCTAATATCAAAAACATTAGGTTCATTTTAAATGAGAATATGTACTTAATTAACACCCTTGATCTCTATATTGAAGTCTCACCTGTATTGGGAAGATGGCTGCATCTCGAACTATAAATGGCTTTACTTTGAAGGCTTTACTGAGTGCAGCTGCCTGATAAACAGCGCCCATAGCTGCTGCCTCATCTGCATTTATGTTTTTGCCTAGTTCTTCTCTGCAATAGACCGCAAAATAGAAAGTTTAAATGAATCAAATGAAGTGTGTAACACAAAAACTTGAGGCAAGCATATAGGAAATAGGAAGATTAGGCTTTGATTATACTCACTTCCCAACTACTTTGAGCAGTAACTCCTGTACTTTGGGTACACGGGTAGACCCTCCTACTAAGATTACTTGGTCAATTTCTTCCTGTAATGGGGAGGAAAAAAGGTTCATGTGGTGGGTTCATGGAGTACATAATTTACAGATTTCAAATGGAGCATATTCATCTTTCTGGTTCTTGAAAACCTTGTGTAATAGTAAGAAAGGTGTAGACACAAGGGTAGGTTTAAAGGAAGAAAACTAAAAGCATTGTTACAGATCTAAATAAATAAAGACAATTACAACTGGCATCAAAGATGATAGATATGAATAAAAACAAAAACATGAATATTATACCTACTCACCATTTTCATCTCCGCACTGGCCAGGGCCTGCTGGACAGGCGCAGAAACTCTATTAAAGAGATCAGCACATAGGTCCTCCAATTCCTGACGAGTCACCTTTGCTTTGAAGTCAATATCATCCATAAGACCTTCAATCTATGAATAGAGATTACTTTATACTTTTAAAGCAGAACAAAGCCTGGCATCCCAAAAAACGGTGAAACTTGGGTGGCCAACACAGAGTCCTGTTTGTTTGTTTGTTCAACTTATACTCATAATTATGACTGAAAATGTGCAAGTGGTAAGCACATAACACAATTATGTTCACATGACCATATTAAAGGATAATAATGAAATGTTGAGCATATATTTTGCTAAATTTCCTGTACTTTTATTACCCTGTGGAAGTAGCAACGCAAAATCTGCTCTATATTTGTATTCCAGTCTGATCTAATTTACAAGGAATAGCCCAGGACAAGTTCTGCAGTGCATAAATTTCTTTTACAAAGTATTCCAGTGCTACATCATTCAAATATGTGTAGCAGTTGATTAAAGGAGATCTAAACCCAAAAAAATAACTAAGAAATGTATTCAGGTGCTCCATTGACCAATTGTGCAATTTACATAGTTTCTATTAGTTGGAAGCCCCCGGTTCGGTATACTTTAATGTTAGGTGCAAGTTCATTTCAGGTCCTTGCCTCCGAAATTATGCATGTTGTGTGTCATAACACATCTTCCTAATCTAACCACCTCCTCATCTCTATAAGGGAGTCCCTTTTGCTATCTTGTAAATGTATCACCTTCAAATGGCTTTTAGGAGACCCCCCTACCAATGATGTCGAAGACATCTTATTGGAATATGCTATATTGGCTCACATGGTGTATGTCTGGCATTGCTAATAGGACTTTTTAAACACTTGAAACACTTCTATATAGCATCTAACTGTCACTGTTACATGATATGGTTATAACTTTGTTCTGTATTCTGACTTAAAATTGTAACTTTCTATTAGTGGTTTCTAAGATATCAGAAGTTTTAGACTGCTTTAAGCTCAACAGCTATCTTTTATAGTCAGGATGCCGGCAACCTTAACGGTCTATGTACTTATGGACTCTTAGTTGAGCCTAAAGCCTGGTATAAGCAGTCTAAAATGCAATTATCTCAGAAACCATTAAAAATATAAAGTACCCATGAACTTCAAGAAGCACTCTGAGTAAGTTGAGATGAATTAAAGCTTTTGGTTTGTGGTGTTGACCAAATAATGCATTCTACACCTTACGAGGAGAATATGTGTTAACCATGTACAATCTAATGCAGTTGAGTATCACTGCAGTATAAGTTTATGTCTTGCCTGTAGTGTTCTGTGTATATATACACACTATAAAATCAGAAGCCTATTCAATCCTGTACCTGCGCCATATGGTCATTGTTTGCACTAAGGATGGTCTTCACACGATTGGCCTCCTTAAGCAACTTGTTCATGGCTCTTTGGTTCTCTCGAACATCCTTCTTGGATTTCTTCTGCTCATTGAAGAGTTTGGCCAAATGATCCCGGAGCCGTAAATCTATTTCTAGCCCACCAAGCGTGCGATCAAACCTGAAACATGAATATGAAATGCTCTGTTTTCTGTATTGAAGTGAGTGTGCCTTTTGTTTCTTGTTATTTTAAAAGGTTGCTTGGCTGCTGCCCTCACCCACCCCCAGCAATTAAATAAAACAGAAGCTGCTCAGTGGAACACATTTTCTGTACAACTGATCAATGTAATATGATACACACATTTATTTTGTAGTATGCATGTACATATGCTTGAAAGCCCAGCTTAATTTTACTCCTTAAAACATAGGATTAACAATGCAATGAACAAGCTTTTTTTAGATTACACTGGCTGCACTGTGTGCCAGTGCTATGTCATGAGGTAACGTGAAATTCCAGTTGGCTCAACATATAGTTTAAATCTGTGTTCTAGTTTATCATTGCCCCCAGTTCATGTCAGGGATAACTTGGAAATCTGCATAGGAAAAGTGTACTGCTGTGTTCTGGAGAATGCTGACACAAATCCGCATGAGCCACGTAAGAGTTCCAGAAGCTCAGTATCTTAACTCCACATAGCTCCATTGGGGATACAGAATGTAGAATAGAGCAACACCTCTCCCTTGAAGTAAGCTGCCACTGTGTAGGTAGCAAAGTCGTTACACCTAACTCAGAAATTTTGGTTAATATATTTTATTCTGTGTGTAGATCAATTTTGCCATGGGGAAAGGGGGCAAATACGGTTAGGATTGGATAATGGGGTGGGTATTATTAGCAGGGCCTAAGTGAATTTGGGACAGGCAAAATTCTGATTTTTAGGCAAGGAACACACTGACAAATGTAATTATCAACCCCAAAACAGCAATTAGAAATCCGGTGTCAGCATGATACGAATATATATAACCCCTAATTGTAAAATATGTAATCTTGTTTAAAGGAGAAATTAACCTTAGCTCAGGGGTGGTTCACCTTTAAGTTAACTTTTAGTATGTTATAAAATGGCTAATTCTAAGCAACGTTTAAATTGGTCTTCATTCTTTATAGTTTTTGAATAATTTGCTTTCTTCTCTCTTTCCAGCTTCAAATGGGGGCCACTGACCCAATCTAAAAACAAATGCTCGGTAAAACTACACATATATTGTTGTCGCTACTTTTTATCTTTCTATTCAGGCCCTCTCCTATTCATATTCCAGTCTATTATTCAAATCAGTGCATGGTTGCTAGGGTCATTTGGACCCTAGCAATCAGATTGCTAAAACTGCAAACTAGAAAGCTTCTGAATAAAAATCTAAATAACTCCAGATATGATACCCAATGTCTGTACCTCAAGTATGTTTGACCACTCTTTATTCTTTGTTTTTTATTTTCATTTTCTTTTTATTTGTATTGTTATTTCCCTGCTTAGTTTAACACTTTATTCTGGATTTTTGAGTTACTGTTTCTGTAAACAAAACGAATTTGTCTAACGGCATTTTTGTTCTGGAGACTAATTATGTGTGTTGTTACAAGATTCACATTTATAGTCTTCTAGTGTACGAACTTGGTGTCAGCTCCCCTAGCTCTTACTGTACCCTAGCGCTTACGGCAAGCTAAGGGGTCCCCCTGGCTCTCAAAGAACACCAGTTTGAATGATAGTTATTTTAACAATATGGAACTACCATTTTTACAGCTGGGACACCCCCAGTCTTGCGATATTATTATGATTGTTAATTATATTGACCTCACAGCTGTGATGTCTTATTTGGGCTATGTACAACTGCAACGTTTCTATGCTTGTTTACACTATGCAACTATTCTGCTGTATGACAAAATTTCATAAATAAAAATATTTAAAAAAAAATCTAAATAACTCAAAAAGCACAAATAATAAAAACCAATTGCAAATTGTCTCAAAATATCACTTTCTACATCAGGGGTCCCCAACCTTTTTAACCCATGAGCCATATTCAACTGTAGAAACAGTAGGGGAGCAACACAAGAATGAAAAATTCTCCAGGGGAGCCAAATAAGAGCTGTTTGGTAGTCCCTATGTGGACTGGCAGCCTACAGGAGGTTCTGTTTGGCAGGACACTTGGTTTTTATGCAACCAAAACTTGCCTCCAAGCCTAGAATAAAAAAATAAGCACCTGGTTTGAGGTCACTGGAAGCAACATCAAAGGGCTTGGTGAGCAACATAACTTTTAGTCTATTATAGAATGGCTTATTCTTAGAAACTTTTCAACTGGTCTTCATTTTTATTTTTTTACTTATTTGCCTTTCTTTTCTGCCTCTCTTCTCACTGTTATTGCTATCTTATATTACTTAGCTTTCTTTTCAGGCCTTTTCCTAATGTCACATGTGGCTGGCATCAGCCTTTTTTTCCCGCCGCATGTGCCTGCCCCGAGGCTGATGCTGTGGTTCCAGTGCAGGCACATGCAGCAGATTTCTACACTGAAACACATAAGTATGCATTTTGGCACCAAAATCTACTGCATCCACGGCGACACAGTGGGATCCGTGTGCAAGCAAGGAAGAAGGTTGATGCTAGCGTTGGGGGGTGCGTTTTTCCAAAGGCCAATAATAGTCTCTCATTCACACCAGAGTCTGGTTGCTAAGGAAAACTTACTTTAAAGGTAAACTAACCCTTTAATAAAAATCTCATACCTTTAAGTCATAATATTAAAGTTACCCTGGTCTTGGTTAACAAGGTACCCAACAACATAGAAGAGAAAGCTATTCTAGCATCATCATCATTATTTGTATAAATCATGAGCAATGTATGCAGGGATTTACATTAACTTATAAAAAAAAACCTACAATATTTTATAATAATTTGACAAATAAGGGTCTCAAAATAGGATAAAAGGGCCCTGCTCCCAAGAGTTTATCCAAGTAAACTTGCATATGATGACAAGTATTCTTGACATCATATGACATTTTAAACAACTGTCTTTCATCATTTTAACAGCTCAAGGAAAACATCCACTTGGCTTTTGCTTAGATGCATCTCTCACTAGAACACCCCAGCCAAACAAATATGCACCAGCAGCCCCCTCCATCAAAATAAATAAAAAAAGAACTCAATGTTCCTCTTACCATACTCCTCGAATTTGCAGCTGGGGTTGCGTTCCAGAGTCTTTAGTCTTTACAGTTTGATATGTCACAATGGTGCAGACTGTACTCCTGGCGCCCATGTCATAAAACATTATATTCTAAAGAGATAAGGGGCATCAGAAAATAATTAGTCTTTTGCATTTTGGTAAAGAAAGAAACCCCTTCATTCCTAACTTGCACATTAAAACCACTCTGATTAAATTAACCAGGACAGAAAGTCTAAGGAGACATCATAATGTACGAGCTTTGAAAAGCAACTAAAATCACCAGAAAAGCAAGGAGGAAAAACTGGTTATAAAATAAGACAGGCAAAGAAAAAAAAAAAGTGTATGAACAGATAAAAAAAAGTTAATTGGTGCACAGACCTGTGCTGTGGCATTGATATCTTTCCTGCGGAACACACCATAATTTAAGGCTACTGCTGTGTTATCGTTAATAAGCTGAAGAACCTTGAGGCCGGAGAGTTGGGCTGCCTGCAGGACTGCTCTGCGCTCTGCCTGGTTAAAGAAGGCAGGCACCGTGATCACTACATCCTTTACAGACTGCTCTGTAGAGAACATGTCAAACAGGGGTTAAAATTTATGTATTTTAGAGATATGTTGTCAGGTTAAATAACAAATAGTGCTTACATTCTATGAAACATTAATACACTAACAAAATCCTTAAAAAATGACACTTTACGTAGTGATGACATTTTGGGTTCAGGTCGACCTAGCACAATTTGTCACGGGAGGCGGGCTGGTGCGGGTTAAGATCTTCTTCTGCTCTCCCCACTGTCAAATGCTGGCTTCTGGGCTTGTCTTTTATAGATGCTGCACCTGTACGCCACGCCCCTTTTGTGACGTCATCTGCGGGGCAGCGTTGGTTTATAAAAGGAACCCCAACGTGCGGCTGCAGGCGAAGGGAGGGTTAAGGTCGGGTGCGGATCAGGTAAATCCCGACCCACACATCACTACTAACCACAATGCTGCATAGAAGATAGGAGAGGCCCTCACCACATCTGCAAACTGACAAAACTGGCAGCTGCTCTTTCTTGTGAGCTCAGGAACAGCCAATAAATATGAGAGCACATGGTTACTAAGCTTTGTCATCTTTAAGCGCAATGTGTACTCGTTTTCTATTGGTTGCAACTTCGAATAAAGACACTTATTGTGCTGGACCGAAGAGGATTGCCATTTCTATTTAAAGGAACAGTAACACCAAACATGAAAGGGTTTTAAAGTAATGAGAATATAATGTACTGTAGTGCTGCACTGGTACAACTGGTGTATTTGCTTCAGAAACTCTAATATAGTTTATATAAACAAGCTACTGTGTAGCTATTAGGGCAGCCATTCAAAGCTCTATTCTCACATTTTGATAGATCTGCCCTATATGTACAGAAACGTCACTAAATGCCAATGAAAAAAAAAAGAGAGTACTTAAGAGAAAAATTCTAGTATATCCTGATCAGACAAGATCTTTGCTCATTTATACAGAAAACATTTTTTTATAAAGGTAGCAATCAACAAATAAATCTAAATTAATAAAACTGAAACACAAACTGTGTGCAACATCTGTAAATCAAACATTTGGACAGCTCTACTCTAGGCACAAGTGCAGCAGCAACAAGGAGAAAAAGAGCGCACACCTTTGTGCTCTTAAAGGAGAACTAACCCCTAAAAAAGAATATGGCTAAAAATGGCATATTTTATATACTGAACTTATTACACCGGCCTAAAGTTTCAGCTTGTCAATAGCAGCAATGATCCAGAACTTCAAACTTGTCACAGGGGGTCACCATCTTGGTAAGAGTGCGTGACACTCAGAAGCTCAGTGGGCTATTAACAGCTGTTGAGAAGCTTAGGGGCTATGGTTGCCTTAGGCTAGTACAGAAACCTAGAACATAATGTATAACATTTCTAGCTACTTCTTTAGTTAGGCTTTAGTTCTCCATTAAGCCCCAGGATTGCAGGCCTCTTTGCATTGAATCAAAAATCCAGCACAGCTCAGACCTTCAATTAGGGCAAGTGGTAACAACAGGGCCCCGATACAAGCTCCACCTACTACCACTCCCTATCTTGTACCTCAGAATCAGGTCTGGACTGGGAATCAAAATAGGCCCTGGGCCAATAAATATTGACTGTCTATGGCAACTTACCGCAGCCCCTCTGGCATTTGCCAGAACCCACAGATTGCCAGTCCGTGCCTGCTCGGAATGATGCCTCCCCCCCATGCCCACTTCTCACCAATACAGTGCTGACCAACACAGTCAGTGCTGTAATAGTGAGGGGAGACACAGGCCTGCTTCACGATATACCATATCTTGTGCCCATTTTTCAATACTTGTCCAAAACAGAAGTCTACTTGAACTAACAAAAGCATTATAAACAATAGACTGACATTTTTTTTCTGTTATGAAAAAAATAAATGAAAATTATAGTACAACAAAAATAATATACAATAGTCTGGATAAACTACAATTACTTACCAGCAAAATCCTCAGCCAAAGACCTAGAGTAATTTAATATCATTCCCAAGAGTTCCTCTGGTGAATAGATTAAATCTCTGTATAAATTAAAACAGGAGGAGAGGGCAGGTGAGCAACATAAAATAGATATTTGATAAAAATGCATTAGAGGGAGAAAAAAAAAGTTAAAAGGGAATGTTTTTAGTCTGGTTATTTTTGGTCTGTAGTGCAAGTTAACTAGTTATGGAAAAAGTACAATCTAGCTTTAATAAAAAAAAAAAAAAAAACACCCTACCCCCTTACCTCCATAGTCCACCCTCCCTGCTCTCCCCCCCTGCACAGAGTTAACACAAGTAAAAACTAGGGATGCACTGATATCCAGGATTCGGTAGAATGCTTCTGCCCAGCCGAACTTAAATATGCAATATGCAAATTAGGGGCAAGAGGGAAATCATGTGATGGAAGGAAAAAATATTTTCCCCTTCTCACCCCTAATTTGCATATGCAAATTAGGATTTGGATTCCGTTTGGTATTCAGCCGAATCTTTCGTGAAGGATTCGGCTGAATCCAAAATAGTAGGGTTAAAGATGGCCCCAGTGAGCTCCATTGCATTGACTCTGCAACAAGGGTAATTACCGGCTTAGGGGTATTTACTTGTGTTAACGCCTGTGCGGGGGGGGGGGAGCAGGGAGGGGGGACTATGGAGGGTAGGGGTTTTTTTTTTAGAAAGGGGGTTTAGTTCTCCTTTAATCACAAGGCTGGCTGATCACAAACAAATATCATAAAGGCACACAGTGAAAATATATTTCAAAATTTAAATTATGTTTTTAAAAAATATTTAGTATGTGACTTTAATAAAAATGTCATTTACAGTAGATACCCTTCCAAAACAGCCCCTTAAAGGAGAAGGAAAGCTCCAAGACAGTTTATTGCCAACAGATTAGCAATAATAGTGCAAGCTAGAATGCTATATTTATTCCGCAGAATGCTTTACCATACCTGAGTAAACAGCTCATGACACTGTCTCTGTTTGTTAAGGATAGAAGCTGCCATATAAGATTGGCGTGACATCACTTCCTGCCCGAGTCTCTCCCTGCTCACTAACAGCTCTTAGCTCAGATTACAGCAGGGATGGGAGGAGGGAGGGGGAGAGGAACAAACTGAGCATGCTCAAGGCCATGCCCTGAAGGTTTAAGCTGAAAACAGGAAGTCTGATACAGAAGCCCATGTGTACACAATAGAAGGAAAGAAATGCTGTGTTTCTTTTGACAGAGGACTCAGAGCAGCATTACTTTGAGGGTTTACTGGTGTATTTATATAGACCTTTCTGATAAAGCTTACTTAATTTTAGCCTTTCCTTCTCCTTTAAGAGTTCATCCGCTTGGCACTTCTGCCCAAGGGGAAAGGAAAAATCTGGCACATTCAAACAAAGTTATAACCCCACTTAAAAGGCAATGACAGACAGTGTGCTTTGTCAGCAGTGGGAAATCATCTCCCCTGCCGAAGACAAAATAGCCTTTGATTCGGAAGAATGGAGATCACAGCATGTAAAACAGTTATAAAGTGCTAGTCCGGCCAAAATATTGGAAATGCCTTCTTCCGCATAATCCCACATTTTACACAAATTGCTTCATGTAAAGTGAATTAAAGAATCATTCCTGAAACAGTATAGTATAATATATAACCATTAGAAGCAATAAGTATGTTGACTGCCATATTATAGGGTCTTTAAAACTGTATAACATGCACTATTTAGAATCACATGGCTGTTCAGTGTTCTAAGTCACCATGCTAAACTCTGGGTGGTTATAGTTTTTGCTAGGCTGAGTTACCAATTTGAAATGCAGTTTTAGATTTTCAGAGCCTTAAACCTATCTTGACAAATGTGAAGGCTTAATGCACAGCATAACCATGGCATGCTTCACTGATCTACAATGGCACTGGCAAAGCAATCCTGGGCTGAAGCGGGAGGAGTTTTGATTATATAAAAACACTGTTGTTATTTAATGTAGCATGTTTGGTTGGAATGATTAAGTGTTCGAAGCCTGTTTAGGAACATATAGACATGCATTTTAAATAATTCACACCTTAAACAAAAAATCTCTAACTTATAAATGGAAAATAATTCACTGAAGAATTGTTTCATCTTGTACAAATCATAATATGAACACACAAATATAGCCATGTTTGAGATGTGTTGAGGTTGTCCTGGTGCACGATTTGTGGTTAGCCTAGAAATGTGCAACAAACAGCTGAAAGCTAGAGCTCAGGCATGCATGCAAGCAAGAGCAAGCTAATATTTCCTGTCCTTTATTTTTTATTTTTTTATAATACACAAGAGCCATGAATATCCTGTAAATTACATCCTTATAAACAGTGCTTAGTGAGGTCATTGGTTGCAATCAGAGCTTAGTGGTCATTTTTGTAATATGACTCACTGAAACTTGTGTATTATAATAAATAAAGTACCCCTGTTGCACATTATGAGGATATTACAAGTCACCTCTGAGTTCCCTGACCTGTATAAAAACACTCGGCCTTTGGCTTCGTGTTCTTATATGGACATGGAACTCTTCGGTAACTTATAATATCCTTATGTTTTACAAGAGGGGGTACTATATTGACTATATATATATATATATATATATATAGATATATATATATATATATATATATATATATATAGATATATATATATATATAGATATATATAGTAAGTCAGAACACTTACTCGGAAAGTTTGAAGAGGACTGTTTCCCGACGCTCATCCTTTACCAACTGATATTCAGGAAACCTGGCCTCGAATGCCTTTACTTGTGGGTTGTCAACCCGCTTCCCAAGTAGATCTTGGAAATATCGAAATGTAACCTTAGGGTTCTTGACAGCCTGCAAAAAGTGTTATTTTTTTAAATCATGTCTACATTAAATTGTAGATGGTACACATATAATTTATGGTCATTGTCATTAATGAGTTATACATTTTCAATGCATGATAATTGCCAATAATCACTACCAAGCGTCCATTTGCAAAGAATAACGGAGTAACTTACCATGCCAAGAGCATTATCTCCAAAGAGACGTTCATTCTCCTTTAAAGCAATAGCAACTGGGGTTTTTCTCCGAGATTCCCTGATAAAAAATTTAGACACAGAAAATGTGAATTTATGACAACATTTTACGAGCAATTTTAAGCGTATTTATACAGGGTAAATTTACTTTGCTACATAACGCCAGTATTAGCAGTCTTTCATAAATGAGCTAAAAGTGTATCATACACATTTCTCGTGTGAGGTCCTTACTTGTTTAAAACGATTTCCATAGGGACTCCTGGTTTCACAATGGCCACTTTTACCCATTCACTGCCCAAATCTACAGACATAACAGCCACAGACTCTAAAAAAATACACAGATAAATAGAAGTTAGGTATTTTTATAAATTTAACCTGACGCATAAGCTAAATAAAACACTATTACATTTATTTGGTTTATACAGTAAAATGTCTGAATCCTCCTACGAACTTTGATCTGGCATCCTCTTCCTAAAATCTTGAATCCGGGAGTTGAAGATCCATAGAAATCTGAGAGGCACATGATGTACAAGTCAAGAGAAAACAGAGTCCTTCTACAGTGAGAGTCCTTCCTAGGAAATACCAACCCTAACTGGACTAAAGATAAAGACTGGCAATATGCCATCCTAAGTCTCCAAAAGCCAACAGCCAGTAGGTGATGTCAAATCTCTGCAAGAAACCTCAACAAGAAATAAGGACTCGTCGAGAGGAGGGGTCATATATATTTCTACAGTGATTCAAACTAATCTTTTATAAGCTCTTCGCACTTTTATTTTTTAAGGCTCAAACTGAATATAACATAACATTGAAAAGGGCATTGTTTATATTACGGATTATACTTCATATTTTAATTAGAGATGGGTTTAAGAATGCAAATTTAAAGCAAAGATTCATAGCTCTGGGCTCAGATTACAGCGGGGGGGGGGAAAGGGAGGGAGAGAGAGGAGCAAACTGAGCATGCTCAAGCCCTAGCCTTGGAGGTTTATGCTGAAAACAGGAAGTCTGATACAGAAGCCCACGTATACACAATAGAAGGAAAGAAATGCTGTGTTTCTTTGAGGGTTTACTGGTGTATTTATTTAGACCTTTCTGATAAAGCTTACTTAATATTAGCCTTTCCTTCTGCTTTAAATAACGCAAATAAGCAGGAGTTTCTTAAAAAAAACAGTGTAATGTCCAGGAGACCCTCAGCCAGAGAAGTCAGTCTGTGGTTAACTCCCCATCCTCTAATAAGGTTGAGAAAGTTTGTCAGGGTCCAAAAGATACATCTTAAGACAGCTTTAATCTTCAATTCACAATTTCATAAAATCAAATGATCATACAAAATAATTTTAATATCTTAAGGAGTGAAATACTGGACTCAGATTGCAATTTTGTCTGCAGATGCTCAAAAACATTACGAGATACTTTATCACCTAGTTTTATTGTTAATTCGGATGACCACATTGACCACACGACTTACTACAATGGGGACATTTAAATGTCACTCTAATAGATGCATTACTTGTAGTTACATACAGAAAACACAAAGGGAAAACATACACTATAAAGCAATATATTAACTGTAAATTCCAAAAATGTTGTATACATTATATTTTTAACAAACAAGCAGGACCTTGAAAGAAAATTAAAAATGTAAGGTCCGATAATACTGTGCCTAAGCACTTCGCTGAATGTACTAACAGATCACTAGAATATGTTTCAGTTGTGGGTATAGAAAGGATTACCCAACATAACAAACAGGTAGCACTTTAGACAGACTATTGAGAAGAGAAGCAGAGTGGTATGAATTTGAAATACGATATATTATGCTTTTTTATAAATGTATTTACAAAAACTTATCCTATTGTTCCCATTGTATAGTATATATTTTTAATATATACAAAACGTTGCCAGAAATGTGTATATATACACTTATATAGACTCACTCAACCCCTTTTTTTCTGAAAAAGTTGCTTTAATTGTGCTGATTCTATGTGACCTTTTAGATAAGTTAACTACCCAAGACATTTTGTTGGATGTGTATGTCGTAATGTGATTGATGATTTTACCTTTAAATATTGTGCCAGCTCTGATTTTCTCATCTATGATTAAGTGACATTTTGGCACGAAACGTGTAAGGCTACTTTTTGTTTGATGCTTTTTCTTTAAACACTTTTTTAAGTGCACCACTACTTTGATAGTCCAGTCTTGTGAAGAGAAAAATCACCGGCACAACAGGATATTTCTAGCAGGGAAACCCTTGCTCGTTTATTTGCGGATGCAACGTTTCGGGGCATGACCCCTTTGTCAAGCATGCGGCTATATGGCACAGGTTAACGAATGGATAACATAACACCATTAGACAGACAGTTTATTTGCTATCTGCTATGTAACCTGAGCCTTTTCTCCTTTGAATGGCTGCCCCCATGGCTACACAGCAGTTTATTTATATAAACAATAGTAGTGTTTTTTAAGCAAACTTAGCGTAAATGTTCACTGGAAGCATGTTGACCACTGCACACTAGAACAGTGTGAGAAGAGAACATGTGCTGTCTTTATCTATTACTTATCTTTTATAGGAAGATTAGGGAGGGGGCAGTCCATATTACAGCACTATACTACAGCTCATGATTGATTAGACCACAGAAGTGAGTGGACAGAGGTGACATTTCATTATGCAAAATTTCCACCACTATTCGGTTAACTTCCCTTCAAGAAGAGGTTATAAATTACTCTTCAGAAATATTTGGTCTTGCAGACATAACATTTTTCTCTTCACGGAGAATGGATTATGAACTTACCAGTTTGCGAAGACAGCAGTGCTAAGAGGAACATCCAAAAAACACAAACCAATGGCCTCATGTTCCCAAACACTTTATGAACAATCATCATGCACCTTAAAAAAGGGAATAAAACAGTGTCAAAACCATGCCTCTGAAAAAAACATTAATTCAAAAGTATTCATTTTAATTCATATACACATATTGAATCATCAGTGTCCCACGAACGCTGTTCCACTTCTCCAATGAATGTTATCATTGTTTACTACATCCGGTTACAGGAATATAGTGTAACTAAAGCCTATACCCCCCACATGTTCCCATTTTACAGTGTACAGTGCCAGTACAACGACATGCAGGCAACAGAGCAATCACAGATAATTCTCATTCATCTCTGTACAGCAATCTGCCTTTCATTGCCCCCAAACCGAATATGTACCTCAAAAACAACTGGCTGCCTCTCTCTCTGGTGTTGGTTTGAGAGAGAACTATGGGGGTCAGCAACACCACCACCTCCCTTAACTGGAAACAACTGAGAGACTATTAAAAGGGGAATCACTTACAGTACAGTTTACAATTTTCCATGCAAGAAAGTTACACAGATGATACAAT
Organism: Xenopus petersii; assembly: GCA_038501925.1. Lineage (NCBI taxonomy): Eukaryota > Metazoa > Chordata > Amphibia > Anura > Pipidae > Xenopus > Xenopus petersii. The sequence continues at coordinate 56,286,916 of CM076684.1, forward strand.
GTGTATAAATACAGATACATAGACACACAGACACAACTATAAGGGGAACATACTTGTCAGTTGGAATTAAGTAAAATTGCCCAAACTCATAAAACAGGAATTTCAAACACATACTGATTCATTTCCTTACTTCAATCCCTCTATGCAGTATGTATAGTTTGTTTTCTCATTAGATATTATTGCCTTGCCATGTATTAAACGCCAGCCCCGTTCAGCAGCAGCAGCAGCAGCAGCAGCAGCAGTACTGTCAGTCTTATGCAATGTAACCCATGCCTTCAGCCTTGCAGCGTATAATAAGCACGTTGCTTATCCGTCCCGTTTCCCTATGAAGCCCCTAACCTGTAATATATCTCACCTCGGCTCAGAACAGCCGCCAGTCTTTCTCGCTGTCCCCGTAAATAACCTAAGCACCAATTTTTCTGTCACCCCGCCGGTATATTTTTTTTACCTCTCCTTCAATGTCTCGCGCACAGGCGTGAACGCGGCGACTACGGATTGGTTGATCTACCGGTATAAATTGACGTCACCGGAGCGTGGACCTCTAACCAATCGGCTGAGCGTAAGGTATACCCATTATATGTGCCCATTGGTCCACGTTTAGTGAGCCGGATACACGGCGGATTGGGCCACGACGGCGTGACGTTGCGATGGGTAACATCGACTGTAGAGATGAGGTTTATGTGTGGTTCCCCTTTATTCAGTTGACACAACCAATAGTTGTTATTACTAGAGAATAAATCATGTGTTTGAGATGTAGTTGGATATATGATCGAGTGGTTATAGTTGTATACAGTGCGAGCAGAGCCATCACGTTTTACATGGGGACTGTACAATTTAGAACTGGCGCAAGAGTAATCCGGCAGGTGTTGTGCTTTAGTAATGTCAAGGAAATTCCAGCCTCCTGCGCAGGGTTGGCAGCTTTCCAGCTGAATTGGGCTACTTATTTAAAGCCCAGGCGAGTTTTGAAAGTACACACTAGCCAAGGTATGGATTTGGGCATCTGGGCTACTTTTTGGGCCATTGGCTAGTTAGTACTCCGGAGACCAGCCAAAGTTTTTTATTGCCCTAATGTGCAAAGCCTGTCTCCCAATGCATGTTGGGTAATGTAGTTTTTGTTTAACAATTTGTCAACTGCCAACACTGTCGGACTGGCCCGGTGGGCCCCGACCCTCATGGGTCCCCGCTGGGCCAGACTTCATCTCCCAATGCTCGGTTTTTTGAATTTTTTTTGTTTTAGCCGACGCGTGTCGCTGTCTTTGCATACGCGCAGAGGGGCGCCTTCATGGCGTGACAGGAGAGGGACGGGGGGCCCTGGTCAGCAGTCCCGGTGTGCCCCGGGCCCCCCAGTCCAACCCTGACTGCCAAGTATAAGACTACAATACCCAGCATGCAATGGGACTGACATGTAGAAGTTGGTAGTTACCAGATTTTGGCCTCTGTACCCCAGTGTCCCGTCACACTTCAGCATTCTCACATTTTGTGGTGACTCCTTAATTTCAGACAATTTTGGGGCAAAAATCTGCAGGCCAACAAAATGTCTAGAAATGGTATGTGTATCCTGGGCACTCTCTTTAGTTACGCACCTGGTGAAAGGCAAATCTGTCCCATTTTGATTCACATAAATATTTACAAATCAGTGAACAATTGAAAAAGGCATATTTTCACATATATTCATTTATTTTTTTAGACTTTTTCACTGCACATATTGTGCTATTTTCGGGCTACTTTTGAAGTGCCCGTTGGTTAGTTTTGGGCTGGTTTTGAAAATTTGACCTAGATACCCTGCTCCTGCGGATATTAGTGTGTAATGTGAATCGAATAGAACAGAAACTGGAGAATGGGAAACACCTGATACATAGTGATACTGCATTATTTATGTCCTTGTAATACAGGAAAGGGGTCTTACGGGGGCAGGTAATTACAAAGTTCTGGAACTTTCTTCAACTTTGTTGCTGTTTAACTATGACTCCTATACGGATGTGGTAAACAGTAAAATAACCTGCAGCTTTAGGTTGAGCAGTGTCCGAGGTTCAGCCCTCGTTTCAACTCTGCACACTTGCAACGCGACATCTTGCTACTCTTGAGTTATTAGTATCTTTGTGGTCATCGATAATAATACCATGTCAGAGAGAAGGCTGTCCTGAGGTGGTGTTTTTCCAGGAGCCACAAAAAGCTTAAATGTTCCTATGGTCACCATGTAATGTGGATGGGGGGGGCATGGGCAGCATACTTCAAATTATCTGAGTATTGTGGTGTAAAGTATACACTGTAATACTATTTAGCATTTATTTTTGTTCAGAAAAGTGAGCATTATACAAAATAAACATTTAAACAATTTGTGTAAACACTTTATCTTATATATATATATATATATATATATATAAATATAAATAAAAATAACCTCCTTTTGTTTGGTGTTTTTTTTTTTTTTTTGGACATGGCATGATTGAATCTCAGGGATAATCCATTCATCTACAAGGATGTCCAGTAGTTTTCATTTAAAGGGGACCCGTCACCCAAAACAATTATTCAAAATCCTATTTTATCACATTAGACGATCAAAATGAACTTTAATTACACAATATAAATTATTTGAATCTTGTTTCCTTCAGTCTGGGAACTCATAATTATAGCAAGCAGGTAGGAGCCATTTTGTGGGCACTGTTATTAAGGAAAGTCTTGCATCATCTCAGAATCTTGTTTGTACACCAGAATGGACCCAATGTCCACCCCCATGCCCAGACTACACAATTAAATGATGAAGAGAGCAGGGTAATCTAGGAAGTGCTGAATGGAAAGGAGGAGGGGCAGACAATATTTGATTGACAGCTGAGATTTTTAAATGAGCTTACAACAGCTATGAATGCTTTAATAAAAAATAGAAATTGGATTTCATGTTTAATTTGAAAAGGAATTTTATTATACAGATTTTGTGTCTGGGTGACAGGTCAACTTTATAAAACATGGAGGCATAATTTGCAATGGCCCTCAATATCTCAGGGTCCTGTGTCATGTTACTTCATATTATCACAAACTATTCTTTTGGACCCAAAATGCAACAATACTTCACAGGGACCATCCTCTTATTCAGAAGATGGCCAGTGACTACTTTTGGTACGCACTGACTTATCAAATATCAGCATTCTATAGTATTGCAGAACTGCCCTGTAACACATTCTAGCCTAGGGTTATATCTTCATTCTGTGCCACCCTAGGCACTGGACCCAGAAGGCATCACCTACTTTATCAACTGGTGCATGCGCAGATAGCCTGAAGACCAGATAGACCCCTGGTTCCACCACCATATTTACGGCAATATCCAACTGGATTTTTTTTAAGCATTTTATATATAGGCAGGGCCGCTATCACGGGGACATAAAACCAGATTTTCGTGGTCCCTGCACCCCACCACAGTCTGGTCCCCAAGTCCCACCTCAGATCCCGCCCACACCACAGTAAAAAGGCCACACAGACATCAGTCAAAAAGAAAGAGCCACTCCAAACTCACCCCTCGCAGGTGTTTCTCCCCCACTTGATGCCACTCCAAAACTGGGTGCTCAGCCACCAGTGCCTCAGCTGTGCTTTGGTAAAATAGAGAAACATACAGGCGGCACTCCGGACATAAAAAAAATATCCGGAGTGCCGCCTGTTTGTTTCTCTATCACACAGACATCAGCACTAAAAACCGTAAACCCCCCCCCCCCCACACACAAGCTTATAAAAGCTGATGGTGGTCAGGGCCCACCTTATAATTTAAAAAAAAAACATTGGTGGCCACGGTCTCACATAAAGTTTTTTTTTTTTTTTTTTAAACATTGTTGGTAAGGGCCCCCCTAAAAATAAAAAAAAACCATTGTTGGTCAGGGCCCTCCTATAAGTTAAAAAAACATTGGCGCCACAACCTTCCATAAATGTTTTTTTTTTTAAAAAAAAATTGGTCGCCAGGGACCCCCTATAAGTTAAAAAAATCATTGGTGGCCAGGGACCCCTGTAAATTAAAAAAAAAATTGATACCAGGAACCCCATAAAAGTTTTTAAAAAAACATTGGTGGTCAGGACCCTATAAATTAAAAAAAAAAAAAAGCTGGTGCCAGGGCACCCATAAAGGTTTTTTAAAACATTGGTCAGGGCCCCCTACACGTTAGAAAAATCATTAGTGACCAGGGCCCGCCATATACATTTTAAAAACACCAGGGCCCCCCATAAAAGTTTAAAAAAAATGAATGGCTATGGTCCCCCTTACAAGTTATAAAGAAACTTTGGTGGTTAGGGCCCCATAGAACATTTTAAAAAAAATATTGGTGGTCAAGGGCCTCCACAGTATTAAAATAATACATTGGTGGCCAGGGTTTTAATAAAAGAAAAAGACACATTGGTGTTCAGGGTAACTTACCTTAGGTTCTTCTTCCTTGTCCTCGGCGATGACAGCTTCTTTCCTTGTGGTCTTTCCATGGCTTCGGAGCTTCGGCTCCTTTCACGGATTTTTTTGCAGCTTCAGGACTACAACTTCAGGTCTATTGGCTCCGTTCGTGGCTTTGGATCTTGGGTGGCTCAGCGCATTACTTTGGCGCTGTCAAGGGGGGCCTGGCTAATTCAAAAAGTGCAGCACAGCCAGGCCCGGGCCCTGTATGACTATACCCCGTGTCCCTAGAGTTGCCACCTGGCCGGTGAAATGATGGCTAATGCCAATGTTATTAATAGGGGAAAAAAGATAAATATATAGGAAGGCCGGTATTTTTTTCCAGAAATGGTGGCAATGCTACGTGTCGCCCCCGATGGCGGCCCTGTATATAAGCACTGGGAGGCAGCCAACCCTAAAGCTGCCTCCCTGTGCACAGGCCCTTGAGTGTCTGTATATAAATACAGCTGATTATCAACTTTGAAAAAGGAACTGAAATGTTCTGAAAGCTTGCTGTGATTATTATGTTAGTTAGCCAATAAAGGTATCGCCTTTAAAAAACTTTTGTTATGTTTCATATCAAAAGGTTTATCCTATAACAGATACACATGTACAGGGGCGATCCTGGCCCCTCCGCCACCTGAGGCAGCTTGCTGTTGCTGCCATCCCCCTCCCCCGTGTGCTCACCTTTTTGCAGCGGAGGGGGCAGGCCAGGATTTGTGGAAAGGCCACAAAGGCCCGGAAAGCAGGATTTTAGGGGGTGGCGGGCTGCCACACCACACCCACATTGGTTCAAATACACTGGGGATGCGCTGGAGATACAATCGTTTTTTAAATGTTCCAATCCCCATTGCTCCAGTGCCGATAATTAAAATTTGCATGAATAAAGGGGAGGGGACAGGGTCGACAAACGGCAGTGGGCTTAGGATCGCCCGCTATGTAAAACCTGCTCTGGGCGCGGGTCCAGGGGGGTCCAAGAGGGTGGCAGAGAGGGCCTGAACATTAGCGCCGAGATCGTAATTGTAGTTGGGCGCTGCCGCCTGAGGCAAATTCCTTAACTCGCCTCATTGGCACAGCGCCCCTGCACATATAAATAAGGGTTAGTTTAATTATTATAAAATTAAGTTTCAGCTGCTTAATTGTTTTAGAATTTTGATCACAATAGATGGCACACCAACATAAGGGCTAAATAACTTACCAACTGCAGTAAGCAAAAAATAGTATATGAATCAGTTCAGTTTTCTTTTTCGATCTCTCCCTTGAAAACAACTGAGCCCCCCTGAGACTTCAGTCACTAACCTCATGCCTGGGCCTGGTGCACCACTTCCAAGACATCCTCTGCATTAGATTAGGCTTGGCAGATTTGCAGGCCCAACATTTTCTAAAGAGAACATCTACTCTACCCCAGGTTATGATGTAAGCAATTAAATCCACTAGGAGGTGCCTAATGAATTACCACCCCAGTCACTTTACATTTCCCTGTTCTTTAAAAAGATTTAAAGGAAAACTTTACCCCCAGCATGAATATTTAATCAACAGTTTATATCAAATAAGTGGCATATTAAACTGGAATATATAATGAAGTAAATATTGTTCTTTTACATCTCTTGCCTTGAACCACCACTTTGTGATGGTCTGTGTGCTGCCTCAGAGATCACATCGAAGTTCGTTTAAAAAGTGAAGTTTATTCTATCATTAAAAATATTGCATGCCTCTATAGTCCCGCAGGCTGCCACTTCCTCAGAAGCGAATTGCAGCCAACCCCCCCCCCACAAACCCTTAAAAGAGGAACAAACTCCTCCCATATAACATTTTAACCCTTACATTGCCTTATAAAGTAACAATTCCCTAGTTCCAAACTATCAGAGCTCTTCTCACTGTCAAAAACCTAAAGAAATAGATGCAATATATATATATAAAACAAACAAAACATGTTCATAAAAACCAATGTAGTCTCAAAGTCACCCTCACGTAGTATTGATTACATAAAACAGTAGTCATCTAATCAAGAATAGCTCTTATATATTGTGGTTTAGTGTCAGGACTTGGACGTCCGCTGCGCAGCTCCTCCTTCCTTCCTGGTGCCGGTTTTCTCTGAGGCGTGCGCGCAGTGCGCACTTGTTTCTTAAAGGCGAAGTGACGCTGGCGTGTGACATCAGCGCGCAATGGCGCCAAATTCAAACAGTATTTAAGGGGAATTTAGTTTTCAGCAAGTTGCCCGTTGTTAGGTTCAATTAGCTTGTTCCTGGGTGTTATTACTTGTGATACCTGTTTTGATCTACTGTGTTTGACCCTTGCTTGCCTGCTTACTACTCTGACCTCTCCAAACCTGACCTTGCCTGCCTGAAACTTCGTTCTTCTCTCCAATCCTGAAACCTTGCCTGTTCTCCGACTATTCTACAATCTCTATCCTGATTCTGGCCTGTCCGACTATTCTATCTGTTTGTGCTGGCCCAGCCTGCCTGTTCCTGGTGGCTTCCTATCTTCCAGCATCCTTGTAAACAGTTGTGCCCCATTGCCTGCCAGAACTTATGCCTTGCACCTCTCGTTAAGTCCAGGTGGCATCTGAGTAAGCCGAGGGCTCCTCCCGAGGCCAGAGGCAGTCACTTAACTGGTGAAGTACGAGCTGAGGCCAGGGTGTGTGGCATCTGTTCTGGTGTAGGGTGCCGACCATGACATTTAGATATTGAAACGTCATTAAATCTTGTAAACAAAGAGCAACAATGTAACATAAAATCCCTTCCAAGAAAATATAAGAAAAAGAGCTACAACTCTAACTGTAACAGGAAGAAGTGTGGAAGCAAAAAACACCTCTGTCTGTTAATTGGTTCATGTGACCTAACATGTATGGTTTGTGTGCACCGTCCTAAGATCCCAGGGAGCGGTCCTTATTTTTTTAAAATGGCAATTCTCTATTTATGATTACCCAATGGCACATACTATTAAAAAAGTATATTATTATGAAATGGTTTATTTAATTGAAGCAGGGTTTTACATATGACCTGTTTTGTGCAATATCTTTTTATAGAGACCTACATTGTTGGGGGTATAGTTTTCCTTCAATGAGGTCTGTATAAACACCTCCCTCTTTCCCCTTCTGTTGTATATGTTGCTGTTCTACATATAAGATGATATCCATTATGCAGAGGGTTTATTTGGGAAAGGGAATATTTCTACTCCCAGGGGTGCTGCGCCAATGAGGCGAGTTGAGAATCTCGCTTCAGGCGGCAGTGCCCTACTAGGTACAAGGGCGGCAAAAATGCCCCTCTTGGTACTTTAAGTGTCAAATTTCTGGTTTGATTGAGCTCTTCTTTCATAGAAAGCGCAATTACGCTCTCTGAGCATACCGTAGCGGCAGCAACAGTAAGTTTCCTCAGGCGGCAAAGGGGCCAGGATAGCCCCTGCCTCCTCCACAGTTGCAGGATGAAAAATCAAGGGGGGGGTGGTTGTGAAAGTGAAATATAATATGGGTCATATCATGGAAATCAACTTTCTAAATATAGTCCATCAACAATTGTGTATGGTTTTTGACATAATCAAGTTACTCTTCACTATACACATCTCAGCTCTCTCTCTACATGCAGCATTGTGTTTGAATCAATTATTTTGAAAGACTGCTCTACTCCATTGTCTAGGCAAACTGAGCATACACTATTGATGTATTTGACCTGTCCAACAAGTCTGACTCTTACTCAGAGAGATATTGCTGACAATTTAAAGAAAAATAATGTTTGGTTATATTTAGAAAGACTCTTCTTTCTAAATAAGAAGCTCATATTAAATGTGTATTCATTATAGTTCTCATTTAAAGTTTGTTTCTTTTTTGCCCTGTTTAGTTCAAGAAATAACAAAAACCATAGGTTTATAATAACTACAGGTATGGGACCTGTTATCCAGAATGCTCGGGATCTGGGGTTTTCCAGATAATGGATCTTTCTGTAATTTGGATCTTCATACCTCAAAATTGCCAGCAGAAAGGTGTAGGCCCTTTTAAAAATTGTAACTTCTGTGCCATTTCAATAAAAAGCACAGGTATACTATTAGGAGTAGCAATTTAGTCCTGGATAGGATTACCAGCTAGGTCAAAATGTTCCTGCTTTCTCTGCTACCTCCAAGGCAGATCTGAGGTTGTAGCAAAAGTCAAATAATATCTGCCAGAAGCCGATACAGCAAGACTGATTAATAATCAGAATATGCACTGGGTCTTGTGTTATGTCATCTAATGTTGATTTTATGATTTGTATTGTTTTATACAAACTTTCTCCACCTCTGCAGAACCAGTGGCTGCAGCAAAATAATCCTCCAAATAGAATCCCAGTTTATCTGTTTAAATCTGGCTCCATGATCTTTGTCCCTGCAGTTGGAGTTGTAAACTGTAAAGGGTATCTAAAGGCAAAAATAAAATCCAATACAAATCTCTACACAGTCGGCAACTGCTCTACAGGGAAATAAACAAAGCTGCTTAAAGGAAACCTGTCACGATTAAGTTAACACTAGGAAGGCAATAAAACTGTTAAAACAAACCACATACCTCAATTTATTCAACTCAAATCTCACAATCTCAATTTATATCTACTTTTGAAAATGTCCACGAGATACTGACTGAAGCCCCGACTTTCTGAAAGTCAGGAGAGCAAGGCATCATGGGTAGAATCAGCTCTCACGATATCTCCAGTTTCTGCAGTTGTCAGGGGCTGGAGGACTACAGCGCGTGAATTTGCATAGGAGTTCAAAAGCACACAGAATGGGGAAGCACATCGGTAAAGTACGGAGGAGGGAGAAGGGGTGTCAGATAAGGAGCTACGTTTGCCGGCATTACAGAGCAGAAGTAGCAGCTAAAGTTTAACTATAGTCCTGCTGCTTTCTGCTCTAAGCACAGATAGTACTGGGAAGCACATCGGTAAGGTTTATCAGCACGGAGGAGGAAGAAGGAAGGGGGTGTCATATGTCAGATAAGGAGCTCCGTTTGCCGGTATTAGCAGAAGTAGCAGCTAAAGTTTAACCATAATGCTGCTGCTTTCTGCTCTTCATGTAAACAATTAGTCTACTCTTGACAAGCAAAAGTATTGAGTTACTCTACCCTTCACACACACTTTCCTGATTATTATGTTTGACCCTAAATCCCAGCAGTGTCTTTATTTATTATTTATTTATTTTATTATGTATTTATTTATTTATTTTATTAGGCACATTTTTATTTTGGGGTTGACTAAGCTAAAGGGGGCTCATTAATAAACACTGGGCAAATGTGCACCTGGGCAGTAGCCCATAGCAACCAATCGGTGACTGGCTTTTTACAGGCAGCTGCAGGTTGAACTTTGAAAGCAAACATTTAATTGGTTATTGTCCAGGTGCAGATTTGCCCAGTGTTTATAAATGAGCCCCAAGAACTGCACAGTTTTAGCAGGTTTTAGCGTTTCGGTAATTTCATAGTTTATGAGATTTTTTTGTAAAAGCCCACACAATCTAAATAGAACAATGTGTTTCAAACAATCCTAATAGAATATCAAGTCCTGGTGTGACATGAGTGGTACAGAGCCAGTCTATCACAGAGAATCTGTCACTAAGCATCCATGAGATTTGGCAGTTTGGCACAATCCACACACAGAAAACAAAGGAGTCCTGTTTCAACATGGCAGCGCCTATGAAGCACTTTTTACATGTAGGAGGTTTTCTAATCTGTTTCAGATATAGACAAAAACAGCTGACTAAAGGGTTGTTAAACTAAGGAGGGAAAACATATATATTACTTATGTCTCAAGGTGACAGGTCCTCTTTAACCATGTCCAGAATAGACATGGCCCTAGTGACTCACAAAACGTTACCCCTATTAAGTCATATTGCCTATGGAGCAAGAGGGGTATCTGATCATTTGCCACTAGTTTTAAAATTAGACTTAGCCAGAACCCCACAACCATCAAGATGGTCACTTAACCCTATATGGCTATATCTGTTGGATAACCAAAAACAGCTAGAACAGACAATAGCAGAATTCTCTGCAGATCAGCTCACTATTTGTGATACCTTCAAAGCCTATATCAGAGGTATCCTAAATGCAGAGGTTGTGGCTCTCAAAACACAAACTAAAAGGGCACAAATCCAAATGGAGCAAAAGATGTTAGATATGAAGAGAGAGGTGGTGGAGCATCCCACAGATGCATCGATAGAACAACTGAAAATAACACAAGAGCAGTACTCTAAGTTAATGCGCGACAGAGCTCAGCATAAGCATTTGTTTTCCAAAGCTAGGGCATTTGAGCAACGGGAAAGGGCAGGAAAACTACTTGCCTATGTGGCCTCTGCCCAAAACCCACCTACTGCAATTACGGCCTTAAAGGCTGCACATGGGGCAATAACCACAGACAGATGGGATCAGGCAGACACTTATGCTATTTTTTCCTCATTATACTCCTCCCAACTGCCTGAGGCACTAAGTTTTATAGACACCTTCTTAGATAGTATAACACTTCCAGCACTTCCGCTGGAATATAGTCAGTTCCTGGATGCGGACATAATGGTGGAGGAAATTACGGAAGCAATTAATTCCTTCCCCAGTGATAAAGCAGCAGGTGCAGATGAGCTACCAATAGAAATCTACAAGAGAAATATTAAGGTAATAGCCACTGAACTCTTATTGGTGTATCAGGCTGCTATGACACAGCAACGGTTGCCAGCTTCATACCCAACAAAACAACAGCCCACAATATCAGACGGCTATTTATTAATCTCACCCTAAAAACGGATGGGCCAGCAACCAGGGCGGTGGCGGCACTCGACATAAACAAGGCCTTCCATATGGTCGAATGACCTTACCTCTGGAAGACCTTGCAGAGGTTCAACACAGGGCCCCACTTCACTACGTTGGTTGCATGTTATATGCTGCTCCATCCTCCTCCATTAGAGTAAATGACGGGGCTTCCAGGTGGGCGGAGTACACAAAAAGATACAACTATATGCTGATGATACCTTAATATACCTAGGGGAAAGGGGGAACTCTATACAGCAGTTGGTTGCAGTCACTCAGAAATTCAGGGAGGTGGCACGATTAAAGACTAGATTAACTAAATCAGTGCTGTTTCTGGTAGACCCTTTACTCCCGGGGGAAAATCTCGCAGACTGCCCATTCAAGGTGGTGGATAGGTTTACATATCTTGGTGTTACGGTAGCACTGCCCCTGCAGAGATACCTGGACCTAAATGTCACTCCTCTGCTTCAGATGTTCAGAGAGAAGTGCAGAGCATGAGACAATCTAAGGTAGGCCCAGCCGGAAAGATCCAATTGATCAAAATGGTCCTAGCCCCAAAAATACTTTACATCCTTTGGCAGGCCCCAGTGTGGAAGAAGGCACCTACTTACTAAACTACAATCCATTTTCAAAACCTTCATTTGGGGGTAAGGGGAGACCCAGACTATCATAGTCAACGCTGATGAGAAAGGTGGGAAAGTGGCAGATGGCTCTACAAGACAGGCAAACATACTACTCGGCTGCCCTGCTGGCCCAAACTACCACAATGTTGCAAGACCAAGCCGATCCACTACTATGTAAGTTGTGGCGAGCCATCACCCCAAAAAGGCCGGAACTAATGTCATGAGAGGGGGCAGTGGGAGAGCGAGTATAAAAATTAGACCTTCCAATCACTAGTAGGGCTGTGACAGTGTAAAGAATTTGTGAACCTGTGAATATGGATCATCCCCTGTCTCTGAAGGCAATTGGTCATGCCAAAACCATCCAATCCGCAGGTCCCAGGGGTTCTTGGCAGACCTGCACAATCACTAGTCCAGAGTTTTATCTTTCCACATATGTATTCTAGTCTTTAGTCAAAGACTAAAGCGATTGTTTCGATTGCCATTACACTACTCAGGGCTGTCTTTAATTGCCATGGGGCCCCTTCATTTCTTTTAAGTAAAGCTGTCCAACCCATCTACAATTGAACTACAATTCTCACACCTTTGGTAACACGGATATAAAATATCACTGTTGGGTGAACTTGCCTTTTAAACCACCAAATAATATGTCTGTCCTGTATGTATTACTCTTTAGTGAAAGGCAAATATTCCCAGAGTGACACTACAGGAAAGTAGCGCAAGATATTTAATGTAAGTCATAGCTGCAGTGATTAAAACCCCACCTGAATAAGTATGTATCACTATTTAAATCTATTTAAATATTTTTCAGTAATAAAAGAAATTACCCCCCTCCCCGTGACCCCATTTCAGCTATGGAGGGCAGTCAGACACTGCACTGTAATGAATCCCATACTTGAAATAATATCTGCGCCGGGGATCATGGGAAATAAAACCCTTTAAATGTCTTTTATTGATCTTTGGGGTTCATGGGGGGGATGCACAGAACACTTGTTTCAGTGATATCAGATTTAATGAGGAGCTGGGAAGTCCAATTCTCTATATTTTTTTTTCTCTCTCTCTTTTACCTGTTGTTATAATTTGCAGGGGCGACAGCACAGAACAGGCATATCCAGCAAATGCAAAGTATCAACGAGAGAGAGAAGGGGGGTATAAATGAACAGCCTTTCTGTACCGGACAATAAATCAGATGCACAGAAATATCAAACTGTGACAGAAGTTGCAGTTAATTGAAAATGATTCTGATTTAAGACCCGTGTCTCTATCTAGAGGCCGAGTGTGGAATATTCTAAAGATTCTACAGATTTCCCCAGCTATGTGAGGGTGTTACATGTCCCTTACTGGAAAGGAATTCAGTTTAGACATTTTGACCACCGTGAAGAATGCTAAAGCTTAATGGTAATTACGTCAAATATCTGTTTAGAACCAGCCAGGGAAAACCGGAAATTAGTAATTTCAAGTCATTTATTATATTAAACGCACAGCAAAGGAGAATACCCCACATATGGCAAATACAGTGGTGTGCAAAACTATTTGCCCCCTTCCTGATTTCTTATTCTTTTGCATGTTTGTCACACTTAAATGTTTCTGCTCATCAAAAACCGTTAACTATTAGTCAAAGATAACATAATTGAACACAAAATGCAGTTTTTAAATGAAGGTTTACATTATTAAGGGAGAAAAAAAACTCCAAATCTACATGGGCCTGTGTGAAAAAGTGATTGCCCCCCTTGTTAAAAAATAACTTAACTGTGGTTTATCACACCTGAGTTCAATTTCAAAGGTTATAAAGCAATTTCTAAAGCTTTGGGACTCCAGCGAACCACAGTGAGAGCCATTATACACAAATGGCAAAAACATGGAACAGTGGTGAACCTTCCCAGGAGTGGCCGGCCGACCAAAATTACCCCAAGAGCGCAGAGACAACTCATCTGAGAGGCCACAAAAGACCCCAGGACAACATCTAAAGAACTGCAGGCCTCACTTGCCTCAATTAAGGTCAGTGTTCACGACTCCACCATAAGAAAGTGACTGGGCAAAAACGGCCTGCATGGCAGATTTCCAAGGCGCAAACCACTTTTAAGCAAAAAGAACATTAAGGCTCGTCTCAATTTTGCTAAAAAACATCTCAATGATTGCCAAGACTTTTGGGAAAATACCTTGTGGACCGACGAGACAAAAGTTGAACTTTTTGGAAGGTGCGCGTTACATCTGGTGTAAAAGTAACACAGCATTTCAGAAAAAGAACATCATACCAACAGTAAAATATGGTGGTGGTAGTGTGATGGTCTGGGGTTGTTTTGCTGCTTCAGGACCTGGAAGACTTGCTGTGATAGATGGAACCATGAATTCTACTGTCTACCAAAATATCCTGAAGGAGAATGTCCGGCCATCTGTTCGTCAACTCAAGCTGAAGTGATCTTGGGTGCTGCAGCAGGACAATGACCCAAAACACACCAGCAAATCCACCTCTGAATGGCTGAAGAAAAACAAAATGAAGACTTTGGAGTGGCCTATTCAAAGTCCTGACCTGAATCCTATTGAGATGTTGTGGCATGACCTTAAAAAGGCGGTTCATGCTAGAAAACCCTCAAATAAAGCTGAATTACAACAATTCTGCAAAGATGAGTGGGCCAAAATTCCTCCAGAGTGCTGTAAAAGACTCGTTGCAAGTTATCGCAAACGCTTGATTGCAGTTATTGCTGCTAAGGGTGGCCCAACCAGTTATTAGGTTCAGGGGGCAATTACTTTTTCACACATGAAAATGTAGATTTGGATTTCTTTTCTCCCTAAATTTAAAAACCCTCATTTAAAAACTGCATTTTGCGTTTACTTGTGTTATCTTTGACTAATAGTTAAATGTGTTTGATGATCAGAAACATTTTGTGTGACAAACATGCAAAAGAATAAGAAATCAGGAAGGGGGCAAATAGTTTTGCACACCACTGTAATAGGGTTACAACAATTCATGAAGAATTAAATCAAATCACAGGAGAATATGCAGCGGATGTCAGTAATAGTGATGTGCGAATTTGTCCCGTTTCGCTTTGCCGAAAAATTCAAGAATTTTCAGCGAAATGGCGAAAAATCAATTTCGACGCCCTTGTCAATTTTGATTCCTGCGTCAATTCTGATGCTCGTGTCAATTTTGACACCGGTGTTAAAGTCAACGGGCATCCAAATAATTTTGTGCACCGGATTTAACGCAATGGACTTTTCCGACATGCGAATTTATTCGCCCATCACTAGTCCGTAAAAGCAAATATGTAAATTCTAATGTTACACACAACAGCCACATATAAACCTATACATCCCTATAAACTGTTCCTAGTGATGTCAATAAATATTTGTTATTAGTGATGTTACTAGTGTCACCTGACTGTATATTGGCATTGGCCAGAGGTTTATATTGGACCTTTGTGTATTTAAAATGCCAGGGTTTGTTATGAATCTCAGTCCATTCATGGAGATGAAATGTAATATCCTTATCATTTACAATGCATGGATGACAGTGGGGGTAAAACACACCTGAGAATGGGCAAGTGTTAACTGATGTATATAGGAAACCCATTAGTAGAAATTCGTTATTATCAAGGAAGAGTTGTCATCCTAGGTCCCTTCTGGGGGGTATCCCAATTGGACAGTTCCTCAGATTACGGAGGATCTGTTCTACTTGGGATGCCTTCCAGAGGGGAGCAATTGAGTTATGGGATAGGTTGGCTGTGAGAGGTTATAGCACAAAATGCATAAAACAAGCATACGATAGAGCAGTGGGCACAGACCGAGAGAACCTCTTGAAACAAGAGAAGGAAATACAAAAGAGAAGAACTAAAAGGAAATGGAAAAATGAGAAGTGTGTGGATGTGTAAGTAAGTACGAAAGTAAGAGAGGATAGAGAAAAAGGCCAAAATATAAGGGATGGTTCAGATATGTATTTCGTGACAGAGTATATTGTAGAAGCTGAACAAATTTGTAAAATAATACAAAAACATTGGAAAATAATTGATTTGGACCCCCACATGCAGACTGGTAAATTATGGTTTTCTTATCGAAGAAGTAAAACAATAGCGAACTGTGTGTCACCAAGCATGTTGCCAGAAAAATTGAAAACAAAAAGATGGCTAGATTTCAATGAAACATATAAATGTGGAGCCAAAGTATGTAAGGCATGCTAATTTATGAATGTGTCTAAGTCAGTTAAGAGCACGACAAAAGGTAAAGAATATAAGTGTAGGACATATGTAAATTGCAAAACAATCAATCTTGTATATCTGGCGACATGTATATGTGGATTGCAATACGTAGGGAGGACATCGAGGAGAATGAAGGATCGTGTATTGGAGCACATAGCCAGTGTTGGAAGAGAAGATAGGTCCTCATCAATAGCAGATCATATTTTGAGTAAAAGTAGTGGCAATGAGAAATGCATATCGTTTCAAGACTTGGAACATGTGAAGTTAGGAAAGAGAAAGGGAGATATAGAAAAATATTTAAACAAACGAGAAGCCTGGTGGATGTTCTTATTGCAAACAGAGCATCCAGCAGGTTTAAATAAGGAATGGGAAATAAAATATTTTATAGAGAATTAGTAAATAGATATGGAATATACTCTAAGGGAATTTAGAATGATCTCTCTGATAATAAGAAATGAAAACAATAATAAGAATAATAAGTAGAAATACATCCTCTTGAAGTGAATGGGAGAAGACACACACAGACTTAATAACTATGAATGGGTTGAATAGTCTAGTTCTAGATTTACCTATCACCTGAAATAGCTTGGTGCTAAATAGTACTTAAGAACACTAAACTGTTTTTATAGAAAATAAATTGTTTTTATTCATGATTGTATAGCTGTAAGAGATGTGAACAGAAGTTTGTCATTATGTATAAAGCTATGCTGATTTGTACAGTGTGTAATGCCCTGATGAAGTGACCAAAGAGGTCACGAAACGCGTTGCCAGTCTTTTCACTGTAAATGTAGCCAAGGAATGTGTGCTTTTATGAAGGTGAAATAAAGCAAGATGTTTTAATCGATTTTGTGGATTGCGGTGGATTCCAGACACAATTAAAGTGTAAAACACACCTGGGCATGAGAATAGGAGAAAGTTGTTCTGGTGTAAACTGATCATACAGTTGATTGCTAACCTTAAAGGAGAACTAAACCTTAAAAATGAATGTGGCTGAAAATTACATTTTATATACTGAACTTATTGCACCAGCCTAACGTTTCAGCTTGTCAATAGCAGCAATGATCCAGGACTTCAAACTTGTCACAGGGGGTCACCATCTTGGAAAATGTCTGTGACACTCACATGCTCAGTGGGCTCTGAGCAGCTGTTGAGAAGCTAAGCTTAGGGGTCATCACTAATTATCAAGCAAAAAATGAGGTTGACCTGTAATATAAGCTAATGCTAGAAAGCTGATTATTAAATTCTGATGTTAGTTGCACTGGTTTCTGTGCTGCCATGTAGTAATTATCTGTATTAATTACTAACCAGCCTTATATTGTGACATTTAGATTCTATATGTATTGTATATTGTGAGTTGGTCCCTAAGCTCAGTAAGCACAGAGCAGCACAGAGCATGTGCAGTGAATCAGCAGAAAAGAAGATGGGGAGCTACTGGGGCATCTTTGGAGACACAGATCTTGAACTGCTAAAGGGCTGTGATTGCCTTGGGCTGGTACAGAAGCCCAAAACGTAATGTGCAACAATTCTAGCCTACTTATTTAGTTAAGCTTTAGTTCTCCTTTAATGGCAATGCTGCCCATAGTGAACAATGCAACCACTAGCATGTCCTGAGCAACAGGCGAGTGCAGCCCAGTGACTGTTTCAGCTGACACTCACTCATGGAGCTGCAGCCACTTTGGACCCCTAAAGACACACTTCAAGGCTTTTTATGTTAAGGAATAAAACTGCATGTCTGGCACTAGCAGCAGTGGCGTAACTAGACCCCTAAGGGCCCTGGTACGTAAATTAACAAATGGGCACCCCTACCACCCCTCGCGACCCCCGTGCATTGGGCTAGAACACAGCATTACTAACCTAATGTCATAGTAGCAGTTAAATTTGTAAACCACCAGGCCCTGAGCATTCTCAATAACAGCTCCCATACCTGTACTCAAAGGATATAAGCACAGGAGTCTGAAATACATTTTTTACTGTGTTAATGGCAAGGGTTAATCAGTGCAGCATTAAAGTGGTGGTTCACCTTTATATTAACTTTAATATGGCGCAGACAGAGATTTTCTGAGAAAACTCTGGTTGCTTTGGTCCAAATTACTCTAGCAACTATGAATGAAAGACTGGAAGATAAATTGCAGTGAGCCTGAATGAAAAAGTAGCAATACCAATAAATGTTTAGCCTTACAAGGCATTGTTGTTTAGAGGGGGTCTGTGACCCCCATTTGAAAGCTGTAAAACTCAGAAGGAGAGAAATAACTCAAAAAATATTAAAGGAAAAAATGAAGACCAATTGAAAAGTTGGTTAGAATTTACCATTCTATAACATACTAAAAGTGAACCTGAAGTTGAACCACCCATTTAATGTTACACTATGGGGGGCATGTGCAAGGCCTCTCTGCCAGTTACATTACATACACAACCTAAAGCAATAGGTGAATTGGTCCATGACTGTAGGTGCTCACGTTATCTTATTTAAATCCTCAAGACTCAACTCTGCATTTAGAAAAGCCTACGATCCGACCTGCAGTCTAATGCTTTCTATTACCGCAGATTTAGCAGGCAGACAGGGAGACACAACACAGATAAGCACCCATTGCAACAGCACTAAAAGAATTCTATTAAGGGCAGGTTTATTTATGTAATGGCATGACATTTGGCCCCTGTAATCACGAAGGATCATTAATTACAGATCGCTGCTATCTCTTTTTTTAAGAACAGAGGGAATGGGTGCAGGAGAAAAAGCAAACCTCACAGAAAGAAATAAAGTGAAGCCGATGCAATCGGGACTTGGATCCTGTGTAGCAAACCTTGAGAGCCCTGACTGAGTCTAGTGAATGCAGTGCCACCTTCTTAGCATTGCAAGGCGATAGACAGAAGGTTGGAATGATGATGTCCTGATTTAGGTGGAAGGCCGAACACCTTGGGGAGAATGACAGTACTGTTTGCAGTACTACTCTGTCACAAATATATAAAATTGTGAGTCTTGTACGATAAGGTAGTGAGTTAATGAACTCTCTTTGCTGATTAGATGTCTGTCAGGAAGACAGTTTTCAAAGTGAGAAAATCATGAACGAGATGAAAATCATGAGTTGAAATGGTGTCTCTTGTTCGCAGCACAAAGGAGAGATCCCATGTAGGAGCGGGTGCTCGAATGTGGTGAAGCTATATGAGTTAGTCCCTGAAGGAATGCTCTACATCTGGTAGATGAACAAGCCGCTTCTGGAAGAAAACGGACAAGGTAGAACCTGTGACTTAAGAAGTCCTAATGATAACCCCATGGATAGTACTTCCTGTAAGGAGTCTAGAAAGTTGGTAATGCTTTTCAGAACCCTGGTTCTTCTGAGCACACCACTGTCGGTATGTGTGCCAAACCCTGTAGTAAGTCCTCACAGAGACAGGTTTGCGGGCTGCTCGCATTACTTCAACCACTGCATCAGAGAAACCCGTACGTCTTAGGATCTGGGTTGAAAGAGCCATGTCATCAACTGAGGCTTGATGATTTTGGATGATGGACAGAACCTAGTGAGGGGAGGTCCAATAGTGGAGGAAGGATCCAGGGATCCTCTACTGAAAGGTTGAGGAGGTCCGAGAACCAAGACCGACGTGGCTTCCTGGGAACTATGAAAATAAGTGTTGTTCTTTCTCTTTGTAGCCTTCTGATCGTTCTTGATATAAGAGTAAGAGGAGGGAAGGTGTAGGTCGGCTGAAAGTTCCATTATGGCATTAGAGCATCTGTGCCTAGGAGTAGGGGATCCAAGTACCTTGCAAAGAAGTTCTGTACTTTCCTGTCTGGTGGTCATGAGATCCACCTCCCATACTCTCCGCATCCTTGATAATTTGATGAAGATGTCTTCCGTCAGTGACCATTCGCCTGAAGTGTAACCACTGTGCGCTTAGGAATTCTGCTTTTCCGTTTTGAAGTCCTGGAATGTATAGACAGACAGTAGGTTTTGATTGTTTTCCGCCCACTGAAAGAAGAAATTGACTTTGTGGAGAGTCGCTCTGCTCCTCCTTGGTGTTTTATGTAGGCTACAGTTGTGGAGCTGTCGGACTGACCTCTTAGTTCCCGTTGCCAGGGCCTTACGCCAAAAAATGGATTGCCTCAATTTCTAGTAGGATGATGGATAGTTTGCTCTGTGCCAGGTCCCTCCGACCCTGCTGTGCGTCCCTGCAGTACTGCACCCCAACTGGATAGGCTTGCATCTGTTGTCAGTAGGTGCCATTGGGAGCTTCAAGAGGTTTTTCAAAGGACATGTTGGTTAATCTGGGCCACCGGAGGAGAATAATATATCTAGATGGGAAGTCGAATCATATGAAGAAGCGACTTTAGTTTACAGCATGTTTCATTGCGGATCATCAAGCTGGTACTGAACAAAAAGAAAAAACTGCTTCAACTGTGGAGATCATGCATAACCAGGTGTGTGTTCTGGCTTCTGAAGCAGGGACTTAAGAATTGCAGGCAGTATATCTTCTCGTGAGGGAGAAATACCAATATAGTTATTGTGCTGAAGTGCATCCCGAGAGAATTCTTCGATTGACTGGGGATCAAAGAGGACTTGTCCAGGCTGAGGCACTATCCCAGATCTTGTAGAATGGTGACTGTGACCTGAAGGGCCTGTTGAATCTCTGAGGGTGCCTTAATTAACAGGTCGTCCCAGTACAGAGTGATTGAAATGTCTGGGTTTCGAATTACTTCAGTGGCTGCTCCATTTACATTTGAGAACACTAAGAATTTCTGATGGGAAGGAAGAATAGGTACATGTAGGTACGCAACTTTTATGTTGTGGAAGACCGGGAATTCGCCAGAGGACCTCGTTGCGATGACTGAGTGGACTCCCTCCCTCTTGGTCGGATGAACCTTTTCTGTTTCTTGAGGTCTAGGACCGGTTGAAGCGTTCCTCCCTTTTATGCGACTAGAACAGGGTTGAGTAGTAGCCCTTGAAGCTTTTTCGAGATGGGACTGGAGCAAGTGGTCAGATTGTGTGGGTAGACAATGCTGCTGAGGAGGGCTTGTCTGTGGTCTTGGGGAAGTGGTTGCGACCTTGCCTTGCCAACCTGGTCTTACCTGCCTGTCGGGCTCTTCCCGAGGATGAGTGGGGTGGAGATGGAGCTCTGTTGGTCTTGTTTGTGAGCCCCAAAAAGCTTTCCTCTGCGAAAGGAGGGGCGCATATTTGTTTGCTGAAGTAAAGAGCCTTCTCCTCCTGTAGCTTGACTGATAATCTAGTCAAGGTTAATGCCAAACAGTTGTTTTCCCTTAAGTAAGGGCGTAAGTGGATTTCTGCAGACCGAAGTTTGAGTCAGAGAGACCTGCGATCCGTCACCGTCCTTGCCAATGCTCGGATTATACTTTGGGTGGTATCCAGTGATGCTTCGCAGAAACCATTGTTTGCCTCCATAATATGTGATGCTCAATGTTATAATTACTGAATTACATCAGGTAGCAACTCTGAGCAGGATCTACTGAACCATGCTGTGTCCAGGCTGGGCGCATTGAGATGCCTGAGACTGAACAACTGGAACATAGTAACCCCTCCAGCTTCTCGTCCGTAGCATCCTAGGGATGAGGCATCTGGAACAGGTGGAGCTGTGTTCTTAGGAAGGCGGGATACCGGGTAGCCACTGAGGGTGGATTAAACCACCTTACTATAGTCTCGGCCGAGAATGGGTAGGCTAAAAATGTTTTTTTTTTGTTTTTTTTAGCCTCGAAACGCCCCTCGGGCATATCTCATTCTAATTGACAACCCTGAATGTCCGGGAATCCGGGAGCTGAACTCTGAATTCCATGGGCAAACACCCAGCACTTTAGCACAAGGCTTGTTTGCTGTGTCTCTTAATTAGACAACTAGAATATGCGGCAGAGTTCTCAGACTCCTGAGGGTAGAATGTATCTAGAAGATAGGCTTAGGGAGTCTTTGTCTCTAAACATGTCTCATCACCGAGTGACACTAGTCCTACTAAGAGAGCGGTGTCTGACGGAGGAAGGAACTTATCACTGAAAAAAACACCATCACACTCCGCTTCAGAGGGAGAGGGGGGCCTCCATTTGCGTGGCTTGCCCCTTGTAGAACTTTAATTCTTTTACTCTCCTCCTCCTTGTGCTAGGTGAGACCAATCAGGAGTGGCCTCTACATCAGAGAGTAATATGTCTGTGGGTGCTGTCCCTGTACCCACCATAGTAATTGGCTTACAATTAGCGCAATGGTATCGTTATGCCCATAGGGCAAACGTTTTTGGGCTTGTGGCAAACGACAATTTTATGAAGTTGAGTAGGCTCCCTTGGGGAAAAGGCCTTCACTGGGGGCCATGGCATGGCAATGTTTGTAGGTCAGAGGGACATGCGTGAAAAAACCTGTTTTGCATTTATCGCATAAAAAATATTGGCGGTAGGTACTTGTGCCCACCAAAAAGCTAGTGACCTCTGCAAGTAGCAATAACCAAGAAGGCCTACTCTAGCTGAGCACTGCAGTGGCTATGCACTATGCAAGGGAGCAGGTTTTTCCTGTAGTGTCTGTTGCTGATAGCAGCACAAACTACCCTTCTATCTGCCCCTGTGTGCTCGATTTGATGAACGCTGGCTCTAACTGCACTATGTGTGCGTTAGACACTGTCCTAGAGGCTTCAGACCTATTTCCAAAATGGCTGCGGTGTGCAGGGGGCGCGTCGCTGTTCGCATGAGAACAGGGTGCGTGACAGTAGAGAATGGCACTGCTAGGTGAGACTGAGTTGCGCAAGTAACAAACCTTCTCCCCTTGTGTCTAAGCCGTTGTGTTGTTTCCTACACCTTCTGGCTGTACTTGCTGTTCCCACCGGTTTCCAGTGCAAGACACAAGAGGCTTCACTGGTTCACTGAAGCGGAGCAGTGGGAGGAAAAATGGCACCACATGAGAGGAGTCACTAGTTCACTGTGGGGAAAAGAGCAGTGAGAGGAACATGGCGCCAATTTTGAAATACCCGACTCGGAAAGGAGGAGAAGCGTATTTTTAGGAGCACTGAATTTTGGGTGTAGAGATGTCAATACTCACGTGTCCCGACCGCTCTCCTCTGTCATCCGGCCAGCTTCCTCTCCACTTGAGGGGGAAGGAGGTTGTGTTTAAGCTGGATGGTCTGTGTTACAAAAACACCATTGGACCCCGGAGACAGATCCCCCGCTGCGGGATGCCAGTGTTGACCCTCTACTCAGTGTAGAGGTCCTGGGCATCCCCTGTTGCCAATATAATGACAAACTTAAGCATTAGAAAAACAATAAAAATGAGAGTAGATGAAACGTCCTAACCTCCTGAGGAGACAACACAAACTGACCTGGGCTCCGCCTGCTGGGGGAGATATAGCAAGTGGGGGAGGAGCTAGGTCTATTCTTTTTTATTGTTGTGTCCTCCTCCTAGTTGCACCAGCTATACCCCATTGTCCCGTGTCCCCCAAGCAGACAATAGAGAAATATGATTATAAGCAGCACTTACTGGAACAATCTCTGTAGAGCAGGTGCACTGTAATCGCTTTTCCACAAGTGAAACCATTTCTATAACACAGGGCAGCGCGCCATAACTGTCCAGAGTTGTGGGAGAATTAGTGAAACTCAAACAAACAGGTGAGATTTTAAAGAATTGGTAGGGACACAGGCGTGTTTGAATAAACATCTGAATATCCCAGAAGCTGTGCAGAAATAGAATCATTCACTGTAAAGCTGCATTCATTTTCTGTAGGCTTCTCTTCATAACATCTAGGATTAAACACAATAAATACCTTTTCTCTGAGTGACCTCTGGTGGTTGTTTTGTGGAAGACACTTTACTACATTTCCCATTTTTTCTTCTTTCCATCTTCAGCTTGGGATGATGCGTCAATTCTGTATCCGCAGAAGCCTGGTTGAAATTGTTCATTGGTGAGAAAAGATTCAGACAGGGCACAGAAACATAGCCTGAGTTTCCTTTTATCCATATGATGCACATTTAATCCCTCAGCCTCTGGGGCCCAGATTCTGCCTAACTTGCTCGGGAATGGGATGATGTAAGGATCCGGATATTTAATAAATCATATCTTGCTGAGCTGAAAGGCCCCCTGCATCCAACAGGCTACTGCAACTCCCAGAAACCTTATGCAGGCGAAGGAACTTTTTGGAATTAACACAAAATCAGGTGGTGAAATCCCTTCTGCTTTTAAACACCTGATATAAATCTCTAATTAAACAGACATCTGTGTGGCCACCCCAGCTGGAACTAATATAAAGGCCACTATATGGGGTATATGAGAGGGAGTCTTTCAGGCTCAAAATGTGATTGCTGCCAAGAAAATGGGACATTTGGGGAGCTATCTGGGGCCCCAGGCTGGGCACTTAAAAGCAGGAATGAACTTGGGTATGGGCTCAGATAAAGGAACCCTGCAGCCAAACAAGACATTAGAATCTTTGTGATTGCATGTTTAAAGGGAATAAAAACCCAAATATAAACTTGTAAATGTGTGCTCACCTGGAAACTTTTGACATTCATTTTTTCAGTGGTTTCTGCGATATTATATAGGGTGCTTTGATGTAAGATATAATTATGTTTTTCTTGGACTCTTGAACCAAAAGCTTTCTGATTATACAGAAGGCTTTAAAGGCACTTTAATTAACGTATAACTTCGTATTAAAAAATGTTTTCCTTTGTTCTCTATAATAAAAAAACAGTACCTTGTACTTCATCACAGTTAAGATATTCGTCCTTATTGGAAACAAAGTCAGCTTATTGGGTTTATCCAATGTTTACATGATTATCAATTAGACTTAAGGTATGAAGAGCCAAATTATAACGGTGTAACAAACTGTAACGCACAGCACCTTAATACCCCTCTGAATTGTGTCTGTATGTTACCCTCCCATTTAGACTGTAAGCCCTACGGGGTAGGGTCCTCTAGCCTTTTGTTTCCTTGACACTGAGCACTTAATCTGTATTGTAATTATATTTTTATATTTATGTGAATTTTATTTCTAATACTGCACTTATTGTTACTTTTTATTCCAAAGACCTCTTGTTTGTTACTACTAATTTATTGTTTTGTTGTACAGTGCTTTGCCCTCAAGGAGCGTTTTACAAATAAAAATATACATACAAATTATGGAAAGATCTGTTAGCTGGAACACCCCAGGTCCCGAGCATTCTGGATAACAGGTCCCATACCTGTAGTAAAAAGAAATATTTGTTGTCAGAATTCAGAATTAGCCAGACACTTATTTGAAGAATTGGATCCCTTTGCCGCTTGCTGGTATGGCTATATATTTTTGTATGTAGAAGAGTTTATTCCTTAGTGTGATGATGCCAAATAGAGCTTTGCTACTGTTTTTGAACTACATATCCCAGAATTCTTTTCCAACCATCACATTTTAATTAATTTTTCAGGATAAAACAAATGGCCATACCCTTCGTTTAACAATTCTAACCATAATACCATCAGTATCAGTTTATCTAGTTAATTATTTATCCATATTATCAATTACATTTATTCTTACCATAGACACTTATTATTACTACTCATTTTATCCTTATTGTCTTATCTTCTAAGTCTATACTTCACTTTTAAAGTACATTTTTATTACTAGCCTGTTTATCTAATGCTACGACTATCTTATCTTATATCAACTATGCCATCCTTATTAACTTTAATCTTATTGACCTATTCCATTTATGTATATATTCTATGGTCCTATCTATTTATTCTCTCGCTAGTGACATTTTTATTAATTATCCTATTTATTATTCTCATTTTTTTAATGCTGACTTATTTAGTCATTTTTGTATTATCTTATATTTAAATATTTATAGTTACATATTTATTCTACTGTACAATTTTTTTTAAAGAAAAGGAATTTTGTACTCACTGAAAAATCCTTTTCTAGTAGGCCCAACTGTCAGTACAGACTTTAGGGTTTTGTCTTCATCACCTCTGGAGGCAGGACAGAAGAATTGATGTCTCTTGGCCCCTCCTACTGGTTATATGAACCGATTCCACCTCTCATCCTCAGTTTGTTTGTAAAGCTCAGTTGGAGACAGGAAGGGTAGAAAGAAGGCCAAGAGACAAAAGGTAGAAAGGATAGCGAGGAAGAGGTCCCGTGGCCCATACTAAAATCAGCCTGGGTGGGACTTACTGCACTGACAGTTCGGGCCTACTAGAAAAGGATTTTTCGGTGAGTATAAAATTCCTTTTTCTCTAAGCGGCCCTACTGTCAGTGCAGATGTTACGGGATGTAACAAAGCTGTCCCTTTAACTGGGTGGGTACTTGTATTCTGTATGGTTAGATATAACTAGCTATTGTGCTACTGCAGCCTGAAGTACTTTTTGGCCAAAAACGGCCGATTGAGAAGCAAAAACATTTAACTTGTAAAACTTAATGAAAGCGTGAAGTGAAACCCATGTGGCTGCTGTGCAGATTTGTGCAGGTGATGCCAAATTTAAAAGAGCCCAGGATGTGCTTTGAGCTCTGGTGGAATGTGCCTTCACTGTAAATGGTCTAGGTCTCTGTTGTCTATCATAAGCAGAATTGATAGTCTCTACAAGCCAGCGTGCCACAGTTCTTCTGGAAATAGCTTTTCCCTTATGAGTCTTTGAATATGAGACCAGTAGGGTCTCTGAAGAGCGATATGGTGCTGACCGTTTCAAATACATTTTTACAGCTCTTACAAAATCCAATTTATGCAGTTGTGCCTCTTTATCATTTCGTGGATTAGGACAGAAGGATGGTACAATCACGTCCTGGTTCAAATGAAATTCACAGACTACTTTGGTTAGGAATGTAGGAGTAGTGCGCAGAACCACCTTATCTTGATGTATGACTAACCATGGTTCTTTACATGAGAATGCTGCAATCTCTGATACTCGTCGTTATGGCAATAAGAAATGTAATCTTGAGTGAATGCCATTTTAGATCACACGTACTGAGAGTTCGAATGGTGGTTTTTGCAACAGCATCTAATACTAAGGGTAGATCCCATGTTGGCAATGGTTCTCTTAGTGGTGGTCTGATCCTAGTTACGCCTTTGAAGAATTATTGGACTGTGGCATCATCTGCCCAACGGTTGTGTGTTAACACTGACAAGGCTGACACCTGATTCTTTAAAGTGCGTAAGCTCAGTCCCTTCTGAAAACCATCTGTTAAGAATTCTATGATGTGGTTAGTGGATACTCCTTGCCAAGGGGTATGATGTTGGTCGCACCAAGTAAGAAAAGTTCTCCACACCTTATGGTATAATTTGGCAGTAGATGGTTTGCGTGCTTTTAGTAGGATGTCTACAGCTGTTTGTGAGAACCACTGTTGGGTCCACCATGCGGCCTCACCGTTAACCGTAGAAGAGGTAGATGTGGATGCTTCAGAGGACCCTGGAAAAGTAAGTCTAGCTGGTGTGGCAGTCACCAGGGTTTGGCTATGGACAACTGAATCAGATCTGTGTACCATACTCTGTTGGGCCAATTTAGAAATGCATTTATTAGTCTGAAATTCCATGGAATGACGAGTGCGTCCACAAAGGCTGCCCCTGGATCTCTTGTTCTTGCACAGTAAAGGGGAACTTTGTGGTTGTGTCTGGAGGCTAACATGTTGATTTCCGGCATGCCCCATTTGTATGTCAAGCGGGCAAACACCTCGTTGTTCAGTGACCAATCTCCTTGATCTACTGTCGTTTTGCTGAGGTAGTCTGCTTCCCAGTTTTGGACTCCTGGGATGAACACAGCAGATATGTTGAGGACGTATTGCTCTGCCCAAGTTAGAATGCGCAATACTTCCTGCATGGCTCTCGTGCTGCGTGCCTTGTTTGTTGATATAGGCCACTGCAGTGGCATTGTCTGATTGAATTCGGATTGGTAAGGACTGTAGTATGGGTGACCATCTCTGCAGAGCTACTACAACTGCCCGAAGCTCCAATATATTGATTGGCAATGACGCTTCTTCTGGTGTCCACAGTGCCTGAAGAGTGTGATTTTTGTAGACTGCTCCCCAGCCCCATAGGATGGTATCCATGGTTACTATCTCCCAAGAGAGATTTGCCCAACACCGACCCTGTTGTAGATTGTTTGGTACTGTCCACCATACTAGACTGTCTCTGGTAATTGAACTTATTGGAATTTGTTGTTGCAAGCCTCTTTGGTTTTTGTTCCAATAAGCGAGGAAGTTGTGCTGGAGTGGCCTGATGTGAAACCTGGCAAAGGGAATGGCCTCCAGGGTGGGAACCATGAACCCTAAGAGACAAAGGCAGTCCTCTGCCGAAACGGTTGTCGCGGCCAGGAATGCATGAGTGGTGGAGATCAGTGTTTCCATCTTGTCTGGTGGGAGAAACACCTTTTGGCTGATTGAGTTGAACTGAAGGCCTAAGAAGAGAATGTTCTGGCTCAGCTTGAGATTGCTTTTGCGGTAGTTTATTAGCCAGCCGTGTTGAGTAAGTACTTGTATGCATGTTGTTGTGTCTTTGGCTGCCTGTGAAGCAGAAGGTGTCCATGGCTGCAATTACTGTTCGGACTGATTCCATTTTGAATTTTTGATTTGCGACCAGAGGGTTCAATGGTTTGAGATTTAAAACTGGTCTGAAGGTTCAGTCCTTCTTCCGTACCAGAAAGAGGTTTGAGTAAAACCCCCTATATCTTTGGGGTTCTGGAACAGTCTCTATCACCCCAGTGTTTAACAGTGTCATAATTGCTTGTTGAAGCAAGTGTTCCCTGTGTGGAGCAGTGGAAGATGGAAGAAACGTCCTTTGTGGCACATGAGGAGTGAAGGGAATTCTGTATCAGTGATGAATTATGCTTATTACCCAAGAATCTGATATGCCATTCTCCTAGGTATCTCTGTAGTCTGCCCCCTACTTGTTGTGGCCTGTGTCCCTGCTAGGAGTCAGGTAGAGTTAGGTTTAGGGGTGTTTGGTTTTTTATTTGTGTGGCTTTGTTGGTGCCAGCTAGGCCTGGGCCATTTGTTGCTTTGATCTGACGGTGTTGACCTGAAGCTGGAGCGAAAGGGTCTACTCTGGGATGTGAAGTTTTGTCTAGTTTGGTTTCTGTTTGGCGTCTCAAATTTCTGTCTTTTCCTGGTGGGGAGAAAAGTACTCTTACCCCCTGTGACCTCAGCAATAATTTGCTTCAAGTCTGGCCCGAACAAGGAGTCTCCTGTGAATTAAAGGGATAGCAGTCTCAGTTTGGAGGCGGTGTCCCCTGACCAATGTCATAGCCATAGTGCACGATGTGTCACTACAATGTTTGCATTTGATTTGGCTGCCAACTTCACTACCTGCTCTTTTTAAAGTAGATTCCATGCGGCGATCTAGTGGATCTCTTAATGCGGCTTCTTCCGCAGGTAGTGCGGTTTGTCTGGATAGTCGGGCAACTGCTGAATCTACCTTAGGAGCTTTGTCCAATTTATTTTGATAATCCTTGGGTACAGGATATGTTTTGAAAAATGCGTCTGTCTGGTTGAGCCCATTCGGTCTCAACTGCTTGTGTAATAGCACAAAAAAACTTAAAGGTTTGCTTTGGTTTTTTCTGTACCCCCAGTAGTCTATCAGCCTTAGATAGAGTGACAGTCTCATCCCTGATCTCTATTGTTTGCAGCTTCTCCCTGAGTAGTTTCTTAGACATGTCTGGGTTTGCTGCAGCTGGGATATCATCATCTGAGTCAGAGTTGGATGAATGTGCATGTTCAGATAATTTGAATTCTAAGAAGGGGTCTGAGCCTGTGGATTCTGAACAGTGTTCATGATCCACTGCAAAAACTCTCCAAGTTGAGGAGGCGCAGGTGGATGTACTTGAGATTGATTGATTTGTTCCCAAGGCATGGCTGGAGATGTCTCCACCCTAGGTTGTGAAGTACTAGGTATGGCTAGTGGAGGGGTATTTGGAGCGGAGCTGGATCCCTCTAAGGCTAGGGCCTGAGCAGGCTGTGGTAATAACACAGGTGGTTCTTGTGTCTCCTCTGCCCTAGGTTTCTTGCAGTCTGAGCAGTATGTCTTTTCAGACTTTCTTAAGGAATGTTTGCATGTTTTGCACTTGGGTTGTCTGTCAGGCTTTTTTGCCTTTTTAGTGGACAGTAACTCGTCCCTTAGCTCCCTCAGAGAATCTGCTTTCTCCATAATGGTAAACTAATCCGTAAGTCAAATGAGAGCCGAGGTGAAATGATAATGGACTCACGTTCGTGAGTGAAGCTGTGCCTGCTGCCGTCTGTGTTGTTAATTAACCATGTGATTGTCAGTTCAATCAGCGGAGGAAAACCGGAGGCGATGTATACCTAGTTGCGGTTATCTAATATGGCGCCCGGCATTGACGTCATCACGTTTAACAAGCGCCGGGAATGGCGCGAAATACCCAGCGCATAGTGTCTTTGGTGCTCTGGTGTTGCCTAGCAACCCGCGCCCCCGGAATGCGTGCTGCGCCCTGTAGCAGTGCCATGCCCATTACGTGCTGCCTTACCCAACAACCTAACACAGCGCCTTGCCTAGAAGGGTGTACTGACGCATGGGGGTACAACAATTTAAGACCGCTCTGCGAGTCTAAAGGTCTGTGTAATAACAACACTTGTTCCAAGTGGGGCCGTTTGTGGAGGCCTTGTGAGGCAACCCATTTAGACAGCTCTGTGTGTCATTGGATCCCACATGCACAACTCTGCATGTCTGCTAGGCTGCTCATGAACAGCCTGCAATCCCCATCCTCTTGAATCCGATCATACACTGAAAGCGGCAGCTCTGCGTGCCTAATAGTATAGTGTGATATAAGTGAAGCTTTAAAAGGAAGGAAAAATAAAGAAATAAAAAAGAGATTGTCTGCCCTTCACCTCTGAGGCAGGACAAAAGGACTGAGGATGAGAGGTGGAGTCGGCTCATATAACCAGTAGGAGGGGCCAAGAGACATCAATTCTTCTGTCTTGCCTCCAGAGGTGATGAAGACAAAACCCTAACGTCTGTACTGACAGTAGGGCCAACTAGAGAAATAATGCTTTAACATATCTAGTGTCTTTCTTATCTTTAATTAATCCTATCTTTAATATCCTATTTTGTATTGTATCCAGAGGTGCTATAGATAACATACATTGTTGCTTGTAGCTCCATTTCTTCAGCAAGTGGTAGGGACATAAATTAAGCCTTCACAGGACTAAAGCTGGCCATAGACGCAAAGATCTGATCGTACGAATCGAGGATTCGTACGATTTTCGGAACGTGTGTGGAGAGTCCCGACATTTTTCGTAAAGCGGAGATCGGTCGTTTTGGTCGATCGGACAGGTTAGAAAATTTCTGTCGGCTGCCGATAATATCTCTGCGTGTATTGCCGATTGTACGATTTTCAGTGGAAGACTGTCACTAGCTTTGGTTGGACATAGATATCGTACGATTGCTGTCAGGGGCAGAACATTGCTGATCTGTTCTTTAACTAATCTGACTGGTAAGACTTTGATCTGAATGGTTAGTGGGGGGTCGGGAGATGGGAAAGTCTGATCGTACGATGATTCGTACGATCGGATCTTTGCATCTATGGCCAGCTTAAAGATGGAGGTACTGATCACACTGCAGATGGAGATAATGGTTGAGCTGCTAATGGTATGGTCTGATATGGATCTGTTAGGAAGTGCTGGAATCTGAGCTGAAGGTAGTGCCAGGTGTTTGAAGCACATGGTGGTAAGGTTTCATGTAGAATGTTATGACATAGTTACATAGTTAAATCGGGTTGAAAAAAGTCCAAAGTCCATCAAGTTCAGCCCCTCCAAATGAAAACCCAGCATCCATACACACACCCCTCCCTACTTCCACATAAATTATATATACCCATATCTATACTAACTATAGAGTTTTGTATCACAATAGCCTTTGTATTATGATATTATGCCTGTACAAGAAATCATCCAAGCCATTCTTAAAGGCATTAACTGAATCAGCCATCACAACATCACCCGGCAGTGCATTCTGCAACTGTCCTCACTGTAAAGAACCACCTACGTTGCTTCAAGTAAAAGATTTTTTCTTCTAGGCTGAAGGGGTGGCCTCTGTTGCGGTGATCCTCTTTATGGGTAAAAAGGTCCCCTGCTATTTGTCTATAATGTCCTCTAATGTACTTGTGAAGTATAATCATGTTCCCTCGCAAAAGCCTTTTTCCAGAGAACACAGCCCCAGCCTTGACAGTCTACCCTCATAGTCTTCCATCCCTCTAACTAGTTTAGTTGCACGTCTCTGCACTCTCTCCAGCTCCCTCTTAAGGACTGGAGTCCAAAACTGCACTGCATACTCCAGATGAGGCCTCACCAGGGACCTATAAAGAGGCATAATTATGTTTTCATCCCTTGAGTTAATGCCCTTTTTATGCAAGACAAAACTTTATTTGCTTTAGTGTCCACAGAATGACACCGCCTAGAATAAGACAACTTGTCATCTATAAAAACCCCTAGATCCTTCTTATTTAAGGAAACTCCCAACACTCTGCCATTTAGTGTATAACCTGTATTCAGATTATTTTTGCCAAAGTGCATAACCAGCAGATTAGATCTTGATTCAAAGCCACAGGTGACAATGGGGGGGTAGTAATAACACAATGTAATCTGAGGAAGAAAAGGGGAAGAGTGCTGAACCAAAAGGTTATGCAAATGGAGCTACATTGAGGGGCAGATTTATTAAGGGTCAAATTTCAAAGTGATAAATACTTCGAAATTCGACCATCGAATTGAAATACTTCTACTTCGAACGTCGAAGGATTTTTCATCGAATTTCACAATCATGCGATTGAAGTAAAATCGTTCGATCGAAAGATTAAATCCTTCGAATCAAACGATTTTACTTCGACTTTAAAAAACATAGAGAAATGCTCTAGAAGGTCCCCATAGGCTAACATAGCACTTCGCCAGCTTTAATTTGGCGAAGCATTGAAGAGACAGTACTTCGATTATCGAATGGTTGAATAATCAAACAATTTTACTTTGAGTCAAAGTCAAATTAGCCTATTCGAAGTATCCAAAAAATTACCTCGAAATACAAACTTTTTGAACTTCAAAAATTCCCTCAAATCCACTTCGACCATTGATAAATCTGCCCCTAAATAACTTTAAAAAAGGGTTGGATACCTTTTTAGCAAGGGAGAAAATAACTCTAAATAAAAAATCAATCCAGGGAATGGTCACATTGCCACCTTTAATGTCAGGAAGGGATTTATCTCCTCCTCTAAGGTGAATTGGAGAGGCTTCAGATGGGCTCATTCGTCTTCATCACCAAGCAGTTAGGCAGCTTTTAGTTAGTAGAAAAGGGACACGTCAAGTTTTCAGCCTCTGTTATTTGACAGAAGAACCTATACAAAGAAAAATAAAAGAAACCGTAAACACCGACAACCAAGTATTGCTGTTTACATGAAAGAACTGTGCCAAGCCAACCATTTATCCTGTTTAGCAACTGTTCTACCAATGTCACTACTGTAAGTCTGTTACTGTGATTCTTATGACATATGACTACATGATTTACATGTAAATACACTTAGCCCTGCTGTCTGGTGAAGGCCATTTATTTGAGAGGCCCAGTTTGGAGGAACCAAATTAATGTCTTAATGTCTTTCTGTTGCAGGAGATACAACTCTTGGAATCACTGTTCGCTATCCTTACAGGAGTACAGGGGGGAGGGAGCAGAATAAAATGAATATGGGTTTACCCTATATTTAAACAACAAATACACCAATTGGACCGCTCCCAGCTTACCCCTCCTGCACTGCTCCGTGCATTCCTTGCTGGGTGCTCTGGCTGCAGCGTCCCCACACACCAAACCAAAGGAAAGATGGCACTCTATTCAAGGATAAGACAGGTTTATTACAGACCCCACAGGGATCTCAAGCCCTACGCGTTTCGGGACTCAATCCCCTAATCATAGGCATCATATTTCCCCTATATTTGCCTTCTGGGCACTGAAGTTGGGGCAGACTTCCTACTAAATGTACAGTTTCTTTTGTGCTCTCTTTTTAATTTGTATGCACTGTGTGCTAACAGAAGAAAAGCAATAAATTACATCTGCTTTGTTGTGTGTACTTGTGCAATTACCTGCATAGACACAGTATAAGAGAACATTGGGGGTGAACATCAAGCAAATTCCGGGGGCCAAAAGGCACCTTGATGCAGGCGTCAAATGCGCAAACATCCTAAGAGTCCCCTGGAATCCCTTATCCTGTGAAAAGTGAAGGACAAATGATTATGCAGAGGTGCCCGATCAATACACCACCACCCACTGTTGATAGGGCAGGGTCCAAAGAAAATAAATAGGATTTTGGTCACTTGGGAAATACCTCACCCTGTTTATGAAGGAGTTTTCACCCAGGCCTTGTGTCATGATACAGGCCTGTAATAGCTAATAAAACAGGCCAAGGTATCATGAGAAATATTTCTGCCAACATCTAAATCAGACACATAACAGGCCTCTTTTCACTATGGTCAGAGGGGTCAGAGCTCTAATACCCTTCTCTAAGCCCTGGCTGAAAGAGCCATTCCATGGGGAGGGGGGAAGACCAAGGAGTGAGAACTTAAAGTTCCCAGCAAGACCCTCAAAGGTGAAGTAAAGGTTACATATAATGTATACTCCAATATATTTATCCTTACAGAACCTATACCTGTTGTACCAACAGTATAAAAAACTGATGATGGGTTCAAAGCAATTTCATCTTTCCAACGAGTCCAAACATGACTGGGTTTGTTACTCTGTGTATTAGATGTGAATATCTGGGCAGGGGCAGGTCACACAGTATTGATGTTTAGTATCTATGGAATCCCTGAGAGAATTAACAACCAATGAATATAATATCATCTCTCTCCTATGTTCCAATAAGGAGTTATAGTCATTATATTCTTGGTCCAGTTCCTACTCACAGGTGGTCATAAAAAACTCTGTGTCCTGCTAGGCCACGCCCCCTTACATTCCTGAGGGAGGGGGGAATGTGCAGTTACCTGATGCCCTGAAATCACTAATAAATAGTCAGCTCTTCTGACTAAACTTTGGATTTACTTTGGAGGACCAATTGCGATTGGAAGTTATCCCGTTTGTTTCCCCTTGCCTCCAGGACCAGGAATTCTATATCTTTGGAGTTAAGTATAGGTTTTCCATGTTTTCCCTTTTATTTTACAACTGTTTGTAATTGTATTATTGAATGTATGTCTCTTTTTGTAACATCTTTTTGTATTTTGCACTGTTATACCTTTTATAATATTAAAGAGAATTTAATAAGATTGTCTTTGATGCTCTAAACGAACCTAGCTTGAAAGAGTGTAACTGTGAGCCTCAAACCTCTGTATACTGAAGTACTTGTTGAGTCAGTAGGAACTAACTGACTATAGTGAGAGAGTGTTAATGAATTGGTATATAGTGAGTTATTACCTGTAAAAGAGAACAGGGGAATAGTCACATTAGGTTTCTATCGCCTGTGAATGATAGATGGTGGCAGCGAATGAGTTTTGTGGGTGTTGGTTGGTGTTTGGGGTGCTTTTGTGTTAGTCTAACCTGTGTGCAAGGTGGGTGAGAGACTGAGTGAGTGACCCCTGATTAATTTTAAAATTTGGATTATTTGATTCAAATGGAGTCTATGGGAGACGGCATTTCTGTAATCCGGAGCTTTACGGATAACGGGTTTTGGGTTTCCAGATAACGGATCATGGGGGCAACCATTCAAATGAGAAAAGTCTCAAATTACACAGCAGATAAGCTCTGTAGAACATAATGGTATCTGTTATCCATTATTTATCCTGTGCCATATAGCCTTTTTTCAATTTCTGCCATTGCTACACAGCAGCTTGTTTATATGAACTATAGTAGTGTTTCTAGAGCAAACACAGCAGTTTTACCAGCGCAGGGCAACAGTACATGATATATTCATTAAAACACTTTCATTTTTTGGTGTTACTGTTCCTTTAAGACACTTTTGGTGTAGTACAACTCTCAAGCACTTTTTCCATTTTATGGGAACACAGAGTCCCTACAAGGTAATCCCCTGTGGGCTCCCCCTGGGCCACTAATAGCCAAACTACTGAAAGTGTGAGACCAGAATAAGAACTTGAAGTTATAAGTTTTGGTATGATTTAGAGAGTGATATTCAGAGACAATTTGCATTGGTTTTCATTTTTTATTATTTGTGGTTTTAAGTTAGTATTTTATTAAGCAGCTCTCCAGTTTGTAATTTCAGCAATCTGATTGCTAGGATACCCTAGCAACCATGCAGTGATTTGAATAAGAACCTGGAATATGAATAGAAAGATGAGTAATAAAAAGTAGCAATAACAATACATTTGTCGCCTTACAGAGCATTTGTTTTATATGGTGGCAGTGATCCTGATTTGAAATTAGCAAAATAATAAAGAAATGATCAAATGCACAATGTGAGCAGACGCATGGAGTAGAGCTCCTCTCTCAGGGCCGCTATAATTCTGTTTTTACATGGCACTTAACATTGCTACAACGGCAGGGCGGCTGAATAAATTTGCATGTGAGGAAAATCAAGATGGCGACCGCAACTCTGCTAGCAGGCCTCCCTCTCCTCCCTCCCCACAACAGGCATCTGAACCCACATTGCAGAAGATACTGCAGGAGATCAGAGAGTCAAAGGAAACATGCACTAGCTTAATAAGTGCTAAGACCGATGAAATAAAAACTCGACCTGTCTATAATTAAACAGGATCTACAAAACCTCAGGGAGCGTACCGCCGCAGCTGAGCAGCGCATTGGAGACCTGGAGGATACACATGGCCCACTACCACAGCGCATCCAGGAACTACAACGTATGGCAGCAACAACCTGCAGTTTGTGGGCTTTCTGGAGAGAACGAAAGGAGACAAGCCGGAGCACTTCATAGAGGACTGGCTGCAACCTTTGACCGGGCGAACCTTTCCTCCGCCTTTGCTGTAGAAAGAGCACAACGGATCCCAACAAGACCTGGGCCTCCGGGGGCAACCCCTCGGTCGTTCATTGCCAGGCTCCTAAACGTCAGAGACACCATCCTCTCCTTGGCACGTAACCAGGCGGCATTAAAGTATCAAGGAGCAACCAGCTCAATCTATGCTGGTTATTCTGCAGAGGTACAGAAGAGGGCCAAGTTTCTGGAGGTGAAGAAGAGGCTACGGTTCGCAAAGATGATCTATGCTATGTTGTACCCAGCGAGACTGAGAATTTCTCTGAAATGGAGCAGCACTTTTTCTGTGTCCCCGCAGGAGGCGCGCAACTGGATGGACGCGCATAACATATCGGCACTACAGTAATATCCTACCATGGCATCCTTGGGGTCATGAGGTAACTATGTTTTCAATACAGTATCCCCAGCCTGTACTTTATCCTAACCCAATGGCGCTCTAAACAGTTGTATCCAATTGCCCCACATTTTTTTCTTCATGGAGATGCCAACTAATAGCTGCCCATATGTCTTGCCCCAAGCAGGCCAATCACGACGAGGCCCCCTTTCCCCTATTTGGGCCCTGCACACTTCCTGCAACTGGCCCTGAAGAGAGGAAGTTGAGTCTTACCCCACAAGACTACCTTTTCACAGTCCACAGATGGGACCAGGTTTTAGCACCACACCTACACAATTGTTGGTTAATTCTGGGATTAAGTCTACCCCCAGTTGGGGTTGGGGTGGAAGGGGTGGCACTGGCTATGGGACACTGAAAAAGCCAATGCAGGCTTACATTTTGTGGGAAGTTCAATGGTTTAAGATACTGCTCAAGATGTGTTTTTTTCCCTTGAAGTATACTTGTCATATGTTACTGTTATATCACACCAAGGGACAATGGGTACGATAGCAATAAGTTGGAATGTGAGGGGTCTCAACTACCCCATTAAAAGGAAGCTGGTGCTGGACTATCTGAAGCAAAAGAATGTTAAGATAGCTTTCCTGCAAGAAACACACTTGGTTGGAGAAAAAATCTTAGCATTAAAAAAGCAGTGGGTGGGCTGGGACCCCTTCAAAGCCCCCTGGCAGCCCGACCACCATTGAAATATGGACCGTATGGAGGGGGCCCGTACCAGGGCCCACCCCCTCTAGTTATGGTACTTCTCTAATCCAAGACAGTCCCTTTTGTGATGGAAAGTATTGAGACGGATATTAAGGAAAGGTATATTTTCATACATTGCTTCATCAATAATGTAGAACAAATCCTTGCGAATATATATATCCCTCCCCCATTTAAGGAGGATTGCCTAATTAAGCTAACGCAGAGTATGGCCAGATATCCACATGCGAAGGTAATTGCAATGGGAGAACAAAATGGTAAAGCCAGATCAAACGGTGCACAGGGGTGACAAAGGCCTTCAGCGAATCCTAGAAGGGATGGAACTGGTAGAAGCTTGGAGGCATATTTACCTTAAAACTAAACAGCACTCCTGTTTTTCACAATCGCATACGTCTTTGTCTAGAATCGACTAAACCCTGGTGGACAGCCAAACCTTGCCATTAATTACAAAAGCGCAGTATCTCCCCAGGGGGATTTCTGACCATGCACCCTTAGAAATAGTGCTCCAATTGGAGTGTGCGGTTCAAAAACCAAGATGGTCTTTGAAAACGGTCTGGCTAAAAATATTAGACAATGAAACCACACTAGATGCTACTATACACGACTTCTTTAACATTAACGTTGGGTCCGCAGACGCCCTCACAGTCTGGGATGCCTTTATAAGAGGCCATCTAGGGGCAGAGATATCTGCAAGGCTATGCATGTCAAAGTAGTCTAGAAAATGCAATAGTGACAGCAGAAAGGCAAGTTGCCTTCCACCCTACAGGGAATAACCTTAATACTTTTAATATTAAAACAGCAAGAGTACAATCAGTATATGACCCAAAAGGCTCAAAGGCACCAGTTGTTTACTAAGGCCCAAATATATGAACAAGGGGAAAGAGCTGGAAAAATTCTGGCTCACTTAGCAAAACAGAATTCATCCCCACCTGCAATTTTGGCACTGCAGGACATGTCAGGCAATACCATCACTCAAGTTGAGGGCATTAAACAAACACTGGTGTAATTTTATACAGACCTTTACTGCTCGAAGCTGCAAAAAACGCTTTCTGAGATTGACACCTTTCTAGACGGTTTGAACAACCCTAAACTGACTCCCCAATATAGTGTTTTTCTGGATGAAAAGATCACAGTAGCTGAAATTGTAATGGCAATTGTGTCCTTCCCTAATGGTAAGGCTCAAGGGCGGATGGGATTCCCATAGATGTATACAAAAGGCATATAAAAACTGCATCTCCTGGAGACCTTTAATGCAGCACTGGCAGAGGGCAGGTTGCCGGGCTCAATGTATGAAGCAGCTATAGCCTTGCTGCCAAAGTCAGGAAAGGACCAGAAGCTGTGTGAGTCATATAGACCCATCTCCCTCCTCACAGCACATGTCAAAATTCTGGCCAAAATAACTGCCAAGCGACTTAGTAAAGTAATCACCATGCTAATCAACCCTGACCAAACCGGATTTATTCCAGGGAAAACAGTAGCACTCAATACTAGACGGCTATTCCTGAATCTCACAGCCAACCATGATAACCGGGGTCAAAGGGCTATAGCATCCCTGGATAGAGCTAAAGCCTTTGACACTGTTGAGTGGCCATATTTATGGAAAACTCTCACTCATTTTGGCATAGGCCTAATCTATCAAAAAATGCTTCAACTACTTTACCACTCCCCCAAGCCTCATTGAGAGTGAACCTTAACTTGACAACCCCTTTTAAGATAGCGAGGGGGACCAGACAGGGCTCTCCTCTGTCCCCCCCATTCGTTCAAGCAGTTAGGCAAGCAACTAGCATAGTGGGTTTCAATATCCGAGGCTTAGAGGAAAAGATCTAACTCTATGCGGGCGATACTCTTGTGTAACAAGGAGATAGGGGGCCATCTCTAACAGCACTGCTGGATATAACACAAAACTTTGGGGAAATATCTGGCCTGAAAGTTAGCCCTTCCAAATCGGTGTTGTTCCTACTAGACCCCACTGGACCTGACTGGGTACCAGCTATCTGTAGGCTGCAGGTTGTGGACAAATTCACCTACCTAGGGGTGAGGTAACAAAGGACCTTAGCCAATACCTCAAACACAATGTAGACAATCAAATCAGCTGGTTAGGAGCAGGGATGGGCGAATTTGACCCGTTTCGCCAAAAATTTGCCGCCGGCGAAATGTCGCAGACGCCCATTAAAGTCTATGGGCGTCAAAAAGTATTTTGTCGCGTGTCTTTTTTTTTTGACGCACGTCTCCATACAAATCTATGGGCGTCATTTTTTTGGCAAAACGAGGCGAAAAAAATTCGCCCATCCCCGGTTAGGAGAAAAAAATTTACATTTGGAAAAACCGGTAGGAAAGATACAGCTGAAAAAATGTTTGTCATGCCTAAACTGCTTTATCCGTTGTGGAATTCCCTGGTATGGGTCTCAGCTAAAACTTTTGTGACAATTAACACAACACTGAGAAGCTTTATATGGGGACAGTTCAGGCCTAGGCTAAGTCTCAAGACGCTTATGAGACTTAAAAATGAAGGAGGATTCAAGGAGGAGCCCTGCCTAATATGTTATACTATTTCTTGGCAGCGCAACTTACACATGTAGCTGTAATACTACAACCAACCTGCTACCCCCTTACCCGCTGTATAAATTATGGGCTGTAGTGGCAAATACCCCAAACCTCCCGTGGGATGCTCTTATTGGAGCTAAGACGAAAGATGCAAACCTAATCCTCACCACTCAACTGAGAGCGCTGCGAAAGGCTCATTCAGTAATGAATGAGCCCACATAGTCCCACAAACTCCTCTATGGCACAATGTCCAATTCCTCCAAATCGAAAAAATTCAACCTCTAAACTGTTGGATTACCCTAGGGATTACAGCTATATCGGATATCAGTATATATCAGTATATGTATATAAAAACATATACTTCAGAGCTAAATGCGTGGCAGGATTCTAGAGGAATCTGCATAAAGAGCACAGTTCATATAAAAGATAAGATTGACCATCACAAGATAACCGTCAGTGAGTTACTACCACCCCATGTCAAACAACACCCAGCATTATCAGCTAAGCCCCCTAACTTCTAATTGAGACACTGATTCTCAAGCACAAGCACTCTAGTAGCCATGCCCAGTACCACTATCTGTCATTTAGCAGGTATTGAATATTCTAATATTAGAGTTCAGGCAGTGCACTGCACTTTTAATAACTTCACCACTTATGTTCCAGCGTACCCTGGGCACAGGGGGCTGTGCAACACCCACACTCTGGCCGACTCTTAATATGAAATGCCCATCTGGCAGGACACATGGCAACCTCAAGGGGGTCTACAGGGGAATTGCTCTACTCGCCTAAATTAACTGCAACAGGCCAGGCCTGGCAATCTGTCTGGTCGGGCAAATGCCAGAGGGGCCAATATATATTGTGTTCATGTGGGTCGCACGCTCCTGAGAAACTGCATCTCTCTCACATCACTGACTCACTGTTTCAGTGCCCCCTGAAGCCTGGGAAGTGAAGTTACAGACTAAAGCTGATACCTTCCGATACTCATCGCGTGAAAGTCCCCGCCCTCAGCCTATTAGATTTGGTCTCGATAGTAAAGGGTACCGCTGGCTCGGACAAGTACTATTCGGGAAGCGCGGAAAGTTGGAGTCCGCGCAGGAGCAGCTGTTTCACTTTTGCTATGAACTAGTCTCGCTGGAAAAAGACACTGCTAGAGCAGCTGGAATCCTAGGAGCACTGCCAGCGGGTGGAGGAGGCGTATGTGTGGGAGAGCAGCACCCCCCAGTGGCTGGATGATAGAATGCAACCTATACCCCCTGAGTTCCTGGGCAGCATTGGGCACAGCTGCCCCGGGGAGTTGGAAAGATGGCAGCACCAGGGTCATAAATATGTACTGACTTATATAATGCACAATCCAACCCTGTCTGCAGTCAGCACCCCTATACAAAACACCTGGCACATCCCCCCCATTTCCTTGTATTGTTACATTTTCATATTATGGGGGGGAGCAGAAGGCCGCTGTATATACTGTGTGCCCCCATTGGGCATAGTATAAGGATATACAAGGGAAATACATTTTTTGCCCCCCCCAGGGTTCCATCAGATTTCCCAGAAAAAGGTGTCCTACGTCTGTGGGTCAGCCAGCCAAGTGCTTAAACCCTGTACCAAATGCAGGCAGAGCGGATCCACAGGGTGCAGCAGTTGGCCAATGAGTAGCATGGCGTCACCTGCACCGTGCCTTGGTAAGCTGGGTGGGACACTGTCAGCTCTGCAGCGCAGAAAGCTGCTCATGGCCTCTGGGCTAGGGTGAAAGCCAGCAGGGCCAGTGGGTTTGCTCTCAGTTCTATGAAGGGATGAGACTTCATTTCCCCCTAGGTATATCATGACGACCAAGTTCACTTTGGGTCCCACAGAAGTTCTTTGAGGAACACAACTACTTTGGGCTGGAGAGGTCGGACGTGATCATGTTTGAGCAGAGGATGCTGCCGAGCTCCCT
This sequence comes from Xenopus petersii, assembly GCA_038501925.1. Lineage (NCBI taxonomy): Eukaryota > Metazoa > Chordata > Amphibia > Anura > Pipidae > Xenopus > Xenopus petersii. The sequence continues at coordinate 56,329,286 of CM076684.1, forward strand.
CCCAGTTCGGGTTGACTAGCGCTAATGGGGGTATTTTTTTTTTTTTAACAAAAATTACTATTATACCCAACCGGAATGCAGGCTCTATAAGCCCGCACCTTTTGTTGGAGATAACATTTTTACATAACAGGTGCCCTTTAACTCCAGCAATGTAATATCCATCAGGCAGAGACCTTGGGTGATTATCACAAGAAACTGGAGATTTTATTTGTGGTCCAACGTTTCAGCTCCACACAGGAGCCTTCGTCAGGGAAGAACAGTGCACAAGTGAAATAAAACTTAAATAGGTTACAAATGGCGCCAAAACACCCGTATCCAGGTGTCTGTCAATCATCATTAACTGTACAAACAAGTAGGCAAACATACACAATGCGCTGCAGGAAAGTCGTTCTTATGCGAAAGACAATACAGATCCTTACCCTGAAATGGTCTGGTGTAAACCTAAGGTGGCAACATATCTCAGAACCCTGCGATCGACCTGTCCTTCGCCCTGTATTGGTGGACCGGAAGTGCACGGAACTCCTCAGTGAGGAGCGTCGCAGGCGTTGCTAGGCAACGCGTGAAGAACTGCTCGTTACCCAGCACGCAGCCAATGGCAACCCTAACAGGTACCAGCGGCAGTAGCGCTTTTAGGGTAGAAGAGGTGTGGGGCACTGCGGAGTGGGGAGCCACTGAGACCAACCGCTCCCCACTACCGCGACGAAGCCCGATTACCTGTATGCAGAAATCTGTGCCTAAACTCCTCTGTGAGGGGCGTATATGAATGTTGCTAAGCAAACCGTGAACAGCTGTACAAAGCCCAGAGTGCAGGCGATAACCCCCCTTCAGGAGTCAAAGTCTGCACTGCTATAAGGCAGACGAGATGCGGGGCACTGAGGGGTGGGGAGCCACTGAAAACAACAGCTCCCCACCACCGCAAAGAAGCCCAAATTACCTCTATGGCAGTAATGGTGGCCAAAAAAAAAAATAGTGAGTTGCTGACACTCAAATCACAGGAGGAGATAAACCACTTGCAGGGCAGGGTCACGATTCAGGGTTTAGAGCCTAGTGAGACAGAGTTAAAGCCACCTAGGTTATTGAGACCGACAATTAGGGAGAAACAGGGGTGCAGCAAGGTGAATGTGAGTTGAAAGAGGGTGTACTGTTCAAAAAAAAAAAGGCCTAACATGGGGCCTCAAATAGGGACTTAGTTGGCAAAAAAAAAAGACATAAAGGATAGGCAAATAGTGGTACATGATATGAGAGGAGAGTATTTATATATAATCTATCTTAATAAAGGTCCTTGTGCGGACCGAAACGTCGATCCAATAAATTAAGTTTTATTTTGACAAATCACAGTGTGCTTCAGCTTTCTATATGGATATACATTTTTTTCTCTGAATAGCACCTGGGTCCTTGCTCCAATAAGTGTGTGCCACAGCCTTTCTACATATATGGGGGGTGCCTTAAGGCTTTGGGTATGTTGGTGTGATTAAGGTTTTGGTTCTTGTTAATCCAGCAAGCTCAATGGGAGGCAGAAACATACAACTGGGTGAAAATAGCACAATGCTTTATTCACCAGTAGATCCTTCCAGAAGATTTAAGGATTAAATTCAGATTAGAAAGGGAGTTCCATCTTAAAGTAAGAAAATAGCTTATTAAAGTGTGAAGTTATGGGATTCTCTCTCCCTGAAGCAGCTGTTCTGGCACATATTAGGCAGCTTCAAGAAAGGGTTGATTGACTTTTAGCAATGGGAGAAATACAAGGTTCAGATGGGGGTTTCATCTTCCTCTAGATCAGCCAGCAGGTAGGTAGGTATCATTTAGACAAAGAGACTGAACACTTACCTGCATCAAGAAACTGAAAAATTAAATTGGATGGTTGCTGTTTATTTCTAGACGTCAGTCTCAGTTCTTGATTAATCGTCTTCTTTGTCGCCGAGGATTATTGGGAAAATGTAACTTTCTATGGAGACAATAAAACAGAGAAAAGACACTCATGAGTTGGACCCTGAATAGAATATAAAGCAGTTCCCTTTTTGTATCTCTCCCAAATTGTACTGCGCTACTGAACATGTTTGCTTCCTTATACATAACCAGAAATAACCACTAACAGGTTTACCAACTGACACATTACACATTGTCCCTGGATCAACTTGTTCTATGAGCTATCTTCCATAACCCTGTATTCCCTCACTTGCTAAAAAGCCATCCAACCCCTTCTTAAAGCTATCTAATGTATCAGCCTGTACCATTGATTCAGGGAGAGAATTCCACATCTTCACTGCTCTCACTGTAAAAATTCCCTTCCGAATACTAAGGCGGAAACTCCTTTCTTCTAATCTGAATGGGTAACCTTGCACCACCTACTGGTATATAAAGCATTAGAGTCATTATTATATGATCCCCTTTATATATTTACATATAGTTATCATATCACCCCTTAAGTGAAGATCCCCAATTTTGGCCATTCTCTCCTCATAGCTACAATTTTACATACCAGCTTAATTGCCCTTCTGTACCCTCTCTAATTCAATAATATCCTGTTTGAGAACTGGAGATAAAACCTATACGGCAAATTCTAGATAGGACCTTACCAGTGCTCTATACAGCGGAAGAATAACTCCCTCCTCCTGCAAATCTATGCCCTTGCATGCTCATAAGCAAGACAAGACTCTAGAGGAGAATGTGATACAGTGGCATTTACCTGCATATGTGGTTATAAAACAAAATGAGCAGGTAAATGAAAAACAGTGAGAGTTTTCTGCTTGTGGCATGCAGCTGGTATGTTCCCATGAGGACAACAGCTACTTATATATATTCTAGCTCAAGGATATAGGATATACATGGAGCCATAAGGCTGAATCAGGCATGAGCAACATATGACCCACTTGGATATCAGTGAATTCCCAATATGTCCCCAAATGCCTATTACAAATAGTAAGATACAGAAAGCTGTAGTTCACCATCTGGTCAGCCACAGGTTGCCCATCCCTACTTTACTCCAGCTCAGCTCTAATAGAAGGTAACAGCTCCGCAATTTCACTACTCGCAAATCACACTTTTCCTCTTGGGGGTGCCCTCTGCCATACCTGCAACCAGAGTGAACTGTCATTTAATGGGCCAGTGTGTTTTTTCCATCAACTGCCGACCATTAGCAATGGGAGAAATACAAGGTTCAGGTAGGTAGGTATCATTTAGAGAAAGAGGCGGAAGACTTACCTGCATCAAGATACCCAAAAATGAAATTGAATGGTTGCTGTTTATTTCTAGATGTCAGTCTCAGTTCTTGATTAATCGCCTTCTTTATCGCCGAGGATTATGGGGAAAATGTGACTTTCTATGGAGACAATAAAACAGAGAAAAGAAACTCATGAGCTGGACCCTGAATAGACTATAAAGCAGTTCCCTTTCTGTATCGCTCCCAAATTGTACTGCGCTACTGAACATGTTTGCTTCCTTATAAATAACCAGATACAGTATAATCAGTAACAGGTTTAATAGAATGAAGAAGTCGATTGGCAGGGTCCCTGCTACCTCAAGAGGCCCAGGAGAATAGCAGGCCAAAGGGAGTGAACCTCTAACAAAATAAGTATAGAACTGAATCATAATCCTTGCTCTGTGGATCATTTTGGTGGAAAAAATCCTTCCTATAGACATTGCCTTTTCTATTAATAACATTGGCATCAAATACCAACTTTACCGGCCAGGTGGGCAGCACCAGATACAGAACTGGCAATTGGCTGCAAGCTTCCAGGGACACTGCACCATGCAAAGCCTATTAAAGCCATTGCCTGGTTGCTAGGGAGAGAGACCTTAGAAACCAGAGAACTATTAAAGTGAAATGAAGATCTGTAGTCAACTAAAAAATTATTTTCCCAATAGAATACTTCTATCTGCCTCAGTGATCTTATGGCGGTGTCATTGCTAAACTACAATTCCCAGCATTCTTTATAATAACCAGTAGCTGAGGTGTAGCTGATTTCACAGCTGGCAGGCCACCAGAGGAGATCTCAGCAAGGCCATCATGAGTAGGAACGGGGGAAGTCCAATCAGGGACCCCATGAGATATGATGGTGGCTTTGGTTCTGTGTCACATGTGATGGCTGATACAGAACCACCCTCTGTGTCATTACCCCAAAGCTGTATGTTACTGGCAGGGGGGTTAATAGGGAAACAGACCCTAGGGAGTCCCAGGAGAAAAGAGGGCCCAGTGTACATCCCATCAAATACCAACAGCCCTAAATATAAACATGAGAGTGCACTGAGGGAAACTGGGGGCTAGTGACTCTGAGAATCAAAATGCAAATGCAGTGGCTGCTAATCCCAGTCTCGCCATGTGATCACAGCTGCATATAAACTGGAAACCTGCAAACTTCCAAGGATACTATGCCTAGCTATGACTATTAAAGCCATTCCCCTGGTTGCTATGAGGCGAGAGCCTTAGCAACATGAAGCCTATTAAAAGTCAAACATACAGAGCTGTCAAATAAAAAATCTAATTCCTAATAGAATACTTCTGACTAACTTGGTGATGATACTTGTAGTTGATCAGTCATTGCCAGACTACAAGTCCCAGCATTCCCTGTGACAAGCAGTAGCTGATTTGTAGTTCAGTTAGCAGCTGGTGGGTCACCAGACAGAGGAGATCTAAGCAGGACAACTATCAGTGGAGATTGGTTGAGTATAGTCAGGGCCCCCATTAGTTTTGATGATGACCCTGGTTCTAAAGCTGCTTAGGTTTGGGGTTGATTCTGTTTCATTAAGCACAAGTTTGACTGGTCACATGTCGCATATGTACCTGAGCAAGTGATTGGCTGCCAGTGACTGGGGTGCCATGACTTAGCTCAGTATGACATCACTCCCAGGGAAGCTCTGATTGGATGAAAGTTGCCAGGGAAGTTAACTTGAGGGCTCAGGCATGGATGGCAGTTATTTCCGTTCAGGATTCAGAGGTAAGTGGAACTACTACAGAATCTGGGGGGGGGAGATGACATATTACAAAAGGGGAATTAGGGATGGTTTGCCCCACATGATTTATGGAAGCTTAGGGGAGTGAGGACAAACCACCCAAAACTACCCCTGGTACCAAAGCTCTCAAAATTGACCCCCATTGCCTGCTGTTGTATGTATGCCTGCCTGTGTATGACCAACATAAGAATCCCAATCACAACAATTCATTGCTAAGTCAATCACCCACACCCAAAAAGGGGTTTTAGCTATTACTCTGTAAAGTCCCCCCTACATGTGCATTTGGTAACCAGGACCACCCACACTTGGGTGGCAGGGGTGTCCAGGGTCCTTGATTGCACCAACCTTTTGTATCTCTCCTAATCAGCTTCATTCTATTAAATCTGCTACTGATTTGTGTGACTGGTTATTTATAGAGGGGCAAGCATATTCAGTAGTGCAGTACAATTGGAAAAAAATAGTGAAAGGGAAAACCCAGTAAATACAGATATATATATATATATGGCAGAGAGGGCTCAGCTCACTACTTCTCGTCTCTATTTTTCTCTCCCCATAAAGCGATTTTTCGAGATTTTTTCGAGATATTTTAGAGAGATTTTGATCGAATTCTCAGAAGAAGATAGTTTTTTTTTAACTAATCAATAACATCAAAGGCAGAAGGATAACAACAACCTGCCCAACCCATTGAGGATCATCTGGAGGAAGGTAAGGATCCTGCATTTTCCTTCTGTAAAATGTTTTACAAAGTAGATGAGTCTGAAAAAAGACACAAGTCCATCAAGCTCAACCTTTTTGTGTAACTGCTAGCAAAACCTCACTGACCCTAAAGCTAAACCTGTGCTTCTCTATATACAGCTGAAATACAATTCCCAGCATCCCCTATGAGTTGTAACTCTAAGGCAATGTGTATTTCATGTTCCTTGTATATTTATTGCTACTTTTGAACTTTTATTAAGCCTCTCTTTAGTTCTAAATGCCAACTGTGATTTGACGTCTAGGGTCCCACTCATCCTACCAACTGTCAAAAGCAACTGTTAAAAGCAACTGTCACTAGCATCAGCACTAGTGTGGATGATACAGTAGAACCCCCACTTTAAATGCCCTGATTTTAAGTTTTCCCTTATTTTACATTGTTATTGTGTGGTCCCATCTGTATTTTATGCATAATACATTTCCCTGATTTTACATTTTACTTGATTTTACATAATTTTTTTCTGGTTCCCTGAAAAATGTAAAATGGGGGTTCTACTGTATATAAGAAAGGGCTGCAATAGAAACAAAAGTAGAAAATGGCAGAAGAAAAAAATGCCTAGCATTAGGAATTATTGTGTTATGGTGCAGGTGCACGAATCATAGCACAGCTGGTTATGGGAAGCAGGCACATTGGGTACATGCAGCGATCTCTGCATTAATAGGACAAATGAATCTCAATGCATGATGGAATCTGTAGTCTTATCACAAGCCAGCCCAGATCATGACATTATACAATACAATTCTACAAAACTACCTTTTCTTGGCAGCATTATTCCCCCTATAATATGTGTAAAGTATCACTCTTGGCTGTAGACATTGCCGTGTTGCTCAATATAGTTTTAGATCCAGACATTATTCAATATTCCCATACATTTGTGAGCCAGGGGCTTAGAGACCCCAGGGCAGGACTTAGCTTTCCACATTTCCATGGGTAAACCTGCAGCAAATGAGCACATACCCCAAATAACACTAACTGGCCATGTAGGTGGCATTATTACAATGTGTAATTATAAATGAGAATAAGGAAAAATTTAAACAGGAAAAAGGAAGAGTTGAAATGTTTTGTTTGGCCACCCAAAGACTTTTGCAGCCACTGTTTAGTTGCTATAGTTTAATTACCATAACAACCACACACCAGTTTGGAAATAAAATTAGTACATGAATAGATGGGCTGAAAAGAAATAATACTAGTACTGGTTTAAACTAATGGGGATAAGAAGTGTGAAAATATCATAAAATGACTACTTTGCCCATATCAACTTCCCTTTCCCTACTTGCTCTGATGTGTAGCAGTGAGGTTACAGAGAGGTGCTTGTCTTGAGCTTGTAGTTTACCAGCAGCTACAAACAGTTGTATTCTTTATCTCCACTGAAGCAGCCACTTACACCAACCTTTTTTTTCTCATACAGGAGCGTCAAGATGGGTGCCGGACATTCTAACATCTTGCGTCGGCACCGGCATTCTGAGGTAAGGCAGATGGAAATATCAAGCTGTCGCTTCATGCCTGACGATTAGAGACCTTACCAACAGATAGAAAAGAAAATTCCTCAGATTATAAGAAATATTTCATAAACACATTTGACAAACAGTTTTTTCTGATGTTCATGACAAATATCATGTTTCATAGTAGGTTAGGTTAAAAAAAGACACACATCCATCAAGTTCAACCTTTTGACTTTTTTCGCCAGTTGATCCAGAGGAAGGCAAAAAAACCCCATTTGAAGCCTCTCCAATTTGCCTCAGAGGGGGAAAAAATTCCTTCCTGACACCAAAATGGTGATTGGTTTAGTTCCTGGATCAACTATGAGCTATCTCCCATAACCCTGTATTTATTCACTTGCTAAAAAGCCATCCAACCCCTTCTTAAAGAAGGAAAGTCTAAAATAAAATAAAGCTTTAATTATTGGCCATAAAATGTAAATATTATTACCAACAAGTATTTCTTCATTCCGTTTTTCATTCATTCTTGCGCTGTTATCGTGGCAAGCTGCACAGAAACGGATGTCTTTGCTCCAGTCCATAAAACCTTCTAATCAGGGCACACGCATGTGCAATCCGTCTAAGAGCAGCCCTGCGCAATCGCACTATGATCTCCTGTCTTCCCGAGAAGATCCATTCGTCATCCCTAAACTCTCTTTCTCTGCCTGCCTGCATTTACTCCACCTTGCTTGATGTTTCTTTTTGCCTGGTAACAAAGGGAAGCTTTGAAGCGAGCACAGGAACAGAGGCCACGCAAATATACCCATCGTTCGGGTCTTTAAAACATATTGTGGCACTTACAGGCTTATTCAAAGAATGTGCACTATAGATGCGACACCAATGCTTATCACTGTGTGGCGACGTATGCGCGCTTGTTTGGTTACACCACAGGGTCACGGAAGAGGCGCATGCGTACTAGAGACAAAGCGCAGGGAGGCAATTTGAAAATGGCGGCGCCAAAGCTTACACTATAGAAAAAATTTGGAATGCAAGTGCACAAAACGGTAAAGCCATTGCAATTTTCAATGCGGCGTTTCAGGAGGGGGGATAATGGCAAAGAGAAAGAGGGAGGTTATTTTTTTTAACTTTCCTTCTCCTTTAAAGCTATCTGATGTATCAGCCTGTACCACTGATTCAGGGAGAGAATTTGACTGTAAAAAAAAAACCCTTCCAAACAATTAGGAGGAAACTCTTTTCTTCTAATTGGAATGGGTGACATCATTGTTCAATATTCAATATCATTTGCAAGCACTTAACCATTGTATCTTAATTGTTTCCCATTCTCTATAGACTGTCAACATCAAACAGTCTCTTGATGTTTGTGAGCCCCAGGTAGGTGTCTCTCTTTCAGAAATGAAGGAGGAGCTGGTGAGAGTCATCCAGAAAGAGATGAAGATAGCAGCAGGGGCCGAAAATCTGTACCATGCCACCAAGGACAGAAAGACCAGAGCCCTGATGAAGGAGCTGAGGAAGAGCAGTGAGAAGAGGCTGAAAGCCCTTTACTCCTCTCTCCTCAAGCTCAATGAGGAGATAGCTCGGAGGGAAGCAGAGCATGTTCCAGGTGAGTCACAACAGGCTCTAGCCTCTTTTCTATTGGCATAATATGGGGTAACAAGTGTCATCCTAACATCCAATCCACTATCCCTTCATGGACATTAGACTAAGCCCCACAGAATTATAAATGAATTGTATGACTTTTGCATGTACTTTTCAAACCACTGATTATTAATAGCATCTTACCAAATCAAGAAACATCCTTAAGCCTTAGGTTCAAGAAAGTTTTTATATTTGAAAATTCATTCACTATGTTTATTTACTGTCTCTTTAGATGCAGCAGTGGAGACTGCTAGTGACACTGGTGTAAACCTCCCAGCAGAAGAGGTCAGTGCATCTGAGGTTCAGGTTGTTTCAGAACCTGCCAGTGATTCTTTCCAAGTGAGTATTTTATACTGATGCCATTCATTTCTTGGCCAGAACATAAACATTGCTTTTATCATATCCATGTGATGCCACATTTATTCATTGCACAATTGTCCCTTGTTTGCAGCATCAACATGACGAATCCACTGAAGAACGAGTGCCAGAGGTAGACGAGGTGCCTGAAGAGCCATCGGAGAGGTGAGGATATTGTCGAGTTTATTAGAGACCAGATTAAATCCCTACCCCATACTTTCATCAAATAAAATCTTCACAATAACAGGATTATTCTTCTGATTAAAGTAAAGTATTAGATTGGCACAGAAGAGGACAGATGGTAATATGCACCTGCACTTTGGCTGGGAGATTACACAATACATAATTCAATAGCACAAAGCCACCTATGAATTATGGCTAAGGGGTGCTGTGCTATTGAGGATTGTGGAGAATGAATCTGCTAAGGGTAAAAAGAAACGCAAAATAAGCAAACTTACTTTTCCTTATAGTGAGATATCTATGGATGAAGAAAACATCAGCCCAACTCCACCTGATGCAGCAGAAGGATGTCCACTGGCAGTGACAAAGGACCCACAGTAAGATGCAACCTGCACATGATGATACTATTAACATTTCATTTGAAATAAAAATGAGTTTCACTTTGGGTATTCCTTTTTCAGGGCTTTGCAGTTGACCAACTACACACTGCAAGATTTCAATCAATGTGGTTTCCTAGGCGAGGGCGGATTTGCCAAGGTAATATTAAACTTAATCCATAATTAGGATTACTATTGACACATGCAAGAAAAGTGGCTAAACAGTTAGTTCTGTTATCTTGCAATGCTGGGGGCAAGTATGGATCGATTCTTGCAGTTCTCTGAAAGGGGTATGGATGTTCTGCATGTATCTTCCTGCATTTCCTGAGATTCTCTCTTATTCCAGGTTCTCCTTGTTGAACACGCGGCAACCAAAAGATCCTATGCCCTGAAAATCTTGAAAAAGGAGAGCATCACCTCCTCAAGGGGCATTGAAAGGTCAGTTTATGGAAATGATCATTTTAGCATGGTTGGCTTTGTTACTTACCCATGTCCCTTGTTTTGACAATGAATGCTTTTAATATTCAGGATCTTGCTAGAGAAACGGGTTGCTTTCGCCGTTGCTGACCACCCTTTCATTGTGGATATCCACGCCACCTTCCAGTCAGAATACCATCTGTTCTTTCTGATGGAGTACGTTGCTGGCGGCTGCTTAAAGAGTTACCTGCAGAGGGAAGGTGCATTTGAACAATCAAGAGCTATGTAAGTACAAATTAACCTTTACCTAGAGTCATGCGGGTGCCATTCATACAAAGTAAGTAGTATATGGGGTCTGGCTCCTTGTTTATCTGACAAAGGCAAGAGGATGTAAGAAAACATCATTATTTGGAAATACATAACATATTTATTTAAGCGGAGCTGCATGCAGAACATACCATGATAGTAAGTGGGTCTCTTGACTTACAGTCAGCCAGTAATATTTAGACAGAGATACACTACACTAACAAATATATGACTATGTATTCAATAACCTAATGATGGGAGTCTCTTTGCAGGTTCTATGCTGCTTGCACGCTGATGGCCATTTCGTATTTACATGAAAATGACATCATACACCGGTAAGTATATTTATTATTTTCATGTATATGAAACATTTTGCAATATAAAATGTAAGGGTGCATTACTGCTAAACATATCAGACAAAGGAATAGAAGCCAATATTAATATCCCCTGTAGAGCATGTCCACAAGAGCAAGAGAACTTCAGCCTTGTGCTTTTAAAAGGCCATGGATCTACTCAGTGACTTATAATATCCTTATATTGTACAAAATTAGTTGTATTATTCACGTTACATCACTAATTATTTCCCCTTTTGTCACAGTGTCCCAGATATGTTGTACTTTGCTAACTTTTGCTGTTGTTTTACCACAGAGATCTCAAGCCGGAAAACCTGCTCTTAGATAGCAGCGGATACGTTAAACTGGCTGATTTTGGGCTGAGCAAAGACGGTAAGGATTCTCATAAACTAACACATCAAAAAAAGGTTCAGTTTCACATAATGTTATTGAGGTTCATGAAGTGACTGACATTTGTAGTTTCATATTATGAGAAAGTGAGAGTGAACTTTTCCTACAAAGTTCTGCTTTAGCAGAGCAGATTAAAGGAGGAAAGAAAAGGTGAAATCACTGGAGGGTGCCAACTGTTAGGCATATCCCCCATTGATTAGTATCACTTAATGTTCAGTTTGTTTGCTGAGCATGCAGGTCAGGATGAAAAGAAAACTGAACAGTTACTGTATGTGTCTAATGTGGCCCAGCAACTAGTGGCCAAAGGTTAGAGAGAGACGCAACATAGTGATTTGTGTTCTGGCTGTTACGTTAGACTTCTGTTTACTCCAGCTATTATAAATCACATTTTTTGGCTGACTATATTGAAAAAAAATATTTTCACAGACAATATATATGAGTCGATACAGATAAATAAACCCCAAATGATCATCTGTTTACTTACAATAACTGTTTTTTTCAGGAATTGGCTACGAAGGCCGAACAAGTAGCCTGAAAGGATCGTTTGGCTACATGGCACCAGAAGTCCTCGCCAGGGAGCCATACTCAAGATCTGTCGACTGGTGGTCTCTGGGCATTGTAATATACGAGATGCTAGTTGGGGAGGTAAGTAGAAACCTTAATAACTGGACGGAATAGGCAACTGTTTATTAACTTGGAAATAACATCAAGCATCAGCTATATTAGTTACATATGGCCACAGAGCAATAAGTTGTTTGTGTGGCAGCATTTTTGCATTGATTGCATTTGTAGGGAATATAAATGGTATGCTAAGATATGCCCACTACAATCTATCCTTACAAACCCCCTTAATGTATGTAGCAATAGGTTTTGCAGCCTCCTTAGCCACTTACAACTGATTAGTTCTATAAACTATAGTAACAGAGAACTTTCTTATGTTCCACATTGCAGAAACCAATGCTGAGACCATCTACTGGTTTAGTAGTCCCGACGTTCCTGGCAGGAGATGCCGTCAACTTAATATCAGGGGTAAGTTACTCAGTAAGTTAAGGGTGCAAGCTGTGATCTAACCAGTAATTCATGAACAGGTAGCACTATCCTTGCATCCCTTAAATCATTTCCTTCCAATTTGTGCAGTCTAACTGTGTATTAGCCTTTATAGCCATTAACTGTCACACAGCGCTGCAACATAGCTTATCTGCTAATGTTTCTAAGGTCATTCTCTTTTTTTGTAGCTCTTACAGCGGGACCCATTGAAGCGGCTGGGCTCAAGTGAAGAAGATGCATGTGATGTTATGCATCATTATTTCTTTCGAGTAAGTTCATCTTTCAGTCAACTTTTGGTAGCTACAGAAATGAACTAAAGGTAAGGCCACACGTGGAGATTCGGCACTGAGGCAACTTTGGGCGACTATTGAAAACGCAATCGCCGCGTGTGCATTAGCGCAGGCGACTTTTCATTGTAGCCTATGGGGAAACCCGCTGAGGCAGTTTGGGGAGATAGTCGCTCATAAGACGAGGGGATTAGTCGCCAGGTGAAAAAAACTCGCGAAATCTCCTCGTGTGGACTAGCCCTAAAGGTACAGATGAACTCCCAATGTTTATATGCTAATCAAACTTATTTTAAATAAAATAAAAGTGTAAGTATGCTAAGTAACAATTAATAATGAATGTTTTTATATTGTCTATTAACCAGAGCATTGACTGGATGGCTTTGCTAGAGAGAAGAATGCAGCCCCCGTTCATACCTGAGGATGTTAGACTTTCCGAGGATGGAGATCAACATCTAGTTCTAACGCCTCCCTCCGAGGGTTCCTTGGCCATGGAAAAGGAGATTGCGGAAGCCTTTAGGGACTTTGATTATACCGCAATGTAGAGCTCCAGGATCAACCTGCAATGCCAAAATCACCAGTGTGAGATCTTGATTTGTATTTCCCTTCCTTCCTCTGCAGTAGGACCAGCGGTGCCCCCCACTTGCACCACAGCTCAACCAGCAGTGTCCGTCCTCCTTCCACCTCCACCAGCGGTGCCCCTCCTCCTTCCACCACAGCTCCACCAGAGTTGACCCTCCTTTTACCACCACAGCTCCCCCAGTTGTGCTCCCCCACTTCAAAGTAAAATATGGTATCATAAACAGGAGCGCATTAAGCCACTCGGTAGACCCAACATTCCATTTCACTCCATCCCTCAGTGTGCAGACGCCGGGGTCTGTGGGCTGCCTGGGGTTTAATGGAATGGAATAGAATGTAGCATTCACCAAGCAGCTTAATGATGCTCATGTGTATGCTACCATATTGCTTTCTATATCTTATCCTTCCTCCATAATACCACCAGCGGTGACCACCCCCTTTCAATAATAGTTACACCAGAGTTGCCTTCCCTTTCCATATAAAATATGGTATCATAAACTGGAACACCATTAAGCCACTTGGTAGACACTACATTACTTTTCACTCCATCCCTCAGTGTGCAGACGCCGGGGTCTGTGGGCTGCCTGGGTTTAATGGAATGGAATAGAATGCAGCATTCACCAAGCAGCTTAATGATGCTCATTTGTATGCTGCCATATTGCTTTGTATTTTTTGTTCCTTCCACCCTAATACCACCAGCGGTGACCCCCACCTTAAATCAGTTGCACCAGCGATTCCTACCCTTTCCATATAAAATATGGTTTCATAGACAGAAGCCCCCTTAACTTAACTTAATAGTTACACCAGAGTTGCCTTCCCTTTCCATATAAAATATGGTATCATAAACTGGAACACCATTAAGCCACTTGGTAGACACTACATTACTTTTCACTCCATCCCTCAGTGTGCAGACGCCGGGGTCTGTGGGCTGCCTGGGTTTAATGGAATGGAATAGAATGCAGCATTCACCTAGCGGCTTAATGACGCTCATGTGTATGCTGCCATATTGCTTCCTATTTCTTATCCTTCCACCATAATACCACCAGCGGTGACCCTCCTTTAAATAATAGTTACACCAGTGTTGCCTCCCCTATAAAATATGGTATCATAAACTGGAACACCATTAAGCCACTCGGTAGACCCTGCATTCTTTTTCACTCCATCCCTCAGTGTGCAGACGCCGGGGTCTGTGGGCTGGCTGGGGTTTAATGGAATGGAATAGAATGCAGCATTCACCGAGCAGCTTAATGACGCTCATGTGTATGCTGCCATATTGCTTTCTATTTCTTTTCCTTCCAACCTAATACCACCAGCGGTGACCCCCCCTTTAAATCAGTTACACCAGCGATGCCTTCCCTTTCCATATAAAATATGGTTTCATAGACATAAGCCCCCTTAAGCCACTCGGTAGACCCTGCATTCTTTTTCACTCCATCCCTCAGACTGTAGAAGCCGGGCCTGCAGGCTGTGTGGGGTCCAATGGAATGTAACAGAATGCAGCGTTCACCTAGCAGCCTAAAGGTGCTCATGAGTATGTTGCCATATTCCTTTCTGTTTCCCTTACCCTATTTCCATTAACTAAATATGACGCGTTGATCCTGGGAGCAAATCCGATTGCCATTAAGGAGTCAGGAAGGAATTTTTTCCTCTAGTTTCTCAGAGGTTTTTTGCCTTCCTCAGGATCAAAAAGCGTAGTTTTTTTCATTTTTATCAATAATAAATAAATTATTACATATTTAATCAACTTCCATGTCGATGTGTCTTTATTCCGAGTATTGGTCTGTCTATGTTACTAGAGAGGGGGAGGGAGTAAGAAAATGGCTTGCAATAAAGAAACACTGAAGGGTTCAGTACCTGTTAGTGACACCAGTCCTACTGCAGGTAAGGCTGCTCCACCAAGCATTATCACACTGGGCCGGAGATTTTGTTTATAATAGTTATTCTTTGCATTCTCCCACCATTCATCATCATGGTATGAAGGCTGAATGCTCAGTGCACCTGCTGGTACATACACGCATCAAAAAGCTGGGGAAGAGAAAAAAAAATCATAAACTCAGGGTTTAGTGACACTTGAATGTATCACAGTAACAGTAAATCCTGCACAAGACAAAATTGTGAATGTATTTAAGGCCCTAAGGATATCTAAATTGTGAATTGCTGCAGCCGTATTAAGAATAAGGAATGGATCCCACTCTCCCTTTCATAGCTGATCAGGTGCCATCTCCATAGGGAATATAATGCACATGAGCAAACTGGCTCTCACCTTTCCTCACTCTCCAGACCTGAGCCCAAATCAGTGAAGGTTAACATGCACAACAAAATATTCATTGTCAGATGTGAAGATGCCTATGGGTACAAAGCCTAAATCTATCCCTGTAGGGTTACTATGCCATTGTTTCTCCTATTAACACAAAATACTATTAGGTGAGCAGTAATGCATAGAATCGATTGGCATTACAGAGGTATAGGGAAATCCTTTGGATTTGTGGCACACAGGTAATGAATTTCTATGTGTCAAATCCACTCCCCTTTCAATGTCTGATAGGGGATGCTCAGGGTTTTGGCAGGCGTCTACTCTACCACCAGCCCCTTCTACCATAACCTACCCTGATTTGCCGGCTCACCATATCACATGCAGGGTTTGAAAGTTGTCATTGAAAAGAATGGGTAGAGTTCAAAACAAATAGCTATCATAGGAGAGTTTGTTAATATGAAAGGTGTGCAGTATGTGTTTTAAGTTAAACTGCTTCTACTTGTTGGTATTGAGTCTGTTTGCACCTTAGCTGCCCTGTGCCAGAGGAGCGTGAAGTAGGCACTGGGTTTAAGGAAAGAGGCAAGCCCGTATCCTCAGCTCTCTTTACCCAAAGAAGGTCCTGAGCTAATTTTCCTTCACTTCAGTAGGCATACAGTACCTTGAATGAGCTCTAGCAGAGCTTGAGTGATACACTGTGTCTGTACCTTTAACAGGTGGTACCTTAGGTACACAGGGTAGAGATAGCTACATTGACCAATCACCTTTAATAGCAGGGAGAAGTGGGCTAGACCAGGTGAGCGTACCCTGAACTATATAGCGTGTAATTCAAATGGAAGAGTGCGATGGGATGAGTGCCCCTGTGAAGTTACCTGGTTGCTGAAGCAGAAGTTCCCAGCTGGCCCCAAGTGAGGTAGCCCCAGGATGAAAGTAAAGATTCTCTACTTCAATGAGTGGCCTATGAAAATGAGCTTGTTGCAGCAGGCACTGTATAAAGTGGTTATAGACTGCATTATTACATTGATCTACAACTATATCACACAATAGTAAAGTATGGCAACTAAAACATTTCTAGAAATTAAGTACAAAGGTGAAAACATCTCCCCCTTATATAAAGTCTTCAACACACACATTTTGAAGCTTGGGCTAGTTAGTGACCATAAAAGCATCCATCTAATTTCCCTTAAATGTTTGGGCCCGGGAGGATGTTCATACAATATAATGTAGATTTTGGAAGCACTCACAACAGCAGGATAACTGCAATTAAGCTCTTATTGTGCATCGACATGACATGTTTCGGGGCTCACAGGCCCTTTTTCAAGCTTAATTACAGTCATACTGCTGTTGTGAGTGCTTCCCAAATCGACATTATAGTTACATCTCTGATTAAGATCATAAGAAGCACACAGAGGTGTTTGAAACACTGATCTTTCTGCGCACAAGGAAATAACAGTGTATGAAGTTGAAAACACATGAACATATGAGTGGATACTAAGTTTGGGGTAAGCAATTGAGGCTTTTGGAACACCCTTCCTAAACTGCCCCGAGTACTGGCCCCAAAATCCTGTTTTTATATATAATAGTTTTGATACATACAATCTGTTTGTCACGTTCTATAATAAGGCTCTGTTTATTCCATTTGTCCCTCTTCAAGTGCAGCAATGGCGTTAAAACTGGTGTAAATAAAATCTCCATATTCACAAACAGAAATATGACAAAATACTGACTCAGCTTCCACTTTCCATATTCTGGTGAAAGTAAGAACAAATTACAGACACTTTTGTGAATATAGAAAAACACCAATTTACCACCTGCGGCGCTCCTAGAGATGAGGTTACTGGGAATCACTGTTTGTTTCAATAATGTTAGTTTCCCCGCTCTGCACGCTCAATTTTCATCTGTAAAATTTGTAAAATGTATAATGAAGCAATAGAATTCTTAATGAACCAGATGAAAATTGAGCGTAGGACTGGCCAGATATGGCATGACTTTGATGTAGTTGGCCAGCTTAAATATATTGCAATATATGGACAATCAATCCCTGTTTTGTTTAAAGGGTAAGGCATTTTTCAGTAGCAGTATGCACAAAATGTCTCTGTCTTAAATATATTGATAATGGGTTGAGTGCAGAGGACCTCTTGTATGTGTCTATATGTATTTTGTGGTAACAGCCTCATTGCACCCCAGCCTAATGGTTTTTAAAAATTAGTGGTGAGCACAACTTCCCCTTGTTTTTAATAATCTTTCTATGGTCAGGATCTCGAGCTCTCCTGTTTAACACTCATTTGCGGAGGGACTTATACTGTATAATTTGCCAGACCCTGAAAAGGACAAATTGCTACCCAAATATACTGATAGATGGGAGAAAGAACTACAAATGCAGTTTACAAAAGAACAGTGGAATAAAGCTGGCCATAGACGCAAAGATCCGATCATACGAATCGGATTCGTACGATTTTCGGACCATGTGTGGAGATCGGGGGTTTGGTCGATCGTACAGGTTGTCGGCTGCCGATAATATCTCTGCGTGTATTGCCGATAGGGATGGGTGAATTCTTTCGCCTTGTGTTGCCGCGGAAATGACGCCCATAGACAATGGTGGTGTGACGCCCATAGACAATTCGGCGGTGGCAAATTTTTGGCAAAACGAAGCGGCTCAAATTTGCCCATCCCTAATTGTCGATCGTACGATTTTCAGTGGAAGACTGCTCTAGGCCACTAGCTTTGTCAGACATAACTATCGTACGATTGCTGTCAGGGGCAGAACATTGGCTGATCTGTTCTTTTGTACTTTATCTGATCAGAATGGTAAGACTTTGATCTTAATGGTTAGTGGCAGGTCGGGAGATGGGAAAGTCCGATCGTACGAATCCTTGCGTCTGTGGCCAGCTTAATAGCTTGCACAGCTCAAGAGACAAACTATGAAATCTTAATTAGATGGTATAGATGTCCAGACCTTCTACACAAAATATATCCTAATGTGTCAAATTTATGTTGGAGATGCAAGAAAGAAACTGGATCCCCTCTACATATATGGTGGTCATGTGATAAAATACAACCTTTCTGGTCCTTGGTATTCCAAACAATGGAACAGGTAACAGGACTGAAATGTCAACTGACCCCGTCCATAGGTTTACTATCAATGCTCCCTGGAGGCCCCACAAAATACATAAGATCACTGGTAGGATTTTGTTTAGGGGCGGCTAGAACATTAATCCCCGCCACTGGAGATCCACTAACCCTCCAACTATTTCAGAATGGATAATTGAAATGGGGAATGTTATGAGAATGGAGGAACTACTTAGTTATATACATGAGAAGCAGGAGGTGTTCATAAAGACCTGGTCTCCGTAGGTAGTGTTTTTGGAACAGGGCCAACAGTAGTAGTAGAAACATGTGTACTAGGAGCATGAATAAATAAAGATAAATGGGTATGTCAGATTTGGTATTCTTAAAATGTGATAGACTAGTAATGTTGGGCAGGTTTGTGACCAAGCGACTTTCTCTTTTTTTCTTATCTCTATATCTTATCTCTTTTCTTTATTTCTATATATATATATATATATACATACACAGTATGTAGAACATCGGCTGATCTGTTCTTTAAATAGTTTATTTGATTTGAATGGTAAGACTTTGATCTGAATGGTTAGTGGCGGGTTCGGGAGATGGGAAAGTCCAATCGTAGGTTGATTTGTACGATCGGATCTTTGCGTCTATGGCCAGCTTAATGATGGCAGCAAATTTGTATGCTTATAATTAACCCTTTAAGTGCCAGCAGAATTGCCCATTTTAGTTACGAGAAATGCCAGGCGTTTTTGAAACATTTTGTGCTCTCTCATTTTAGGGGCATTTTCTGAGTGGAAACCTATAGTTTACCTAGAAAAACGATACATTGTTTTTTTCTGGAGAAACTGAGCTTTCTAAATCTGTCTGAGTTTTCATGTATTGCTAAATACCAAAAAAAAATGAAAAATTACTATTTTTCACAATATATGAACTTATACCAGAAAAATATTTCATTTTATGCATGTAAATCCAACTGATTTGGAAAGCCTCATGTCTCTCGAACGTGCCAATACCAGATATGTATAGTTT
Organism: Xenopus petersii; assembly: GCA_038501925.1. NCBI lineage: Eukaryota > Metazoa > Chordata > Amphibia > Anura > Pipidae > Xenopus > Xenopus petersii. Next base: position 56,348,703 of record CM076684.1, read on the forward strand.
TACGCATCTGTACAGCAAACACTCCCAGCAGTATATTACCGAATCTTGAAAGCAGGAGGCAGAAAACGGCATACTTTAGATTCCAAGGCCACAAAATCCTGAAACAGTGGGTTTACCCCAGAAAACCATATATTTTTGGAAAGAACACATTCTGCTGATTCCAAAATGGGTAACTATGTCTCTATACTCCTAACTACCAAACATCGAAGCTTGTCTGAACGTAGCGGTCTTTATAAAAATGTATCAAAATGTTGAAAAATCATTTCAAATGTTTTAATTTGCTGCTCTGCATATCACACACTATATAAGATACCAAGAAAAAGCACCCTGAATATGATTGCATGGGGTCCACTGAACAGTTTGATCCCCATTGTGCATAGGTTTACCAAAGTACCTGGCATTTAGAGACCCTAATATGAAGTTAGCACATCCAAATTGTCCAGGACTTACTTCAGCTACTGAAAAATCAACACATTGACTGCTTTTTTTGTGGGGTAAAAACACAGAAAAATAGGTTTACCCCCCAAAACCATATATTTTTGGAAAGTACACATTCTACTGAATCTAAAATGGGTACCTATGCCTTTCTGCTCCAAACTACTGAGTCGCAAGGCTTTCCCAAAATTGTCAGTTTTAGTGAAATACCTGAAAATTGCCTCAAAGCTTCAACTTCCCAACACCATATCACCCATGTATCATTACGTACCAAGAAAAAGCACCCTAAATATTATTGCCAGGGTTCCTCCAAACAGTTTGGTGCCCATTGTTCATAGGTTTACCAAAGTATCTGGCATTTAGAGGCCCCAAAATGAAGTTAGCGCATACAAATAATCCTGTGGGTAACTTCAGCTAATGAAAAATCAACACATTGGCAGCATTTTTTGTGGGGTAAAAACACAGAAATATATGTTTACCCCCCAAAACCATATATTTTTGGAAAGGACACATTCTACCGAATCTAAAATGGGTTCTGCTCCAAACTACTGAGTCGCAAGGCTTTCCCAAAATTGTCGGTTTTGGTGAAATAGCTCAAAATCGCTTCTAGAGAATTCACTTTTACCATCTTGTCTCCCTCATAGCACAAGGTACCAAGAAAAAAACATCCTAAATATAAATGCCAAGGCTCCACTGAACAGTTTGATGTGTATTGTGCATAGGATTACCAAAGTATCTGGTGTTTAGAGGCCCCAAAATGAAGTTAGCGCATACAAATTGTCCTGGAGGTCAGTTGAAACACATTTACTACAGTTTTTGCAGGGTAAAAACACAAAAAAATACGTTGACCCCCCAAAACCATATATTTTTGGAAAGTACACATTCTACAGAATCTAAAATGGGTACCCATGCCTTTCTGCTCCAAACTACTGAGTCGCAAGGCTTTCCCACAATTGTCAGTTTTGGTGAAATATCTGAAAATTGCCTCAAAGCTTCAACTTCCCAGCACCATATCAACCATGTATCATTACGTACTAAGAAAAAGCACCCTAAATATGATTGCCAGGGTTCCTCTGAACATTTTGGTGGCCATTGTTCATAAGTTTACCAAAGTATCTGGCATTTAGAGGCCCCAAAATGAAGTTAGCGCATACAAACAGTCCCGTGGGTAACTTCAGCTAATGAAAAATCAACACATTGACTGCATTTTTGTGGGGTAAAAACACAGAAATATATGTTTACCCCCCAAACCCATATATTTTTGGAAAGTACACATTCTACTGAATCTAAAATGGGTACCCATGCCTTTCTGCTCCAAACTACTGAGTCGCAAGGCTTTCCCAAAATTTACGGTTTTGGTGAAATATCTGAAAATTGCCTCAAAGCTTCAACTTCCCAGCACCATATCACCCATGTATCATTACGCACCAAGAAAAAGCACCCTAAATATGATTGCCAGGGTTCTACAGAATCTAAAATGGGTACCCATGCCTTTCTGCTCCAAACTACAGAGTCGCAAGGCTTTGCCAAATTTGGCGGTTTTTGACAATATGTATAGACATTTTCAGGGCTGACGCGCTGGCTGTTGCAATATAATCACCCGGTGTGTGTATTATGCGACATTAGACCCCCTAACAGTACAGAGACCCCAGAAAACCATATATTTTCAGAAAGCACACATTCTGACCAATCCAATATGGGTGAATAAGTGTTTCTACTGCAAACTGCCAAACTGCAAATCAATGCTGAACGTAACGGTTTTTATCAAATTTCTGAAAATCGTCACAAAGCTTGAATTTTACCCCATTATATGCCCCACATTTCGTAACTTATCAGCATAAAACATCCTAAATATGAATGCCAGGGGTCTACTAAACACTTTGATGCCCAATATGCATAGATATACCAAACTATGTGGCGCACAGAGACCCCCAAATGGCAATAGTGTATATACATTTTCACGACTGACGCGCGCTGGCTGCTGCAATATAAGCACCTAGTGTGTGTAAGATGCGACATTAGACCCTCCTAACAGTACAGAGACCCTAGAAAACCATATATTTTCAGAAAGCACACATTCTGACAAATCCAATATGGGTAAATATGTATTCCTACTGCAAACTGCCAAACTGCAAAGCAATGCTGAACGTAACGGTTTCTATAAAATTTCTGAAAATCGTCACAAAGCTTGAATTTTACCCCATTATATGCCCCACACTTCATAACGTATCAGCATAAAACATCCTAAATATGAACGCCAGGGGTCTACTGAAAACTCTGATGCCCAATATGCATAGATATACCAAACTATGTGGCTCACAGAGTCCACCAAATGACAATAGTGTACATACATTTTCACGGCTGACGCGCTGGCTGCTGCAATATAAGCACCTGGTGTGTGTATTATGCGACATTAGACCACCCTAACAGTACAAAGACCCCAGAAAACCATATATTTTCAGAAAGTACACATTCTGACGAATCCAATATGGGTAAATAAGTGTTTCTACTGCAAACTGCCAAACTGCAAATCAATGCTGAACGTAACGGTTTTTATCAAATTTCTGAAAATCGTCACAAAGCTTGAAATTTACCCCATTATATGCCCCACATTTTGTAATTTATCAGCATAAAACATCCTAAATATGAACGCCATAGGTCTACTGAACACTTTGATGCCCAATATGCATAGATATACCAAACTATGTGGCGCACAGAGAGCCCCAAATGAAAATAGTGTATATACATTTTCAAGGCTGACGCGCTGGCTGCTGCAATATAAGCACCTGGTGTGTGTATTATGCGACATTAGACCCCCCCTAACAGTACAGAGACCCCAGAAAACCATATATTTTCAGAAAGTACACATTCTGACGAATCCAATATGGGTAAAAAAGTGTTTCTACTGCAAACTGCCAAACTGCAAATCAATGCTGAACGTAATGGTTTTTATCAAATTTCTGAAAATCGTCACAAAGCTTGAATTTTACCCCATTATATGACCAACATTTCGTAACTTATCAGCATAAAACATCCTAAATATGAACGCCATAGGTCTACTGAACACTTTGATGCCCAATATGCATAGATATACCAAACTATGTGGCGCACAGAGAGCCCCAAATGAAAATAGTGTATATACATTTTCACGGCTGACGCGCTGGCTGCTGCAATATAAGCACCTGGTGTGTGTATTATGCGACATTAGACCACCCAAACAGTACAGAGACCCCAGAAAACCATATATTTTCAGAAAGTACACATTCTGACGAATCCAATATGGGTAAATATGTGTTTCTACTGCAAACTGCCAAACTGCAAAGCAATGCTGAACATAACGGTTTTTATCAAATTTCTGAAAATCGTCAGAAAGCTTGAATTTTACCCCATTATATGCCCCACATTTCGTAATGTATCAGCATAAAAATCCTAAATATGAACGCCAGGGGTCTACTGAACACTTTGATGCCCAATATGCATAGATATACCAAACTATGTGGCGCACAGAGACTCCCAAATGGGTATATAGTAGATAAAATTTACAAGGCAAAACCAAATTATGGCAGTAAAGAGTGAAATGCAAAAAAATCCAATAAAATCACAAAAATCAATGTGTTTTTTCCAGACTAGTGTTATCGGCTGTCAGAATCACAGTTTGAATATTTTAGCTGGGCCAAATAGGTTATACGGCTAGAAACATGTCAACACAACATATGCAGAGCTGAAAATGCAATAAAATGGCAAAAGGTATTGTACAGTACGGTTAGCGAATACGCTATTCGTAATGGCAATAAAACATTTTTTTCAGCCAAAAAAAGAGATGATGCGTAAGAAAAAAAAGCCACAATGCCATGTATGTGCGTGTGTACAATTGGTAAATTACATGTTATGTGCGCGTGTGTGTGTGTGCACTTGTGTGTGTGCAGTCAGTGTAAGTGACCAACCCCAATCCACCCTGTGAGTGTGTGTAAGTGTGAATCTAAGTGTGTATTACTGTAATAAGTGTGTGTTGGTGTGTTTGTCTGTAATTGTTGCACTAACCTGAAAAAGTCGCTGGAGACTGTTGCAGGCGATCTGGAAGGGCCCCAGGAAGAGATCTGCGATGTCATCCGTGTCCCTGTGCTGTGGGGGCGGAGCTGGATGGCGCAGTACAGGCTGCAGCAGCAGGAAACGTAAGTAACACGTGCCTGCTACTGCTTTGGGGCCCCTGGGTGATCGCGCCCCAGGGGCCACTCGATCCCCTGCTCTGCTCGTTGCCTAGGGGCAGGGGATCGAAGAGGAACGGAGCGAGCGGCTCTAACAGCCGCTCCTCCGCTCCAGAACCCGGAAGTGCTGCAGAACATAGAATCTGCGTTCTGTGGCATTTCAAGTTACTTTTCCACAGAACGTACTGTAGATTCTACGTTCTGTGGCACTTAAAGGGTTAAATCGCTTGTTCCACCTTAGAGTGTCATTAAGTGTGAACATTTATTCCTTCCCCCCCAGCTGTACACTTCTGGGGCCACTCGATGATCACTCCTGGGGAGGGAGCCCTAAACTTGGCCTTCTCTTGTACCACAGATCCACTACAACTGAATCAGAAGGCGCCAGCCGTTTAACAACTTCCCTTAGACCGGGCAGAACTCGGCCCCAAACAATACGCAGCCCCCAATCACTCACTTACTATTAGTATTGTCTTAGTAAAGTTTCCAACGCTTTCCCCCGAGCCCCCAAATAATGTCTTAAAGTGTTGAACCCCAGTTACTGAAGGGGTGACTCCGCTCCCCTGATAAATGACCCATTTGGCTTTTGTGCCACCTCGAGGTCTCAGTTGTCACTTAAAGGTTCCAGGGACTTGCTTTGTTTTGAAGGGGCGAGCTGAGGAATGTTAAAAGTAGGGGTGTACTTCCTCCCTGCACCCCACCATTTTATAATCTGTATTCTCTACATACTGTTACCCCCATTAACCCTCCTCCCAGGTGATATATGTTTCTAAACCAGGGGACCCCCCAACTGATTTTTTTTTTTTCCTTACCCCTTTTTCCCCGCAGATCAAGGCAGATTTTTGGGAAAACTGTGAGTAATTTTGGTACTGGTGTATAGCTGGGATTGTGCTGTTTGTTTTGGAGCGTGATGTGTGGGAGGTGTAGGGCCCGGCCCCTGTTATCCTTTGCCCCATTCTCCTTCCTCCTATAGGCAAGGGCAGACATGGAGTCCAGAGACTAAGTCCCTTTTGCTCACTAACCGGCCCCTTTGTTCACCTACAGCACTATTTATCTCTCCGTTCCGGGGTTCCCATCCGGCCTCGAACACCTGATTCCCTTCAGCCTGAACCGTGCTGCCTATCGCCAGTGTTCCCCCGGCCTTAGGCCTATTGGACCAACTGGGCCCCGCACCTCTGGGGGCCCCGCACCACAGGGCAGCACAGATAATATTTCCCTCAGCACATGATGCTGCCTGGCCTGCCCCCAACTTTGTCCAGCCCATCCCCAAATCCATAGGTCCAGCCCACCCCCAACTCTGATAAGCCAGCCTATCCCCCAACTCTCATACGCCCAGCTTTCCTCCAACCTTGATAGGCCCTGCCTGCCCCCAATCCAACCAAGCCTGCTCCCAAGCTGAATCGGCCCAGCCTGCCCCAAACTAATTGGCCCAGTCCACTCTCCTATTTCCTCCCTCTCTCTCTTACCCTGTGCCCCTATTTCATCCCTCTCACTCTCTTACCTTGTCTGCCCCTTTCCTTTCTATTTTGTGCCTGTATGCCCTTATTTTCCTAAATACTTGGTGTGTCAGTAGCCAGCAACAATTTGTCTAGGGGCCCCGCCAACTTGGTCCCAATTGGGCCCCACATTTGATAGGATCAGCCCTGCCTGTAGGCCCGCGTTTTCCCTCTCCTTTCCTCGCTTGAAAGTCACCTTCCAGTTGGTGGGAACTTAGTCTCTGCGCCATTTTCTTTTTCTCCAGCTCCCTGTGTGTGAGGCAGTGTGTGTCTCAGGCTGGGCCTGGCAAAACTACTGCTTGTTCTGGCCTCTCACACTGAAAAGCAGACTCTCCCTCACACAAAAACACTGTTTACCTACATTTTTCTAATTATTTCTCTTAATTTGTTATATTCTGTGGGGGAAAACTAGCTGAAGTGAATGTAAAATAGAGCAAATCCTGTTTGTTAGTGAGTGTAGGGGGACTGAGTGTGAAACTGAGCAGCTCTGGTCTCATCAGTCACTCACTATTATTATTAGGTATTTTTTATTCTTATAATATTCTCTGTATTTCTTTGCACATTCCTCTGTTGCATATAAACAAATACAAGATTCCTCTGCACTCAACCCATTATCAATATATTTAAGACAGAGACATTTTGTGCATACTGCTACTGAAAAATGCCTTACCCTTTAAACAAAACAGGGATTGTTTGTCCATATATTGCAATATATTTAAGCTGGCCAACTACGTCAAAGTCATCCCATATCTGGCCAGTCCTATGCTCAATTTTCATCTGATTCATTAAGAATTCTATGCTTTAATTATACATTTTATAAAAAGGGACGAATACGTTTTACCTGCAACTTACTTGCTGCTTTCGAAAGTAAAACTCCCAACCTTGGCTGCCCTTTTATTAGACACCAGTGGGATCACCTGACTATAGTTGGAGAGGGTGGGAGCTACAAAATGGAGCTGGTCACTGCTCCTGTAGAACTATAACAAACAAGGGAAAGTTGTGCTCACCACTAGTTTTTAAAACCATTAGGCGGGGGTGCAATGAGGGTGTGACCACAAAATACATATAAACAAATACAAGATTCCTCTGCACTCAACCCATTATCAATATATTTAAGACAGAGACATTTTGTGCATACTGCTACTGAAAAATGCCTTACCCTTTAAACAAAACAGGGATTGTTTGTCCATATATTGCAATATATTTAAGCTGGCCAACTACGTCAAAGTCATCCCATATCTGGCCAGTCCTATGCTCAATTTTCATCTGATTCATTAAGAATTCTATGGTTTAATTATACATTTTATAAAAAGGGACGAATACGTTTTACCTGCAACTTACTAGCTGCTTTCGAAAGTAAAACTCCCAACCTTGGCTGCCCTTTTATTAGACACCAGTGGGATCACCTGACTATAGTTGGAGAGGGTGGGAGCTACAACATGGAGCTGGTCACTGCTCCTGTAGAACTATAACAAACAAGGGAAAGTTGTGCTCACCACTAGTTCCAACTATAGTCAGGTGATCCCACTGGTGTCTAATATATATATATATATATATATATATATATATATATATATATATATATATATATATATATATATACAGTACTTAAAAAAAGACCGCACTCACAGGACTTTCGCAAGAAAATAAGCTTATTTTCTTGCTTATTTTCTTGCGAAAGTCCTGTGAGTGCGGTCTTTTTTTAAGTACTGTATACAATTCCGTTACCAGCACCTAGGCGATTACCTACCTTATTGTGGAGTGCACCACTGCGGATCTGTATATATATAATATATATATATATTTATATATATATATATATATATATATATATATATATATATTTATATATATATATTTATATATATATATATATATATTTATATATATATATTTATATATATATATATATATATATTTATATATATATATATATATTTATATATATATATTTATATATATATATATTTATATATATATATTTATATATATATATTTATATATATATATTTATATATATATATATATATATGATTTGTAACGGCATTATTGCTATTCCACACAATTGACTTAATCTGTATTCTCAAGGCGCATTTAGTTGTGGTCCTTCTGTACAAACATTACAATTTCTAAAAGTTGGTGACCTATTTAGTGTTAAAAAAAAAAAAGGCACAAAAAAAACCAGGTCCTGGAACAACTTGGCAGCTTCTAAATTCCAGTTGACTTGTAATACACATGCCATTAGCAGAAACTTGTAAAAAAGACAAGTTTGTTCAGAGCAAGTGCAGCTGGCCAGCATGCATTTCACCTTAGAATACTCCATATCAGTGATCCCCAACCACTAGCTCATGAGCAACATGTTGCTCTCCAACCCCTTGGATGTTGCTCCCAGTGGCCTCAAAGCAGGTGCATATTTTTGAATTCCAGGCTTGGAGGCAAGTTCGGTTGGATAAAAACCAGGTGTACTGCCAAATCAAGCCTCAATGTAGTCTGACAATCCACATAGGGGCAACCAAATGGCCAATCACAGCACTTATTTGGCACCCCTGGAACAGTTTTCATGCTAGTGTTGCTCCCCAACTACTTTTACTTCTGAATGTTGCTCAAGGGTTCAAAAGGTTGGGGAGCCCTGCTCCATATCATGGTTTTCACTGTAGCTCTAAATCTCTGTGTACAATGTAAATAAAACCTCTGTTTACAATAAACCACTAATGTACATTTTTATATTTCACTTCTAGTCAGTAATGATTACTTACAATAAATATGCGGTGTTTATACTTGTGTTTGTGTGTGTGTTTTTGCTTAGTTGCCAATTAGACATCATACAAGTCCAAGTGTCTGGGGTGTGTGTAAAATTTATATCTTTTTTTAATACAGGTATGGGACCTATTATCCAGAATGCTCGAGACCTGGGGATTTCCGGATAACGGATCTTTTCGTAGTTTGGGTCTTCATGCCTTAAGTCTACTAGAAATTCATGTAAACATTAAATAAACCCAATAGGCTGGTTTTGATTCCAATAAGGATTAATTATATCTTAGTTGGGATCAAGTACAAGCTACTGTTTTATTATTACAGAGAAAAAGGAAATCATTTTTAAAAATTTGGATTATTTGGATAAATAAGAGTCTATGGGAGACAGCCATTCCATAATTCGCAGCTTTCTGGATATCGGGTTTCTGGATAAGGGATCCTATATCTGTATATACAAAATGGAGTATTGGGTTGTTGTTTTTGGAATGAAATAAAAATAAATAAACATGGTCTTCTAGCTGTTTAACTATAAAGTGCAGGGTAATTTAGGCTTGTGGTTCCCTGGGGGGGGGGAGGGGCTCAAAGCATTAATTGCGACCACTTAGTTGTAGTTAAAGGTTTGTCTGCTACCCTAAATACTCCAAACAAGCCCTACTTGAAGGTCATTAAGGTTTGGGGCTAAACCCTTATTTGCTGGCCTAGATACAGTTGAAATAGACACTAAATGGATGATACAGCAACTCCTGAAATATTATAGCAGTCCCCCAAGAAATTTGGTGACTTGAGATGGAAGCCGCAATGGGGGTGGCAGATCCATGTACAGGTATGGGACCTGTTATCCAGAAACCCGTTATCCAGAAAGTTCCAAATTACGGAAAGGCTGACTCCATTATAATCAAATAATCCAAATTTTTAAAAATTATATACCTTTTTCTCTATAATAATAAAACAGTAGCTTGCACTTGATCCAAACTAAGATATAATGAATCCTTCTTGGAAGCAGAACCAGCCTATTGGGTTCATTTCATGTTTACATGATTTTCTAGTAGACTTAAGGTGTGAAGATCCAAATTACAGAAAGACCTGTTATCCGGAAAGCCCTAGGTCCCGAGCATTCTGGATAACAGGTCCCATACCTTTACCTTTAGTACAAGGGGAAAATGCATTTTGTTCATTATATATATAAAAAAGCAGCCGTTTAGGTGGTGGTCAAAAGAAATGATAACTAGTCAGCTTTCCAATATACTGTTTTGTGAGTGTAATTGCTATAAAAAAAAGTCTGATGCTTTTTGTATTCACTGCATTGATGATTCTGACTTTTCCACAACGTAGCAGAAGCCAGCTGATTAAAAGATCATTGACAAAGCAAGCAATGCTTGCAATGTTTTATTTTTGGGTTTACACCCCATTTCCTTTGATTGTGCATGCAATTTATGGCCTTTAGTCGCTGCAGGGATTCAGGCTGGAATAAAAGGCTGCACTTTTGTACATAAACAGATTAAATGTAGCAGTCAAAGAGCATGCTGACAGAACTCTTTACTCTTGTGCAAAGTGGAGTTGGGGTATAAACTGTCCCAGAACCACATGGGCCCTCACATGACTGCATTTGCGGGCCAGTTCAGCTGCAGGTGTCAGTATAATGCTAATGCAGTCCCATCTGGCCTTCACAGTTGTCCACAGGAGCATCTTCAGACCTTGTGACCTGTTTTGAGTGTCACGGACACTGCACATGTTCATTGTGCAAAAAAGTGGGATCGTGGGAGCACTCCATGGCCAAATAAAAATACAATGGAAGTGCAGCTACAAACATACAAAATGGAAAAATTGATCAACTTACATTCCCTGGTCCCCTTGTTTCACAAATGAATTTAGCAGCTAATGCGCGTATTTTGCAAAACGTGGTTTTTAGTTACAAAATGATGATCATAAAATGAATGAGCCACCATGCCACTTCAACTTAAACTCGGTGGTCCTAACTTTGCCTCTGGTCAGATTTGTTTTCTGGGTTGGCATCTCCCTATATAACTGCATGTCTTGGGGTCAGTGTCTGCAGACCGTGTGTGCTTTAGCGCAGGCGACTTTTCATTATAGACACGCGAAGACAGTTCAGGGGGATTGTCGCCCAGAAGAAGAGGCGATTAGTCACCAGGTGACAAAATCTCCCCGAATCTCCTCGTATGAACTAACCCTTAAAGAAAGTGATTGCCCAGACCAGCACCAAAGTACTGATCTAATTAGGCTTTATCCTCTCCTATGCCACAGCATTTATAGGGGAGAACTGCCTTGATCTAAGCAATTGTTTCATAGTAGTGATGTGTGGACCGACCCGAGGCCCGTGGGTCGGGCGGGTTCAGTCCGACCCCTGGACAAAATGCGCAGCCTAGTACTGGTGGCTTCCGGCGCCGGAATTTATAGACATCCACCTGCCCCGCCCCTTTTGTGACATCACAGCAAGGCGGGCGCGGGTCTATAAATAAAGGGGAGCAGCGGGCCGGGTCAGATGCGGGTAGGGAGCAGGTCTTTATAAATGTATTTATAAATGTGCCACTCCCTGCTCGTTTTGGTTCATTCCAGATCACAGCAGCACTGGGAGGGAGAGCTGGAAGACTTCTGTGATACTTCTAATGTACTGGAGCTAAACTAACAACACTTTCTGAATTTAGAATAAAATGCTTAGGTTTGTTATGCCGGATCTTGTAAAGAATAAAGTTTATTTTTTTGTTCAACTGTTTATTGAGTTGGATTAACTCATTAATGTGTACCTTTGTTTTATGTACATGTTATGTACAAATATACCAGGCGTTATACCAGCCAAGTACAGTGGTGTAACTAGGCACGTAGGGGTCCCCCCTCCCCCGAGCAAATGTGCTGCTAGTAACAATTACTGATCTAATGGCATAAGACTGAAGTTAAAAAATTATTTTTACTTACTGAAACTTGTACACTTTTTTTAGGGCAAAGTACTGTACAACTAAAATGTAATTTTTATAACAGTACAGGTATAGGATCCCTTATCCGGAAACTCGATATCCAGAAAGCTCCGAATTACAGAATGGCTCCCATAGACTCCATTTTATCCAAATAATCCAAATTTTTAACAATGGTTTCCTTTTTCTCTGTAATAATAAAACAGTAGCTTGTGCTTGATCCCAACTAAGATATAATTAATCCTTATTGGAAGCAAAACCAGCCTATTGGGTTTATTTCATGTTTAAATACATTTCTAGTAGACTTAAGGCATGAAGACCCAAAATACAGAAAGATCCATCATCCGGAAAACCCCAGGTCCCCAGCATTCTGGATAACAGGTCCCATACCTGAAAATAATCTGCTGCCGACTGCAGTGATTAAAAATCAGAGAAGCAGGAACAGCATTGGTGGGCTTGGGACATCAACAACAGTGGCAATGTTCACCTTTGAGGTAACTTTTAGTATGTTATAGAATACCCAGTTCCCAGCAATTGGTCTTCGTTATTTATATTTGATAGTTTTTGAGATATTGGCCTTTTTCTTTTGCCTCTTTCAAATGGGGGTCACTGACCCCATATAAAAACAGATGCTCAGTAAGGCTACACATGCATTGTTAGTTTTATTACTCATCTTACTATTCAGGCCTCTCCTATTCATATTCCAGTCTCTTATTTAAATCAATGCATGGTTGCTAGGGTAGTTTGGACCCTAGCAACCAGATTGCTTAAACTGCAAATTGGAGAGCTGCTGAATAAAAAGATAAATAACTCAAAAACCGTAAATAAACATAAAAAACAATTGCAAGTTGTCTCAGAATTTCACTCTCTACATCAAACTAAAAGTTAATTTCAAGATGAACAACCCCTTTAAAGCAAGTTGAACACAGTGGCATCTCATGTATAATACCCCCAGAATTTATAGCAAGAGGTACAGGCCCGGAATTGAGGCAAGGCCACAAAGGCCCAGGCCTAGGGCGGCATAAATTGAAGGGGACATTTCATATAATCTTTATATTCAGATATAGTAGTCACCCAACACCCAAATGTGTAATGATGCAGGGAAAAAAGTGTTTTGATAGCAATTTACCTCTTAAAACTGTCACTATATCAGAGCTGCAGAGAGATCCTTACTGCTCAGAGTCTAAGCTGAAATGAGGTGTGGGAGTGTCTGTTCATTCTCTCACAACACTGACTGACAGGCTGAAATCTGCTATAGCCGGAGACCCCCTCCCCTCCCACTGCCTGTGTCTGTTCCCAGCTGCACATGGCTGTCTTTGCTGCTGCCCGATCTTGTTGTAACAGAAAGAAATCCCCTGCAGTTGTGCTGAAATAAGTGGATGAAGGAAGTTGTTACAAAAAAATGTGGAATTCCACTACTTGATACCAATATAGATATAGCTATAGTGAGACCAATATAAATAGGCATGCCATCCAGCTGCACGATTGATTTGTTTAATTCCGGAGCACTAGTGCTACAGTTTGAAAAATGGATTCGCGTGCGATCTGGGAGGGAGGGGCGACGGAGGACACTGGCCTTATTTTAGATCAGGCCCTGAAGAGGTATGCAGTGGCAATTTTATGTATCAGAGCAATATTTTCAGTGCCCCTTTTAACTTTTGGAATAATGTTTTTTAATGAAACTGTTCTTCTATAGTTACATCCCTGGTTGAATTAATTAAGTGATCTCTTTATGATTAACACCCCTGAACACATTGAAAGTGAGTAACATGTTGGTAGGGCACTAGTGTCAACTTGGATTTGACCAGGTGGTATAGCAGTCAAGTTAAGTTTGGTGGGGAAGGTGGAAGGGAATGTTGAAGGGAAAAGTGACCAGGGTGATATGGAATTGGTTTAGAGATTAATGAGAACATAGAGGAAGGTTAATTGAGATGCAAGTGTTTGGGAACAGAGGCAATAGCTGACTGAGATGTGGCAGAAGCAGCAAGTCACAGGCAAATGGAACAAACCATTTTTCCTGCAGGTGAAGGCTTCCTTTGCAGCAGATGAGATGACCAGCTGATCATATGTTCAATAGGCTCCCACATCTGATGCATTTTTTTAGATTGACCTATACTAGATAAGCCTAGAAGGTATGTCTTTTCTACAGTTTTAAAACGTGCGGCAAATACTCGATCTTCATCATTCCTCCCTAGCAGCGTTCTACCGCTGCTTTGCTTGCTTTGATAGGTTGAGGCAGAAAGGGGATGGCTCTATAACTGAGGGTCGAGCAGGGATTAGACAAAGAAACTCCCCAGTGCCTGCGTTAAACCAATAGGACATCAGCTCTCATGTGCTGGAAATGATGTATTGCTCTGGCTTTGTAATTTACAAGAGGTGCTGTTGTCAGCCCGGGAAACTTGCCGACTGAACTTTACCGTTACGACTACTTAATTCCCTTTCTGGGACTCGGGCCCCATTAGGGGTGCAGGGGCCCTGGGGCAGTTGCACCTTCTACACCCCTGGTAGTTATGCCACTGGCCAAGTACTAGAGTATGGTTATCAATATGAATAAAAAAGTGTTCTTTTAAAATAAATGTGCAAACCCTTTTTGACAGTGCAGTGAGTTATAGTTCTATCTCCTATAGAAGGCAGGGAGGACAAATCAAGGGCCACCCGATGGATCGTCACCATGTCGCCTTTTTAGAAGAGCGCAAGCGGAGTATCGTATTTCTTAATAAAGTCTTTTTGAATGTAAAGATAAATGTGTGTTGGTGTCTTTTCGTTCAGGGCAAATTAATTATTTATAAAAAAAAATTCATGCTACTGTGCCATTAAATTAGCATTTTTTTCTCCTGAACTGAAGTGCAAGACGGTCAGTCTTGCCTGGCTGCTGAAATTGTAAATCATTATCAACCATATACCGGGTTTAACATGACTATTCTATAGCATAGATGTATAGCAGATGAAATCTTCCAGTGGCAGTGTTAAGGTGAAAAAAGAAAGTGTTTTCTCTAGGTACAGTGCAATGAAGAAGCAAAGCAAATACAATATCACGGAATACACAAGCATCTTCTTATTGTATATCTGTTTCTTCTCTTTTAGTCCTGTACGAGTTAATGATGAGCCAGAAGATGATGGCTTTCACATTTCCCCAAGGAAAACAAGGCAATGAAGAGGCCAAGAGATGATGAGTATGTGAGCAGGGAATGGTTAGAATAGGGGCTGTATCATTGCACTTGTATACCTTATATATGTATACTTTGCTGATGTGTCAGGAAGAAATACACTTCACTGTCTAACCTTATCACAGGGCTTTCATGCTGGAGGCCAGATGTTCCTTTCAAAAGGAATCTTGCAGGACCAAGCCATGCACTGGATTGTCAAAATATATCTGAGGTTGTGCAATAAGTCTTTAAACTACACCCAAAAGCATTATGTATCTATTTATCTACAGGAAAAATAAAAGGTGTAATGCATGCATGGCAGTTTGTGTGATTGTGATATTACTCCTTGGCCATTTTTCAAGTACTTTTGGGACAGTTTTGGGGAGTCTAAACCAGAATTGTAGTCAAATTTGTTCAGGCCAAATATGACCATATCCAACCAATAGCTCACATA
Organism: Xenopus petersii; assembly: GCA_038501925.1. Lineage (NCBI taxonomy): Eukaryota > Metazoa > Chordata > Amphibia > Anura > Pipidae > Xenopus > Xenopus petersii. The sequence continues at coordinate 56,364,117 of CM076684.1, forward strand.
TAACTGATAACCGTGCGTGTGTATTTACCTCACCCTCTTATATTAGAATGAAACTCTGCCAACACACAATATTGTCATGCTGTAGCATATCCTAAAGCAGAACAGACCTTAGAACAGACCTTAGTTGTTTTTTTTTTTTGTGGGTCCTGATTAAAAGATGTTGCCAACTGTGCCATTCTGTTTTTAGTGAGGATTACAAACCTAAGAAGATCAAGTCTGAAGATGATAAAAAAGGGAAAAAGAGAAAGCAAGAGAAAGAGGTGAGGTATATTGTTGAGTACACTGAATGTGTGGCTTGTTGGTTATTAAGGAACATTGTTTTAAATAGGGATGCACCGAATCACAAATCAAGAATTTTTTTCTACTTTTTCCTTTCCTACCCCTAATTTGCATATGCAAATTAGGGTTCGGATTCGGTTCGTTATTTGGCCGAATCTTTCACAAAGGATTCGGCCAAATCCCAAATAGTGGATTCAGTGGATTCGGTGCATCCCTAGTTTTAAACCATTGTCTCCCTTCACAGGATATTAAGCCCAAGAAAAAAAAGAAAGGTCAAAGGCAATAAGGAAGTAGTGAAGAAGAAAAAAGTGAAAAAAGAGGAAAAGAAATGGAAATGTGTGCAGTATTGTTTACTTTGCAGTATGTCTTCCATTTCTAATAACTGTGCTCTTATAGGTGGGAGGAGCGACATGCCGATGGCATTAAGTGGAACATAAAGGTCCTGTGTTTGCTCCCCCCTCTGAACCTCTCCCAGACAATGTGAAATTTTATATGAAGGTAAGTCAGGTGTTTTCTGTGCCTTCTGTAACCAGCCTTTATCTCTTGTTCATGAAGTAACTCTAAAAATCCTCTACAAATAAGTTGGACCTGGGGTTCAACTATTCTACCAGTAAAAGGGTAGTGATTGTATGAATATATCCATAAGGGTCTTTATCTGCGTATCTGTTTACTGCAGGTAATTTTGTGAAGCTCAGTCCTTAAGCTGAAGAAGTGGGCACAATCTTTGCAAAAATGTTGGATCACAAGTACACTACTAAGGACATCCTTCGCAAAAACTTTTTCAAAGACTGGAAGAAGGTATATTCTTTCTGCTATTGCACCATTTTTTTTTTCTCTTAGCTTGAACATTTTATGAAACCTTTTCAACTGCCTCCCTGTCCACTTTCAAGAGATGATGACTGATGAAAGAAACTTAATCACCAACTTGAGCAAATGCGACTTCAGCATGATGAACCAGTACTTTAAAGACCAGAAGCAAGGAAGGATATGACAAAGGAAGAAAAGCTGGTACATAACCATGAGAATTTTAAGGCTATGACTAGAACCCGTAGCAGCCAAGTCTTTTTGTATAGCATAGAGCAAAGATAGAATAGATTTTTTTTTTCCTTAATGGCTTCTGTCATGATTTTTATGATGTAGTTTTTATTTCTAAATTACACTGTTTACACTGAAAATAATTCACTGTACAATGTAAAATGTCATTCCCAAACCAGCAAGAGTATTTTTAGTTGTAATATTGGTGTGTAGGCAGCCATCTCAGGTCATTTTGCCTGGTCATGTGCTTTCAGAAAGAGCCAGCACTTTAGGATGTAAATGCTTTCTGGCAGGTTGTTTTTTCTCCTACTCAATGTAACTGAATGTGTCTCAGTGGGACCTGGATTTTACCACTGAGTGCTGTTTTTATATCTACCAGGGAGTTATCTTGTGTTAGGGAGCTGCTATCTCGTTACCTTCACTCCAACGTGCAGTAAAGAGTGACAAGTTTATCAAAGCACAAGTCACATGACTGGGGGCAGCTGGGAAACTGACAATATGTCTAGCCCCATGTCAGATTTAAAAATGAAATATAAAAAAAACTGTTTGCTCTCCTGAAAAACAGATTTCAGTGCAGAATTCGGCTGGAGCAGAATTATTAACTGATACGTTTTTTCCCATGACTGTATCCCTTCAGTATGTGTCTTGTTTTTTATTTCTGCTACAGAAAATAAAAGAAGAGAACGAGCGGTTACTGCAGGAGTATGGGTTCTATAACATGGACAACCACTGGGAACGCATTGCTAACTTTCGCATAGAACCACCCGGCCTGTTTAGGAGCAGAGGGGATGACCACAAAATGGGTAAACTTAAGAAGAGGATAATGCCTGAACACATTATAATCAACTGTAGCAAGTACGTCCTAACCCTGTAATCACAAACTGCAACTGATGTCCAGGATAAGTTGCATGTTTACAAAAGAAAATCTACATTCAAAACTTTTTTCCCACTCTGGTTTTAGAGACTCAAAAATTCCTGCTGCTCCTGCTGGTCACAAGTGGAAAGAAGTTCGGCATGACAGCAAAGTCACATGGCTGGTATCATGGACAGAAAATTCTGGGTTCTATCAAATACATCATGCTCAACCCTAGCTCCCGAATCAAGCATACAGTGGCTTCTCGTAGTTTTGTGGCACTCCTATATCCCAATGGACCCTGACCTAAAAAACATTCTGGCATCTGCAGTGGCGGAACTACCAGAGGCGCAAAGGGTGCAGTTGCACCATGGCCTGAACCCCTGCACCCTTTTTGGGGCCCGTTGCGTCCCAGCAAATGAATGACATCACTAGTGGCACAGACACATTGCATCCAATCGGGCCCTGCGATGGAAGGAACCACAAAGTCCTGTCGTTCCTCATCCACCAATGTCTCTGCACGCAGTGCCCAAGTGCCCCAACCTTAGGCCAATTGGACCAATTGGGCCCTGCATCTGTGGGGGCCCCGCAGTCCTGCAACTTGGCAAGAGGAACTAGGACTCACTATTACTTCCTCCCCACCAATGATCACTTGCACACTTGACAGATCTGCTGGCTCCGTTCTAATTAGTTTCTTTAGTGTGACGCCCCCCCCTTCTGCTTGTGAATGGGATCTTCCTGTCTTTAGACTCAGCTGCCGTCAGGCAAGGGTAAGCAGCAGCAGGACGAATACCGAAAGAATAGAAGAGCTGCAGCCATCAAATTACTAGCTTGCTGTCAGTGATTTACATACCCCCCCACATTGGGTCCTTATCAGGAGGGGTGGGAAAGAATTTTCTTTGCCCTACGCTCTGGAGAAACTTGTTGGCTGCTGCTACTTTCCTAAAAGCCCACTCCACCACCCAACCTGTCAGTGCTAGGAGAACTACTACTAGTAAGAACTTCAGCTTAGATATGTTATAATATGTATTTTAATATAAATTCTGAGGTTATTGTACAAAAAATAACTGTGCTCAGGGGGTATTATCTTTGAATCTGTCACTTTGCCACCTTACTATGTGTTCTGTGGGTATTTGTCCACGAAATTGCTACTGTGCCACCTGATACATGGAATTGCCACTATGTTTATCCTGCTTTTAATTCTGGGGTATTATACATGGAATTGCAATTATGATCATTCTTCTAAATTTTTTGGGAGTTATAAATAAAAAACTTGCATCAGTGACTTTTTTCTCAGAATGATTTTTCTAAGATTAGATTTTGTGCTTTCAAAGAGGGCATGGTCTAAATTCTGCAGGCTTTGTAATTTCAAAAAACGGTCCGCACACACCAATGTTGCAGTCGGGGATTGTGCCCCTTTTATTAATGCCACCAACAATCAACGTTTCGGGGGGAACACAGCCTCCCTTCTTCAGGATAAAAATGCTGTGTTCCCCCCGAAACGTTGATTGATGGTGGCATTAATAAAAGGGGCACAATCCCCGACTGCAACATTGGTGTGCGCGGACCGTTTTTTGAAATTACAAAGCATTAAGGTGACCGGGCTTGGTCGACGGAGGACCAGCACCACCACGCAGAAAAGTGGAAGGAGGTGTGCGGTAATAGAATACTTTATTGCACTAAATTCTGCAGGAACAGTCCCCTACATTTGCTCATAGTCTGTACAGAGAGATCCCATAAAACTATGGCAGTATAGGTATTCCCTGTACTAAGCACAATTCAGCAGGAACATTCCCCTAAGTTTGCTCATAGTCTATACAGAGAGATCCCATAAAACTATGGCAGTATAGGTATTCCCTGTACTAAGCACAATTCAGCAGGAACATTCCCCTAAGTTTGCTCATAGTCTATACAGAGAGATCCCATAAAACTATGGCAGCATAGGCATTCTCCTGTACTAAGCACAATTCAACACAAACAGCCCCTAAATTTGGATAAACTGGCAGTTAGGCAGGTTAAAAAAAAAACTTACTATGTTATTTGCTTATAGCCTGTATATACAGTAGAGATACCATGAAACTATGGCAGCATAGGTATTCTCTGTACTAAGCACAATTCAGCAGGAACAACCCTTAAATTTGCTCATAGTCTGTACAGAGAGATCCCATAAAACTATGGCAGCATAGGCATTCCCTGTACTAAGCATAATTGAGGAGGAACAGCCCCCTAAGTTTGCTTATAGTCTGTACAGAGAGATCCCATAAAACTATGGCAGCATAAGTATTCCCCTGTACTAAGCACAATTCAGCAGGAACAGCCCCCTAAGTTTGCTTATAGTCTATACAGAGAGATCCCATAAAACTATGGCAGCATAGGTATTCCCTGTACTAAGCACAATTAAGCAGGAACAGTCTCCTAAGTTTGCTCATAGCCTATACAGAGAGATTCCATAAAACTATGGCAGCATAGGTATTCCCTGTACTAAGCACAATTCAGCAGGAACAGTCTCCTAAGTTTGCTCATAGTCTATACAGAGATATCCCATAAAACTATGGCAGCATAGGCATTCTCCTGTACTAAGCACAATTCAGCAGGAACAGCCTCCCAAGTTTGCTCATCGTCTATACAGAGAGATCCCATAAAACTATGGCAGCATAGGCATTCTCCTGTACTAAGCACAATTCACAAACAGCCCCTAAATTTGGATCAACTGGCAGTTAGGCAGGTTAAAACAACCCAAAAAACTATGTTATTGTTTGCTCATAGCCTGAATATAGAGATACCATGAAACCTCAATTTTACATGTCCTTTTTACGTGTAACTTTTACATTAACTGTTGTTGCTAGTTTTTAATGACTAATTTGTGTATTCAGACCTCTCCTTTTCATATTCCAGTCTCTGATTCAAATCGGTGCATGGTTGCTAGGGGAATTTGGTCTCTAGCAACCAGGCTGCTGAAATTGCAAACTGGAGAGCTGCTGAATAAAACTCAAAAAACACAAATAAAATAAAATGAAAACCAATTGCAAATAGTCTCAGAATATCACTCTCTATATCATACTAAAAGTTAACTCATAGGTGAGCAATCCCTTTAGGGAGGGCCCAGTTGTAAATTACTGTACCGGGGCCCTTAGGGGTCTAGTTACGCCACTGGGCATCTGACAAGTATGTTTGCCTTCCAGGGTGAGAAGGACTGGCAGAAATATGAGACTGCGCGGAAGTTCAACATCTGTGTAGAAAAGATTTGCAATACCTACAAAGAAGACTGGAAGTCCAAAGAGATGCAAGTTCGACAGAGAGCAGTAGCTCTCTACTTTATAGACAAGGTGAGGACCCAGTATTTCTGACCACTGCAAAATTGCATTTGCTCTTGCATTTAATTGGGGTCTTAAGTTGCTACTCTCCATAAAGTGTAAAATTTGGCAGGGCATTTTGGCTGATTTAATTCATGCTGCCAAAATGCATGAACCTCTCTGATTGCAGATGAATCTGGGAATTATGGGAGTTGGCCATGCATGTATATAGCAACTAGTGCAGTATCATCTAGTCCATGGGTCCCCAACAGCCGGGCTGCGGTGGGCCAGTGCGCAAAAATAAGACACCCTGAACTGGACGCTGGCGCAACAAAATTGGATGCTGGCGCATCCAAATTTGTTGCTGACCCCCGCCGACCCCATCCCTGATCTAGTCAGCTGGACCACTGCTTCCTAGTATCCTTAGGAGGTATTGGTCAGGTCTATTGTGAGTGTTTTTGTTGGGGCTCAAAATCACTCCTGAAATCCTAGCCACCTAGCTACTTCGTCCCCCTGAATGTAGTGTGTTTTCAATCAGCTCTGCTTGTGCACATGGGTTGTTGTCTTAAATCTATCTACCACTGTAATTTTTTTCAGCTTGCGTTGAGAGCTGGCAATGAGAAGGAAGAGGGAGAAACATATACTGTAGGTTGTTGCTCCTTGAGAGTGGAACACATCAATCTGTACCAAGAGTTGGATGGCCAAGAGTTTGTGATGGAGTTTGACTTCCTGGGTAAAGATTCCATCCGCTACTACAACAAGGTGCCTGTGGAGAAAATGGTATGTATACAGAGTCTGTTGTGTTCAGAGTTTGTTTAGGTAAAACAAATAATGGATAACAAATAATGGATAGATATGTAGAGAGGGTGTGACTAGTTATGCAAGTGCCAAAATATCACTTCACTTGTGCTACCCTCAGCTTTTCAAAAATTCTTCATGGAAAATAAGCAGCCTCACGATGACCTTTGCCAAAAGCAACTACATGTGCACTTAAATAATTGGAACATTTTCAAAGTTGCTTGCCGCAGTTAGCAGTGTTCAGTGTGCAAGTCATTTATGCTCTCTATTCTTTCAAAATGTGGCAATAGAAGCAAGGCATTGCGGGAACCCTGGAGCTACGACAACCTCTGGACCAGGCAGTAGCTCCTGGTCCCCTGCATTAATAGGTCAATTTTGAATGGAAAGCAGCAAGGACAGGGCAGTGGTGAGCACAACTATACAGAAGTGCAAGGATCGCATTTTGATTCAAGAACCTCTAATGAAAGTTACATGCAACTGACTATGTGGGAAGTGCTTGCTGTACTTGACTTCTTAGGTCTTAATATTCCCTCTTTCAGACAAGCATTTTGAACAAGCACCTTCAAGACCTGATGGAGGGTGTAACAGCCAAAGTATTCAGAACATACAATGCCTCCATCACCCTGCAGCAACAACTAAATGAGCTGACTAACTGTAAGACCAGTTTCTTACCCGACATGGTCTTTTAACATAGAACATTTGTATTTAACAGCTAAATTACCTAATAATAATGCTCTGTCATAATGTTTTATTTCTGACACTTCATCCAGCTGATGACAATGTTCCCGCCAAGATCTTGTCCTATAACCGTGCCAACAGAGCAGTCGCCATCCCCTGTAACCATCAGCGGCACCTCCTAAAACATTTGAGAAATCTATGATGAACCTACAGGTCAAGGTAAAGTTTGTGGATTTTTGGGGGCAACATCCTCTGAACTGGTGATCTAGTGCCATAAGTTTTACAGACTGTTACATAATTACCCACAACTTTTTATATTAACTCTTTATATTAGCTCTTACATGCAAATAAGGCCAGATACATGTTTGTGAAATTGCCTCATTGTTTTCCCATGACACTCTCTTAGAGATGAATGGATATGGTGTGATTTGTCTTGCTGAAATAAAGTTGCAGCTATATGTGATTATTGACAAATTGTGTGTGTGTGTGTGTGTGTGTACATAGATGCACACAGCACCTTAGCAATTCATTGCTGCATTACAAACAGAGCAATTGCAGCTCTGAATATACAAATGCACCTTTAATGATTTTTTTGTCCTTCCCTTTTGATTTTTAGATAGATGCAAAGAAGGATCAGTTGGCAGATGCCAGGAGGGAGTTAAAGCGCGCAAAAGCAGATACTAAGGTCAAGCGGGATGAAAGAGTAAGAGCAACCAAAGTATCCATAATGTGGTTTGTTAGCTCAATACCTTCAAAAATATATTATTATGAAAATGGTTTATTTACATGAAGCAGGGTTTAACATATGAGCTGTTTATGCAATATCTTTTTATAGAGACCTACATTGTTTGGGGGGTATAGTTTTCCTTTAAACAAGCATTGCAGTTCTAATGTGTCTTTTAATAGCTAAGGTTTACACTTTTGTTGTTGTATTTACACATTGAGTACAGATTACTGAACATGTTTCATCCACAGGCTTGCGGAAAGCAAAAAGAAAGCCATACAGAGGAAAGAGGAAAAACTGATGAAGTTGGATTTTCAAGCAACAGACAGGGAAGAAAACAAACAGATTGCTCTCGGAATCTCCAAACTCAACTACCTGGATCCCAGAATCTATGTGGCATGGTACGCCTCCTCCGAAATCAAAGCTCACTATAAACATGTAGCTCAAATTATGCTGGGAAGCCATGGTCAACTTATGTTTATATTATTTCATATATTTCTATCTGTGTTTGGCCCAGACAAAACAGGAGGAGGGACTTTTGTTACATGTTTTAGCAGTGCAGTAACTGCTAAACTCATGAAATCTAAAGAAAAAAATCTTATTTATAAACATTGCTATGGGGATCTCTGGTTAGAGTCTAGAAAATTAAGTTTTGATTGGACACTCCACGTGCAGAATAAAGCAGATTTTTTCCTATGGAAAAACAGCAATAAAAAAATAATTCATGGGAATAACTTGGGTTTTTTTCCCTCCTCCAACACAGGTGTAATAAATATGGTGTTCCTATTAAAAAAATCCCAAGGGAAAAGTTTGCTTGGGCCCTTGATATGGCAGATGATGACTTCACATTTTAATGCAGGACCGGATTGTTTGTCTTGATTTTATTTTATTGTTCTTTTAAGCCTGGATGTCACCTCAGAAAGGGGACTTTTAGGGAACTGTGAGCCTTACTTTTTATCAACTGAATTTTAATTATGGAAAGTAGATATGTACAGATTGAGGAAAGATGCCTAAGAAATCTCCCCACCTGAACAAAAAATTGAATTGGGTGGGACTAAACAATCTCCCTAAGCTACCTATTGTATTGTCCCATGGACATTTAGGGGCAGATTTATTAAGAATTTCAAGGGTAAAAAAACGCTTGAATTCGACCCTTGAAGTAAAATCCTTCGAATTCGAATATCGTATTCGAAGGATTTTAGCGCAAAAAGTTCTATTGAATAAAAATCTTTTGAACAAACGATTTTAAGCGATCGGATGGTTTTTATTCGATCATAAAAAGTGCCCAAAACCTATCTACAGTGTCCCCATAGGCTAACGCTCAATTCGGTAGCTTTTATTTGGCAAAGTATTGAGTCAAAGGATTTTTTAAAGAGACAGTACTTCGATTATAGAATGGTCGATTCAATCAAATTTGATTCAATCAAATTCGATCGAATTTGACCAATTCGATGGTGGAAGAACCCAAAAAATTACTTCGAAATGCGAATATTTTTGGATTCCAACTATTCACTCTTAGCTTAGTAAATCTGCCCCTAGTATATAAACGTTTCACGTAAAATGTGGTAACTTTTAAAATCTTGGGGGTGGAAGAGAGGATTGTATGTAAGAAAGCTCACAAAAAAAACCATTGCCGATTGTGTTCTAGAGGCTGTACAGAATTTTATTTTTAATTTCATGCATTTCCTTTTTTCCCCTGTTTTCAATGGCATCTATTTTAATGGGGGGGTCTCCTTTTTTTTAAGAATTATTTTTAATTATTTTAACTATTTAAGCCTTTTACTATGTTTGGTAGCATAAAAAAAGCAAATGGAAAGACATCACAAATATAAAATGTCATGCTTACAAAGAGCATTATGAACTGAATATGGATCAAAGAGGGATTATCATAGAAGTGCAATGGACACCAAAAAATAAACCTTTACTGTGCCAGAAGTATGTGCAAGGAAGACTCCTGCTGCATGCTGGGTAAAACCCCACTACTGACACCAGTTCTGTTCCTGCAGTGGCCTACATGGAGCTCAAGAAACTGTTTAGAAGTGTGAGACCCCCTCATTTGCTAAGGGAAATATAGTTAGATGAATAACCCCATTTTAAAGGTAAAAATAACGACTGGTGGATTTGTCTTGAACATGAAGAACTTAAAATCAGCTCTGAACATGATTCTCTACTGTATACCTATAAGGCACTAGTGCAAATGTAATTGGGATGGAAGACCTTTTTTTTTTCTCTGTAACTTGTCTGGAAATATAATACGGCAGGGGGAAAAACGTGTAAAAAAATTTTTTATGTGAATTATTTTTTTGCCTAGAATCCTCTTTGGTTTTGATTCTTGGATCAATTCCAAAGTGTTCAGAGCAGTCTTTTTTTTTTCCTTGGACATTTACCCCTTTTATCTTCTATTTTTATCATGAATTTGCCATTAATGGAGTGTAGGTTATTTAAAATAAAATCCTACAATTTGCAAATCTGGTGTTATCTTGTTTACTTTTTATTTGTTACCAACGATGGAGAAGGTGAGCTGCTGAGGGACATTTCATCCAACTCTACTGAAGGACCGACTATCCAGACTCTTGGGGGCAGATTTACTAAGGGTCGAATTTCGAAGTGCAAAATACGGTCGAACGATTTTTATTCAATGTACAAAGACTTAGAGAATGCACAAAAGGTCCCCACAGGGTAACATAGCACTTCTGCGGGTTTAATTTGGCGAAGTATTGAAGTCGCAGTTTTTTTAAAGAGACAATACTTCGATCATCGAATAGTCGAACGATTTTTTTTTACTTCGAAACGTTCGAATTGTAGTCAAAGTCGGATATGGCCTATTCGATGGTCGAAGTACCCAAATATTTACTTTGAAATTCAAACTTTTTTAACTTCGAAAATTCACTCAAACCTTAGTAAATCTACCCCTTGGTGTGATGCTCATAGATGTACAGGCCAATCTACTACCAGATAGTCCATGTATGGTCTGTATCTGGCTACTGACACATAAGGCTGTTGAATCACGGTTGACTGCAAAGGTTCACAGGCCCCTGTGGGCACAGATATCCAGTTCCAATCGGAGTGTGCTAAGGAGCTTGCTTTGTTTAAATGAGACTTATTTGTACTGCAAGTTAAAAGAAACCGTTTAAGTGTCATGTAGTCAAAATAGGCCCTATCTGGAGCAACACTGCTTTGGATTCAGTCCATAAACAGGAGGTTCTAACAGGCAATATATTCTTTATAGAACTGATGGATAAAATATAATGCAGTAGGTTAGCCTGCTCATAAAACATTAGGTTTCTGAATTCATACCTCCAATTTGGAGGACCAATTTGGATGTGAGCATTAAGCTGGCCATAGACGTGCAGATTTACCTTCCTATCTGACCAACGATTGGTGCCATCTCCTGACCTGCCACAAACATTCAGATCAAATAAAGTAGTAAAAGAACAGATCAGCTGATGTTCTGCCCCTGACAGCAATAGTAAGAAAATTATGTCTGACAAAAGCTGCGAACAGCAATACATGCAGAGATATTATCGGTAGCCGACAAATTTTCTAGCCTGTCCGATCGTCTGAACAACCAATCACCGTGAAACGAAAAATGTCAGGACACTCCACACATTGCCCGAAAATCGTATGAAACGGAGATTCATATTACCAAATCTCTGTGTCTATGGCCAGTGTTAGACAATACATCTTTTATTCCAGCTCCAGTCTTGGATTAAGATACAGGACTGTTGATACTGTATTTAATTTTCAGGCCTTTGCAGCCACTACCAAGCCCTGAGCAAACAGCAATGTAAATTTCTACTGATGCTTTATCAGTACTTGCTTACAATAATAGTACATAAATGATTTAATTATTACAGATTGTAGCTGTTTAGCTGCAGAAGAAATGCATTAATAAGAGCATGCCACAAGAAGGCGCTATGCAATAAAAAACATCCTGTGTGGGGTTCAAAGAGACCAGTAATCAGACAGACTGGCTTTTAGTGCAAGGAGCCACAAAGAGGACGGCAAAAAAAAAAGGTTAATTGTGTAATGGATAATATTCACTTTATACAACTGGATGTGCAAAGTCATCATGGACTGAGATTCGGCCAAATAACAAACTGAATCTGAAAGGGAGGGAAAGAAAAAAGTAGGGGAAGAATATTTTACTTGAAAAGACAATGTACTCACGTTCTGAGCGCTGACCAAAGGATTTCAAAGGATGCCTTATGTATTGTGAATGCGGCTTTATTACAGCATACAGTGCTTTACATGCAGTGGGTGTGCAGACGATTCATAAGGCGTCCTTTGAAATCCTTTGGTCAGCGCTCAGAACGTGAGTACATTGTCTTTTCCGATAGAAACTTCAGGCGAGTTGCCGAAATCTCACAAGACCTTGCGACCAGCTATGAGACGCAGCGCCGGAGTGGGCCCCCGCCTTTGGCGCCACGGAATTCCGAGAAGTGCTAAGAATATTTTACTTCCTTGTTTTGTGATGAAAGGTCAAGTGATTTGCCTTTCTGCCCCTAATTTGCATATGCAAATTAGGCTTCAGTTCTGCCAGGCTGAAACAATACCAACATTCAGGGCCGGATTTACATAGTGGGCGCCCCTAGGCCCACTGCCGTTTTTCGCCCCTGTCTCCTCCCCTTTATTCGTGCAAATATTCATCATCAGCAATGGGGATTGGCGCACAGGAAATTTAAAAAATGATTGTAACTCCGGCGCATCCCCAGTGTTTTTGAACCAATGTGGGTGTGGTTGAGCAGCACGTCGGCCCCCCTAAAATTCTGCCGTCCTAGGCCCAGGCCTAGGTGGCCTTTCCACAAATCCCGGCCTGTAGTGTATTTGTCTGTGACTTTACCACTGGAGTAATATAGAGGGCGCTGTGCTGCACCTTCAGCAGTTTTTCTCCAGTGACTGTTCTGCTATGTCTCTCTCTCTCTGTCTCTTCCCTGCACAGCATGGTTGCACCCTGATGTTTCGTGTTAAGTTATATGTTCATTGCTGTGGACATGTTGCAGCTTGTTATGTTGGCTATGAAATAGCCAACATACTGTTCTTCGAGTTCAGCTCGTTCTTCTTCTTCTTATTATTATTATTGGCGAACCCCATTTTCTAAACGCTACTCCTCCTACAGTTTTAGGGGTGCAAGCGCCAAACTTTCCACACTTATTCCTCTTATAGCAAAGTACGTTGCTTGTGCTTTAATAAGCGATCCCACCCACCCCGCCCCTGTGGCGACCCCCCGACGACCCCTTTTTTCCCATTGACTTTGACAGGGAAAAATTTCAAATCGCCGCCACTCGTACAGTTTTGAAGATACAGTCCCCAAACTCGGACCACATATTGTTGATGTCACCCCGAATAAAAATAAGTATTTTGGGGGGGCACCCCAAAGTGGGCGGAGCTACCAACGCCCAATGAAAATTTAGCAATTTTCTATACGCTACTCCTCCCAGAGGTTTAGGAGTACAATTATGATACTTTGCACACTTGTTCGACTCATACTCGAATAGGTTGCTTGTGCTTTGTTAAGCGATCCCACCCTCCGTGCCCCTGTGGCGACCCCCCGACGACCCCATTTTTCCCCATAGACTTTCATTGGAAAACTTGAAACTTTTGCCACTTGTACAGCTTTGAAGTTACACTCACCAAACTTGGGTCATTTAGTCATGAGGTGAAGCTGAAAAATTCTGTCCTATTTTGGGGACCCACCCCGCCCCTGTGGCGACCCCCCGACGACCCCTTTTTTCCCATTGAGATTGACAGGGAAAAATTTCAAATCGCTGCCACTTGTACAGTTTTGAAGATACAGTCCCCAAACTCGGACCACATATAGTTGATGTCACCCCGAATAAAAATAAGTATTTTGGGGGGGCACCCCAAAGTGGGCGGAGCTACCAACGCCCAATGAAAATTGAGCAATTTTCTAAACGCTACTCCTCCCAGAGTTTTAGGAGTACAATTATGAAACTTTGCACACTTGTTCGACTCATACTCGAATAGGTTGCTTGTGCTTTGTTAAGCGATCCCAACCTCCATGCCCCTGTGGCGACCCCCCGACGACCCCTTTTTTCCCCATAGACTTTCATTGGAAAACTTGAAACTTTTGCCACTTGTACAGCTTTGAAGTTACACTCACCAAACTTGGCTCATTTAGTCATGGGGTGAAACTGAAAAATTCTGTCCTATTTTGGGGACCCAAAAAAGTGGGCGGAGCCGCAAACAACCAATCAGATTTTCCCTATTGACTTCAATGAGAAAATGTAAACAGCTGTAATTCTCACAGTATTAAAGCTAGAGCTCTCCCAAACTTGGCACCGTGGGTCACTGGGTGACTCGGCTAAAATGTACCTAAAGTGGGCGGAGTCTACAACAGCCAATCAAATTTCAGCCATTCAAATAAATAGGAAAATGTTAAACTGCTGCCGCTCTTAGACGGTTAATGGCAGGGTCCTCAAACTTGGCACAGTTGGTCACTGGGGGACTGGGATTAAAATTAAGAAAAGTGGGTGGAGCCAAAACCAACCAATCAGATTTCTTTGATTGATTTTAATGAGAACAATTAAGAAGGCCGCCATTCTCTCAGTATTGATGTCAGGGACCTTGAATATCACAAATGTGGTCGCTGGGGGTTTCCACTTCAAGTTTAGAAAAAGTGGGCGGAGCCACCAACAACCAATCGAATTTCATTCATTGATTTTCAATAGAAAAAAATAAAAATGCTGCCATTTTTACACAAGAAATGACAGCATTCCCAAACTTTGGAATGTTAGTCACTGAGTGACTGTGGTTCACAATTAGGAAAAAAAAGGGGCGGGGCAACAACAGCCAATCAGATTTCAGCCATTGACCTTAATTAAAAATGATAAACTGCTGCTATTATCACGGTTTAAATGCTAGGTGTACCAAACTTGGCTCAATTACTCACTGGGTGACTGCGGTCAAAATTTAGGAACAGTGGGTGGAGCCAAAAACGGCCAATCAGTTTTCACCTATTGACTTCAATGTAAAATTTTTGATTACTGCCGTTCTCACAGTTTTAAAACCAGAGGTCCCAAACTTGGCACTGACCATGACTAGGTAACTGGGGTTAAAATTCAGAAAACTGGGCGGAGCTTAAGACAGCCAATCAGATTTCTTTGATTGATTTTAATGGGAACAATTAAGAAGGCTGCCATTCTCACAGTATTGATGTCAGGGACCTTGAATATCACAAATGTGGCCGCTGGGGGTTTCCACTTCAAGTTTAGAAAAAGTGGGCAGAGCCACCAACAACCAATCGAATTTCATTCATTGATTTTCACTAGAAAAAAATAAAAATGCTGCCATTTTTACACATTAAATGACAGCATTCACAAACTTTGAAATGTTAGTCACTGAGTGACTGTGGTTCATAATTAGGAAAAAAAGGGGCGGGGCAACAACAACCAATCAGATTTCAGCCATTGACCTTAAAGAAAAATGATAAACTGCTGCTATTATCACAGTTTAAATGCTAGGTGTACCAAACTTGACTCAATTACTCACTGGGTGACTGCGGTCAAAATTTAGGAAAAGTGGGTGGAGCCAAAAACAGCCAATCAGTTTTCACCTCTTGACTTTAATGTAAAATTTTGTATTACCGCCGTTCTCACAGTTTTAAAACCGGAGGCCCCAAACTTGGCACTGACCATGACTAGGTAACTGGGGTTAAAATTCAGAAAACTGGGCGGAGCTTAAGACAGCCAATCACATTTTACCAAACGCTATTCAATGGGAATATTTAAATTCCTGTCAATCTTACACTGTTAATGTAAGAGCGCTCAAACTTGGTCCATTTGGTGAAGGGGTGACTGGGATGCAAATTTTTAAAAGTGGGCGGAGCCAAAAATAGCCAGTTTGTTTGAATGGATTTCAATGGTAAAATTGGATTGGCTTTAAATTTCACCGTTTTAATCCGGATTCTACCGACTTTGTGTACTCTCTAGGCACCGGGGGCGACTGGGCAAGACACCTATAGCGTTTCATAGCCAACATCCCGTGGTTTCTTCATTGAGACTGTGTCATCAGTCTCAATGTTTCCATATATCTCTGGACCAGTATCTTGCTGCACAGGTATTTTGTCTGGCCTAAGGTGTTTTCTATTTCTCCTGTAGCGTTTTCCTTGAGGTGTTACTATGTCATAAGACCTGGGTTCATCTCTTATGTTTTGTACACTTGCTGGCTGTCAGCCCTGTGTTGTTTCCATTCTTACTCTGTCTCCCCTCTGAAAAGGAGTGAGAGGCCTGGCTCCGCAGTCATAGTATCTCTTTTGGTTAGCTTGGTACCTTTGTAAATGAGAGTAGGCATTCTGTGGAACTTTTGGTTTTAACACAGAAGCTGAGGCTGGCAAATTGGATCGCAACACACGACCCATTAACAACTGTGCTGGGCTATATTTCATGCCTGTCACTGGAGTGTTTCTCAAGCTCAGCAGTGCTAAGTGTGGATCAAGCCCAGTTTGAGCAGCTTTAACAAAAGTCTTTTTAACAGTCTGGACTGCCCATTCAGCCATGCCATTAGACTGGGGATAGCCTGGGCTTGAGAACGTAAGTTTAAAGTCCCAGGTATTAGCAAAAGAAATCATTTCATGACTGGCAAATGGTACATGGTCAGAAACTAGTTCCTGTGGTATGCCATGTCTTGCAAAGATAGCTTTTAGTCGTGCAATAACTGAGTGTGCTGATTTGTCTGACAGTCTGAGTACCTCAGGATATTTTGAAAAGTAGTCAATCACAAGTAGATATGAATGCCCATAGAGGTCAAATATATCTGCAGCAAGCTTAGTCCATGGCATGCTGGGTATTTCATGGGTAAGTAGTGGTTCTTTCATATTGCTGGGCAGCATTTCTCGGCATGCATTGCAGGTGCTTACTCCTAGCTCAATATCTTTTCCCATATTTGGCCAGTACATGAGCATTCGAGCTTGCGCTTTAGATCTCTGGATCCCTTGGTGTGCTACATGCAGTCTTTCAATCATATGTGGCCGGCAGCTTTTAGGAATGATGAATTTGTCGCCTATCATGACTAAGCCATCGTCAATATGAATTTCATGTCTCAAAGGCCAATATGGTTGTACTACTATGTCAGCTGACCTTTTCCGGTTTGGCCAACCATTGCTGTGCATTTGTTTGAGTGCCGACAGCTCTACATCTGATTCAGTTGCATCTTTCAGTTTTTGGAGAAGGTGCTGTGGGAGAGCCAATGCAATATCAATGGAATATACCACTTTCTCATTGTCAAAGTCAATTTCAGTGTCCATCGCATTAGGCTGTATAGTGACAGCTCTGGATAGTGTATCTGGTATCAACATGTCCTTTCCAGGAGTATAGACTATTTGAAAGTCATATTTCTGTAGCTGGAGTAGCATGCGCTGCAGTCTTGCAGGGGCCTTACTTAAGTTTTTTGTGACAATGGCTTCTAGAGGCTTGTGATCTGATCGTACCATTACTGAAATGCCAAACCCATATTGATGGAACTTTTTAAATGCAAACACGATGGCAAGGAGTTCCTTTTCAATTTGGGCATAGTTTTGTTCAGTCTTTGTCAAGGCTCTGGATGCATAGATGACAGGTTTGTTTTTTTGAATAAGACATGCTCCCAGTCCATCTTTGGAGGCATCTGCATGTAATTCAACTGGTTCTCTAGGATCAAAAAAGGAAAGCACTGGAGCGCATACTAGTGCATCTTTTAGTTTTTGAAAAGCATCCTGCTGTTCAGGGTTCCACTGCCACATAGTATCTTTCGACAGTAGGAGTCTGAGAGGTGCAGTAATACTTGCTTCATGTGGAATATACTGTGCAAGATAGCGAATCATGCCTAGCAGCCTCTGCAAACTTTTTCTGTCATATGGGCTTGGCATCTCTGAAATTGCCTTAACTTTGTCTGGGTCAGGCATGACCCCCTCACTGGATATTCTGTGCCCCATGTAGTGCACTTTGCTTACTTGGTACTGAAGCTTGTCTTTGTTGAGCTTTACCTTCAGCTTGTGTGCTCTGTCCATGACTCTTTGTAAAATGGCATCATGTTCCTCTTTAGAGTTGCTGGCAATGATCATGTCATCAGCAATAATATGGACACCTTCAATATCCCCAAAGGATTCAAAGTTCTTTTGCTGAAACACTTCACTTGCAGATCTGATGCCAAATGGAAGCCGATGGAATTTGTACCGTCCCCATGGAGTGTTAAAGGTGCACAAATCCGCTGATTCACTGTCAAGTTTAATCTGCCAGTATCCATCTTTTTCATCTAGGATAGTGAACAACTTTTTTCCAGCTAAGTTGCTTATTACATCCTCAGGTGTTGGGATAGAGAAGTGCTGTCTTAATATAGCTTTATTTAGGTCCCTGGGGTCCAAACACACCCGCAGAGATCCATTTTTCTTTTCTGTAATAACAAGACTGTTCACCCAAGCAGTAGGTTTTGTTACTTTGCTGATCACACCTTGCTGTTCAAGACTGTCAATAGTACATTTTAGTTTTTCTGTAATAGAATATGGTATTTTGCGACATCCGTGTATCACAGGGGGAATAGTGGAGTCTGTAAATATGTGGTGTGTACCAGGGAATTCTCCCAGCCCCTCAAACACATCTGAATACTGGGTTAGTAGCTGATCTTTAGTTGTAGGTGCAGGTTTGGAAAGCTCACAAACTTTTCTTAGCAGATTCAGCTGAACACAGGCTTGTTTTCCTAAGAGAGGGACATCAGACACATTTGTAATAAAAAAGGTTAACCGAGCTGTTTTGTGTGGGGCTTGTGCAGTGAGTGTTACAACTCCTTCTGGTTTAATACGTTCTCCCCCATATGCAATAAGCATTGTGTTTGTAGGCTTTACTATAACACCTGACATTTGGGAAATTACTGAAGCTGGCATGGTATTTGCTTCAGCCCCAGTGTCCAGCTTAAATTCAATGACTGTGCCATGTACAGTAAGCGTTGCATACCATAAGCTGTCTCTGGCTACTCTGTGTTTTTCTAGAGCAGCAATGAATAAAGTATTCACATCTTTAAAGGGTTTTTGTGTGTTTGTATGAGGATTTCTGGCCCTGCACATTTTTCCAAAATGATTTCTCTTTTTGCATTTATTGCATTCTACTCCATATGCAGGACACTGCTGGGGAGGGTGCTGTCTGCCACATCTGTTACATGGCTTTGTCTGAGTGCTTGATTCAGGCAGTAGAGTCGCAGAGGAAGTACTTTTACTGTACTTAGGGGCTTGTTGTGTCTCTCAGGGTGTGATTTGTATAGCATGAACACTGCTGTCTATAGTGGCACTTGCCATTGCAGTTGTTTGAGCTGATATTATTTCTTTAGCTTTACATATTTCGATTGCCCGTTCTAGAGTTAACTCTCTGCATTCAAGCAACTTCCCCTTTAAACGGGGATTTGTAATACTGAAGACTATTTTGTCTCTCAAGCACTCCTCCTGATCTTTGAATTCACAGTTAGCTGCTTTTAGTTTCAGTTCAGTAACAAATTTGTCTATGCCTTGATTTTCTACAAAAGTATGGGTCCAAAACTGGTGTCTTTCAAATACAACATTCCTTTTGGGCTGAAAATAAGATTGAAATGCTTGCATCACAGAGTCAAGGGATCTGTCTGCAGCTTGTGTCTGTGCAATCCCCATGGTGTTATACACCTCCAGTGCCTCATCCCCAATAATGTGCAGTAACAATGCAATCTTTGTGGGTTCAGGCTTTTGCTCCAGCCCTGCTGCTGTGAGATATAGTGTAAATTTCTGGGCCCATCTGCGCCAGTTTTCAGACAGATTGCCACTCATACACATGGACTGTGGGGGTTTGAAATGATCCATTGCTATGCAGTTTAACAAACAGGTTTTGTTTGCAGGATCAGTATCTGGTACTCACTTTTACTGGAGACTTCTGAGGTTCTGGTGAGTAGTTGCAGAAATGTTTAATCCAACCACTTCTTAGACAAAGCACATTTTCCTATTCCTGGTAGCTGTGCTTGTGAAAAACTTCTGACACCATGTTGTGTTCACTGGTCAGCCTTTCAGTGTTCTGTATGTGATACTAAGGCTCCAGAAACAGGTGGCACATTAACAGCAACTTTCTGGAAGTTTATTCAGCAATGAACATATAACTTAACACCAAACATCAGGGTGCAATGCCAACATTCTGTAAAAGTCTATAAAAAAAAGTTCCAGCACTCAGAGGGCTAAATTTATCAAAGAGTGAAATTCCGCAGCTCTCAATTAATTTTTATGGGATTTTGAAAGGCCTATTTATCAATGGGTGAAGTGAAAGTTCACTCTTTGATAAATACGCTTATAAAAATCCCATAGAAATGAATGGAGAGTGGCGGAATTTCACTCTAGTGGCGGAACTTCACTATTAACTTCACTCTTTGATAAATATATCCCAGAGGGTTAAAGGTGGGGGTATGACTAGCCTATTTTGAAAGGCAGTGACAAAAGCAGTGGCAGCTTTTCCAAGCATCCCACACAAGCGGAAGGAGACAGGATTTTTTCAATCTCTCTCTCTATATGTCGTAGGCCAGGTTGCACCATGGAGTCATTGTCCTCAGTCAATTGATAGGAAAGCGCGTTGCCCAGGGCAGTCGGAAGGGGAAAGCTCACTTTAGTGTTCCCGAATGACCCGACTGCCTGCAACAAGCACCGTCTGTTTGCCAATCATAAGAATGCAGCTACAGGTGACGAAGAGCATTTTGACTTTAGCTATTATCAGACCTGTCAACTCCTCTGTATTAGTGAGAAGACTCCCGGATTTAATCCCCTCTCCCCTGGTCTCCTACAGTGAAAGGTCCTTCTGCTGTCAATCATTTCCCCCCAAAACTTACTTTACTCGCTCCATTAAAATAGGGATGCAACGAATCCAAGATTCGGTTTGGGATTCGCCTTTTTCAGCAGGATTCGGATTCAGCCAAATCCTTCTGCCCTGCCAAACCAAATCCTAATTTGCATATGCAAATTAGAGGTGGGGAGGGAAATTGCGTGACTTTTTGTCACAAAACAAGGAAATAAAAAATGTTTTCCCCTTCCCACACCTAATTTGCATGGGCAAATTAGGATTCAGATTCGGCCGAATTGTACGCAAAGGATTCGGGTGTTCGACCGATTTCAAAATGGTGGATTCGGTGGATCCCTACATTAAAATGCATTTCATTGCCAAAGTCCTGTAATGTTTGTTCCCTAACATCATTGTTCTTCTTAAAAAACAGCAAATACAATGTTTATGTACCTCAGATCATTTCAACAGACTTCAGTGTATATTACAAGGATTAAAACTCCAATTTTTGACAGGAGCTCCTTCAGATGGGCTTGTAGAAATGGTGCAGAAACACTATTTGAACTTTTTTTTACACTTACTCACCTGATTCCACATACTTGTATAAACAATTTCCCACCCCTTCTTAGACTGAAAGTGTTATGCAAACTCTCCCTCACCTTGTTCCATTTTGAAGTGATGGATTCTGGGATTGAAGTCCCGCTGCTAGTGGGTGCTGCACAAACATCCTAGAAAGTAGGAATCAATCACTTCAAAATGGAACACATGCATGACACTGTGAGCCTAAAGGGGCGGGAAATGACCTGTAATCCGATACAAATGATTGTGGTTTCTCTCCAGTATATTTTCCCTGGCTGGCATTTAACTGACCTGGCTTGTAAAACCTATGTTTTATGTCAGTTATATTAATAGGAAATAAGAAAAAACTATAATAATATGGCCTAACTGAAGAACTTTGAACCCTCAGGCTGCAAACATACTAATTGGCTGTAATAATGGCCTGAACACCAATAAATGGAAAGTTTACACTGGAACAGAATTATCTCTGACTATCTAGAAAATCTAGAGAAATTCAATTATGTTTTGTTATGGACCTGATGGTCCCCAACCTTGTTTACCCTCGAGCAACATAGAGATTTAAAAAGAGTCGAGAAGCAACACAAAAATGAAAAATGTTCCTGGGTAGTGCAAAATAAGTGCTGTGATTGGATATTGCTTGCCCTTATGTGGACTGGCGGCCTACTGAAGGCTTTGTTTGGCAATACACCTAGGTTTTATGCAAAACTTGCCTGGAATTCAAAAATAAGCACCTGCTTTGAGGCCACTGGGAGCAACATCCAAGGGGTTGGTGAGCAACATGTTGCTCCTGAGCCACTGGTTGGGGATCACTGGTCTAGTAAAGGATAGAAGAAAGGGTGAAGTTCCTCACACCGGACAGTTTGTAAAAAGACAAAATCTTTATCAGTCCATATTAAAAACACACTTTTAACAAACAGTCTGGTGTGCGGAACTTCACCCTTTCTTCTTTCCTCTATTGCGTACGGCGTGGGACGCCAAGAGTTCCTTGCACCCAGTTGTGTATTAAGTGCTGCAGGTTTCCAACTACACGATTGCGGTGAGTCGGATCAGTTATCTACAGTATATCTTTTTTTTCACTGGTCTAGTAAACCTACGGGATGGCTAAGCTGGTCATACACTTAACAAGCTGCCAAAACAAACCACATTGGGCTGAACCAATCATTTGGTCCAGAAATTAAGAGCCACATCATCGAAGGTCTGTATTTTTTGCTGGCACTTTCAGGCAGTGATCACTCAAGGATAGAGAATAAAACTATAAACACTTCCCTGAAATGTCATCAGCCAAACCCCGCCCTGTGCTATATTTGTAGCTTTATTCCAAAATATTTTCCTATAGCCCCCTTATGACCTTACCAAAAATAGGGGCTCACAAGCTCCACTACCTGTTCACCCAAACCCCTTCACTGGTTCCCCAGAACTACGCCACTCTGTCTGGAATTTGTGTGTTCAGCATTCCTTTAGACTCTCATCCATCTTTAAGGTGTTTGTAATGGTTAGTGTGTATGAAAGGGATAAAGTGTCTGTTGTAATCACTCATCTTCCGGCACTGTAAGCTGCATATTTTATTTATATAAAACGACAGTAACACGCATTTATGTTGTACTTCTACTGACCTGGCCAATGCTGTTCCTACAACCCCTTAAAAATATCTCTTCAGGGAATACTTATAAATGCACAATCCACACATTGTAAATAAGAGAAGGCAGCAGATGACCATGGAATGTTATGTCTATGCACATTATCATGGACCAATTTGAGTTTAACTTCACCACTTCATGACCCGTGTTTTTGTCAAGACACATGCTTCAGGTTTTAGCACACATTGTGCAGGCCTGTTCTGAAATCTCCTAACCCCCAAGGCTGTTTACTAAGTCTCTTTCCATTATACCGAATATGAGAAGAAATATATCTGTGTCCATCTACTAACATAGATGTATATTGCACCAGTGCCCACACCAGCCCATGCCAAATACTTATTTTCTCACTTGTAATAAACTGATCAAATCAAATTGGCTGCTATAAGTAACTGCACAACTCCAGCTTAGCCCCTATGCAATCGGCCTCCTGATCTGGGGCAGCGGAGATTTCCTGCACTGTACATTTGCCACTATAAAACTATATAAATGGGATGGTGATATAGTTAAAATACAGTGAAAACCAGAAGGCAAAGCTGTCAACATAGACAGGTGCCGTACCTGGGGATTGCGGACATGGCTCAAGGGGGTCTTCCGCATGCATAGTGACCTCACTGAATGCTCACTGCACATGTGCAGTGCAATACCCTGGGGGGGTTGAGTGGGTTAATAAAGTGGCCCCGAAAAATTGATAGCTCTGTCATAGGACTCTTACATGCAATTGTTTTTTATTTACAAACTTATGGTAAAACAAAAAAGCATATATTGATTTTATATGTGTTTTTTTTAATGCAGCCAAGTGTGTTTTGGTCAGTTCCAAAAGCAATTTTTCTATTGGCTTTTGAATGCATGTCAAGTGTATGAAAAATGCAACTCTCATGAGTACAACCAGGCAGAATATAATGGAATCAATTAGCTGATGTGTTTAGGTGCACTCAAACCTGAGTCTCAAAACACGCAACACACACACACAAAAAAAAAACTTGTGTGTAAGAGCCTTAACAATGGTCATACAAAGACCAATGAGAGCTGCTGATTCTGTCCTTCTGGACCAAAATCCCTCGCAACCAATATCTGGACCTGGACCTGGTCCCAGGGCTAAACAATTGGATCATCCTGATATTGTCCTCCAAGGTGGGAAAAATATTCTTGTTTGGTAACCTCGTCCAAAAAGTGGATCTTAAGTGTATAACCCTTCATCATTGATCAGCATTAAGGACTAAATATGAGTGGCCACCCCCAGTGTGTACCTATACAAATAAGGGTGGTGGCCAGTGCCGGGCCAGCCTGGGCAGACGCCCTAGGCAGCCCAGCTAGTTGGAGCACCCCAGCAGCGCACGCGCAGAAAACCTGGTGTTCGCGGAAAAACGTGTGAATGCGCAAAATAATTTGTTGTGCGTGCATGCATGAAAACATGAGGCGGCGTGAAAGGGACAGCACGCATGCGGAAACTCGCCGGCCAGAGAGGGGACTAGACTAGGGGCATGAGAGGCAGAAGGTGTGTGCCTGGCGCCCCTCAAGCTTTGCGCCTACTCTGCCTACCCCTAGTTCCGGCCCTGGTGGTGGCACATGCTAAGATTCCGGGGAAATTAGTTGCCCAGAGACAAATCTCCTCTTATTTGAGCAACTAATCTCCCTAAATTGCATACCTCCTAACATTTTGG
Source organism: Xenopus petersii (assembly GCA_038501925.1). Classification (NCBI taxonomy): domain Eukaryota; kingdom Metazoa; phylum Chordata; class Amphibia; order Anura; family Pipidae; genus Xenopus; species Xenopus petersii. Next base: position 56,388,424 of record CM076684.1, read on the forward strand.
ATATAGACAGAGGGCCAAAGGGTCAACATTTTTGACTACACTCATTTTTGTGGTCACCCTCCTAATTACCATGTCCATTTTACAAAATTCAGCAGGTTATGAAAGTTTGAACACATTTCTGTTTTTTATATATTATTACAGCTTTGCTAAAGAAGGTGAATTGCCCTTTAAGCTGTGAGCCTTAGTTCTTATGTATCTAAAACTGTTACAAAAGTATCTTACGTATGTATCCTGGGATCTCTGCCAAGAGCCAATTAAGTTAGAAACTTTGTATCTTTTTCTGGCTGTTCAGTGCAGCAGATCAAAGAGAAACTCAGAACATTTCAGTACCAATCAGGGACTGCAGGTTGAGCTGTCAAAAGCGGGACTGTCCTGCTCAAAAGGGAGGTATGCTGAAATGTGATTGTTGATTTTCCAAAGTCGTCCGAAGTTTCCTCGTGAGGAATCATAGCGTGTGCCACCACCCTAATAGATACTGCACTGCAATCTACAGTCAATCACTACATACACTTTCAGTAATCTGCTATAAGTCACATATAGTACTCATCATTATCAGGTTTACCCCAGACCAGGCATTTTATCTAATCAGAATAAATCTGCCCTTTAAAACCATCTAAACATCCCACTTGTGATAGTAACACACCACATCTTTCATGTGAAACGCTGAGCAATTCTCTCCTCTCACCTCTATGGGGTGCTGTGGCCAGAGCCCTGTTACTAAGAAAGCTAAGAGAGAGAGCTGCCCATTCCATAACAGCACCCCACTCCTCCTTCCAGCAGAGGGTGCGGAAATGTGTTTGTTAGCCCACTCCTCACACCAGTCCCTGGTTTGATTTCACAGGCACAGCCACTTGCTGCTTTGCATTGTCCTCTCATGGCTGGGGGAGCGGTGACCTGCCTGGAAGAACCTGGACTCTGATTCTTCTTCCCCGACTTGGTGGATTTACAGCAGGAGCAGCATGGAATCCCTGCCTCTTCTCAATGGATTCGCTGGGCAAAGCGAAGCGGAGCTCACCCATCTGTGCCGGAGTTTGTAGGTGGGCACCGTCATGACCCTCTTCTACTCAAAGAAGTCTCAAAAGCCAGAGAGGAGGACCTTCCAGGTGAAGCTGGAGACCAGGCAGGTTACATGGAGTAGAGGGGCAGATAAAGTGGAAGGTGCAGGTAAGACTTGATCTTAATATCTGTATATGCAGACTGTTACTTACGCATGCTGCTAAACATTCCTCAATGCTAAAATGCAGCACCTTTAGTGCTATTTGCCTCATAACTTTCCTATATGGCCAGGCTCCTTTTTATTAGTATTGCGAGTATCAATAAAGCTCCAACATATTCTGCAGCACGGTACAATAGAAACCAACAGATTACTGACCAAAACAGAACTTCTAAAGTCAGCCTGTAGATGCTGCTGAACTAAAACTCATCTGCCCTGACAGGGACGCTGAGCGTTGCAGTTCAGGAGGGTGACAGGTTGGCTGCGCCTTCTGTACTAGTTAGCATTGCAATTTAATTGCATGGTAAAAGCTTGTGTGTGTCTGCATTGTGTGTTTGTTCATATATTGTATGTATCTGTGTACATAGTTACACATGTATGTATGCATGTACAGTGGCATAACTAGATGGTAGTGGGCCCCAAAGCAAATTTATTTTTGGGTCCCCAAAATATCCGGAGGTTCTCCTGTTTTACCAATATATATTGAAATTGTTCATTGAGTAGGGCCTCATGGGACCCCTATACCTCCCAGGCCCCCCTGCAGCCGCTGGGTCTGCTTCCTCTGTAGTTACGCCCCTGTGCATCTATACAGAGAGAAAGTCATATATTATATATGATATACAAGATATTTTGTTACAGTATATCTGTGATATCAAGTTACATTGCTTTACATAAATCTGTAACAATTCATCTCTGTAGCAGGCAGTTATTGTTATTAGCCTATATATATATATATATATATATATATATATATATATATATATATATATATATATATATATATATATACTGTACAGTATATATATATATATATATATATTAGGGATGCACCGAATCCAGGATTCGGTTCGGGATTCGGCCAGGATTCTGCCTTTTTCAGCAGGATTCGGATTCGGCCGAATCCTTCTGCCCGGCCGAACCGAATCCGAATCCTAATTTGCATATGCAAATTAGGGGCAGGGAGGGAAATTGCGTGACTTTTTGTCAGAAAACAAGGAAGTAAAAAATGTTTTCCCCTTCCCACCCCTAATTTGCATATGCAAATTAGGGTTCGGATTCGGTTCGGTATTCGGCCGAATCCTTTGTGAAGGATTCGGGGGTTCGGCCGAATCCAAAAAAGTGGATTCGGTGCATCCCTAATATATATATATATATATATATATATATATATCATGCTTTTTTGATCATTATTTAAATAAAAAAAAAAGTATAGACAAGCCAAACAGGCACTGCACTCTCAGGTCTTATGTAGAAACAATATGGTTATTTTATTTGTGGAGACTATTAATATTCATATTTATGTTTGTCCATAGCGATATAGTATGAGAGAGGCCAGCAATTCTGGGCCTTACTGCTAGCCATTGTTACTGATCTTGATTGTTACCGTAAATAAAGATGAGCCCCCCCGCCCAACAATGACTAGATCTGATTGTAGACATAATACACATAGATGAATATCTGTATTTAACCACGCTGGGCCAAGCAACAAAGTCAACTTAGTCAATTAACACGTTGACGGTGGGAGGGAAGAAAACGTAAACTAAAAGGGAAGACTAGGGGTAGACACCCTGGTGTTTAAGCAAGCAACATATGGCATGACTGCATCAATTCATAAATGAATGACGGGGGAATTGTTAGTGTAGATAGAGCAAATTCTCTCTCTTCAACTAAAAGAGCCAAAATTTCCAGTGTATATATAAAAAAAAAAAGTAGCACCTAAAGGTGACAGATCTGTTTGGAGGGATGAAATGTGTGGCTCTCGGCTCAATTTGGCCACACCGGAGTCAATGATCAGATCATCTTTAGGAATATTTCACCTCTAAATTAACTTTTACTATGATGTCCGGACTGAGAATTAAAATAGGCCCTGGCATTTCAGGTACACAGAGGCCCAATCAGCCCACATAGAGGCCCAAACAGCCCTCACCAGCCCACTAAATACTGACTTTCTATGGCACCTTATAGCAGCCCCTCTGGCATTTGCCAGAACTCACAGATTGCCAGTCCGGTCCTGTCTAGGCATCATCTAACTGGCTGCTAGGGTCCAATTGTCCCTAGCCACCAAACAGTGGTTTGGATGAGAGAGGAACTGAATAGAAATATAAGTAGTCAAATGTAGCCTCACAGAGCAATAGCTATTTGGCTGCTGGGGGACCACATAATTGTAAACTGGAGGCAGAAGGTAAATAAAACAACAAGCTGCTAAGAACAAGAAATTATTTCGGTAAAGAGCCATATATATCATATTATGATAGTTATTAGGGCAATAACAGATGGGATGTTTTGTGTCCTACAATTAGTCTTGGCAACAAATTGTCCCTTGTTTCCTCTCAAGTAGGTAGCATAGGAATCGCCACTTAGGAAACATACATGGCGTGAAGTTGCCTGAAGTTTCCTCGCGAGGACAGTTTAGGCTACTTCAGAAAGTAGATGTTGCGTATGTTTTTACAGCAGCCGTTCCTGAGTTAACCACTGGAGAAGAAGCAAGGGACAATTTGTTGCCTGTGTATTAATACTTAAAAGCCTTAAATACTGGGAATATCTGTGGTTCCTCGCTACTGTTCTTCTACCCTTCACCAACTGCCTACAGTCCCAGTCCCTCATTTATAGTCCTGAAGTTCTTCAACATTCACAAAATCTACCCTAATAATGGTAAGAGATTATGAATAATTGTGCACTATACTCCATAACATAATGTCAGAAGTCAACCTGAACATTCTCTGAGACCTTTGTTTTTATAAAACCATGCAATTCCTCTGACTTTAAAGGGAAAGTAAAGTCTAATATAGAATAAGGCTAGAAATGCTGTATTTTGTATACTAAACATAAACTAAACATGAATTTACTGCACCAGAAGCCTAATCAAACAAATGATTTATTCTTTCAAATTTGGCCACAGAGGGTCACCATCTTGTAATTTTGTTAAACATCTTAGTAAGACCAAGACTGTGCACATTTTCAGTGTGGTCTGGGCTGCTTAGGGATTGTCATAAATTATCAAAACAAGTCAAATAATATTTGCCAGAAACCGATACAGCAAGACTGATTAATAATAAGAATAGGCAGACTGCTCCATGATCTTTGTCCCTGCAGCTGGAGTTGGAAACAGTAAAGTGGATGTAAAGGTAAAAATAAATCCAAAACACATTCGCCGGCTGCTCTACAGGGAAACAAACAAAGCTGCTTGAGTTCTGCTTGGCTGGGAAGTAAGGTGGGGGCTCCCCCTGCTGTTAATAAGTATGATTGTTTCCCTGCACAGCAGTTAGGGACCGTCTGACAATTCCTATCCACAGCAGTAAATGAAGGGAGAATTTCACAGCATACAGTCAGGATTTCTTATAAAAACGGTACACATTTTTTAATTAAAGTATATTGGAGATAGGTTTATTTTTAAAGAAAGTAAAAATGGGATTTTATTTTTTTGCCTTTACATGCCCTTTAAATATCCTTATCATATACAGTAGGAGGTACATTATCCCTTATAATACATGAGTGATACTCGGAGTTCCCTGTATAACTTAGCCTGCAGCCATGTGCCTTTATATGATCACAGAACTCCTCTGTGACTTCTAATATCCTTATAATTTACATTAGGGGGTACATTATGCCTTAAATAAAATGCAAGCTGCTTAATGATCATTTTGAGCAGTCCTTATATTCTAGCCAAGGCTACAGTTCCCACCATCTGCCAACAGCATGCTTCTTTAATGAGAGTTCTGTCACTGGCATATAATAATCACATCCATGAAGCCCTGCTGTATATTGTTCTTTCTTTTTACACATGATGCATTTCCTGTAGTCCTCTACAGCTGAAATAAGCGTAGAGCCATTCCAATAGATCATGGTATCTCCCCTGATGAAGGGAGGTTGTACCCCCTGAAATGTTAATATTGGTGGTGTAAACAAATAAAAAGAAGAGGCCCTTTCCCCACTGCAGAAAATTGTGTGTGTGCAGATCTGTGAATAGAAAGTTGCTGTTATGACTATGAAGAGTTTCATTCATCCAGGTCATAGTATATCTAGTATAGGTCAATCTAAAAACAACTGGACTTGCTGAGTAATCAATGAAGACGTTTCACTACTCATCCTATCAGCTTCTTCAGTTCAACTGACTGAACAGAGGTGGGGGCCTTCGACACCACCTGTCTGCTACATACAATGCTGTTCTAACATCTGTACCCCGGCAGATTCAGAACACTTCACACATCCATTCATGCAACTCTCACAAGTATCTAGGAGTTGCATGACACATTGGATAATCCTATCACAACTACACAGAATCAACACATCGGTGATTTTCAGATGTCACCTCTTTGAAGAGTTACAATGTGCCATTGTAAATGGATTAGTGGAAGAGTTTATATGCCGAGAACTTCCCACACCAGTCAGTTGAACTGAAGAAGCTGCTCGGATGAGTAGTGAAACGTCTTCATTGATTACTCTGCAAGTCCAGTTGTTTTTAGATTGACCTATACTAGAAAAGTTGCTGTTACTTTGTCACGCAAAACACAATACAAATTGCCTAGTTGCACCATTTGTAGCAGTTACAGTTGAACTCAAATTAAAGCCATGCAGGACAGTGTACAGTATATTGTGACATTCACAACTTGATGTTGTGCTGCTAGCATTTGCTGTCTCACAGGTCACAGTTGTCTCCTGATGGGTTTTAATGGGATCTTACAACTGGAGGTCAGAAGCGGCTTCCTGCAACCCATACAAAGTAACATTTGCAACAACAAATACAATATTCAGTATTGTGATCTGCCATTTTCTTTATAGGTTAAGTAAAGGCCAACTGGGGGGACACATTTTTAGACACCTAGACCCAGTGATTTTTAATTGTTTACCTTCTACCCCAGGCCATCACATCACTCTGAATTGGCCCAGGGTAATTTATGCTGACTGCCACTGGATTTATCAGCAAGAATCCTGTAGCATCACAAACTGGATCGCTTCGGAGTATCAAAATACATTTAAGAGCCTGACTTGGCTTTATTCAGGCGCATATTCAAAATCAATTCTAACGTGGTTCATGCCTACATGCTTGGCACTTCATCAGAAAGTAGACGGGACATACAGGGTGAGATCCGCCATTGCCGCATTGTCGTGGTCTGTCTGTAGCAGACTGATTGAGGAGATTATTTTGCAGGTGTTGTAATTTTTGTATTTATCTCTTTCCTAAAGTCGCAGCCCTAGGCATGGGCCCTTGGATGCTTATATGGTAGAGCTGCATAGCAGCGGTGATGGCTTCACTTTTGATTATGTAAAATCCAATCCAGGCTAGGAATGTAGTAATTGGTAATCAGTGTGCTATGCACGATGGGCTTTAAATGAGTAAATAAATATTTTTGCAGTTCAGGGAAAGTTTGTAAAAACATTCCTGCCCACTGTAGCCTCCCCTTCCCTTCCATGTGCCCCTCATGTAATTTCCTTTTTCATGCTTTCCTAACTCTGGGTGCTAATGAGAATAGCAGGTCAGGAGTAGTTTGCCAAAGTCAACAAATATTCAGATTGTGGGTTCAAGTACCCTTTATAAGACCTGCCATGCCCATATCCTGCAATTACTAGTAGATGGGGGGCTACTTGCATTGCTACCTTCTGTAGCTAATGCTCTATGGGTATAGAGCAGTGGCCCCCAACCGGTGGCTTACAAGCAACATGCTGCTCACCAACCCCTTGAAGGTTGCTCCCAGTGGCCTCAAAGCATGTACTTATTTTTGAATTCCAGGCTTGAAGGCAAGTTTTAGTTGCATAATAACCATGTTTACTGCAAAAGAGAGTCTTATGTAGACTGCCAGTCCACATAAGGGCTATATATGTGGAGATGCTTGAGTCTCACAGTTAAAAAAAAAAGGTTGGGGACCCCTGGTACAGAGTGTGCCTATCTACAGGAGCTAATTTAAGCATTTACAGATAAAAATGGTGGCAAAAATATGTAAAACAGATAAATAGGATGTTCTATTGGATATCATCCTAATTTAAACACATCTCTGGGCTCTGAACTACAGACTTCTCCTTAGGGCAGAGACACACGGGAAGATTTGTGGAGATTTAGTCGCCCAGCGACTAATTGCCTCCTCCCTGAAAAGCCTTCCCGCCAGCTACAATTTAAATCGCCAGTGGGGTGGCACTCGGAGCACTTCCGCTTTCCAAAGTTGCCTGACGAGGAAACTTCGGGCGACTTCAGAAAACAAATTGGTTTGGCGGGAAGGCTTTTCGGAGAGATTCATTGCCCGATGAAGAGGCGATTAGCAGGGCCAGTTTTAAATAGCAGGCACCCCTAGGCCCGCTGTTGTTTGTCACCCCCTGTCCCCTCCCTTTTATTTGCTCAAATATTCATCCTTCATCATCATTCATCGTTTTCACCAGAGCAATAGGGATTGATGCACAGGAAATTTAAAAAAACTATCGTATCTCATGAGCATCCCCAGTGCTTCTGAACCAATGTGGGTGTGGTTGGGCAGCATGCCGCCCCCTAAAATCTTGCTGTCCTAGGCCCGGGCATTGGTTGCCTCTCCACAAATCCAGGCCTGTCCATTAGTCGCCCATCGACTTAATCTCCCTGACTCTTCCTGTGTGTCTCTGGCCTTAATTGTATGTATTTATTGCTACACCATTTCTGTGTGGGACCCCTGTGGCTGCCACTAGTCTGTAGTTCAGAATGTGGATATACCGCACCTCATACCTTTCCTATGGTTCTCCTGCATTGGCGGTACAGATCTCCCTAGACGGTCGGCACTCGTCAGTACAATGTGGATAGAATTTTTAAGAGAGTCGCACAGACACCATATATGTTGCAGATGGGGAGCTTACCCTTTTTATTGTGACGACCTGTGCATCAACATTTTTGGGGGGGTGGGGTTAACCCTCATTCGTCAGGATACAAACATTAATGCTACCACAACATTTAAAGCATACAAAATCCCACCGTATTACCCATAATTCCTCAGGGTCCAGTGTAATTCCAAAGTGAGGCTTGGCACACAAAGTCTATATCATGGTTTAAAGTCCAAAGTTCAGTTCAACAGTCCAATTCAATATCAATGTTCCTGTTACCTTTTTCCTAATGGAAGCGGTTAATTAATATTATATTTTTTCAAGAAAAGTTCATGTGCCAGCTTCATGTCATTACCTGTGGTAGCATAATTTTCTCAAGGATTTGCCATCTTCATTCAGGCTACCGCATGTTTTTGCTAACAACATTTCTTTCTTTACTTTGCCTTTCTTTTTACTCTCTTTTAAGTCATCATGGAAAAGTTTCATTGTTCACATTACTTTGCAGGCAGGGTCTCCCCACTGGCATGTCACTTGGGGTGTGCCGAGTCACTCATCCCCATTGCTGGCTGTATACCAAATAAGTTGATTGGCCAGAATAAGCAACAGAATGTACAATGATAGTTCTGTGTGGTGAGCAGAGCCTGGGTGACAGCTGTGGTGTCACCGAGGGACTTGCTTTCCCCCCTTGTCCACCCACAATATCCTCAATGTGGCACTCACTCTGCATAGTCCTCATTGGATCCAGCTGCATCACACAGGGTCACCTACCATCCGATGATCACTGGCATGCAAAACAAGACTGGATTTCTGGTCTTTTGTAAACCCTCCATTGTTGGCACCAGGAGATGGCACAGCAGGGTGCAAGTTACAGCTGGGTTTAGTACTTTTCAAGCTCGCAGCTCATTCATTGGTTTCAGGCACTTTGCCTGCTGTGTAATTTCCATGCCCAAATTTAGCATCACATTGTGCAAAATATGGCAGTTGCTTGAGATAAGCTGTCAAATTGGTCCAAACGACCGATATCGGCAGCTTTATCTGCCCGTGTATGGCCACCATTAGTAGCCTGGCCGGTAATGTTATATGCCGATGTTATTTATAGGGAAGAAAGAAAACCTATAGAAAAGCCTAGCTAGGAGTTATAGCATGACAGCAGCTGGGCTGTCTCTGGTTGGACTTTTTTGCAGTATTTCTATATATTTATATTATTTCCCAGATTATTAGATATTATACAGTACAAGTATAATTAATGTATGCATAAATGTGTAGTGATTTCATGCACAATGGTTTCATCCTTCTATTCATTGTCCCCAGCCCATGCTCCTAAACATATACACAGAGAGGCAGTGGCAGTTCTGGGAATAGTACTCTATTTCCCCCACTTCTTTTTGTGGCTTCCAGGTGTATCCTGGATTTTATTGCACTTGTTCCACTCCCCCATTAATCCCCGTATGCCTGGCTGAGCGAATATAACCCCGGAGGACTTCATCTGATTAAACGTCCAGTCTCTGGCCCTGAGGGCTAGATCTCTCGCTGTCTGGGTAGCCAATTACAACATTCCTTATTTGCTTTTTTTCTTTCTTTTTTTACTATGCCTTACAACTGATCATCATATTCTCCCTCTTTCGCTCTATTAACTGTGGTTTTTCTAATAACATTAATTGTATTGCTTTGCAAATATGAGATAAGAGGGGGAAAAAGAATGCAGGAGAAGATTTGGCTCCCAGCAGAGATGGTCATTAATTCAATAGGAATTATACATATATATGTGTATGTGGTTTTTGTACAGAAATTCACATTTGAAACACCTCTGGGCCCACTGAATGAAACCCACCCAGGTTTTGATCAGGTGCTATTAACAACTGCATAACATTTTTTTATTTTGAATGCCAATGTGCTGACATCAATTGCTTGCCTAAGGATAGTCCTCGGCAACAAACAAATGATGACAGCTGCTACAATAATATTTAATGGTGCAGCAGAATAAGTGTGAAGTTACAAGAGCTCTTAAATCGCATTCCCTGCTGCCTGTGTCTAGAAAATACAGTATGTTAAATAGACACTACAGATAAGATCACTATCCATGATAAATATACAAGCTCTGATTTCAGATTTTTAGCAGTGGCGTAACTACCTGAGCCCACGACAGTGGTGATGCCAGTTGGTGGTAAGGATTCCATGTTCACTGCATCTTCCAGTGCTGAATGAACTGTGAGTGTGCATGGAGGGCTGCTAAGGGTGCATTTCATCAGCCCAAAATTAATTTTGCTGGGGGCAGACTCACATTCGGGGGTCGGACTGGCCCACCGGGATATCAGGAAAACTCCCGATGGGCCCAGGTGTCTGTGGGCCCTTGTGCTGCTAAACATTTGGCCTATTTCATGGCCATTCCCTGTTTCTTTGAGAACAAAGAGGCTAAATATATATAATAATTGATTATAGCATGTAAAGAATAGACTAGAGGATAGAGGTTGAGTGAGGAGAAGAAGAATATTAGTACTGAGAGTGGGCCCCTGGTCTATGGTTCTATGGTGAGCCCCTGGTCTAAGGTTTTTGGGTGGGCCCCAATTGCTACTATCTAAACATATGTTGTAGGTTATCTTTTATTACATACTGGCCTAGTGTATTGTACAACATTGTGCAGTATTTATTCATATTTTTCCTTGACCTTTGTGAAACCCTATGGCACTTTATGCGTGATTAAACCACTGCAGATTCTCATAGTCACAGAGACTACTGATGAATCAATACAGTTTTGTCTCTGCTCTGTCATTTAGTGCCATAGTTTTGTTTAGCCAACACTTTCTGGGTTTCTTTGTGTTTAGAAAACAGAATTAGTTCTTTGATGGTAACATGTGGATCTACTTTCCAGAGAAAATAATAAATGACAGCTTGATTTTATATTCCAAACACTGTTTTCCTTGTTCAGATTGATTATGCAACTGTCATTCCATGGCAGTTGCAGGAAGGACTGAGCCCTTACACATACAGTACCTCTGCTGTTACTTTGGGCCTATTTGGGACTGAGCTCTTAATCATTCCCTGTTGCTCTAGTCTTGGGAGATACAAACTCTCAATCGCATTGCTGTCATTTAGGCACTTTAGTCCTTAGGGAGACTAATTATATACACACAGATGTATTATGTAATTCAAATTTAAGAACACAACATACAAGAAACTTCTGCGTTTTCAAAGAAAAAGTCTAATTTCCAGGTTGTAACCTGGTTGCATTTCTGTAAAGGAAACTTTTACTGTGACTTAAAGCTGACCAAAGGGGAAATCCTTGTCATCAGTGTAAACAGTAAAGTGGTGGGTGAGCAACATTATTTTAAACCCCCCAACATTAAATAGAAATTGAAGAGAGTGCCAAACTGGGCTACCCCAAATCTCCCAGCAGTGCCAGGGTCTGCTTCCTCTATAGTTATGTCCCTGAGAGTATCCTTTTATAGGAGAACTAAACCCCTATAGACCCGAAGACTATACGAAGAGCATGAAGATGGTGATCGGGAGCTCTGCTGCATTTAAGGGTCAGAATTTAGGGGCTTTTAGTACGGGGGTTTTAATCCTCCCTCATGGATTGTGAACAAGGAGGGAAGCTTGTTTACAGGAACACGATATTGACCAGTTATGGATTTTTTTCCGATAACGTGTGCTCTGTAGGTATTCCTGTATTGTGTGTTATACCTAGCATGCATTCCACCAGCCATTGATCTAAAGTGTTACTGTGGCTGGTTTACGCTATTTCTGTCATCCTGCCCCACCCCATGAACTTGACTCTGCTCTGTGGCACAGGCTTTCAAGTAGTGGGAAAGTTGTAGCCATAAGTAGTACGCACATACCTCCAGTTTGCCCCTCTAAAGGTTGCAATGCAACCGGCACAACGGGCCTCTTCAAGCGGGATTATCCTGCGTGTTTATTAGTGCAAGCAATGTAACGTTTCTGACGTCTGACCAAGGGACGTGCCCAGAAACGTTACATAGCTTGCACTAATAAACACGCAGGGTTACTCTCGCTTGTAGAGACCCGTTGTGTCAGGTTTTCATTTGTATTGCAGTCTATTGGAGGGTGCCAATCCCTTTGGAAACATTGAGCACTGGGTGAAAAAACTTATTAAAGCCCATGGTGTGCTAATCAGTAAAAAAGAAGAACTTACACTCGCACAACCCTGGCCGTCCGAAGTCAAACGAATTCCAGGTGCTAGATGTTAGAGGAATTGGACGACCTCAAAAACAGTGTAGACACAGGACACACCAGCACAACATGGATAATTCTAGCAGGTTTAACCTTGCTCGTTTATTGCGGATGCAACGTTTCGGGGCGTGACCCCGAAACGTGCTTGAGAAAGGGGTCACGCCCCGTAACATTGCATCGGCTATAAACGAGCAAGGTTAAACCTGCTAGAATTATCCATGTTGTGCTGGTGTGTCCTGTGTCTGTGCTAATGAGTAATCCTGTCCCTTCTAAAGGTTGCCATACACGATAAGATCCCCTCGTTTGTCGAGGTCGCCAAGTGAGCAGATTTTTCCCCGATATACCCACCAACAGCAGAGCGATGGGTTAATCCAAACGTTCAATTACAAGTTGTGGGACTGCATCACCTAACCGATGCCAGAAAAATCAAACCTCCTCGAAAAAGAAAGAAAGACCCGTCGGAAGCCCCATACACTGACAGATAAGCTGCCAAATCAGTCTAAAGGAACAATATTGGCAGTTTTAATCTGTCGTAACAGGGGGTTCTAGGTGCAAAGCCCCCTCCCCAACTCTTAAGCTGGCCATAGACGCAAAGATCCGATCATATGAATCGATTGGTAGGACTACCCTAAAATCGGTCATTCGGCAAGAAGAATCATCGCGTCTATGGGGATCTTAAGGGGCAGCAGAAGATATGAGGAATGGTAGGATAGTTAAGGCAGTGCAGCAGGGGCCCTGTCCAGTATTGTTATGCCACTGCTCAATTGTATTCTCTGCCCTGGTGGTTCTGACTTTTGAAACAATGTAGCAAAAGGCAGCTGATAATGAGGAGTGTCCCAGCTCACTTATTATGCAAATATGGGCAGACTTACTCATTATGCACATGCATTGGCCATGAGGGAGCTCCTGTCTTGGCCAGCATATCACTCGCATATCAGTATTGTTTTCCCCAACCAAAGTATAGGCTCTATTAGCTGACACCTGCGGTGGGGAAACAATTATGCTAAGATAGGTGACCTTTAACAGTCTTGTGATGAAGCATCTGCAAGGCTGGCTTCTGCTAAATTGTGTCAAGAGACAGAACCAGCAGTGCAAAAAGGCACAGACAGAAACTGTTTTCACTTTAAAATCCTGCACGTTGTTTAATGGCTGCATTTAGGAAAGTTGCTTACAAATTGCTTAAATTTACATTTTCTTCTATGAGGCAAAACTTTTATTTTTTGGTTTACACCCCCTTTCAAAAAATAGTGCTTTAGTCTTCATACCTCAACCACCCACACAACTTCTAAAAAACAGTGCTGACCAGCTGGATGCTGCCTCACAGGACATGGATAGGGTTGCCACCTTTTCTGGTAAAAAATACTGGCCTTTCTATATATTTATCTTTTTTCCCTATTAATAACATTGGGATCAACCATCATTTTTACCGGCCAAGCCAGTAAAATACCGACCATGTGGCAACCCTAGACATGGATAAAGCTACACCAAGGGATTACAACCTGACCTTTGAACATATGGCATGGCCGATTATCCGTTTATTACATGGGAAAGCATTGGACGTTTGATTTGATGCTTTGTATAGGGATAGCAAGGATCATAAAAAAAAGTACGGCAGCTACTTTTGACAGGAAGGAATTAGCCAGAGATACATGTGTACCAGGATTTCCCCCGTCCCCATGGACCTGGTCTGGCCTGTCAGGATCTCCTGGGGGGCCCAGTCAAGAACAATTTTCAGCAGCCCTTTTTATTTCCACCATATGTTTCCATGACACTGATTCATTCCAACTGTCCCAATTTTAAGCGGGACAGTCCTGATTTTGACAGCTCAGCCTGCAGTCCCAGATTGTTACTGACTTTCTCTTTGATTTCCTGCACAATCAGAAAATACGTTTCTAAAATGTAATTGGCTTTTTTTCAACCAAAAGCTGATTTTCCTAATGAAAGGAAATGTAATTCTGAGCAACTTTACAAAGCACATTCATTACGCTTTTCCTTGGTTATAAGGTTATTTGTAAGGGTAAGGGCACACGGGCAGATTCGGGGAGATTAGTCGCCCTCGTGACAAATCTCCTCTTCTTCTACATAGCGACAATCTCTCCCTACCTTCCGGCTAGAATGAAAAATCGCCAGCGGGATGGCACTCACAGCGCTTTGTTTTCCGAATCTGCCCATGTGCCCTTACGTTAAAGGTAATTCCAACTGAAATCAGTATTCAAATGATCTCAAAGAAATTGTGGTTGAGAATTCTTGTTGTACATAAATCCGCAGGGGGTCCAAACAGCTGCCTGCCATAGATCGCTAGGGAAATAACTATGCATTCTGCAAGTGAGAAGGAAACGGCAGTGTCTCCACCTCTTCTTTAGGTCCACAAGGCAAATATGTTGATGCATGTGCCAAGGAATCCCAATTTTCCATTAAGGAGCTCCAGTAAACAGCAGCCCCTCAGCTGCCTCTACAGTCTGACCTTTTATCTCGTTTCCTGCTTTAGAAGCGGAGGATAGACGGGAACTATAGTGCACAATGTAATAAACAAATGTAGCTCCCCCCCTCCCCAAATTTACACCACCTAATTGGCTTGTGTTTAAGCAGGCTGGGGAGGATGCCAAGAACAAATGGCAGGATAAATGCTGAGTAAGTTTCTTGTATAATACCCCAGAACACAACAGGATAAATACAGTGCCAATGCCATTTATATTGCATTCATTAACACAGGTCAGGAAAAAGAAAGTGCCAATTTAGGGTTGCCACTTTTGCAGTGGAAGTTCTGCACAGGAGATGGCTGTGGCCGGTGCAGAGATGGTAACATCGGGGGGGGATAGGGTTGCCAAACAGCAATTAATTCACCAACGTAGCCAGTAAACGTCAAGCTAGGGCAGGTATTGCAAATATTGCCAGTACACTTGTAATTTACTTCCTCTTCCCTAAAGCTTTGCCCCCTGCGGCACTTCATTTTTGGGGTTGGACCTCTACATAAGCCCTGATCTGCCATACCCTGCCCCTGAACTGCCCATTCAATGCCCCCTGATGTCCATGTCCTACTCTCATGACATCACCACTGATCTCCCTCAAACACTGAAAGGTAAGTTTGGGGGGGGGGGTTTGCAACCCTAGACAGGGAGTGTTGATGTGTAGGCAGTGCTATGAAGCGTCAGCTTTTTGAGCTGGTAAACCATTCCATCTCTTATAATATAATAATACTGCTGTCCTGTTGGGGTCTGGGGAAGCTATTCCTCTCTAAGCCTTCATTGATGGGGCAGTATACAGTGGTGTGCAAAACTATTTCCCCCCTTACTGATTTCTTATTCTTTTGCATGTTTGTCACACTTAAATGTTTCTGCTCATCAAAAACCGTTAACTATTAGTCAAAGATAACATAATTGCACTGCAGGCCTCACCTGCCTCAATTAAGGTCAGTGTTCACGACTCCACCATAAGAAAGAGACTGGGCAAAAACGGCCTGCATGGCAGATTTCCAAGGCGCAAACCACTTTTAAGCAAAAAGAAGATTAAGGCTCGTCTCAATTTTGCTAAAAAACATCTCAATGATTGCCAAGACTTTTGGGAAAATACCTTGTGGACCGACGAGACAATAGTTGAACTTTTTTGAAGGTGCGCGTCCCGTTACATCTGGCGTAAAAGTAACACAGCATTTCAGAAAAAGAACATCATACCAACAGTAAAATATGGTGGTGGTAGTGTGATGGCCTGGGGTTGTTTTGCTGCTTCAGGACCTGGAAGACTTGCTGTGATAGATGGAACCATGAATTCTACTGTCTACCAAAAAATCCTGAAGGAGAATGTCCGGCCATCTGTTCGTCAACTCAAGCTGAAGCGATCTTGGGTGCTGCAGCAGGACAATGACCCAAAACACACCAGCAAATCCACCTCTGAATGGCTGAAGAAAAACAAAATTAAGACTTTGGAGTAGCCTAGTCAAAGTCCTGACCTGAATCCTATTGAGATGTTGTGGCATGACCTTAAAAAGGCGGTTCATGCTAGAAAACCCTCAAATAAAGCTGAATTACAACAATTCTGCAAAGATGAGTGGGCCAAAATTCCTCCAGAGCGCTGTAAAAGACTCGTTGCAAGTTATCGCAAACGCTTGATTGCAGTTATTGCTGCTAAGGGTGGCCCAACCAGTTATTAGGTTCAGGGAGCAATTACTTTTTCACACATGAAAATGTAGATTTGGATTTCTTTTCTCCCTAAATAATAAAAACCCTCATTTAAAAACTGCATTTTGTGTTTACTTGTGTTATCTTTGACTAATAGTTAAATGTGTTTGATGATCAGAAACATTTTGTGTGACAAACATGCAAAAGAATAAGAAATCAGGAAGGGGGCAAATAGTTTTTCACACCACTGTATCTTCCTGTTCAACATGAGTGCAATGAATAGAGTTGATGCCAAACAAATATATAAAGTTGAAACAGATTACTAGGACATAGGCAGTGCTTAAGGGTCAGGGCACACACTCAGATTTGGGGAGATTAGTCGCCCGGCAACAAACCTCCTCTTCTTCAGGTCGACTAATATCTCTGAACTGCGTCCCATGGGCTAGAATGTAAATCCCCAGCAGTATGGCACTTGGAGCACTTTGTTTTCCGAAGTTGCCTCGCAAGGAAACTTGGATGACTTCGGAAAACTAAGTCGTCAGTCATCTCCCCAAATCTGAGCGTGTGCCCTGGCCCTTAAGGTGGCCATACATGGGCAGATTAAAGCTGCCGTTATCCGTCCTTTAGACTGATTTGGCAGCTTATCTGCCCATGTGTGGGGGCCTCCCGATCGATAGGATAAAAATCATGCAGATATTAATCGGTCGATCATGCTTGACTTTTTCTTTTCTAGCATCAGCTAGTTGATGCCGTCCTGCAACACGTCGGAGCCCATTCGTAGCATTGTAATCTGATCATTCAGCCCCAGGGCCGAACATTCGGATTCACCCAATATAGCCAAGCCATTAGTGGGCATATCGGGTTAAGATCCGCTCGTTTGGCGACTTTGCCAAACGAGCGGATCTTATAGTGTATGGCCACTTTTTGTTTACAATCACCCTTTATTGGTGCTTAATCAGGACATGTTTTGGGAGCGAATCCCTTTTTCAAGTGATATCAAAAACCAATTAGATACACATTAAGTAACCTGGAGACTACAGGTCTCCTTCCCTTAATTACACATTTGATTGACAGCATATGTTCAACCTCCAAGCCCACGTGTCCATAACCTTCTTACAAGGCAGTCCATTGTGTTTTAATATAAGTCCAAAACATCCTGTTAATTAGTTCATTAGATATTGCACCAAGCCTATCTAAGTACAACAACAAAGCAATGCAATTTTATTGCCTGCCTAACATAATAAGTAATGAAAAAAATGTCACTTACTTTAATCTTGCTTGCAATATTCAATCATTGTAAGATTGCTGCACTTAAATTTGTAGTATTCATTTTCTAATTTTGTGATCTGCATAAAGACAAGGGTATGTTAGATACTCATTATAAGAAACATTTGTAAATACGTTTTTGTAGCAACATTTTTAATCTATCACCACCTTTAGGGAGCAGTACCACTTTGTCCAACACTCTCCATCTTAATTGTGAAACATGATGTTTTGCTTCAAAAAAAATGATGCTAAACAACTTATTGTTTAATCACAAGAAATCTATGGTTTTTCTTGTGCTAAACAGGGGAACGCAAGCTACGCAATGATTTGTCTGCGAGGTGGACAATTTGTTTATAATTATACGATACCCTCCCTTTTCCATTTGCTGTGACTTTTTTGTGAGCAGGAATCCGTGGTGTAGGGTATTTATCTGCTCAGTGGTAATCTAATTATCTACCTCACAAGGACCTAACATGGAGTAGCTTTAGTTTACCTGTTGCTCTGTTTGGCTCAAGAAATGGTAAGAAACAGGTTTCTGTTGTTAAAAAAAGGAAGTGTTTTCAGAACACTATTATATTACAGTCACGAAAAAGTTTGGAAACCCCTCTTACTTCTGAAGTTTTGTTTATCATTGGCTGAGCTTTCAAAGTAGCAATTTCTTTTTAATATAGAACATGCCTTATGGAAACAGTAGTATTTCAGCAGTGACATTACGTTTATTGGATTAATAGAAAATATGCATCATACCAAAATTAGACTAGTGCATAAATTTAGGCACCCCAACATATATACGACATCAATACTTAGTTGAGTCTCCTTTTGCAAATATAACAGCCTCTAGACGCCTCCTATAGCCCTTGATGAGTGTCTGGATTCTGGATGGCGGTAATTTTGACCATTCGTCCATACAAAATCTCTCCAGTTTAGTTAAATTTGATGGCTACCGAGCATGGACAGTCTGCTTCACATCATCCCATAGATTTTCCATGATATTTAAGTCGGGGGACTGTGACAGCCATTCCAGAATATTGTACTTCTCCCTCTGCATAAATGCCTTTGTAGATTTCCAAGTGTGTTTAGGGTCATTGTTTTGTTGGA
Source organism: Xenopus petersii (assembly GCA_038501925.1). Classification (NCBI taxonomy): domain Eukaryota; kingdom Metazoa; phylum Chordata; class Amphibia; order Anura; family Pipidae; genus Xenopus; species Xenopus petersii. The sequence goes on from CM076684.1 coordinate 56,407,081, forward strand.
ATATTCAACCCCTGCGTAACTTCAACTTTGTGACTGATGCTTGAACATTATCCTGGCAGCGGGGTTCAGCCTGAAGGCCAGTCAGTTAGGGTTACTTTTAAGGAGGATGTGTGTTTGCTTCCCTATTATACACATGAATGTTCAGCTTGAAGGTCTATTAGGATAAGTTTTTGGGTGACTTATTTTCTGCCCTTGATATTTTTGGAACTAGGGCTCAATAGTTGATACACTATATGTGTAACCTAAGGGGAGCTATGACAAAATGATGGGGACCTGAACTGAAAAAAGTCCAACAACCACTGCCTTAGATCTATGGCACACAGTGATTTTCGGGCACTTCGGGTGTCATCCAAAAACCATCTCCTGTAATCTCTTATTGTTGGTGAATGAAAATGCATAAAAACCCCAGGGTAGATCAGGGGCATGGTCTAAAAATGTCTTAGAATCATTTGAATGCTGGTAGTTATATGTACAGTAGTGCAATCCATGCTTGCAGGGTCACAGGTACCACAGCATTGGGGGTGCGCCTCCCCTAAAGCAGCTCTCCTGCATTTGCTACTACATACATGTGCTCTCGGGATGTGTGTGGGTTCATCTTAAAATTGCAGAAGAGTTTGATGCCCTCTCTCTGCAGTGTAGAAAGCAGCCCGTTGGCCATCTCATTTGGAAAATGCAAAATGACATTTTTGGATTATAATTACAGGCAATAATCATTAAGATATCAACTGTAGTGCATTGGGGTTTGACCAGCACATTCTAATATTTTTGTAATTCCATTCTCCAGTACATATAATTATATACAATTACAAATACATATATATATATATATATAGGGAGTCATTCTGCACAGATAATTATTGACTAAGAATGTTAGTGTGGTGCAAGGCAACTGGCACTGCTCCTTTTCAATGGAAACAAAATCATGTTTAGTAATGTACTCAACATCCCTTGGACTGATTTACAAACATAGGTGCTAAATAGCTCAAGTGCAGCTGCTCATAGCAAACTTTTTTAATAGTAGACTGATCAAATCTAAGAATTAATTGTGCACTTGTGCTATTTATCACTTATGCTTGTAAATTATCCCTCCCATGTGCCATTACCTTTAGTCTCTAAAATGATGGGAATCAATATGGCCCTATCAATTTGTTTCTGGTTTGCAAGTGCAATTGTGGTACAAACAATAGAAACCTTGAGATCTGCTACTCCTACTTTGCTGCTGTTTTTACAGAAAGGAAAGTGTGACATTAATGCTAGGAAAAGCAGTACCGCACTGCACGCACAAAAAGAGCCCCATAACATAGAGTATACAGGCCCCTGCCAGGCAAGTCTCACCTGATTATGTGGCAATAAAACCAATAAACTACATAAATTCAATCTGAACAACTAAAGGGTAAATCTACTAAAGGGTGAAGTGACTAACGCTGGTGAAAATTCGCCAGTGTGATGTCATTTCGGGACTTCGCCGATTTACTAACAGGCACTGGCAGTGACGTAACTAAAGGGGGGCGGGCCCTGGCGCGGGACGCGCTGCCGGGGCCCCCCGCCCCATTGCGTACACCCAGAACCACCCGGGAATCGTGGCGTGTGAGCTGCCGGGGGGGCCCTGAGGGGGTGCGGGCCATGGCCCAATCACACCTCCTTGCACCACCAGTAGTTATGCCACTGGGCACTGGCATAACTTCACTAGCGAAGGAGATAGACTCTAGCGGTACTTCGCTCCCTAACGCCAGACGAATTTGCTCTCTGGCGAATGGACGTAACTACGCAAATTTACTAAGATGCGGATTTTACTGAACGTTACCTTGTGTCATACTTGCATTTGCCACCTCAGACCAAGCGAAGTGCAATAGAGTAGATAGGACTTCCTCAACAAAAAAAATGTAAAGTCCCAAAAAACGCTGGCGACTTTTCATTTTTCAGGGTGATAGGCTGCAAAAGATAGTCATTTTTTTTTCAGGGTTCCCGGCTTCCCCCCTACATTTCCTTACATATAGCACATAAACTTTACACTGGGCTCATGCGTAGGGCAATATAGCAACTTTATTTTCTTTTATTAAGGTTTACCGGGCTTGAGTAGTGTAATGTATTTGCTACAACATATACATCCATTGAAATTGAACTTCCCGCCGTATGCAAATTAGCCAACGCTAGCGCAATTTCGCTTTGCTTGCCGAATTAACACTAGCGAAAGTTCGCCATTGTTCGGCACCCTGGACGCAACTTCGCATTTTAGTGAATTAGAGTTATCCTGGCGAATTTCTGGAGGTTAGTGAATTTTTTCCTGAGACTCCAAGATAACACAGGATTTATAAAAATGGGGATAATGTAGCAACAGCATCCTATGAATATGGAGGAAAACATTGTCAAGTCAGCCTCCAGTATATAGGCAAGGAGTGTAAAGCTGGCGATAAACAGAGGGATCTTTCCCCGATATGCCCACCAACGGCAGGACTATATTGGGGTAATCCGATCATTCGGCCCTAGGAGCAATGGGCTCCGACGAGTCGGTTGCCGGAAAATTGAAACCTTCCTGATCAATATCGTGGCAAGATATTGATCGGGAAGATCCGTCTGAAGCCCTATAAATAGGCAGATAAGCTGCCAAATTGGTCTTTAGGCAATATAGGGTGAAGACCTGGAGGAAGGGTGTATGTAAGAAATGCAGGGGAAGGAACCTGGCACCAATTGAGCCCAGCATGAACCACACTTGACATATATGAGCCACACATTGACATATCAGTGAGCAGCTTTGGCTCTGCTGGTGGGAACTCAATCAGAAGTTGTGGGTGATGCTTGGGGCCATAATTGATTGGGCATAATTGGCACCAGTGCTCATAATTTGTGCGTTATGTCAGTGACACTCTTTATTGCGTGTGAAACTGATCATGTTTCTCAAGGTTAGTGGGGCATGGGGGCCCAGTCAGCATTGATATATTATAGACTTCTTGTACAAAATAAGTGAGGTGCTGAACTTGATGGATGTGTGTGTGGTTTTTCATGTTACCCTAGAAACAGGGACAAATGGAGGTGGTAGAATAAAAACACACAGTGCATCTGCTATATAGTATATAGATTAACCTATAACCACTTCCCGTGTCAGCTTAGCATGTCAGTCACAGTCAAACCACTCCCAACTGCCTAAGCTGCAAACATGTAGGTTATTTATTTAGTGCAAGCAGAGCTGCTGGGAAAATGGCTTTATATAAATGGTTCACCCTAAAATATGTGAATATTCTGAAAATACATGTTGGTGTTGCTTTGCACATATACTTGTATTAACCCTGCAGGATTTTACTTCGTACAAGTGAATACCTATGCTAATAGCTATAAAACAAAATAGGGTTGCACCGAATCCAGGATTTGGCCTTTTTCAGCAGGATTCTGATTCTGACTTTTCATCACATATGGAAGAAAAAAAACACAAGCAGTTCTCGTTCCCCCTTTTCTGATTTGCTTATGCAAATTAGGATTTGGATTCGCCCAAAAATCTTAGGGAAATCTTTCGGGATTCGGTGCATCCCTAAAAAACAAAGACAACACATTTTGAATGTGAATCTTAGAATTTTTCTTCAGTTCAAATAAACCCAAACGTTTACCAGACTCAGATGTTTGATTATATATTAAATAAGTAAAAAAAAAACCCCTACAAAGAGTCTTATTCTCCACCCATTCCTCCAATAATAATCTTTTTTGTAACACTAATGCACCGAATCCACTTTTTTGGATTCGGCCGAACCCCCGAATCCTTAATGAAAGATTCGGCTGAATACCAAACCGAATCCTAATTTTGCATATGCAAATTAGGGGTGTGAGGGGGAAAACATTTTTTACTTCCTAGTTTTGTGACAAAAAGTCACGCAATTTTCCTCCCGCCCCTAATTTGCATATGCAAATTAGGATTCGGTTCGGCCGGGCAGAAGGATTTGGGTGTATCCGAATCCTTCTGAAAAAGGCCGAATCTGGAACTGAATCCTGGATTCGGTGCATCCCTATATAGAAGTAACAGATGATTCAATGTAATGTACAAAGTCCATTTTCTGCTGATAACACTGGTGGCAGCTGGCTGCATTTAGTTCATCCACATTCCAGTTTTGAAATATCAGAATGTATGTTAGGTCCTTTAAGGAAATTAGGGATGCAACGAATCCACTTTTTGGGATTCGGCCGAAACCCTGAATCCTTTGTGAAAGATTCGGCCGAATACTGAACCTATGGGAAAACGTTTTTTACTTACTTGTTTTGTGATGAAATGCCAAGTGATTTTGCTTCCCGTCCCTAGTTTAAATATGCAAATTAGCATTCTGATTTGGTTTGGCCAGGCACAAGTTCTCAGCCGAATCCTGCTGTAAAAGGGCGAATCCTGGCCGAATCCCGAACCGAATCCTGGATTCAGTGCATCCCTAAAGGAAATGAAAAAAAACAGAAACATATTCCAGTTTGGTAGACTTCTGGTGTGCAGTGCCTCTATAGCTGTTAAGACTTTGGCAATAAAGGAGACCATATTGAATGTGGGTCCAGTAGAACCAGAGTTTCAGTGTCCAAATAATTTTTTAGGAGTCTTGATAATGGATAAACCACAGTTGCCAGTACAAAAAAAGGCGTCGGTTTTGGGAAAATGTAAAATCCTGAGAGTCATAGGCGAAAATTCACTAAGCGCCGAACGCTAGCGTCAATTCGCTAGCGTTTGCCATTTTCAGTACTTCGCAAATTCACTAACGAACGCTGGCGTAAATTCGCTAGTGTTACTTCGCACACTTTTCGCACACTTACGCCAGACGAATTTTCGCTAGCGATGTAACTACGCAAATTCACTAACTCGCGCAGTGTACTGAACGCTACCTTTTACGCTAGACTTTTTTCGCCACCTCAGACCTGGCGAAGCGCAATAGAGTAGATAGGGATTGTTTCCAAAAAAGTCAAATTTTTTTCTAAGTCCCAAAAAACGCTGGCGTGTTTTCTACATGATGGGTGATAGGCTGAAAAAGATCGAAAATTTTTTTGGGTTGTCCCCTCCTTCCCCCCTACATTTCCTGACTCATGGCAACTTACCTAGACAGTGGGCACATGTGTAGGGCAAAATAAAATTTATATTTGCTGATCTGAAGGTTTTCTAGGCATTTGTAGTGCAGATACGTATTCCTCCATTGAAATTTGAATTTCGCGCCATATGCAAATTAACCATCGCTATCGAAACTTCGCTTCGCCAATTAACGCTAGCGCAACTTCGCAAACTAACGCTACCCCTGTGCGCAAATTCGGATTTTAGTGAATTTGCGGATCGCTGGCGAAAATACGCCTGGCGAAGTTGCGCCTGGCGCAACTTCGCATCTTAGCAAATTTGCCCCATAGTCTTACATATGCATTCTATTTGACTAGGCATGCACCAAATCCAGGATTCGGCCTTTTTCAGCGGGATTCAGCCGAATCCTTCTGCCCAGAAGAAGCAAATCCAAATCCTAATTTGCATATGCAAATTAAGGGCAGGAAGGGAAATTGGATGACTTTTTATCACAAAACAAGAAAATAAAAAATGTTTACCCTTCCCACTCCTAATTTGCATATGAAAATTAGGATTTGGATTCAGTATTCATCCAAATCTTCTCGATGAATTTGGGGGTTCAGCCAAATCCAAAATAGTGGATTGGGTGCATCCCTATAATTGACCTGTAAGGGTAATCTTCAGTGTGCATAAAAACACCCCATCTTCTCATTCTGTTTTTTAATCCCTAGTGGATATCCGGGAAATTAAGGAGATTCGAGCTAGCAAGAACTCAAGAGATTTTGACCGGTACCAAGAGGATCCGACTGTGAGGTTGGAGCAGGCTCAATGCTTTGTTATATTGTACGGAACAGAGTTCCGACTAAAGACCTTGAGCCTAAAAGGTATGTGACCCTCATACTAAGCTCATAATTATGCTAAATCAAAGGTAGGCTAAAGCAGAGGCAGGCTGCATCTGGCACTCAAACAGCTCAGGTGGCAGAAGTTCCTATACAATCTGCTATATTCTGTTTTTTCCAGCCACCTCCGAGGAGGAAGTAAACATGTGGATTAAAGGGTTAAACTGGCTGCTTCAGGATACACTGCAGGCTCCTACTCCTCTGCAGATTGAGAGGTAATGAGGAAATGTTGCTAAACATACAAGATAAATTGTGTTTACATGGACTCCCCACGTGCAATTAGAGGTTCTGAAGTTTTGCTGAGGGTTAGCCATAATGTGAGTTAAATAAATATTACGCATTTCTTCCAGGAGTAAATAACATGCAGTTGACGGCATGTCTGTAATGACTGTGGCCTGTCCTCTTTTGTGGGACTGCAGGTCCCAGAATCAGCCGACCCCTAGTCTGTGATGAGGGACATTGAAAGAATAAGTGCATTTTATTAGACATTACAACAGTTATGGGACCTGTTATCCAGAATGCTCGGGACCTGGGGTTTTCTGAATAATGGATCTTGCTGTAATTTGGATCTTCATACCTTAAGTCAACTACAAATAACACATACACACCCTCTATAAGGCGTAAACACCCTCTATAACACATACACACCCTCTATAAGGCCTAAACACCCTCTACACCCTCATACCTTAAGTCTACTAGAAAGTTGTGTAAACATTAAATAAACCAAATAGATTTGTTTTCCTTCCAATAAGGATTAATTATATTGTCGTTGGGATCAAGTACAAGGTACTGTTTTATTAGTAAAGAGAAAACGGAAATTATTTATAAAGATTTGGATAATTTGATTATAATGGAGTCCATGGGAGATGGTAATTTGGAACTTTGTGGATAACAAATTCCGGATAACTGATCCCATACCTGTACTCCATTACTAGCATCACTTTCTCTGTTTGTGGATGCCTCCATACTACAGCAAATTCATCCAAAACCTTCTCATACACACCTTCTATAACACATACACCCCCTCTATAAGGCCTAAACACCCTCTATAACACATACACACCCTCTATAAGGCCTAAACACTGTATATATCACACACACGCCCTCTATATAACACACACACCCTCTATATAACACACACACACCCTCTATATAACACACACCCTCTATAACACCCACACACACCCTCTATAAAACATACACCCCCTCTATAAAGCCTTAACACCTGCTATAACATACATCCCCTCTATAACAAATACACACCCTCTGTAAGGCCTTAACACCCTCTATAACACATACACACCCTCTATAAGGCCTAAACACCCTCTATAACACACAGCCACTCTATAACACATACACCCCCTCTATAAGGCCTAAACACCCTGTATAAGGCTTAAGCACAGGTTTAGTAGTCACATCACAGTGAATCAGAGGAAGGTGCACAGACACACATCATGCAGTTTACACAGACTGACACTCCCTGGGGACAGACTTGGCAGGTCTCCCACCTCTGCTACATATTCCCGTAGTGTCTCTGGATCAACCTCAGGGCAATCGCTCTCTCCTGATTCCCTCTCCACTGGGATCCCTATACTACAGGCAATATGGCCTGGGAGAGATCCCTCCAATCTATCAGTCCTATGTTGGAGCTTCAGCTGCTCTTTCTCTCTAACCTCTCTGCCTTTCTCCTAGAGAGACTATGACAAGTCTGCCCTAGTGTATCTATTCCTCATTCACGGGGTTTCCTGCTCCCCGACTTGGACACATGACTTCTTCTGGGCCTTCTGTACCCAGCCCCTCTGAGCACACCCAGCTGGATCAGCATCCAGAGCGAAAGAGGAAGAGGCCACTCCTTACACACACTATAGTGCAGTGTAGCAGGAAGCTGTCACACCTCTCCTGGCAGATCACTCTAAGAAAAAGGTGGGGGCCTTAAAGCTGCAGGGCAGATTAACCCGGTGGGGCCCCTACATTATTTTTAAAGATTTGGATAATTTGATTATAATGGAGACCATGGGAGATGGCCTTTCCGTAATTTGTAACTTTCTGGATAACAAATTTCCGGATAACTGATCCCATACCTGTACTCCATTATTTGCATCACTTTCTCTGTTTTTGGGTGCCTCCATACTACAGCAAATTCATCCAAAACCTTCTCATACACACCTTCTATAACACATACACCCCCTCTATAAGGCCTAAACACCCTCTATAAGGCCTAAACACCCTCTATAACACATACACACCCTCTATAAGGCCTAAACACTCTCTATAACACATACACACCCTACATAAGGCCTAAACACCTTCTATAACACATACACACCCTGTATAAGGGCAAAACACCCTCTATAACACATACACAACCTCTATAAGGACAAAACACCCTCTATAACACATACACAGCCTCTATAAGGCCTAAACACCCTCTATAACACATACACACCCTCTATAACACACACACCCTCTATAACAAATACAGACCCTCTATAACACACACAGACCCTCTATAACACACACACACACCCTCTATAAGGCCTACCCACCCTCTATAAAGCCTACCCACCCTCTATAAGGCATAAACACCCTCTATAAGGCCTAAACACTCTCTATAACACATACACACCCTACATAAGGCCTAAATGCCCTCTATACCACATAAACGCCCTCTATAAGAAATACACACCCTCTATAACACATACACACCCTCTATAACATATACACCCTCTATAACACATACACACCCTCTATAAGGCCTAAAACACCCTCTATAACACTTACCCACCCTCTATAACACATACACACCCTCTATAACATATACACCCTCTATAACACATACACACCCTCTATAAGGTCTAAACACCCTCTATAACACATACACACCCTCTATAACACACAGCCCCTCTATAACACACACACACCCTCTATAAGGCCTGAACACCCTCTATAAGGCTTAAACACCCTCTATAACACATACACACTCTCTATAAGGCTTAAACACCCTCTATAACACATACACACCCTCTATAACACATACACACCCTGTATAAGGCCTAAACACCCTCTATATCCTCATACCTTAAGTCTACTAGAAAGTTGTGTAAACATTTAATAAACCAAATAGGCTGGTTTTCCTTCCAATAAGGATTAATTATATCTTCGTTGGGATCAAGTACAAGGTACTGTCTTATTAGTACAGAGAAAACGGAAATTATTTATAAAGATTTGGATAATTTGATTATAATGGAGTCCATGGGAGATGGCCATTCCGTAATTTAGAACTTTCTGGATAACAAATTTCCGGATAACGGATCCCATACCTGTAATCCATTACTAGCATCACTTTCTCTGTTTATGGGTGCCTCCATACTACAGCAAATTCATCCAAAACCTTCTCATACACACCTTTTATAACACATACACCCCCTCTATAAGGCCTAAACACCCTCTATAACACATATAACCCCTCTATAACACATACACACCCTCTATAACACATACACCCCCTCTGTAAGGCCTAAACACCCTCTATAAGGTCTAAACACCCTCTATAAGGTCTTAACACCCTCTATAAGGCCTAAACACCCTCTATAACATACACCCCCTCTATAACACATACACACCCTCTGTAAGGCCTAAACGCCCTCTATAACAAATACACACCCTCAATAACACATACCACATACACACCATCTATAACACATACACACCCTCTATAAGGACAAAAAACCCTCTATAAGGCCTAAACACTCTCTATAACACATACACACCCTACATAAGGCCTAAACACCTTCTATAACACATACACACCCTACATAAGGCCTAAATGCCCTCTATAACACATAAACACCCTCTATAACACATACACACCCTCTATAACACATACACAAACTCTATAAGGCCTAAACACCCTCTATAAGGTCTAAACACCCTCTATAAGGTCTTAACACCCTCTATAAGGCCTAAAACACCCTTCTATAACACTTACACACCCTCTATAACACATACACACCCTCTATAACATATACACCCTCTATAACACATACGCACCCTCTATAAGGTCTAAACACCCTCTATAACACATACACACCCTCTATAACACACAACCCCTCTATAACACACACACACCCTCTATAAGGCCTGAACACCCTCTATAAGGCTTAAACACCCTCTATAACACATACACACTCTCTATAAGGCTTAAACACCCTCTATAACACATACACACCCTCTATAACACATACACACCCTCTATAACACATACACACCCTGTATAAGGCCTAAACACCCTCTATACCCTCATACCTTAAGTCTACTAGAAAGTTGTGTAAACATTTAATAAACCAAATAGGCTGGTTTTCCTTCCAATAAGGATTAATTATATCTTCGTTGGGATCAAGTACAAGGTACTGTTTTATTAGTACAGAGAAAACGGAAATTATTTATAAAGATTTGGATAATTTGATTATAATGGAGTCCATGGGAGATGGCCATTCCGTAATTTAGAACTTTCTGGATAACAAATTTCCGGATAACGGATCCCATACCTGTACTCCATTACTAGCATCACTTTCTCTGTTTATGGGTGCCTCCATACTACAGCAAATTCATCCAAAACCTTCTCATACACACCTTTTATAACACATACACCCCCCCTCTATAAGGCCTAAACACCCTCTATAGGGCCTAAACACCCTCTATAACACATACAACCCCTCTATAACACATATAACCCCTCTATAACACATACACACCTTCTATAACACATACACCCCCTCTGTAAGGCCTAAACACCCTCTATAAGGTCTAAACACCCTCTATAAGGTCTTAACACCCTCTATAAGGCCTAAACACCCTCTATAACATACACCCCCTCTATAACACATACACACCCTCTGTAAGGCCTGAACGCCCTCTATAACAAATACACACCCTCAATAACACATACCACATACACACCATCTATAACACATACACACCCTCTATAAGGACAAAAAACCCTCTATAAGGCCTAAACACTCTCTATAACACATACACACCCTACATAAGGCCTAAACACCTTCTATAACACATACACACCCTACATAAGGCCTAAATGCCCTCTATAACACATACACAAGCTCTATAAGGCCTAAACACCCTCTATAAGGTCTAATCACCCTCTATAACACATACACACCCTCTATAATGCTTTAACAGCCTCTATAACACATACACCACTCTATAACGCCTAAGCACCCTCTATAAGGTCTAAACACCCTCTATAAGGCCTAAACACCCTCTATAACACATACACCCCCTCTATAACACATACACCCCTTCTATAACACATACACACCCTCTATAACACATACACACCATCTATAAGGACAAAACACCCTCTATAACACATACACCCTCTATAACAAATAAAGGAATGGGTGCGGCTCACCAAAAGTCTTTGTTGGTTTAATTCCACGGGTTATCCTGTTTTCAATATCCCAAATCAATGTATCAATAATGCAGTTAGTTGTGGAACAAACCCAAGGAAGCAATGGGCTCCGCCCGAAACATGTTGTGTAACTCTACCTCCCAATAAAGAGTATTGCAGTCAACTTGCTGCCTTGGGTTTGTTCCACAACTAACTGCATTGTTAATACCCTCTATAACACACACAGACCCTCTATAAGGCCTAAATACCCTCTATAAGGGTTAAACACCCTCTATAACACATTGAGGGTGTGTATGTGTTATAGAGGGTACTGCATCTGTTCCAAAGACCAACAATTTGCATTTATGTTTCCTTTTAGAGATAGCAGCCTATTACTTTTCAGTCATCATTGTCTGAGATTAATGAGAACTTCCGTACAAGAAAACAGTGTGCCCCGTTATTGACTTTACATTTAAGACTGGCTTGATAATGTGGCCTTTAAAAGTCACTCCCTCCCTATTTTATCCTTCCAGGTGGCTCCGGAAGCAGTTCTACACATTGGACCGGAACAGGGAAGACAAGTAAGATGGATTGACACTTATTTTAACACAGTGGGGTCATTTATCAACACTGGGCAAATTTGCCGATGGGCAATAACCCATGGCAACCAATCAGATTGTTGCATTTATTGTTCTACTTGCAGCTGGCTTTAAAAAGCTAATCACTGATTGGTTGCTATAGGTAACTTCCCATGGGCAAATGTGCCCAGTGTTAATAAATGAGCCCCACTGTGATAAATTGTACTAATTTAAGTTGTTTGTGGCTGTACAGGTGTCCTTAAAGATCAGCACACAGAAAGTGCTTTCCCCACAAAGCGTCAAACTGGATCTCTTGGGCTCACCCTCACAGCAATTAAACAAATATAATTTATAGTAATAAGTGGTGTAGGTTTTATGTGAGCCAATGCTAAAAACTAAAGATGAGATCATGGGAAATCTCTTAGACACAAAGGGGCAAATTTACTAAAGGATGAAGTGGCTAACGCTGGTGAGAATTCGCCAGCGTAACATCATTTCGGTGCTTGGTGTAACTTCGCTAGCGAAGGAGAAAGACTCTAGCGGTACTTCACTCCCTAACGCCAGGCGAATTTGCGCTCTGGCGAATGGACGTAACTACACACTAATAATTCACTAAGATGCGGATTTTACTGAACGTTAGCTCTTGTGCCAGACTTGCCTTCGCCACCTCAGACCAGGCGAAGTGCAATAGAGTAGATGGGAGTTCCTCCAAAAATAGTTGAATATTTTTCTAAATCTCAAAAAAATGCTAGCGTCTTTTCCTTTTTCAGGGTGATAGGCTGCAAAAGAGAGTCATTTTTTGGGGGGTACCCGGCTTCCGCCCTACATTTCCTAACATATGGCACATAAACTATACACTGGGCTCATGTGTAGGGCAATTTTTTTTTTAATAAGGTTTCCCGGGCTTGCGTAGTGTAATGTATTTGCTGCAACAAATACGTCCATTGAACTTTAACTCCTCGCCGCATGCAAATTAGGCAACACTAGCGCAACTTCGCTTTGCGCAGTAACGCTAGCGCAAATTCATCAGCGGCGCCCTGGATGCAACTTCAGATTTTAGGGAAGTAGCGCTGTCCTGGCTTATCTACGCCTGCCGAAGTGTTTTGCTGTGAGCAAAGGCGTCGCTGGCGAATTTTCGGATGTTATTGAATTTGCCCCAAAGTCTGGTATTCTAGTCTCAGTTGTCTCAGCGTATTGCCACCAATCCAATGTCCAAAGTTGCTGCTGTCTCTTGTTCATAAATGTTGATTTTCATCATGTGGTGGCACGTATTAGGAAATCAGGGAAGCCCCCCTTTGAGAATGGAGTACATGACCCCTTACATTATGGTGACTCCTTGTAACAGGCTAGAGTATTACTGACGATATCCTTTGAACATAACTTTGTTATCCTTCATAATCATATAAACACATTCAAGTTAAAGGAAGACCTTTTTGCAAAAATATTGCCACTACATGATCATTTTATTTGGCGTATTTGGTCACATTGTGTTGCTTTCTACAAAGTGAGACATATACTTTATCTAGAAATTGAAAGGAAGGACTCACTACAATATTGCTGTAATATTATATCGTGCTTTGAAGGGCTAACCGCTTACTCCCTCCTGGTTATTTATCTTTTAGGATTTCTGTCAAAGACTTAAAGAATATGCTGTCCCAGGTTAATTACAGGGTCCCCAACATGAGGTTCCTGCGTGACCGACTAACGGTGAGATACTGAATTTTGCAAATCACCCATTATGATTATATGATCTAACTCTACTCTTTGCCTTTTATATGGCATTCATTTAAACCCAACACCCTTGTCTCTTTTTGGCACACTCTCCCGTGGTGTTCCTATACTCACTGTAAAAGCATTCCTTTTCACATAGTCCTGTTCTTCTCAAAGTTTTTCTGTGGGATTTCTGTGTAATCAAACCCGTGTTTCCACACACCAGCTACACATTCAGTCTGAAACCTTTCTCAGTTTGTTCTAACTGTTCTGCTTTTAAGGTCGTCACTTTGTTTGTTTATTCATTTGTCCTTCAATTCTCTTTTCCTTATGCTGTTCTGAAAACGTAAAGTCTTCAGGAACTGGAACAAAGGAGCCGAGAGATTAACTATGCCCAGTTTGCCATGCTCTACCGATCTCTTATGTATGATGCACAGAAAACGGTATGTGTAACATATTTGCAACTGCTAAACTTCAGTACACAACCTGTGGCTAATTTACTGTGTTTTCTTCTCAGATACCAATTCCCTTCACAGAGACGTAAGTTTCATTTTCTTTTCATTGGGTATAGATTTATAGTAAGATTTGTGCCAATATTGTAAAAGGCAAATTCCAGTTATGGATGCAGGTTAGAACTGTGTGGTTAGAAAAAGGAGCTTAAAAATGCTTTCTTTTTCATCAGATTTGGAGAGCGTGAAAGGACCAAAATATCCTCAGAGGACTTTCAAAAGTTCCTGCTGGATTATTAAAAGGTGTGAGTTCTTCCCTAAAATATTCTCGGTGTTCTACCTCCTTCATTGCACTTGTCTCCTTTCCTTGTTGACAATGACAGTACCTAGTAATCTTTATCCTCTTTAGCTTTTTCCTTTATTGCTCTCCAACTCTTCATTTTCTCTCGCTGCCAACATTTATATCTGGTACTGTACCTTTTATCCCCCTGTTTCTGTAGGATATGTGGGCAACTGATCTGCACAAAGTGCGGGAGTTTATGTTCCACTTCTTACATGACCCTCTAAAGGGAGATCGAAGAGCCATATTTCACTCTGGAAGAGGTTTGGTGCCATCCTGTTTAACCATATACTTGTTATATGGCTTAATGCCTTTATCTCGTTTCTCAAACTTTTTGTTTTCTCCTCTGCAGTTTGTCACTTTCCTGTTCTCTAAGGAGAATACAGTGTGGGATTTAGAACTGGACACAGTGTCTCCCCAAAATATGGACAACCCTTTGGCTCATTACTGGATAACCTCTTCCCACAACACGTAAGAGCTTCTCCTCCTTCATTATTTCATGTTTATTTCAACTCCATATTTTTAGAACAAGTTTCTTCTTCTCCTCATTTTTTCTATTCTATCATAATCTCTTCTATGAACTCTCACTTACTCCTTGCAAGGAACCCTGTGTTGATGTCCACTATTGACATTTATATTTAATTATTTTATATGTTTTTTGTTGTTATCCCCTCTTAGATCCACCTGTGTAATATTTCTTTGTATTAGTGATAGTCACACTTTTTGGATCGAGGTCCCACTTCTGTGGTGTATAAAAATATATATATATAAATATAACGCCATAACAAGGACACAGATATATTATAACATTGTGATTATAATTCTATAGATCCATTAAGAGGTGCAGGGTTCAATATTAAACCTGATCTGTGACTATAATCCAGAATAAGAATCTTCTAAGCATTCCTAGAACCAAGCCTCACAAATACATTGGATTTTAAAGATAACGCCTGGGAAGAAAGCTTGATGTTTTCATTCAACCTAACTCTTTGGAGTACTTGTGTTTCTTTAAAGAGTAAAGCACATTAACACTGGCCTACATTTTGGTCATGATTTCTAAGAAACGTCTAGTACTTGGCAGTTGCTTTAGGTGTGTTGTTGAGATAAACCAATATGAAAAGCTTGGGGATGTGAGGTGGAATGTCCTACCTTGTGTTGCGTTTCCTTGTAAGCTCGCCAGATCTTGCTCCAGAGAATCATCAATTACAGCTGTAAGCCACAGCAGCATATCTGTATATAGTGTCAACATGATGCCGTACCTAGAATGGTTCAATTAGACAACAAAAAGCAGACACTTCCACCATCTGCTCAGTTTATCTTCTCCGATTTTTTTTTATCATCCCCTCAATCCGATTACTTTTTCCTACTCCCAGTCATCGACAGTCTTTATCCCATTCCACAAGCTCCATGATTTCATGTCCCATCAGACATACCTGGTAACATTGTGCTGCACCTGAATACAATCCTTGCAGGAAATCCATAGCAGAACAGTCTGTGGAAGAGACACAATATTATATAGAACCTGCTGAAACTTTTGATCTGTAAGTGAACTCATAACATTTCCCAAATGCCATCTTGGGGGTTAGTTGGTGGACTCTGATTCAAGGTAAATTCAAGAAAGAATTATGCTGTATTTTAAAGCTGGCCATAGACGCAGATAGTTGTACAAATTTAAGTTTCGTATGATTCCCGACATTTTTCGTACCATATCGATCAATCGTTTAGTCGATCAGACAAGTTAAAAGATTTCTGTCAGCTACCAGGACTAAGTTTTACCTGCAACTTACTTGCTGCTTTCAAAGTTAAAACTCCCAAATATAGTAACATAGTAAGTTAGGTTGAAAAAAAGACACACGTCCATCCAGTTCAATCGTTTAACTCTATTTTAACCTGCCTAACTGGCAAAAAACCCATCTGAAGCTACTAGTCCCTGGATCAACTTGTACTATGAGCTATCTCCCATAACCCTGTATTCCCTCACTTGCTAAAAAGCCATCCAACCCCTTCTTAAAGCTATCTAATGTATCAGCCTGTACAACTGATTCAGGGAGAAAATTCCACATCTTCACAGCTCTCACTGTAAAAAACCCCTTCTGATTATTTATGAGGAACCTCTTTTCTTCTAATCTGAATGATGACCTTCTGTCAGCTGGAAAGACCTACTGGTAAATAAATTATTAGAGAGATTATTATATGATCCCCTTATATAATTATACATAGTTATCATATCACCCCTTAAGTGCCTCTTCTCCAGCGTGAATATCCCCAACTTGGCAATTTTTTCCTCATAGCTAAGATTTTCCATACCTTTTACCAGCTTAGTTGCACTTCTCTGTACCCTCTCTAATACAATAATGTCCTGTTTGAGTGATGGAGACCAAAACTGTACGGCATATTCTAGATGGGGCCTTACCAGTGCTCTATAAAATGGAAGAATGACCCCTTTCTGCCATGAATCAATGCCCCTTTTAATACAGCTCAAGACCTTATTTGCCCTTGATGCTGCTGACTGCCATTGCTTGCTACAGCCAAGTTTATTATCTACAAGGTCCTTTTCCATTATGGATTTGCCTAGTGCAATCCCATTAAGGATATAAGTAGCTTGGATATTTTTACATCCCAGGTGCATGACGTTACATTTATCAACATTGACTCCTTTGCCATTTAGCTGCCCAGATTGCCAGTTTGTTAAGTTTCTGTTGCAAGTGCCACATCCTGGATGGAATTAATTGGGCTGGATAGTTTTTTGTCATCTGCAAACACTGATACATTACTTATAATACCCTCCCCTAATGACCAAGTTAAATAAAAATGGACCCAATACTGAGCCCTTAGGGACCCCCACTAAGAACCTTATTAAGTAGAGGATGTAGCATTAACAACCACCCTCTGTACCCGATCCTGTAGCCAGTTTCTGATCCAATTAAGCCCAACAAACCTTTGTTTGCCCTTTTATTCGCCACCACCTGACTATATCTGGGAAGGGTGGGAGCTACAACATGGTGCTGGCCACTGCTCCTGTATAAACTATAACAAACAAGGGAAAGTTGTGCTCACCACTAATTTTTAAAACCATTAGACGGGGATGCAATGAGGCTGTGACCACAAAATTCATAGAATACATCACACAGGGCCGGCTTCTAGGTTACTGCTGGGTCCAGATGCATGCAGATCTCTACGCTAGGTTGGGTTTGGCATGCGCCAGTTGCGTCACTGGATCTGCATGCATCTAGGCCAGGGGTGCCCAAAAGTTAGATCGGGATCCACCAGTAGACCTTTAGCTGATGATCTGAAGACACTGTCTACAAACATCTTGTCTAAATCACCCTCATATTTAATGCTTTTCATTGAGATAATTATTATGTTAAGGTTATATAAGAAATAGTTATTCGTTAAATATAACAATATATATTTTCCCATTAATCAGAGAAAACAAAAATACATTTTAAAAGAAAAAAAAATAGAAATGGGCCCTTGATTGCACTGGGCCCCTAGGCTATAGCCAGAAACGGAACTAGAGGGGGGCAGGCCCTGGTGCAGGACGCGCAGCCGGGCCCCCCGCCGTAAACCCGGAACTGGCCGGGATATGCGCCGGGGGGCCCTAGAGGGTGCGGGCCCTGGCCCTCTCGCACCCCCTGCTCCCCCGGTAGTTTCGCCCCTGGCTATAGCCTAGGGTAGCCTGTGCATTAATCTGCCCCTGTTTGGACTCATGCAACTACATGCGACTTATAGGATGCAATTATGGCAATTTGGCACCATCCTACTGAATCTCCTGTGTAGTTTAGCTCATAAATGTAGTAGCTGAACATCTGCCATAAATAGTATTTATTTAAAAATAAATATCATTAATGTTACATGTTAGCATATAGTGGCTCAAATTAACAGAATTGTAAAATATGTTTTATTTGTCCAGTAGCATATCTTGATAAAGTGCAGCTTGTCAAAGGTTAGTTTGCTTAAAAAGTGTTAAGTGCCAGGTTACAAAGCTGCCATAAAGCAAAGCAAATACCACAAAGATTGAACTATCTTCCAAAGGGCACAAACAATGGAAAGTAAGATGAGTTTGTGATTTCCAAAATAATCTTTTCGTTAAGTCACTTCCTGTCATATTGTAGTATTAAAGTAAAAGGAAAGCTACAGAGGCATTTTATTGCCAATAGATTATCTGCAATAGTGCAAGCTAGAATGCTATATTTATTATGTAGAATGCTTTACCATACCTGAGTAAAAAGCTCTAGAAGCTCTCTGTTTGTTTAAGATAGCAGTTGCAGTATTAGCTTGGTGTGACATAACTTCCTGCCTGAGTCTCTCCCTGCTCACTTATACAGTAGCTCTGAGCTCAGATTACAGCAGAGATGGGGGGGGGGAAGAGGAGCAAACTGAGCATGCTCAGGCCCGGGGCAAGGAGGTTTAAGCTGAAGGCAGGAAGTCTGATACAGAAGCCCATGTGTACACAATAGAAAGAAATGCAGTGTTGCGTTTGACAGAGGACTCAGAGCAGCACTACTTTGAGGGTTTACTGGTATATTTAGGTGGGCCTTTCTGATAAGGCTTACTTAGTTTTAACCTTTCCTTCTCCTTTAAAACACTAATATAAAGATAGCTAGATCTCAGCCATAAAGCAGGACAGGACTGCTGCTTACAATGGGTATCAGATAGGATCTGTGCCACAATGATCTGTTATGAAGATACAGTAGCTAGAATCTCAGCAATAAAGTAAGGCAGAACTTTTGTATAACTGAGTATCAGATATGATCTGTGACAGAATGCATGGCATAAACTATTTTATTATAAAATATGCAATTAATGACTGTTAGTTTCACATGTTATTTTAGGAACCTCTGCTTATTACCTAGACACTGACAAATAGTATTTCCATGCAGTTGTAGATTATATCCATTGGAAATTGGCAGTGCAGCAGTAACACGACGTGGCCAGTCTTAAAGATGGACAGCAGGATGCTGCATATCCCAAAAAGGGCAAGGGAGGCTGTGGAAATATTGACAGAGAAGCAGATGTAGAGATGGTGATAGAGGTTTAAATTGCAACTGGGTATAACTAACCTTTTAGCCATAGAGCTCCTGCATGGTGGTCCTGGTGACCTGCAGCAGAATTAATCTTACGGACATACAGTCAGGGCAGCCATCAGGTGGGGACAGGGGGGTTGTAGGGGGCCCTGAGGGTAAGGGGGGCCTGGCCACGTCACACTTACTTGATTAGCCAGGCTAACTGCTGACTTCGGGAAGGCATGGATGTTTAAGGGGCCCTGACCACCAATTTTCTTATAATCGGGGGGGGGGGGGGCTGGCCACCAATTTTGGCCACTAATTCTTTTTTCTCATGTGGAGTCCTAGCCACCAATATTTTTTAATGGGGGGGCCCTGGCCACCATTGTTTTTTTATGGGGGGCCCTGACCCCCAATATCTTTTTATTTTTTAATAACATGTGGGAACCTAAGCCACCAATATTTTTTTTCTTTTTTTACTGTGTGGTGGGGAGGGCGGACCTGTAGGTGGGGCTTGCGGTGGGCATAGCCCAGGGGGCCCAGGAAATTTTGTCGTATGGGGCCCTGTGATTTCTGATGGCGGTCCTGCATACAGTAGATGGTAGAGCGACCAAATTGAGCTAAACAACATTAGGATGCAAAGGAAGATTTGTGAGTCTCCGTCTGGCACAGCATTGTAACTCAGTGCCGGTGACCAGAGTACCTCCCATAAACATGAGATTCATACCAAAGAGACCTGAGAACAGTCTGTCAGTTTTTTTTGCCTGTCTGTGAAGAGTAGTGGATAACGTACAGTGACGATGAAGCCAGAACTCTCATAATTCCTCTCAGGGGCATCAAGGTCCATATATTGGTCTCTACATGTTGCTTTTTCACCTAGATGGAAGATGCACATAAAAACACAGCAGGTTGAGGTGAGACAATGACAGAACCACATTCTCTAATACTGCACTGACAGGTGGTACCAGAGTGTTGCTTTCATCTATAAATGTTATAGAGACTCACACAAGGTCAACTTTAGGGATGGCAAATGACACCATTCCTTTTGGGCCCATTGTCTTGTTTTTGGGTAGATTAACAGATTAACTCTGTTCATGAGAGGACCCCAGAGATGACCCAATGGTGTACACTCTTCTGTTGGAAATGACCTCACCTGTTGTAACATAAGGTATCCCAATTCCAGAACAAACCTCTAAGTCCCGGCCTCAGCTCACGTTTCCGCCTATACCTGTTGCCTTTTGTTTTGGGAGGAGCCCTCTGCTACTCAGATGCCGCCATGTTTTATATCAGAGGACCAAGGACAGTTATGCAGGAAGAACGGAGAACAAGGGACATGGTCGAGGGACAGGCCGGGTCAATATCAAACAGGTGGGGCAGAACCAAATCAGAAGACAGAAATGTAGGAGTCACAGGCCGGGGTATACACCAATAGTAGCGCAGTACAATAATGAGATCCGAAACACTGGCAGAGGTCAGGACAGGCAGCACACCAGGAATGGTAAGGAACAGGCTATGTCAGGAACATCGGACCTAGGAATGATTGAAAATAGGCCTACGTTGGACAGTGAGGTATTGCCCATGGGCCCTTTAAATATTTGAATTTTGTACCAAACATCAGACACATTGGGGCAGATTCACTAAAGGGCGAAGTGACTAACGTTGACGAAAATTAGTCAGTGTGGCGTCATTTCGGCAATTTACTAACGGTAGCTGCCGTAATTTCGCCAAGGAGATAGATTTTGGCGCAGCTTCGCACTCTAACGCCAGGCGAATTTACAGTCTGGCGAAAGAGCGTTACTACGCAAATTCACTACGTTTTTGATTTTACTGACCCTTACCTCTATCGCCAGACTTGCCTTCGCCACCTCAGACCAGGTGAAGTGCAATAGAGTAGATAGGACTTCCTCAAAAAAAAGTTTAAAATTTTTCTAAGTCCCAAAAAATGCTGGCATTTTCCTATTTAAAGGTAGATAGACTGAAAAAAATCATAATTTTTTTTTCGGGTATCCTCCTTCCCCCCTACATTTGCTAACATATGGCACCTAAACTATACTTTATGTGTAGGGCATTATAACAACTTTTATATAATTTTATTAAAGTTCCCTGGCCTTGTGTAGTGTAATGTATTTGCTGCAGCATATACGGCAATTGTACTTTAACTGCACGCGTATGCTAATTAGCCCACCAGTGTTCGGTATCCTGTGCGCAACTTCGGATCTTCGTGAATTAGCGTTGTCCAGGTCAAATATACGCCTGGCGAAGTGTTGCGATGTGCGCGAAGCCATCGCTGGCGAATTTCCACCTGTTAGTGAATTTGCCCCATTGAGTCAGCGTGAGCTTGTGTCATTTACAGATTTGCGCATGAAGGAAGAAGAAGCGGCGATCGTTCGCCCTATGAGCACAGCGGGCGTCCCCACCTCCCCACTAGCCCACCAGGTACTCTCACACCTGTGTTAGGAACTTCCTGGTTTAGAACCAAGGTTCATAGTATCTTGTATTCCTGCATCCTGGATTTATGTGTCCTGAAGTCCTTGTCTACTGGAGTCTGTTCCTGCCCTGTCCTTATTCCTCCGTTGGGATCTCATTTCCAGTTTCTGGGCCCTGGCCTTGTATTGAATTTCTGCCTTGTCTGAGGCCTGCCTCGGTCTAGTGTCTGTTTCACGGACTCTGTTTACTTGCAGCCTGCCCTGACCAATTGCCTGAACTAGGACTTTTTTTTTGCCTGCTCCTTTACACTTCTGCATAGGTCTATGTGTTTTCTGTGTTCAAAAGCAGCTTGTGTGAAGCCTCTGTCATGTTAACAAGTGGTTACATAGCATGTTGGCTCTTTACCAACAGCAAACCCAGCAATACTAACACCATGTACTGTATGTATGGCCAAGACTAGATTACCGGCCTCACATGGGCAGAGTTACCTAATTTCCAACTATCCTGTAGGGTGATCATATTAGAGCCACACACACAGATAGGAAAATTGCACTAATACCCCATGTAATATGCCATGACGCAGTTTTAGATGACTGTAGTGCAGTTCCTGGGCAGCCAATAATCTGACGTGCCATATCTAATTTAGAGCTTGGGTAAACCATGGGTTTATCAGGCAAAATCAATCACTTTTGGAGGGCAATGCACGTACTGTACTGCAGCCTAACTTCCATTTTATAGCAAAATAGCAAAGGTCACAGAGTGCTTTTCAAGACCAGACTATGGATCATGACTTCACATGTGACCTTGTATCTACTGATATGACATGGAAACAACCCTGTAAGAATATTTTTTGTGAAAATGAGGTTTTTTACTAAAGGATGGTGTAAAAACAATGGGTGTAACATGACTTGGGATGTTGCCAAATTTATTTGCTTAGGCTGATTGACATTGCAGAGCAGGATATCCGTGATGTCAGCCTGTCCTGCACTAGTGTTTTATAGCAACATCCACAACCATTTGTAGAAGCATTACTGAGTGTCCTTGAGTAAATGTGGTCAAAGTGCATTATTCCCTAATTTCAGGCCAATGACCCTTATGACTGGGAGTGAAGGGAAGCTGTAGGTCCTTTCATTTGCCAGTGCTCCATCCACACACCAATAAGGGACATTGTCAGATGGAATGTTCTGTGTAGACAGACTGACTGAGAGTTAATAGGGTCACACAATGGTCTGTTAAAGCTGACCATCAGCCAGATTGTCCAACCAATTTTCAGCCAAGCAAGACCACCTTAACCTACAGAAATGTGTCTCAGACAAGCAGGACATTTTCCTTTTAATGCAGACGTAGCACCTCCTTTTACTCGTGGTGTGCCAGTCTGACTCTGATTCCAGGAAAAATTAAATATTAATAAATTACTTTGACACAATAGTGCCCTAGTGGATAAAGTAGCAATCCTCTCTCCATAATTTATATATTTTGCTAATATAATAATAATTTAATAACCTCTCGTTCCTAACGTAATCATTGATGGTTTATTAATGACTAAATCATTAGAAGACTCAATGTATTATGTCATTTTAAGGATAATGTGAGCTTTCATCTGTTTCAGTTTTCAATCTGTTTTACTAGTAAGTCAGGTATGGCCGGGTATCTGCATAATGAAGGACTAGTCTGCTACTTGATCTTCATGCCAAAAGCAGAAAGACTCTGCATGAACTATTTACACTACACATACGGTACGCCATATGGCGAAAAAAAAATAAACAAGAGTTACAAAGTTTCTTTGGAAGCAAAATCAGAACCATGGCTATTGATCGGGAACATGGAGTTTTATGGTCATCAGTGGCCATTAAACTGGAAATTGCACCTGGGAGTTTGGGCAAAAATTAATCCATATGTGATAAAATGTAGTACATTACAAAATTTGCCAGTCTATAATATAAATAAATCACAGTGGGTATTTTTTTCAGGGACATTTTAAAAAACAGACTATCCAATATGGACCTGGACAGTCTGAAGTAGGGGTGCCACCTGTCCAGTGACAGGATTACAGAGACCAATCGCTGACCACCACATCATAGCCCCGGCCCTGATGTAATCGCCCCCGACACGCCTTTGACTCACACCGCTACATCATCAATCTGCACTGTTACGTCATGGTCCCAACCGAAGTTACCTGCGGGGAAAGGTGGCAACCCTAGTCTAGATTACCAGAGTATCTCCCAGTGGCTCCCCGCCAAGGAGAATTCCCTTCAAACCTTTCTTAAATTTTGGCAGTGGATGGTGTCACAAGTTCTTCCTGGTGTATCCCAAATGTCAGCACTCATAGCTGCAACATTATGCTGATGCACCACATAGTAACATCATGTCTTGTTTTGGAGTGAAAATTTTAAATAAAAAGATGCCAAAGACCCAAGTTCAATGACACAATATTGGTCTTATTGGGAGCTTCTGCTCTATTCCTGACTTTGCTGTTTGCTGTCTGCTGTCTGCCTTGACATTTGCCTGAATCTCAGCTTTGAGTGTCAACCCTTTGGAAACCACATTTTGGACTCATCTGCCTTCATTGTTGCTTCCACATAGAATTTATTTAACCTTGGTTAGAGTCGTTGGGCCTAGACAGATGGGTCATTGGGTGGCCCTAAGAGGCCCAGTGGGACAATGATCCAATATAAAAGAGGGATATGGTTGGTGTGTCCACATGTCCTTGGTCTACTGTATCAGCAAACACAGTCTCCAGTAATATAAGTTTGGGGGCCAGTGCCCCCCACAATTTTTTCCAAGCCCCCACTTCATCCGGGTGAAACTGCTGGATACCTGCACTCCGAAAAAACCCAGGACATTCAAAAATTCAAAGATGGCCCTCCCTGCAATGGAACAGACCCCTGCTCCTGCGGAGTCTGCTTTCTCTGTAGTTATGCACCACTGACTAGCTCCTTCTCAAATAGACCCTTTGTGTGAAAATCATAATTATACACCTATCATGTTAGTAAGTTACCCAGACCACAGACAAAATTGTAAGAGCACAAAAGCACAAACTATAGGGGTAAATTTATCAAAGAGTGAAGTTCCGCCACTAGAGTGAAATTCCGCAGCTCTCAGTTCATTTCTATGGGATTTTGAAAGGCGTATTTATCAATGGGTGAAAGTGAAAGTTATAAAGTTGATAAATACGCCTATAAAAATCCCATAGAAATGAATGGAGGGTGGCGGAATTACACTCTAGTGGCGGAACTTCACTATTAACTTCACTCTTTGATAAATATACCCAATAGTGTTTATTAACAAAGCACTTCTGTCCACCGTCCGTTGGCTCTAGACCTTGCGTTCAAGAAAAATTTAGTGCAGACCGTAGCACTGGCAGGTGCAAAGCAGCCCTGTTCTTACCACTTGCTATAGGGCAGGTGAGCAAATACAGGGCCCCCTTGTGGACTGTGCCTAATTTGCATGTGTGAATGACTACAGAGACCTGCAGCAATTCTATGAGCAGAGCACAAAGAAAAACATGGTGGATTGTGGACCTTTTTTACACTTTACATTCTGCGCTGTGTCTGCTAAATAACCCCTGTTTGATCAGGTGCATCAGGCTTGCTCTTTGCTGGCACAGGTTCTGCACCCCTCATCATGATACATAATATACCTGATGTGTGAAAATAATACTTTCCAATTATGTTCTCCTCTTTCAACAAATATGACTTAGAGTGGCACAAAGCATTGTTTTCTGCTCATGGTAAATTACTTTGTGTATACTGCAGAGCAGAACTAATGATTAGAGCACAAAAACCTGTGTATTTGCACTAAGTAATCCTGTAGAGTATACATCAGCTTATAACATGCACTAGTTATTCCTATGTGAAAATATTATGAAATAACCAAGTAACTTCTAGTTATCCCACTAATTGAACCTCAATTTTAAATTTCATATTTTTTTGCATGCAATTTGTTTTTTGTAGTTCCATGAACCCAAAACCCATCTTTGCCTTGATTGTTCTTTTTCCTCTTATGAAAATAAAACAGGCTGTACTATAAAAATATGAGTGTATAAATTCCAGTTAAGACCCAGATACTGAAACATGGGACATGGAAGCAATTATTTGGTGCAAGTGCAGTTCCAAGCCCACAGGAAAGCCACAGCCAGGTCAACGATCACTGGCAGCCAAAGCAAGTATGGCGGCAATCTGTGCATGCTAATACCATCCAATTACATGCTCTCTGGCAGTGCTACTGGCAAACATCACACAACTTACATAAGGAAGGAGAGAACAAACAAGAAGCAGTAGTTATTGATACTTCAATGCTTTTTGTTCTGCAATTGCACCCTCCCTTTTTTCTCCAAAATGGGTTTGCCCTAAACTAGTGCCCCTAGTTGGGACCCTGGAATAACCAGGCAAATGCACCCCAACAGGTTACTGGTTGCTTCAGTTTCCGTATTAGTGATTATACATGAATATAGAATTTATAGAATTTTGCCTACCTGTATTTGTTGATTCTTGGCCCTGCAAACATAGATAGATTGCACTGGGACTGACAAAGATTTTTTAACCTGCCGATCAATTTCCTGACAGATGTTGGCCGAAAAATCATAAGATGTTGGATCGTTCGAATCCCACTAACCGCACGATAATTTCGAAGGATTGGTCGGAATTCGCTAAAATCAGTCGTTCGGCAAGAGAAATCTTTTCGTCTATAGGGACCTTTAGTCTGACCGGGTGACTGACATCAGGAAGCAGGATATCAGTATCAGGATGGTCTGCTGCCATAGTGTCTATGTGCAACATGCTCGGCTATCTATAGAAGCATCATTCTAGTGTGCATGTTGAAAGGTGGCCATTATGGTATTAGACAGGATCCCCAAAAGGTTTAAGCTAAGGGCAAGTCCCATTACCCCATTCCACCATAGATACACAACTTTAACCAATATAGGCATCTAATTGAGAGAGTATTTGTATCCAGTTTGGCCACCAATACACCAGGTCAAATTTGGATGAGCCGATTTGTCCTCCGGAGAAATAATCAGATCATAATAGGGTAATAAGTAGATCTGTGGAGGGAAGATGCTGAAAAAGCAGCCAATGAAATATTCAAACCTGTTTGATAGATACTGTATCTGGCTGATGTGGCCTCATCCACAGGCCAGTAAGCTGCTCACTTTGTTTGTATGGAGTCACCAGCTTTTATCATACCTCATATGGCCATCTTAAAAGGGTGGTTCACCTTTTAAAAAAAAAAAAAAACTCACCACTAAGGATCTCAGATAATGTAATTAGAAAGGTACCTTAGGAAACTTTGGATTAATTGATTAAAATGAGAGGTCTGACAAGTTTGGGGGATGCTTCATGCAAAGGAAAAGTCTGATTGTCGTCCCCCTATCCTGGGGGCTGTGGGCGAATTTATTAAAACAGTCCTCTCCAAAAATTGAGGGGCAATCCACCCAATAAATGTCAGCTGAAACATTTACTCTGGTATCCAAACTTGGGAAAGTCTGAATGACATAATTACTTTAGTGAGTACAAGTAGCTGATATGGATTGTAGAAGATTTACTTAAGCTTACACTATAAGATCTGCTCGGCAAGGTCACTAGACAAATGAATCTTTCCCCTGATATGCTCACCTAAAGTGAGGGATATCACGCTTAATCTGATTTGGCCGTAGGACCAAATGATCAGATTACAACAGGGGGAATAGGAACCATCGGAGCTAGTTAATGCGGTCCTTGATCCAACAAGAAAGTCAAAGCTGCTTGATCGAGAGCTGGATGATATTTGCCCATATATCAGTCGGATGGGTACTGTAATAAGGGCGACTCACCCTGGTGGTCTAGTGGGGGGACTGCAGGGATGCCTGCCGCCCCCTTGGCGGGGTTGCCCGCCACGCAGTTTTCTTTTTCAAAGTGATCCTCTCTAAGACGCGCGCACCACGGGTCTCTTCTCATTAAAGGCGCATGCGCACTGGCTTCATGATGTCATTGCGCAATTGGCGCAAAATTCAAATGTTTAAAAGGGACATTCACGTGTAGAATCTATGCCTGTTATAGGATTTGGTGCTTCTGAGCTTTAAGCTAAATCTGTCTGAACCTGTTTTGATTCCTGTTGTGACCTCTGCCTGGCTCTTTGACTATTCTGACCTCTGGATCCTGACCCTTGCCTGAATACCCACTACCTCTCCTGCCTAATCCTTTCTGATTGATATTCCGGTTTGACCCTTGCCTGCCTGACTATGATTATTCTCTGCCTGCCTCAACCCAGCCTGATCTGACTTCTCTATTGCCTAACGCCTTGTACTATGACCTTTTGCCCAAAGACTCTTGCTAACAGTCGTGCCCCTCTGCCTATCCAGAACCTCTAGCCTTGCACCTCTCGTTTAAGTCCTGGTGGCATCCAAGTAGCTGAGGGCTCCTCCCGAGGCCAAAGGTGGTCACACTACAGGTGAAGCACGAGCCCAGACCAGGGTGCTTGACATTTGTTCTGGTGTTGGGTGCCAGGTACATTGAAGGGCCCCATACACAGGCAGATAAGCTGCCAAATCGGTATAAAGGACATCGGCAACTTAAATCTGCCCGTTTATGGCCACCTTTATTTAATTAATATCACACTAGGGGACTGTTTTAGGGACATTCTAAAAGACTGTCTGGTATAGAGACTGAATCATTTCCTTCATCCTTGATGCAAAAACTTCTGCACCCCTGTCAGTTTATGCCGGCCGCATGTAGATAGTTCCATTAGCCAACATTAGTTGCCCACAATAGACACCCAGTACTCTCTATACAAAAGTCATAATTAAAGAGAGGTGATTGTGTCCAATTCTGAGAGGTGACCATGCAGTTTTAATTTTCAACAGCATAAATCCTCTTTGCTTCTGGGCAGGTGAGTTGCATCGGACATAGCATACTTCACCTCACCCCATGTTACAAACTCTGCCTGATGCCTGCGCTGATTGCTTTCCCATTGTGCTTTTTAAGTACCTTCTCTCAATAAACATATCTTGCAGAGGCACTGAGGATTGCTTTCTGCTCATGGATTAGTATTTGAATTTGCAAATAAATATCAACCTCAATTAAATCCAATAAAGCAACGTTGGGTATAATCTGATTTTACTGCCCAGAATTCCCTTATGTGAATGGCTGAATTTGCCTTTAAATAATACATTCATCATAAAGTAAGTATTTTGCAGACATGAACATTGCAAACAATCTCTAATTGGACTTAAAGGGGTGCTTCACCTTTAAGTTAACCTTTAGTATGTTGTAGAATGGCTAATTCTAAACAACTTTTCAATTGGTTTTCATTATTTCTTGTTTATAGTTTTTGAATTATTTGCCTTTTTCTTCTGACTTTTTCCAGATTCCAAATGGGGGTCACTTACAAATTTTTCAGAATTTCCACCCGAAAACTCAGATGTTTTCGGATTTTTGGTAGAACCGTGAAAACTTTGGATTATTGCACGAAACCCAGCGCAGATATACAGATTTTACACATTATATTAATATAGACGTTTATTTTGGTAGGATGTCAAAAGAGCATTTTACTGGCTAAATATCTGATAATTTGTATGAATCATCTGTAACGCATTTTTACACATTAAATATACTTAAATATCACCTTTGTGATTGGTGTTTGTTGACCATAGAACTTACACAAATTATTTAAAAGAGAAAATATTTTATATAGGTTGCTATGGTAATTTGGACCCCAGCAACCTTATTACTGAAATTGCAGACCTGAGAGCAGCTAAATAAAAAGCGAAATAACCAAATAATAAAAAATAAAAACCAATTGCAAATTGTTTTAGAATATGACACTCTACATTATAGTAAAAGGGAATATAAAGGTAAGCTAACTCTTTAATGTCTCTCATACAGAGTAATTATGTCAGGGTTCCCAGGTTCCTGAAAAAGAAAAGGGGACACAATGCACCTATGAAAATGTTACCAGACCACACCCATTTTTATAAAGGCTGTGGACTACTGGACACCAACATGACTGAAATAAATGGCAAATAAGGGTTCACTTTAGGAACTTTCTGTACACGGGACACGGTGTTAGAAAAGGGGATAAGGTGATTTACAAGTAAGGTACAAAGGCACAGCTTACTGCATGCCCATAACCCCCTTTCCCTGAATATCAAATTTAAAGTGTGTTAACCTTAAAGTAAGTATTTTGCAAACAATAACATTGCAACAAAATCTATAATTGGAGTTAATTTGTAGTTTTGTTGTGTATCAGAATATTGTATACATTCCTAGGATCTTTGTCTTTAAATCTTTGGTGCTTCAGTGGCCACTCTTGACTCACTTTAATCTGAAGAAAATTTGAGCTAGATGTATCAACCATCTCCTTTGTACAGGTACAATTAAAGGACCTAGGTGAGCTCCCCTTCCCCATGTGGTACATCTGAGACTATGAGCTCCTTCTTTGGTTCATATAATGTCATATCTGTGTTCAGGCTCTGGTGAAACCTTTCCTGTCTTCCCAAACACCTGAAAAATGTATAAACCTCCAATTTGGGCAGTCAGATTGCTTTTTGAAGACCTTCCTTGAGATCTTGAATTCTGACCTGTATTCCATGAGGTTCCTCCAACAAACTTTATAAGAGGTCTCTTCATTGAAATACATACTGTATCTCCATCTGATATAGACACACACATACTGTATATACTGTACATTATAGTCCAAGCAAAACCTATGTTCCTCCATTATTTTAATCTTTATAAGCAGTGGAGTAACTAGATATTACTGGGCCCCACCGCCAATTATTTTTCAGACCCCCAAAATGTTATGAGGTTGACTTGTTTTACCATCTTTATGGTGGTTTTGTAGCCCCTGTAATCTCTCCTTATCTGTACAAGATGTATCTATCACAATTCTTTACTTAGGATAGGAATAGGCTTTCTACATATTAAACATTGGGGCATGTTTAGTAATATTGGAGATTAATATCTGGAGAGATTTCTGGATATGTTGCCCATGGCAACCAATCAGCAATTAGATTTAAGCAGCCAGCTATAAGCAAAGATCTGACTGGTTGCTGTGGGCAACATCTCCAAAAATTTCTCCAGATATTTATCTCCAATCTCTCTTCTCATTGTTGAACCACACAATCGCACCCAACCCGCCCATCTCTGACATCACAAAAGCGGGTAGGATATGCATACTCCTATAAATAGAGGCTGTTGGAGGCGGAAGCCAGAAGAGTATAGTTGGCCATAGACGCACATATAATTACATAAGAAAAAATGTTAGTATGATATTCTGTGCGTGTATGGTGGGAAAGGAGACGACAAGCCGGCTGGACGGTAACAATTTTGATCTGGTGCCTTTGAAGGTACCCAAATATCGGGCATCTTTAGTGCTGAATCATCAGATACAGGTAGAATTCTATTGTTTCTGCTTGTATATCTGATGATTCAGCTCTTCACGTGTGTATTGAAATAAACAATATTTTCAACCACTGCCTGGTTGCTAGGGAGAGAGACCTTAGAAACCAGAGAACTATAAAAGTGAAATGAAGATCTGTAGTCAACTAAAAATATATTTTCCCAATAGAATACTTCTATCTGCCTCAGTGATCTTATAGCTGTGTAATTGCTAAACTACAATTCCCAGCATTCTTTATAATAACCAGTAGCTGAGGTGTAGCTCATTTCACGGCTGGCAGGCCACCAGGGAGATCTCAGCAAGGCCATCATGAGTAGGAATGTGGGAAGTCCAATCAGGGACCCCATAAGATATGATGGTGGCCTTGGTTCTGTGTCACATGTATCTCACATGTGATTGGCTGATACAGAACCACTCTCTGTGTCATTACCCCAAAGCTGTATGTTACTGGCAGGGGGGTTAATAGGGAAACAGACCCTTGGGAGTCCCAGGAGAAAAGAGGGCCCAGTGTACATCCCATCAAATACCAACAGCCCTAAATATAGACATGAGAGTGCACTGAGGGAAACTGGGGGCTAGTGACTCTGAGAATCAAAATGCAAATACAGTGGCTGCAAGTCTAATCCCAGTCTCGCCATGTGATCACAGCTGCATATAAACTGGAAACCTGCAAACTTCCAAGGATACTATGTCTAACTATGACTATTAAAGCCATTCTCTGGTTGCTAGGAGGTGAGAGCCTTAACAACATGATGCCTATTACAAGTCAAACATACAGAGCTGTCAAATAAAAAATCTAATTCCTAATAGAATACTTCTGGCTCACTTGGTGTTGATACTTGTAGTTGTCCAGCCATTGCCAGACTACAAGTCCCAGCATTCCCTGTGACAAGCAGTAGCTGAGTTGTAGTTCAGTTAACAGCTGGTGGGTCACCTGACAGAGGAGATCTAAACAGGACAACCATCAGTGGAGATTGGGGAGTCTAGTCAGGGGCCCCATGAGTTTTGATGATGGCCCTGGTTCTAAAGCTGCTTAGGTTTGGGGATGATTCTGTTTCATTAAGCACTAGTTTGACTGGTCACATGTCACATATGTACCTGAGCAAGTGATTGGCTGCCAGTGACTGGGGTGCCATGACTTAGCTCAGTATGACATCACTCCCAGGGAAGCTCTGATTGGATGAAAGTTGCCAGGGAAGTTAACTTGAGGGCTCAGGTATGGATGGCAGTTATTTCCGTTCAGGATTCAGAGGTAAGTGGAACTACTACAGAATCTGGGGGGGGGAGATGACATATTACAAAAGGGGAATTAGGGATGGTTTGCCCCACATGATTAATGGAAGCTTAGGGGAGTGAGGACAAACCACCCAAAACTACCCCTGGTACCAAAGCTCTCAAAATTGACCCCCATTGCCTGCTGTTGTATGTATGCCTGCCTGTGTATGGCCAACATAAGAATCCCAATCACAACAATTCATTGCTATGTCAATCACCCACACCCAAAAAGGGGTTTTAGCTACTACTCTGTAAAGTCCCCCCTACATGTGCATTTGGTAACCAGGACCACCCACACTTGGGTGGCAGGGGTGTCCAGGGTCCTTGATTGCACCAACCTTTTGTATCTCTCCTAATCAGCTTCATTCTATTAAATCTGCTACTGATTTGTGTTACTGGTTATTTATAGAGGGGCAAGCATATTCAGTAGTGCAGTATAATTGGGAATTGGAATAGTGAAAGGGAAAACCCAGTAAATACAGATATATATGGCAGAGAGGGCTCAGCTCACTACTTCTTCTCTATATTTTTCTCTCCCCATAAAGCGATTTGCGATTTTTCGAGATTTTTTAGAGATTTTATAGAGAGTTTCATCGGATTTTCAGAAGAAGATAGTCTTTTTAAACTAATCACTAACATCAAAGGCAGAAGAATAACAACAACCTGCCCAACCCATTGAGGATCATCTGGAGGAAGGTAAGGATCCTGCATTTTCCTTCTGTAAAATGTTTTACAAAGTAGATGAGGCTGAAAAAAGACACACATCCATCAAGCTCAACCTTTTTGTGTAACTGCTAGCAAAACCTCACTGATCCTAAAGCTAAACCTGTGCTTCTCTATATACAGCTGAACTACAATTCCCAGCATCCCCTATGAGTTGTAACTCTAAGGCAATGTGTATTTCATGTTCCTTGTATATTTATTGCTACTTTTGAACTTTTATTAAGCCTCTCTTTAGTTATAAATGTCAACTGTGATTTGACGTCTAGGGTCCCACTCATCCTACCAACTGTCAAAAGCAACTGTTAAAAGCAACTGTCACTAGCATCAGCACTAGTGTGGATGATACAGTAGAACCCCCATTTTACATGACCTGATTTTAAGTTTTAAAATTTTACATTGTTATTTTGTGTTCCCACCTGTATATTATACATTATACATTTCCCTGATTTTACATTTTCCTGGATTTCACATAATTTTTTTCTGGTCCCCGGAAAAATGTAAAATGGGGGTTCTACTGTATATAAGAAAGGGCTGCAATAGAAACAAAAGTAGCAAATGTCAGAAGAAAAAAATGCCTAGCATTAGGAATTATTGTGTTATGGTGCAGGAGCACGAATCATAGCACAGCTGGTTATGGGAAGCAGGCACATTGGGTACATGCAGCGATCTCTGCATTAATAGGACAAATGAATCTCAATGCATGATGGGATCTGTAGTCTTATCACAAGCCAGCCCAGATCATGACATTATACAATACAATTCTACAAAACTACCTTTTCTTGGCAGCATTATTCCCCCTATAATATGTGTAAAGTATCACTCTTGGCTGTAGACATTGCCATGTTGCTCAATATAGTTTTAGATCCAGACATTATTCAATATTCCCATACATTTATTAGCCAGGGGCTTAGAGACCCCAGGGCAGGACTTAGCTTTCCATAATTCCAGGGGTAAACCTGCAGCAAATAAGCACATACCCCAAATAACACTAACTGGCCATGTAGGTGGCATTATTACAATGTGTAATTGTAAATGGGAATAAGGAAGAATTTAAACAGGAAAAAGGAAGAGTTGAAATGTTTTGTTTGGCCACTCAAAGACTTTTGCGGCTGTTGTCTAGTTGCTATAGTTGAATTACCATAACAACCACACACCAGTTTGGAAATAAAATTAGGAATTAGGAATAGTAGATGGGCTGAAA
Source organism: Xenopus petersii (assembly GCA_038501925.1). Lineage (NCBI taxonomy): Eukaryota > Metazoa > Chordata > Amphibia > Anura > Pipidae > Xenopus > Xenopus petersii. The sequence goes on from CM076684.1 coordinate 56,441,476, forward strand.
AGAAATAATACTAGTACTGGTTTAAACCAATGGGGATAAGAAGTGTGAAAATGTCATAAAATGACTACTTTGCCCATATCAACTTCCCTTTCCCTACCTGCTCAGATGTGTAGCAGTGAGGTTACAGAGAGGTGCTTGTTTCGAGCTTGTAGTTTACCAGCAGCTACAAACAGTTGTATTCTTTATTTCCACTGAAGCAGCCACTTACACCAACCTTTTTTTTCTCATACAGCGTCAAGATGGGTGCCGGACATTCTGGCATCTTGCGTCGGCACCGGCATTCTGAGGTAAGGCAGATGGAAATATCAAGCTGTCGCTTCATGCCTGATGATTAGAGACCTTACCAACAGATAGAAAAGAAAATTCCTCAGATTATAAGAAATATTTCATAAACCCATTTGACAAACAGTTATTATCATGTTTCATAGTAAGTTAGGTGGAAAAAAGACACATCCATCAAGTTCAACCTTTTGACTTTTTTTGCCAGTTGAGCCAGAGGAGGGCAAAAAAACCCATTTGAAGCTTCTCCAATTGGCCTCAGAGGGGGAAAAAATCGCTTCCTGACTCCAAAATGGTGATTGGTCTAGTTCCTGGATCAACTTGTATTATGAGCTATCTTCCATAACCCTGTATTCCTTCACTTGCTAAAAAGCCATCCAACCACTTCTTAAAGGAGAAGGAAAGGCTAAAATAAAATAAAGCTTTAATTATTGGCCATAAAATGTAAATATTATTACCAGCAAGTATTTCTTCATTCCGTTTTTCATTCACTCTTGCTCTGTAATCGTTTTTCAAATAAGTGGCAAGCTGCACAGAAACGGATGTCTTTGCTCCAGTCCATAAATCCTTCCAATCAGGGCACACGCATGCAACATAACAAAGGGAAGCTTTGAAGCGAGCACAGGAACAGAGGACACGCAAATATACCCAGCGTTCGGGTCTTTAAAACATATTGTGGCACTTACAGGCTTATTCAAAGAATGTGCACTATAGATGCGACACCAATGCTTATCACTGTGTAGCGACGTATGTGCGCTTGTTTGGTTACACCACAGGGTCACGGAAGAGGCGCATGCGTACTAGAGACAAAGCGCAGGGAGGCAATTTGAAAATGGCGGCGCCAAAGCTTACACTATAGAAAAATTTTGGAATGGAAGTGCACAAAACTGTAAAGCCATTGCAATTTTCAATGCGGCTTTCAGGAGGGGGGATAATGGCAAAGAGAAAGAGGGAGGTTATTTTTTTTAACTTTCCATCTCCTTTAAAGCTATCTAATGTATCAGCCTGTACCACTGATCCAGGGAGAGAATTTCACTGTAAAAAAAACAACCCTTCCAAACTCTTTTTTTCTAATTGGAATGGGTGACATCATTGTTCAATATTCATTATCGTTTGCGAGCACTTAACCATTGTTTCTTAATTGTTTCCCATTCTCTATAGACTGTCAACATCAAACAGTCTCTTGATGCTTGTGAGCCCCAGGTAGGTGTCTCTCTTTCAGAAATGAAGCAGGAGTTGGTGAGAATCATCCAGAAGGAGATGAGGATTGCAGCAGAGGCCGAAAATCTGTACCATGCCACCAAGGACAGAAAGACCAGAGCCCTGATGAAGGAGCTGAGGAAGAGCAGTGAGAAGAGGCTGAAAGCCCTTTACTCCTCTCTCCTCAAGCTCAATGAGGAGATAGCTCGGAGGGAAGCGGAGCATGTTCCAGGTGAGTCACAACAGGCTCTAACCTCTTTTCTATTGGCATTATATGGGGGAACATGTGTCATCCTAACATCCCATCCACTATCCCTTCATGGACATTAGACTAAGCCCCACAGAATTATAAATGAATTGTATGGCTTTTGCATGTACTTTTCAAACCACTGATTATTAATAGCATCTTACCAAATCAAGAAACATCCTTAAGCCTTAGGTTCAAGAAAGTTTTTATATTTGAAAATTCATTCACTATGTTTATTTACTGTCTCTTTAGATGCAGCAGTGGAGACTGCTAGTGACACTGGTGTAAACCTCCCAGCAGAAGAGGTCAGCGCACCTGAGGTTCAGGTCATTTCAGAACCTGCCAGTGATTCTTTCCAAGTGAGTATTTTATACTGATGCCATTCATTTCTTGGCCAGAACATAAACATTGCTTTTATCATATCCATGTGATGCCACATTCATTCATTGCACAATTGTCCCTTGTTTGCAGCATCAACATGACGAATCCACTGAAGAACCTGTGCCAGAGGTAGACGAGGTGCCTGAAGAGCCATCGGAGAGGTGAGGATATTGTGGAGTTTATTAGAGACCAGATTAAATCCCTACCCCATACTTTCATCAAATAAAATCTTCACAATAACAGGATTATTCTTCTAATTAAAGTAAAGTATTAGATTGGCACAGAAGAGAACTGATGGTAATATGCACCTGCACTTTGGCTGGGAGATTACACAATACATAATTCAATAGCACAAAGCCACCTATGAATTATGGCTATGGGGTGCTGTGCTATTGAGGATTATGGAGAATGAATCGGCTAAGGGTAAAAAGAAACGCAAAATAACAAACTTACTTTTCCTTATAGTGAGATATCTGTGGATGAAGAAAACATCAGCCCAACTCCACCTGATGCAGCAGAAGGATGTCCACTGGCAGTGACAAAGGACCCACAGTAAGATGCAACCTGCACATGATGAAACTATTAACATTTCATTTGAAATAAAAATGAGTTTCATTTTGGGTATTTCTTTTTCAGGGCTTTGCAGTTGACCAACTACACACTGCAAGATTTCAACCAATGTGGTTTCCTAGGCGAGGGCGGATTTGCCAAGGTAATATTAAACTTAATCCATAATTAGGATGACTATTGACACATGCAAGAAAAGTGGCTAAACAGTTAGTTCTGTTACCTTGCAATGCTGGGGGCAAGTATGGATCGATTCTTGCAGTTCTCTGAAAGGGGTATGGATGTTCTGCATGTATCTTTCTGCATTTCCTGAGATTCTCTCTTATTCCAGGTTCTCCTTGTTGAACACGCGGCAACCAAAAGATCCTATGCCCTGAAAATCTTGAAAAAGGAGAGCATCACCTCCTCAAGGGGCATTGAAAGGTCAGTTTATGGAAATGATCATTTTAGCATGGTTGGCTTTGTTACTTACCCATGTCCCTTGTTTTGACAATGAATGCTTTTAATATTCAGGATCTTGCTAGAGAAACGGGTTGCTTTCGCCGTTGCTGACCACCCTTTCATTGTGGATATCCACGCCACCTTCCAGTCAGAATACCATCTATTCTTTCTGATGGAGTACGTTGCTGGCGGCTGCTTAAAGAGTTACCTGCAGAGGGAAGGTGCATTTGAACAACCAAGAGCTATGTAAGTACAAATTAACCTTTACCTAGAGTCATGTGGGTGCCATTCATACAAAGTAAGTAGTATATGGGGTCTGGCTCCTTGTTTATCTGACAAAGGCAAGAGGATGTAAGAAAACATCATTATTTGGAAATACATAACATATTTATTTAAGCGGAGCTGCATGGAGAACATACCATGATAGTAAGTGGGTCTCTTGACTTACAGTCAGCCAGTAATATTTAGACAGAGATACACTACACTAACAAATATATGACTATGTATTCAATAACCTAATGATGGGAGTCTCTTTGCAGGTTCTATGCTGCTTGCACGCTGATGGCCATTTCGTATTTACATGAAAATGACATCATACACCGGTAAGTATATTTATTATTTTCATGTACATGAAACATTTTGCAATATAAAATGTAAGGGAGCATTACTGCTAAACATATCAGACAAAGGAATAGAAGCCAATATTAATATCCCCTGTAGAGCATGACCACAAGAGCAAGAGAAATTCAGCCTTGTGCTTTTAAAAGGCCATGGATCTACTCAGTGACTTATATTTTACAAAATGAATTGTATTATTCACGTTACATAACTAATTATTTCCCCTTTTGTCACATTGTCCCAGATATGTTGTACTTTGCTAACTTTTGCTGTTGTTTTACCACAGAGATCTCAAGCCGGAAAACCTACTCTTAGATAGCAGCGGATATGTTAAACTGGCTGATTTTGGGCTGAGCAAAGACGGTAAGGATTCTCATAAACTAACACATCAAAAAGAGGTTCAGTTTCACATAATGTTATTGAGGTTCATGAAGTGACTGACATTTGTAGTTTCATATTATGATAGAGTGAGAGTGAACTTTTCCTACTAAGTTATGCTTTAGCAGAGCAGATTAAAGGAGGAAAGAAAAGGTGAAATCACTGGAGGGTGCCAACTGTTAGGCATATCCCCCATTGATTAGTATCACTTAATGTTCAGTTTGTTTGCTGAGCATGCAGGTCAGGATGAAAAGAAAACTGAACAGTTACTGTATGCGTCTAATGTGGCCCAGCAACTAGTGGCCAAAGGTTAGAGAGAGACGCAACATAGTGATTTGTGTTCTGGCTGTTACGTTAGACATTTGTTTACTCCAGCTATTATGGATTACATTTTTTGGCTGACTATATTGAAAACATTTTTTTCACAGAGACAATATTTTACCCAGTTTCATTATCAAACTAAACATTGTTAAACTTAATCGATACAGATAAATAAGCCCCAAATGATCATCTGTTTACTTACAATAACTGTTTTTTTCAGGAATTGGCTACGAAGGTCGAACAAGTAGCCTGAAAGGATCGTTTGGCTACATGGCACCTGAAGTCCTCGCCAGGGAGCCATACTCAAGATCTGTCGACTGGTGGTCTCTGGGCATTGTAATATATGAGATGCTAGTTGGGGAGGTAAGTAAAAAGCTTAATAACTGGACGGAATAGGCAACTGTTAACTTGGAAATAACATCAAGCATCAGCTATATTAGTTACAGATGGCCACAGAGCAATAAGTTGTTTGTGTGGCAGCATTTTTGCATTGATTGCATTTGTAGGGAATATAAATGGTATGCTAAGATATGTCCACTACAATCTATCCTTACAAACCCTCTTAATGTATGTAGCAATAGGTTTTGCAGCCTCCTTAGCCACTTACAACTGATTAGTTCTATAAACTATAGTAACAGAGAACTTTCTTATGTTCCACATTGCAGAAACCAATGCTGAGACCATCTACTGGTTTAGTCGTCCCGACGTTCCTGGCAGGAGATGCCGTCAACTTAATATCAGGGGTAAGATACTCAGTAAGTTAAGGGCGCAAGCTGTGGTCTAACCAGTAATTCATGAACAGCTAGCACTATCCTTGCATCCTTTAAATCATTTCCTTCCAATTTGTGCAGTCTAAATGTGTATTAGCCTTTATAGCCATTAACTGTCACACAGCGCTGCAAAATAGCTTATCTGCTAATGTTTCTAAGGTCAATCATTCTCTTTCTTTGTAGCTCTTACAGCGGGACCCATTGAAGCGGCTGGGCTCAAGTGAAGAAGATGCATGTGATATTATGCATCATTATTTCTTTCGAGTAAGTTCATCTTTCAGTCAAATTTTGGTAGCTACAGAAATAAACTAAGGGTAAGGCCACACGTGGAGATTCGGCACTGAGGCAACTTTGGGCGACTATTGAAAAGTCTCCCCGAATCTCCTCGTGTGGACTAGCCCTAAAGGTACAGATGAACTCCCAATGTTTATATGCTAATCAAACATATTTTAAATAAAATAAAAGTGTAAGTATGCTAAGTAACAATTAATAATAAATGTTTTTATTTTGTCTGTTAACCAGAGCATTGACTGGATGGCTTTGCTAGAGAGAAGAATGCAGCCCCCGTTCATACCTGAGGATGTTCGACTTTCTGAGGATGGAGAGCAACATCTAGTTCTAACTCCTCCCTCCGAGGGTTCCTTGGCCATGGAAAAGGAGATCGCAGAAGCCTTTACGAACTTCGATTATACCGCAATGTAGAGCTCCAGGATCAACTTGCAATGCCAAAATCACCAGCGTGAGATCTTTGTATTTCCCTTCCTTCCTCTGCAGTAGGACCAGCGGTGCCCCCCACTTGCACCACAGCTCAACCAGCAGTGCCCCTCCTCCTTCCACCTCCACCAGCGGTGCCCCTCCTCCTTCCACCACAGCTCCACCAGAGTTGACCCTCCTTTTACCACCATAGCTCCCCTAGTGGTGCACCCCCACTTCAAACTAAATATGGTATCATAAACAGGAGCACACTTAAGCCACTCGGTAGACCCAGCATTCCTTTTCACTCCATCCCTCAGTGTGCAGACGCCGGGGTCTGTGGGCTGCCTGGGTTTAATGGAATGGAATAGAATGCAGCATTCACCAAGCAGCTTAATGATGCTCATGTGTATGCTACCATATTGCTTTCTATATCTTATCCTTCCTCCATAATACCACCAGCGGTGACCCCCCCCTTTCAATAATGGTTACACCAGAGTTGCCTTCCCTTTCCATATAAAATATGGTATCATAAACTGGAACACCATTAAGCCACTCGGTAGACACTACATTACTTTTCACTCCATCCCTCAGTGTGCAGACGCCGGGGTCTGTGGGCTGCCTTGGGTTTATTGGAATGGAATAGAATGCAGCATTCACCAAGTAGCTTAATGATGCTCGTGTGTATGCTGCCATATTGCTTTGTATTTTTTTTTCCTTCCACCCTAATACCACCATCGGTGACCTCCCCCCCTTAAATCAGTTACACCAACTTTGCCTACCCTTTCCATATAAAATATGGTTTCATAGACAGAAGCCCCTTTGAGCCACTCGGTAGACCCTGCATTCTTTTTCACTCCATCCCTCAGTGTGCAGACGCCGGGGTCTGTGAGCTGCCTGGGGTTTAATGGAATGGAATAGAATGCAGCATTCACCTAGCAGCTTAATGACGCTCATGTGTATGCAGACATATTGCTTTCTATCTCTTATGCTTCCACTATAATACCACCAGCGGTGACCCCACCCCTTTAAATAATAGTTACACCAGCGTTGCCTCCCCTATAAAATATGGTATCATAAACTGGAACACCATTAAGCCACTCGGTAGACCCTACATTACTTTTCACTCCATCCCTCAGTGTGCAGACGCCGGGGTCTGTGGGCTGCTTGGGGTTTATTGGAATGGAATAGAATGCAGCATTCACCAAGCAGCTTAATGACGCTCATGTGTATGCTGCCATATTGCTTTCTATTTCTTTTCCTTCCAACCTAATACCATCAGCGGTGACCCCCCCTTTAAACCAGTTACACCAGTAGTGCCTCCCCTTTCCATATAAAATATGGTTTCATAGACAGAAGCCCCCTTAAGCCACTTGGTAGACCCTGCATTCTTTTTCACTAAATCCCTCAGACTGTAGAAGCCGGGTCTGCAGGCTGTGTGGTTTCCAATGGAATGGAACAGAATGCAGCGTTCACCTAGCAGCCTAAAAGGTGCTCATGTGTATGTTGCCATATTCTTTTCTGTTTCCCTTACCCTATTTCCCTTAATTAAATAAGACGCGTTGATCCTGGGAGCAAATCCGATTGCCATTAAGGAGTCAGGAAGGAATTTTTTCCTCTAGTTTCTCAGAGGTTTTTTGCCTTCCTCAGGATCAAAAAGCGTAGTTTTTTAATTGTTATCAATAATAAATAAATTATTACATATTTAATTAACTTCCATGTCGCTGTGTGTATCTTTATTCCGTGTATTGGTCTGTCTATTTTACTAGAGAGGGGGAGGGAGTAAGAAAATGGCTTGCAATAAAGAAACACTGAAAGGTTCAGTACCTGTGAGTGACACCAGTCCTACTGCAGGTATGGCTGCTCCACCAAGCATTATCACACTGGCCAGGAGAGTTTGTTTACAATAGTTATTCTTTGCATTCTCCCACCATTCATCATCATGGTATGAAGGCTGAATGCTCAGTGCACCTGCTGGTACATACACGCATCAAAAAGCTGGGGAAGAAAAGAAAAATAATTAATAAAATAAACTCAGGATTTAGTAACACTTGAATGTATCACAGTAAGAGTAAAACCTTATAAAAGCACAAGACAAAATTATGAATGTATTTTAGGCCCTAAGAAAATCTAAACTGTGAAATGTTGCAGCCGTATTCAGAATAAGGAATGGATCCCACTCTCCCTTTCATAGCTGGTCAGGTACCATCCCCATAGAGAATATAATGCACATGAGCAAAGTCTCCAGACCTGAGCCCAAATCAGTGAAGGTTAACATGCACAACAAAATCTTCATTGTCAGTGAAGATGCCTGTGGGTACAAAGCCTAAATCTATCCCTGTAGGGTTACTATGGAGTTGTTTCTCCTATTCACACAAAATATTGGTAGGTGAGCAGTAATACACAAAATACATTTGCATTACAGAGGTATAGGTAATTCCTTCGGATTTGTGACACACAGGTAATACATTTCTATGTGTCAAATCCATTCCCCTTTTAAAATACATGGGGGTTCATATTGTGGGGTTCACATTGACCAGGCAGAGAAACATTTACTGATTTGTTCTTAGGATTTGTGTAATGCTTCAATGTCTGATAGGGGATGGCAGGCGTCTACTCTACCACCAGCCCCTTCTCCCATAACCTACCTTTTTTTTGGCCGGCTCATCATGTCACATGCAGGGATTGAAAGTTGTGGTTGGAAAGCATGGGTAGAGTTCAAAACAAATAGCTGTAAACACGACTTTGTAAACACGAATGGTGTGGAGTATGTGTTTTACGTTAAACTGCTTCTACTTGTTGGTATTGAGTCTGTGTTTGCACCTTGGCTGGCCTGTGCCAGAGGAGAGTGATATAGGCACTGGGTTTAAGGAAAGAGGCAAGCCCGTATCCTCAGCTCTCTTTACCCAAAGAAGGTCCTGAGCCAATTTTCCTTCACTTCAGTAGGCATACAGTAGGCATACAGTACCTTGAATGAGCTCTAGCAGAGCTTGAGTGATACACTGTTTCTGTACCTTTAAGAGGTGGTTGCTGAGGTACACAGGGTATAGATAGCTACATTGACCAATCACCTTTAATAGCAGGGAGAAGTGGGCTAGACCAGGTGAGCATACCCTGAACTATACAGCGTGTAATCCAAATGGAAGAGAGTGCTGGGATGAGCGCCCCTGTGAAGTGACCTGGTAGCTGAAGCAGAAGTTCCCAGCTGGCCCCAAGTGAGGCAGCCCCAGGATGAAAGTGAAGAAGCACTACTTCAATGAGTGGCCTATGAAAATGCGCTTATTGCAGCTGAAACTGTATAAAGTGGTTATAAACTACATTTTTACATTGCTCTACAACTATATAACACACACGTTTTGAAGCCTGGGCTAGTTAGTGACTATAAAAGCACCCAGTGGTCTCTAATTTCCCTTAAATGTTTTGGAGGATGTTCATACAATATAATGTAGATTTTGGAAGCACTCACAACAACAGGATAACTGCAATTACGCTTTTACTGTGCATCCACAGGACATGTTTCGGGCTCACAGGCCCTTTTTCAAGCTTAATTACAGTCATCCTGCTGTTGTGAGTGCATACCCAAATCTACATTATAGTTACAAGTTCTGTGCCCCTATAGCTACATCTCTGATTAAGACCATAGAAAAAATAGAGGTGTTTAAAACACTGATCTTTCTGCACAGAAGGAATTTATACAGTGTGAAGAAGAAAACACATGAAAATATGGGTGGATACTAAGTTTGGGGTAAGAAATTGAGGCTTTTGAAACACCCTTCCTAAACTGCCCCAAGTACTGGCCCCAAAATCCTGTTTTTATCTATAATAGTTTTGAATACAATCTGTTATATCAAAATAAATCATCGTGGAAAATATTCACTTTGTCACGTTCTATAATAAGGCTCTGTGTATTCCATTTGTCCCTCTTCAAGTGCAGCAATGGCGTTAAAACTGGTGTAAATATAATCTCCATATTCACAAACAGAAATCTGACAAAATACTGACTCAGCCTCCACTTTCCATATTCTGGTGAAAGTAAGAACGGTTTACAGACACTTTTGTGAATATGTCTTTAAAATAAGAAAAAGGGAGAAGAAAACAAAATTTTTAACCACGTTTTCTCCTTTAAATGGAGTTAAGGTCAGTGTAACTCCGCTTAGCAGCCTATTGTCAGGGTACAGGCACTGTTTTCTGTGTAGTTAGAAATGCCACTTTAAGGGAGAATTCAACCCATAACATAAAAAACCCTACCCCACATAGACCTCATCCCCCCAGCCTAGCTGGTACCAGGGGCAAATTCCCATCATTTTTTACTTACCTTTAAGTGCAGATTCTGTCCTTGGGAGTTCACGGCCGCCATCTTTTTTTCTTCATTAAAATTCGGACGCAGACCGTTGTTTTGGGTGTATGGGCAGTTGGAGTAACTTTCCGGTCCATAACAACTGCACATGCGCCGAAAGTCACGAAAATTTCCAAAGTCACGGAAAATGTTGGAAAAAATTCCGAAAATTCTTATCTCAGTTGTTCTGGACCGGCATATTAGTTCGACTGCGTTTGCACCAAAAACAATGGTCTGTTTTCGAAGTTTAACGAAGAAAAGAAGATGGTGGCCATGAACTTCCGAGGACAGAATCTGCACCGAAGGGTAAGTAAAAACTTAGGCCCCAGGTACCAAGTAGGCTGGGGGAGGGGGGTCTATGTAGGGTAGGGTTTTTTTATGTTACGGATTGAATTCTCCTTTAAAGTGGCAGGGCATCTCTTCTCTGAAGGGCACAACAATTATTATGAGGCAAATGTACAGCCGAGAGGCACCTAATGACAGACTGACAGACTGTTTAGGAAGAGCTAAAGACAAATTCAGAAAAAAATGTTGGTACAATTAATTTAAAATGTTGCGTGGAAGACAAAATCTGGAAACTGTTTCTGACAAATTCACAGAAACCTTAATAGAGGTGCTCAGTCATAAGCATTAGCTGTAACTGGTGTAATCTGTGCACATGGCCCAGGGCAAGAGTACTTGAGCCCTACTTTCACCGTTTCGATTTTGCATATGTGATCTATGAAAGCATTAATTTTGTGCTTATTTGAATTTATACTTCAGTTGGGGCTGCCACATGGCTTCCCTTAGGCAATACTATAGAGCAGTGCTGTCCAACTGATATGGTACAGAGGGCCGGAATTTCTAATCTACATAGTGGAGGGCCAATAATGGAAGCCAATGTTAGCCACTCCCTGTTTTTAGACCACACCTACTTTAAACCACACTCATTTTTACTGCAAGACCATGTCCACATTAATAGCACACCAAAAAAACAGATGGTTAGTGCTCACTGCAGGGATCAGGGCCAGAACTAGGGGTAGGCAGAGTAGGCGGCTGTCTAGGACAGGTACATAAATACTTGGGGGCAATTTGTGAACAGATTTATTTTCTGCTGCTGCTGGCACAGGAAAAGATTGGGGGCAATATGATGGCTGCTTGAGGGCTGTATGATGGATGGCTGCTTAGCTTGAAGGGTACAGGTATGGGGGCAGTATAATGGATGGCTACTGGCACAGGTATGGGGGGCAGTATGATGGATGGCTACTGGCACAGGGGGGGCTGTATTATGGATGGGTGCTGGGCTTGCTGGTACAGGTACAGTAATATAAATGAAAAAGTGTTGTACATTTTCATGCTTTCTTTATTAAAAAACCCTCATGGTAAGGAGGTAAATGGTAATGCAGGACAGGGGGGCACTGATTGAAGCTCTTGCCTAGGGTGCCAAACTACCTTGGCCCGGCACCGGCAGGGATGCCACTCATTTGGGAACAAAGTTAAGTCCTATTAAGACACCCTTAAATCCATATGCCTCCTCTTCCCCTGTGTATAATACAGTTCCCCAGCATATGATTAAACACCTTAGGGACCCCTAACAATAATTTTCACATGTTAAAAAACCCCCAGAACAAATACCAGGCTTATGTTCCATTTGGATCATAGGTCAGGCAGAGTATGGCAAACACAGGGTGCAAAAAGTCGGCAAAGTATGACACACACAAGGAGCATAGGGAAGGAAGAACAGAGCAGGAGAAAGGAAAATCAGGTTGCATTAACGAGTTCCATGGATGGATTGGGCCGTATAGATGTCCTGCCATATTTTGATGCACTCTACGTGATAAAGAGATATCCATTAGCCAAGGCCTTAATAAATAGCACCAACATTTGGTACCTACCACTGGCCATAGAAAAGGCTTAGTACTGTGATAATGGGTGGAGAAACATATGGCAATTTGGCCAAAACTACAGATTGGTAACTGCACTGGTCTGATGGGAAGATAAAGAATAACAGATTACAAAGACATGGGAGATCTTGATGTTTCCCAATTGGCCAATCGTCCAGCAGTGTTCATATTTGTTCCAACTCAGATTTTTCATTTTGGAAAGGGATAAACTAGCGAACAAGGCATTTGGGCACCTACACCTCTATGATGGCTGGTTATTCATTGACATGTATGCAAAACCTGTGATGCCATATATAGTTTAAATGTGGCAAAGTGGGAGGGGGCGTGGCCAGCAGCCGATGTGAGGAGACGCACTTGCTGAACGCTCCATTGCCCAGGCCTATACCCTTGTAAATACTGCACTATACCAGAGCAGCCATGGAACCGGTATTGCGACCAGAGAGCCCCTCTACCGCAGCGATCAATAAGGAGGCAAAACCGGGCTCAGAAACGAGCTTCAGAAGCAGCTAACCGGTTTGATCGTTATGTGAGGGGGAGCCGGGACGTCCAAGATGGTGACGAGCCTGCAGAAGCAGTGCAGCATGGAGCGGGCTCCCAGTCACCATCGCCAGCAAAACCAACCATGCAGGACCTGTTACTCAAGATCCGAGCATGTAATTTGGCATGTACCGCACTCATTAACTCAAAAACTAAAGAGATAAAGCTGGACCTGTCCATAATAAAGCAGGACATGCAGAAACTGCACAAGCACATGGGAGAGCTGGAGACCAGGGTGAGCACAGTGGAGGAGACAGTGCGGCCTATGCCCGGCGCAGTCCTGGATCTGCACAAAGCTCTCATGGAGTGTCAGCATAAGGCGGACGACTCAGAGAATAGGCTGAGAAGGAACAACCTCAGATTTGTGGGGTTCCCGGAGCGCACTGCTCTGGAAAACTTCCTTGAGGAGTGGCTGAAAGAGGTACTGGGGGCGCCTAACCTGTCCACCACATTCACAGACAGGGACAGCATTCTAAAGCTAGCCCACAACTAAGGCCCACTTAGGTACCAAGTGCATACTATATCGATCTATGCTGACTTCTAAACTGAGGTACAAAAACAGTGGGCTAAGTTTTTTGAAGCCAATAAGCGACTCCAGGAGTCCAAGCTTGAATAGGCCATGACTGATGGTCATAGCTAATGGCAAAACCCTCTTCTTCACCAGTCCACAAGAGATAAACAACTGTCTGGATGGCAGGCAGTAGGGGACAAGGCGAAGCAGCATACCCCCCCCCGTGACAACCCCACACAAGGTGATACTCTGAAAGAAAACGACTGTAAGACCTATTGGAAAGCCGCTGGAGAATACCAATGATCAGCTTATCAGACTTGCTGGGGCAGGAACCGACCCCTAAGTCTCACTATATAACCCGTTCCAGGCAGAAGGCGGCCTTTGCTATGGATTACAAAACTTGACTACCCCAGTGGATGGCACCATTGGATTACAGATTTGCTTTATTTAACTGATGTTCAATTTCGGGCACCAAAGTTGATCTAGAACATTGGTCTGTAATGCTAGACTAATAAGGTGGACTATATCATCGGACTACAACATTGGACTCTAGCATGGGCTGAATGTACAGGACTGGGAGGCAGGGCTGCGGAAACGGAAAATACCGGGAGTTAGGCATGTTGTAGCCAAGCTGACGTTGGGAGATCAATCCACCCCAGCATGACTTGAAGGGGCAAGTATAAATGACGGGTGTGCCACGTTACCTAAATTAGGTAGATGGCGGGGAGAAGGAAACCAGGAGGGGGGAACAAATAAAAATAATAACAGCAACAAAGCACTTAAAAGAACAAATTATATATATATATATATATATATATATATATATATATAATGCCCAAACAGGTGAACGCACTCTTTCCGAATTTCAGACACATGAATGGGTGCGTAGGTCAAGTTTTCCAATATAATAAAGCAAATGGACCCACACTCCTTAGTAATCATGAAGAAATAGATGAGCTTTATTCACAATGCATTTCCAACGTTTCGGCCCACATTGGGGCCTTTTTCAATTATAGTCCGTTAAGTTTCAAGTTAGGAAACAATTAAGTTGTAACTGCCCATTCAGACCCTTAGGAATAACACAATCAAGTTCATATATCCAAAACGCCTCATGTTTTAGTAGCATTTTATCTATATCTCCACCTCTTGGGGGTTTTGGTATGTGGTCTATTGGCATGCATTTGAAGGCAGATGGATCATGTTGTGCTTCACGCCAGTGTTTCGCTACTGGCTGCTGTGCGATGTCCTGTTTTTTTGGATCAATTTTCCTATCAGGATCTAGTGCTGCCCTAATGCTGGCTCTGTGCATATTTATACTTTCCTTTAATTGCCTAACAGTTTTGCCGCAATATATGAGGCCGCATGGGCATTTGATGATATACACTACTGCTGTTGATGTGCATGTCAATCTGTGATTTATCTCATATTTTTTACCTGTTCTTGGGTGTCTAAACTTTTTTCCCAAGATCAGTGTGTTACACGTGATGCAACCTGTACATTTATACACTCCTGGTTGTGCTGTTAGGAAGTGTTGCACTTGTGGTTTTGTGTATTTATCTGTTGGGTCTGATGGACTTAGATGTTCTTTAAGGTTTGTACTTCTTGAATAACTGAACCTTGACTTTCTAGGGACCCTATTGTTCAGTGTTTCATCGGTGGCCACTATTTCCCAATAATTTGAAACTATATCTTTGATAGCTTTACTGTGGGGGTTGTATTTGCTCACATAGTAAATGTCTTTCTGATTGCCATGTTGGGATTGCTGTTCTCTGCTTTGTAGTAACTGCTCACGTGCCATGGCCATCACCATGCCCCTGGTATCTTTAATCAATTGTTCGGGATAACCCCTTTCCAGAAATTTGGCACATTCTGTCTAAATCTCTTTCTTTCTGTTTCGATCACTGTCTATCCGGACTACTCGTATCATTTGTGACATAGGGAGGGAATTAAGAAGATGTTTAGGGTGATGGCTTTTGTAATGTAATAGAGTATTTCTATCTGTAGCCTTAGTAAAAATCTGTGTCTGCAAACTGCCATTCTGTTTGTACAATTCAACATCTAAAAAACTTAACCGCTGGGAGTTGTAGTTCAACGTTAACTTGATGGGTGTATTTAGATTGTTAAGGCCATCTACATACATTTTTAGCTCATCTGCTGTTCCCATCCATATGAAGAACAGGTCATCTACTGTATGTAGCGCCTGTAGAAACTGCCAAACTGTTTGAACGATTTATGCCCATAAATATGTTCATTTTCAAAATCACACATAAAAGCATTAGCATACACAGGCTCTACTTTTGAACCCATGGCTGTCCCAGTCCGTTGTATGTAGTATTTGGTCTCAAACTTAAAATAATTCTTCTGCAAGTCCAATAACCGTAAAACATATTCCACTGGTGGCCCATTGTATGCAGGATTATGCAAAATTACCTTGTGCACTGCTTCTACACCCATAGCATGTGGAATGCATTTATATAGGAACCAAATCTGAACCCTTAAAGTCATATGTCTTTAAAGTTCTGGACAACTAAATGCAACAAGGTTTTTGTTCATAATTAATGTAATTTTTCAAATTCAAATTTGCAAATTGGAGGTACAAATTTGGTTAGGTATTCAGGTAGAGGATTCAGTATTTTGCCTGGTCCAAAAATAATGGATTCTGTGCATCCCTATTCAAAAATCTGTAAATCAGTTTAGACACAAATTGAACTGAAGAAGAACAGCCAGTGGCCATATGCAAAGTGCAACAGCCCCACAAACCTTCCAGGTTAATCACATATGACACTCCTTCTCCAAGCTCAAGTGTAAAGATGGCCTTTACACAGGCAGATTATATATTGTTTACTTATTGTTACATTAATAAGGCAGGGCCGGAACTAGCGGTAGGCAGAGTAGGTACATGGGGCGCCAGGCACATACCTTTCACTGCTACCTACCCCAGTCCGGTCTTTAGAGTCCAGTTTTTTGCTCTTCTTTGCGCGCCTACGCAAGGTGATGGGGTGACGTGGTGGTCAGCGCACACTCACGTAGGTGTGCGCAGCAGAGGGGGCGGGGATGGGTTCTCCGAGGCGCCCGGCCCTGTGATGAGGTGTGGGCAATTGCAAAATTTATGATTGTTTTGACATTGTCCCGGTAGTTGATCAAACAGGTTTAAACATTTTTGTAATAAAATTATGTAATTGGTCTGACTCACAGTGGATCAGATAATCATTGTTAAAAAATCATTCACTACCCAAAGGGTTGCCACCAGTGGCGTAACTTCGGATGCCAGGGCCCCCCTCTGCACAAAAAACTGGGAGAATTGAATGTATAATATCCCCAGAACTATAGAAGGATGTCACAGTTGCAATTCCATATATAAATACCCCAGAACTATAGAAGGATGGCAAAGTGTCAATTTCACATATAAATACCCCAGAACTATAGAAGGATGGCACACAGTGGTGTAACTACTGAGCAAGCAGACCCCGCAGTCATGGTGGGACCTGGGGGTACAGGGGGCCCGACCGGGCCTGCTTCCTCCTTAGTACATCGTACCTGCCATAGTGACACATTTCCCCAGGTACACCAAGTGCTGTTTAAACACATAATGTAATAGCATTTGTGCTGTATAGATTGATTTCTGCAATTCACTAAAGTCTGGCCACTGGAGAAACAGAAAGTTATTAACAATATCATTCCCTGAAATGGTTAACCTGCCGAGATCTCACTGCAGCCTAGAGAAGAAGCATTTCTGCAGCAGAAGTCAGCGGTACCGTGACAGCTTCCTGCTTCTCACACCCACCAGGACACTCCCATCTATGTATATGGAAAAATGTGTAGTAATGGGCATGTGAGTGTGTCTCATGTGTGTTGTATTTGAATTTGTGCTAAACACAAAATGACAGCTCCCAGAAACGAGACACTCTTACTCATATGTTTATAGTGTTCATCATGCTATAGTCTGTATAGCTGCCAAGCTGCCACTTTATGATTGCCATGTGTTACTGTTTGCTTCATAGTTTAAGAAGTTTGTTATGAAAAATGTGTGCTTTAGAGGTAGCTGGCTGTATTATCTCCATGTCTGATGGTTTTAGTTTCATCTAATATTGTACTTCATTCCACAGTGACTTTCCTAATGCTCTACCAAATGCACTTACATGCTATTCGATTGTTTTGATCAGCTGGTATACCACTAACCCCCTTATGTAATAAAAGGAACCAAGTTTGCCCAGTAGCAGAATCCCATAGCAACCAATAAGATATTTGATTTTAAACAGCTGACCAGTGAATGCTACCTGCTGATTGGTTGCTATGGGTTACTGCTCCTGGGCAAACTTAGTGCCTTTTATTACATAACCCCCTTAGGCATCTATAGGCATAACAGGCAAATAGATATTACTGGAATCCTCATCAAATTAATGTGAGGGCCCCAAAAAAATTTTTTATCAATATAAATTAAAATGATTAAATAACTAGAGCCCACAGGGCCTTCTATGCTCTTGGGTCCCCCTGCAGCCACAGTGCATGCTTCCTCTATAGCTACATCCCATCTATAGGTGCGGCATACAAAGGAATACCAAATACTTAGGTCTGTCTTGGTCATTTTATAGTACATTTTTCCTTTGTATCTGAGCTGCTGTATACCTCAACACCTTGTGCAGATGTGGACAAGGGCTTGTGTTTAAGGGGTTGGTATACCGAGCATTATGAAAGTCACTGTGGAATGAAGTACAATATTAGATGAACCTAAAACTGTCAAACGTGGAAATAATAATGACAGTCAAGCAGCTGCCTCTAAAGCACACATTTTTCATAACAAACTTCTTAAACTATGAAGCAAACAGTAACACATGGCAATTATAAAGTGGCAGCATGGCAGCTATACAGACTATAGCATGATGAACACTATAAACATATGAGTAAGAGTGGCTCGTTTCTGGGAGCTGTCATTTTGTGTTTAGCACAAATTCAAATATAACACACATGAGACACACTCACATGCCCATTACTACACATTTTCTCCATATACATAGATAGAACTGTATGAGGCCGGCAGCAGACAGCACTCACCTGTTTGCAGAGCTACGCGTATGTATGACTAAGCATCCGGTAGTTTCCTACAGGAGGAGGGGAGTGGGTGTGTCCGGGTGGGTGTGACTGTGAGGAGCAGGAAGCTGTCATAGTACCTCTAACTTATACTGCAGAAATGCTTCTTCTCTAGACTGCAGTGAGACCTCAGCAGGTTAACCACTTCAGGGAATGATATTGTTAATAACTTTCTGTTTCTACAGCGGCCAGACTTTAGTGAATTGCAGAAATCAATCTATACAGCACAAATGCTATTACATTATGTGTTTAAACAGCACTTGGTGTACCTGGGGAAATGTGTCACTATAGCAGGTACATTGTACTATGGAGGAAGCAGGCCCCGCTGGGCCCCCTGTACCCCCGGCCCCCCCCGCGATTGCGGGGTCTGCTTCCTCGGTAGTTACGCCACTGGTTGCCACCTTTTGTAGAAAAAAATAATGGTCTTCCTATAAATGTATCTTTTTTTTCCCTATTAATAACATTGGGATTAACCAATGTGACAAAGAAACTACAAAAGTTTCCTCACATATCATTAAGCATTGATGAATGAATTTGACTACTGGCTAAGCAAAACGGTATGCTGCTTTATGCCATATGGGTTTGAAACCGCAGTATACACTTATTTCTTTTACATATTCATTGAGTACCAGCTCTGAGCTTATAAGTAGATCATTGTGCCAGCTCTGTGCCAGATCAAACATTGGAAAATGTACTTTTTGGGAATCCACTTTTATCCACCTTCATTTTATTTGCAGAAAAATACATTCTTATCAGCTCCTGTCTTTGTGTCTCTGCACTGAGAGGCATTGCGTTGGCCTAAAAGAGGTTGGCTCTAGAATAAAAAGAGACCATACAACCAGTATCTCTTCTAGACAAAATCTAACAAAATTAGGGATGCACCGAATCCAGGATTTGGTTCGGGATTCGGCCAGGATTCGGCCTTTTTCAGCAAGATTCGGATTTGGCCAAATCCTTCTGCCTGCCCGAACCGAATCGGAATCCTAATTTGCATATGCAAATTGGGGCGGGTAGGGAAATTGCGTGACTTTTTGTCACAAAACAAGGAAGTAAAAAATGTTTTCCCCTTCCCACCACTACTTTGCATATGCAAATTCGGTTCGGTATTCGGCCGAATCTTTCGCAAAGTATTTGGGGGTTCGGCTGAATACAAAATAGTGGATTCGGTGCATCCCGAAACAAAATAACTGACTTTGGTACAAACTCTGCATGTAGAGACAGTATTTTTAGTGTTTTTAATAGAACACATCTTCTTCTAGGCAAATGGAACCCCCTAAAAATACACATTAGATTTAACTGTCATTCAAAATCAGACACCTAACACTTGGCTGCTTGAAGTGAAAATGAAGAAAGACAGATGCAGAGAGAAGGATTGTGAAAAGTAACTTGAATACGTCCGAAACAGTTCAGAATTTGTAACTAATTAGATCTAGGAAACGTATTATTTCAGTGTAGCTAAGCTTATATCAAATGCTCATTTTCACAATAGTTTCCCTTAGTTGAGCACGATGTCAAGCGACAACACGAGCATTCTGGGATTTGTAGTTTTTATTGGAATCAAAATGTAGGCTCCCAGGCGGAAGAACCCGCCCCGCACGGGGTCTCCTGGTCTGCTAGTGCGGCCTCTCTTCCTTTCTATCCGACATCTTTGAAGAAGTAGCAGCATGGTGAGAGCTGAGTGCTGGAAAGCATTCAGAAGGGCTCCGGGAATTGAAATGGAGAGGGGTTGGTGACATGGGCGATGAAAGGCATATTTTCAGTGTAGACTCCATGACTTTGGATCGCGTGTGGGCTGCGCGGTTGCAGCTACAAGGTCTCACATGCCCGATGTCCCTGTATGTTAGGTGTTACAGTGCATATTCTGAATGGCTTTTATGAAACGGCAGGACTCTGCCCATACCGGAAAACCGTTTTTTTTCCAGATTGTACATGGAAAAATAGCGTTGCTATTGCTATTCAGTTACTCCCAAATGGCTCTCTGTAAGAGACTGGAAATAGCTTGCTGGGAAGCTTGTTTCCTTACTAGTGCTTTAGTGGAAAACAGGGCAGGGGGCCATTGTGTTGTATTTCTTGTCAATGTTGGGTGCGTAGTTACTTATGGTTAACACCTGGCTAGTGAATGATACTTGATGACCAGTTTAAAATAGAAATATAAAGGCAGGTATCAGGTCTGGACTGGGAATCAAAATAGGCCCTGGCACTCCAAGTACAAAGAGGCCCAAACAGGTCCCAACAGCCCACTAAACAGTGACTTTCTATCACACCTGATAGCAGCCTCTCTGGCATTTGCCAGAACCCTCAGATTGCTAGGCCTGGCAGGTATAAGTCTGCAGTATAGACTTTTACACTGACTCATTCTGCTTTTGACACTGCATTTGTTTGTTCTTACACTATTTTTGCTCCCCAAAAAATCTATCTACAGAATACATAACCATACTAGGTATTGAGTTTATACCTGAAAATAGTCAAGCTGGCTTATTGGTTATACTCCATTTTTGGATATTTTGTTGATTCCATTTTATTGTTACTTTTAATTACCCTGCTTCAGGCCTCAGAATCTTCATTTTGCTTTATTTTTCTTATCCATCTCTAGCCACCCAAGGACGACAAGAAGAAGAAGGATGCTGGCAAATCTGCCAAGAAGGACAAGGACCCAGTTAACAAGTCTGGGGGCAAGGCCAAGAAGAAGGTAAGACTAGCATCTTTCTCATGGCAACCACTTGATCACCTGCTTGATTAGCCTGTTTAAATTCTCCTAAAACTGTTTAAGCTATGGGCATGCAGGCTGAAGGCTCTGGCTGTTGTTAGTTTGTATATTTTTTGCTTGTATATTTTTTGCATGCTAAGAGAAGCAGATCAGCTCAGTACCCCTGCTCCATTGATTTGAATTCAATAAGCCTGTGTGTAATCACACACAGGCTGTCAACTTAAATACTGATTTTAACTCCGCTTTGTGTAACTGGACACAGGCTTATCGAATTCAAATCAATGGAGCAGGGGCACTGCGCTGATCTAATTCTCTCCGCCTGCAAAATGACGCAGGCCAAAAACCGACATAGCCTTAGTTGTAGCAAACTAGCTGGTTTGTTGTCAGCAGTTCAAAAGCACGGTTTCTTCTCATTTGAGGGGTGTCTGCACTTCATGCCTTTCACTTAGTCTGGAGTAGGCACCATTCGAGTTTCACTCCCTCACAAATTATGGAATAAGGTGTTGAAATCACTTCAGATAGAATTAAAAAAAACACATAATCCAAAACTGCTTATATACAGTAAATAAAATGTTGCATGTAACAAAAAGGCCCTTTTCATGTATTGCTCTAGATGGAAATGTCAGTGGGGTAGTTAGCCATCTTAACTGCCATCTCTATACAGGGTAAAGTAGTACTGGGTAAATATACCTCACTTATGTTTACCAGACATCTTGCTGGAAATAGGGTAGCTCCCAGCTGAGATGGATTTTAAACATCAGGTGAGGGTGGTGAAGTGCTGTCTAAAAATCAAATGAACATGGAACAGCTTCGTAGTTGTATTCATCTTTAAGTTTAGGCCTCCGTGTCAACATGGGATTGGTGGGTCCACTGTAATACCTAACCTTACTTATGTTAGTGAATAACGTGGGTAATGTATTGGCGATGCTTGATAAAATTTGTTAGTTGTATTAGTGTTTGAGTTTAATTGGATTTTTTTTTTTTTTCTTCTGAGTAGAAGTGGTCCAAGGGGAAAGTGAGAGACAAGTTGAACAACTTGGTTCTGTTTGACAAGGCCACTTATGACAAGCTGTGCAAGGAGGTTCCCAACTACAAGCTCATCACACCCGCTGTGGTTTCTGAGAGGCTTAAGATCAGGGGCTCGCTGGCCAGAGCTGCACTGCAGGAGCTGCTCAACAAAGGTAAGAAACGTGGTCCTTACAAACTGTTCAGTGCTTCATCTTGTGCATGAAACCTGGGAAGAAGTTACTGAAGAAACTGAATCAGAACTGAGAGCTGTACTAAAGTTTGCTAGCTTTTGTGATTTGTTCTGTTATTGTGTTTTCTCCCCAGGTTTAATTAAACTAGTGTCAAAACATAGAGCACAGGTTATCTACACCAGAAATACTAAAGGAGGAGATGCACCTGCAGGAACAGAAGAGTCTTAATTGTAAGTTTCACTATTATCCTTTAGGTTTTTGTTTGTTCTTTAACTGCTCCCCCCCAGTAAACGAAAACATCTCTATACAAACCCACACTTTATTCACCATGCAACGGGACCACCTGCAGTTGGATATGATCCTCTTTGAGGTATTTGATCACAGCCCTCTTAGCTCATAAGGTTGCATATAAGTAATTTACAGTTATGGTAAAGATTATTCAGTATATGGAATATTAGCCATTCAGTCATGGTTCCAAAATATGATCATCCCATAGCTCACCCTACCTGACCTACCTTGGCATATTCTCCATCTGGCCATTGGGCTGTGTATATTCATTAGCATTGTAGACCCATTACTTGTGATGTTGTCCATAGCAACCATTCAGATATTTGCTTTTGTTTTCTAACTTGTAAGTGACTTCAAACCTATCTGCTGATTACTTGCTATGTGCAATATTACAAGTAATGTTTCTCTACAATAAAAAATACCCCATTAGTAAGGCAGCTGTTCCTAAAATGCGGTTCTGGCCCTAACATGGGTTAGGAACAAAACATTGGCTTTTAATATCCTCTCGGGCAGTATACCTCTTCAACAATTTTCTAGAGTTAAACGGAGAAAGTGAAGCTACTCCATGTTTTGGTCCATGCAAGGTAGATCAGTATTTAGCATACTTGTACTAATCTAGTTATCTAGCATGCAAGGACAACATGTGGAGTATCTTCAATCTCCTTGTTTGCCCTGTTTAGCTCTTAAAACAATAGGCAAAAAGTGTCCTGCACACGACCTCTTCCGCCTAAAACTTTAATTTGTAGTTGAAACAGTAATTTAAAGGTGCTTTGTTTCTTTTTCTATTACTTTCTGCTTTACAGAGAAGTTAATCATGCATGTTCCTATCACTTGCATTCAAACACAAATGATTTTTAATTACATAAGCATATTAACCTACCAGCATGTTTTTTGACTGAGGGTCAAAGAATGAGTTCATGCAGAAAACACCCTTAGTGTTGTGGTTAATAAAACTGTACATTTTTTTTTTTTTAATTAAATTGATGCAGCTTTGTATATGGCTCGATACTGTTATTCATTTATAAGGGGCAGATTTACTAAGCTCGAGTGAATAGTTCGAATGAAAATATTCGATTTCCGAAGTAATTTTTTGGGTACTTCGACCATCGAATTGGTCAAATTCAATCGAATGATTCGAAGTAAAAATCGTTCGACCATTCGCTCATTCGATAATCGAAGTACTGTCTCTAAAAAAAAAAAAAAACATTCGACTTCGCCAGATTAAAGCTACTGAAGTCCAATGTTAGCCCAGCCCTTTTCTAAGTTTATTTATTTATTTATTTTGGTTGAATAAAAATCCTTTGCTTAAAATCATTCGATTCGAACGATTTCATCGTTCGATCGAATGATTTTTATTCGATCGTTTGATTAAAGCGTTTGCGTTAAAACCTTCGATATTCGAAGGATTTTACTTCGATGGTCGTATTTGCGGATTTCTTACCCTCGAAATTCGACCCTTAGTAAATATGCCGTGTGTGCAGTAGACTAACTTTAACTGTGCAGTTTAGTGGTTTTCTTAAATCTGTTAATATGTTGAATATTGAATCTGTAACATTGCTTACTTTGTAGCAGTAAATATACATTTTTGCTTTCACTTAACAGTTTACAATTTATTTATTTTTTCTTTTCCAGAATTGGACTCTGGATTGAAGAATTTGCTATGTAAATGCAATTACAAAAAATAAACTGTTCTGAGAAAAAAGGCTTGTTTTATTTCTTTATTAAAATGCTGTAGTGTAAACCAGTTCTGATTGCCACTCATAGATGAATGATTAATGAAAAAATGTTTTTTTTTTTTTTTTTCAGCTGTGACATTGTATTCTGTATCAAATTTAAAATTGGTGACTGGAATATTATGGTGTTGGAGATACTAACGCCAGAAAATAACCTTTATTTATATCCATCATAACATTTATCTTATAATTTTGCCATAAAAGTATTTGCCTGATGCTTTTACATTACATTTCTAGCCCCCATGTTCTGCTATAAGGGGGCTGCCATATTTGTGGAGCAGTAGTCTGTTAGCATTAGAAACTCTACTGACAGACTGAGATGGAACAGTCAGGTTTTAGGAACTTTAAGTAATTAGTTACAAAATCAGCAATGTAAATGTGAAACCAAGGAAATTACTGAGCACCAGCGGCATCCATTCCAATAAAACAAGTCATTTAATCGTATCAATAAAATACAGGAGCTTAAATTATCCCCATACTGGTATGGAGAGGATTATTTAAGATCCTGTATTTTAATGATATGAATAAAAGACTGTTTTTATTGGACTTGATCCTGCTGGTGCTCCATACTTTCCTTGGATTTCCCTTCTGACTTTCAAGCTTTCAAATGGGGGGGGGGGTCACTGACCCCATCTAAAAAACAAACGCTCTGTAAGGCTACAAATGTATTATTGCCACTTTTTATCACTTCTCTTTCTTTTTAGGCCTCTTCTATTCATATTGGTCTCTTAGTCAAATCAATGCATGTTTGCTAGATATGCTTAGGTTTTCCTTAAGGGTTCATAATTTTGTTGCATTCATTGTACCCTCACAAGTCTTCAGAGCTTGATGCAGTACCACCACCATGCATTGTGGAGGGGATGGTGTACTTAGCCAAATGTGACTTTACTTTGGCCATAATTTGGTTCCCAAAACTCCTATGTGCCATTGGGTAAAATAGGCTACATAGCTTGCATTTAAGTCAAGTGGCTTTCTTTTTGCCAATTACAAAGTTGCAACTGGTGAACTTGGAACAATTTTTCCACCCTCCCCCCCCCAGTTTTCATATTGTTCAGTAATAAATACTTTTTTTTTTTTAAATATGAATGTTTGCCTCTCTGGTGGTTCAGTCTGAAAGATCCAGGTGTCTAATTTTAATGGTTATAATTTGCTACTTTATTTGATAAATTTTCAGCAGTATCCGTGGAACATGTATGAATTAGAACGGTCTTTAACAGAACTCTGAGCATTATACTTGGCTGGGCCACAGATTATATCAATTTAAAACTGTTTGTGGACTCTGTGACACCCCCCCCAAGCTGAAAAATGACATCAATATTAGAAGGAAAAAAAAATAGATTATAAGTGTCTATTTCTGGTGAATTATCTGAAAAGGAAGATGAAGAATCCCTAACAGATTTATGACTGTGCTGTACTGATTGAACTGTACTTCAAGAATGACCTTATGTCTAGACCCTGCTTCTTTGTCATTTCACAAAGTTCCTTGGCGAGTTCTCATGGTGTAAGTTTTGCCACAAAACTGACTTCAGAAGTTGGAACTTCCAGATACACATGGTCTACTCTTATTTTGTGACTTTGGGTAAGGGTTGACAGCACCAATAATGATTTAGTTGCACATTACTTTTGTGATTCAATGGTATTCATTTAACTCACTATGCAGAGACCTGTTCTACTTTGATACTTCAATCGGTATCAAAGGGGAAAAAAATATATATATAAAAAAAAAAAAAATCAAAAGTTACGTCCTTTGACAACTTCCATTTTGTTTAGGCTTTCCTTACTGGAATATTTTTTCCCAATAATCTGTTTTAGTGTAGTTGGACAGATGTGTCAACTCCCAGTGGTGGATAGTTTGCCAAGTTTTTTTTTTTTCCTTCCAGTTTCAATTTGTGAGCCAGTTGCTTGATCAGGGCCCAGCCTACTGTCATGCGGACACTAGCCAGTACAGAAAAAAAGCCTTCTCTAAATCTAATCCTAAGTGGCCTTCAAGTTTTGCCCCCATAGTTGCTAACGTTCACATAATGTTATATATGATATATATATTTTTTTTAACAAGGATGTTCAGTTTGTGATACTGAAATGAGTTCTTGTAACTTATGCAAACATGAGTATTGGTATTATAGGGTTTGTTCACCTTTTGAATATACATTGCACTCATACACATCCATTTTACTGCCTGCAATTTAAAGCCGGTAGAAGCCAATTGTTTAAAGGAAGTAGTGATGTCACTAAAGGTGGCCATACACGGGGCCGATAAAAGCTGCCAACAGACCATGTCTGCAGCTTATTGGCCCGTGTATGGGGCCCCCAACGGGCTTCACCGATCGAGATGGCCAGATCTCGATCGGATGGGACGAAAAATCCCATCAGATCGCGGCCGCATCTATTCGTTGATGCGATCCGATCGCCCATTACTACTCGTTAGGATTCGATATTGCCCACCTCAAGGTGGGCATATCTGGGAGAGATCTGCTCGTTTGATGACATCGCCAAACGAGCAGATCTCTCTGTATGGCCACCTTAAGTTGTAGTCGGCTGAAGATGTCACAAAGGGGAGGGTTGTGGTCTAATTACAGAATGGTATAGTCTGAAAGATGATATTGATGCACTTTTCAGCTGTGGCTGAGGGCAAATGGAACACTGACTCCATGGCTCTCATCCTGTTTTTTTTTTTTTTTTTTGCAGGCTGAGAGAAGCAGAGCAGCTCCTTTCATACCTCAGGACACATGTTGATGGGGTTATATGCATGTAGCTTGTAGCTTATATGCTTCTCTCAGCTTGCAAAAATATGCAGGGTGAGAGCATCTGAAGCCTACATCCTGTGTGCCCATAACCATACGTACCTTAGTAAAACAGCACTGACGAGTTTAGATTCTGCCTCTGTACTGCAGAACGAAAAGGCGCCAAATTGGGATCAGCCCGAAAATGCCTGTTTGCCGTTTTCAGACCAATCCCCTCTTGGCTCCACTTTGGCAATCTAATGCCAGATCACATTCAGGGACTACCCATGATTCATTTAGTGTAATTTGGAATGGGTTCATGGTCAACTTCACATTTTCTGGATTCTAAAAGATCTATCTGGTGCTAATGAGCTTAATCTCTGGTGTTTTTTGCCTGCCAGCTCCAAAATCCAGGTGCAGATTCTTGAAGTGTAGGCAACATTAGTTACTTATTTAGATAAATTTCTCAGCAGCATCTGTGGAATATTAGCAACTATTGTATCAATAATAACAGCTGCTTTTAATGAAACGGATACTGCTCAGCAGGGACAAAGATAAGAAATTAAACTACACTGTTATAGCTGATAAGCAAACCATTGCTAAAGCATGGAAGAGCAAAACTTACCAGCTTTTAAGCAAAAATAGATTGGATTACGACAAATGAGAAGTTAACCAGTCTACTAAAGAACACTCGTGCCAAATCTGTTAAGACATGAAAACCATGCCTATATTAAAGGAACAGTTCAGTGTGAAAATAAAAACTTGCGTAAATAGATAGATAGGCTGTGCAAAATAAAAAAAGGTTTCTAATATAGTTAGTTAGTCAAAAATGTAATGTATAAAGGCTGGAGTGAACAGATGTCTAATAAAACAGCCAGAATCCAACTTCCTGCTTTTCAGCTCTATAACTCTGAGTTAGTCAGCGACTTGAAGGGGGGGCCACATGGTACATTCCTGTTCAGTGAGTTTGTAATTGATCCTCAGCATTCAGCTCAGATACAAAAGCAACAGACATGACCCATGTGCCCCCCCTCAAGTCTCTGATTGGTTACTGCCTGGTAACCAGTCAGTTGAAGCCAAGAAAGCTGAAAAGCAGGAAGTAGTGTTCTGGCTATTATGTTACACATCGAGTCACTCCAGCCTTTATATATTATATTTTTGGCTAACTAACTATACTAGAAACATTTTTTATTTTGCACAGCCTATCTATTTACCCAGTTTTTATTTTTACACTGAACAATTCCTTTAAAGGCATTCAGGTACTCAGATTCAAGCTTTATTATCTATAAAAAAACAACAAATATATCCCTCAGCATAAGAATCTCAGGTGCCCTGCTCACCCACTCAATGCATTACCTTTTTGGGTCCCATGTCTGTAAACTGTAGCAATGAAATCCTCGAATATAAACAACTAATTGTATTCCATCAACATACTTGTTATAATTTGATATTTTTGTTATTGATACTTTGCATGATTTATTTTTCCTTAAATTGTCTTTTCCGTTATTTGACAGTTTGTGAAATAGAAAAATACAATAAAAATGTATTGTTGGGGAAAAACATCAATGTATCAACTTATGTATCAATTTAGAACACATTTGCAGAGTCAGTGACACCCCCCGCCTTCCTATAGCTGCTTTAGAAAGACATAAAAAGGTGAAAATCTAAACTATAAACTTCAATCTTAGAAAAATACAAATAGAAAGTAAATGAAAAAAAGTCTTTATTTCTGGTGACTAGTTCAAAACAACTGAAGAGGAGATGCATTTGAATGTACAAGTGTGGTGGCAGAGCATTTAATCCAGAAAGATACAGAACTAAATAATACAGTTTGTATGGAATGATAGTTGATGTTTTAGGGAAGTTGGGGGTTTAGGGAGAAATGCACCTTGCGTTTCTGAGAAAATAACACATAGAATAATATTCTGTGTAAAACAAACCATTTTTAAAACCATTAGGCGGGGGTGCAATTGAGGCTGTGACCACAAAATACATATAGACAAATACAAGAGTCCTCTGCACTCAACCCATTATCAATATATTTTTTTGTGCATACTGCTACTGAAAAATGCCTTACCCTTTAAACAAAACAGGGATTGTTTGTCCATATATTGCAATATATTTAAGCTGGCCAACTACGTCAAAGTCATCCCATATCTGGCCAGTCCTATGCTCAATTTTATCTGATTCATTAAGAATTCTATTGCTTCATTATACATTTTACAAAGGGACTAAGTTTTACCTGCAACTTACTTGCTGCTTTCAAAGTAAAACTCCCAAACTCGGCTGCCCTTTTATTAGACACCAGTGCTATTTCCTAACTATAGCTGGGAAGGGTGGGAGCTACAACATGGAGCTGGTCACTGCTCCTGCAAATCATGCATTCATTAAAACATGATCATATTTATCTTCTAACACTGAATGCCTGCAGCTCCAAACCTCTCTCTGGAGGAGAGAGGTTTGGAGCTGCAGGGGTGGGACAGTGATATGTGTACAGATGTGTAGTTGGGAACAATGTGGTATGTGCAGGAATGGCACAGTGTGGTAGCACAGTGAAATATATGCAGGGGTGCAACAATATATGTACAGTGTGGTCAGGTAGTGCTATTTGATGTGTACAGTAGTCATGTGCTGGTTGAGAAAAACTGGACATGCACCAGACCCACCCGCAGCCAAACTAAACCCGAGCACGCCTCAGCGGGGCGGGTCTTTAAATCGTAGAAGGCACCTATAAAACCAGAAGCAGGAAGCCAACAGTGTAAGGGCAGGGAGAGGAGGCAGAAGAGCTCAACCCAAACCTGTCCATGACCTGGCAGGGCGGCAGAGTTAGCACAGTGTGATATATACAGGTATGGTTGCCACCTTTTGCCATGTGTGGGTGAGAGGTCATGCCAACAACGTGATTGGACAGAGTCGTGATGTAACCAGCCACCAATACCAAACAGTGAGTAGTGCAGGGTAGAGGAATGAGCTGGGAGAGGGAATTGGAGGCAGTAGGGGTGGATTTGGGTTGGGTCAGTGCACTGGTTATTACAAATTTACAGGAAAGTATAATGCCACCAACAAGATTTATTGTTGCTATTATTAATAACACACATTTAAGATATACATTGATTTTATGTGACAATGTTTTGCAGCCCCTTTACAAATTATTTCTCATTCATCATTTCCATGCTGAATGGTTATTCACAGTAATGAAAAACTAGTGGCAAAAGATTGTGATTATGTATAGGTGAACTGCTTTAGTTACAAACCATTCATCTTTCCAACTGAAAATGCTCCATGTTTAGGCTACTTATAAAAAACGGTGGCAAAAAACACCAGAAATCACATGTTCCATTGCCCTTAGATCTGTAACTTATCTGACAACATACAGTATGGTTCATTTACTATGGGCAGTGGCTCAATTGGTGGGGAACAACATCGTTCCCTTCACAGCCTATGCACAAAAGACCTGTGTGTGCGAAGGGGACACTACTAGGAGATCCTAATAGGCCAAAACTAGGGGAAGGTCCTTTGCACCAAATGTTTTCACCAGCACCACCTTTCTTGTATTCAGTGCTAAATACACAGAGTATCACAAGAGTTTCACCTGAGAATGATGACACTGGGGGTGGCAAGGTGCATTATTATATATAAAAAACATGGATTTTACACCTCCTACTGAGGTTTGTAAACCAGCCATTGTGTTTGATGATGTATGGGCCAATTGTGGGTGTTTTTTGCCAAAATGTGCTGCCTAATTGGTGAAACATGCAGTGCGCTTTAAGACCAACTAGAGCTTTTGGCAATAGTCATAGAAGGTAGTGGAGGCTGATCTTAGATATTTTGGCACCTTGTGTTTTGGCAACTAAACACACAGTAAGTAAAGGCCATTATTAGATGTAAAAAAAAACTATTTATTAATGAAATCCTTCTGCAATTAATCAAGAGATGTTAAATTAGTGGTACATAAGGACTGGCAATCAAAGAGGTATTGTTTTCTATTGCTATGGCATGGAGAAAATAATCTCAATATACATTAAAAATAAACCACTGTTCCAATAAAACAAGTTAACAGCTTCTATACATTGAGAATCCCCACATTAATGGCAGTACATAGATGCTACATTGATCTCATCCTACTCTGCCACCCTCTCAGCACAGTGTCACAGGTGGAGAGCCCAGTCATATGAAATCATGGTAAAAAAGCAATTCACACAAAATATTCTGGTTTTGTTGTTGCTCTAGATGAGTATGCATTAGAATACTATACTACATGATGATGTTCAAAATGTAAAATACAGTAAGAGAAACATAATATTTGTTTAAAAAAGTTAGATGAACATCAAAAGGACACAAAAGCAGTGATCAGACTGCTCTCCAATGCCATCCCCTTTCTGTACTCATTTCCTTCCAATAACAAGAACAGCGATGAATCCAACCAAGAGCACAAACATTGCAATGCTTAACAAGACGGTGATCACCACCATGCCTCCACTGCGAGCCATGATATCAGGGACAGTTTGAGACACTACAAGGAAAAAAGAGATTACATACATTATATTTGGGACGGTTAGAAAATTCTTAATATTTTATGTGGATCCCTGTGTGTAAGGAGGAGTGATTAGTAAGGTGAATGAAATAATTTCATATGACACTATATAAAGGCTTAAAATGTGATTTTTAAATTAAATACAACAAATACAATGTCAGATAATCTGTAGTTAAATTATATTGCTAAAAATCCAATCAGTTTCTAATGCTTACAGGAATGCTGACATCTATTTACCTGATCTTGTGGAAAATTTAATGGATGGAATATCGCTTCCGTCAACTGTATAATACGTCCTGGAAGAGAGTCACATGTTTAATCATTTTTGAGGGGCATCTTACAGGGACTATAATCATACATCAGAAGTTCCATGCTTGCTCATATGTATTTATGAGTGCAGGCCAGTCGGTCAGTAAGGGGTCCGTCTTTCCCTTTGTAGCCCTTCAGAAGGTTTGTACACCAAATAAAGCCTTATAAACAAAATATTTACAGTTTATATGTCTTCAAGTCTAATCTGACTGAATTGGGGGTACATTTATCAAATAACTCTAAAAAACATATACAAGTGATTACAAGAGTTCTGGAGTTTGCATATGGCAACAGTTGGTTCAGGTTTTGTTTAATATGCCCAATGGAGTTCCGTTTTCATTTCTTTAAAAGGGTGTCGCACCTTTAAGTTAACTTTTAGTATGTTACAAAATGGCTAATAATAAGCAACTTTTCAATTGGTCTTTATTTTTCTTTGTTAGTTTTAGAATTATTTAGTTTTTGATATTATAATAGTTTTTCTACTGCTGACTCTCTCCAGATTTCAAATGGGGGTCACTGACCCCATAAAAAAAAATGCTCTGCAAGGCTACAGATTAATTGTTATTGCTATTTTTAACTAGTCTTTCTATTCAGGTCCTCTCCTATTCATATTCCAATTTCTCATTCAATTTAAATCATGGTTGTAACTTGGACCGTAGCAACCAGATTGCTGAAATTGCAAAATGGAGAGCTGCTGAATAAAAAGATAAATAACTAAAACCCCCACAAATAAAAAATGAAAACCAATTGCAAAATATCTCAGAATATTACTCTCTACATCATACTAAAAGTTAATTTAAAGGTGAACAGTACCTTTAATATGACCCTTCCATTCAGTCACTTATTTTAGAAGATATATTTAGACAGACTTCTATGGCTTATGCCAGTGGTTCCAAACTGTGGGGCTTGCCAGTGATTGGGATTCAGACTGAAGGCCAATTAGAGTCATATTTATGGAGAATGATTATTTCCTGTTCTGTATACACCAGAATGTGCACTAGAGGTGCATTGCACAGGAGTAAAGTACACTGTTTTGCAATAGGGTGCAGTGCTCCTGAAGGATTGAAAACTATAGTTATTTGAACATGTACTTCTGTTTTAAGAGGTGTGCCTGGCCCCATTTCCTTTTAGCGCAACCCTTGAAATATGTGGTGCAAAGTTTCACCATTTTAGGTACACAGATCACAAGCTGAGCAGATAAGATACTTACGTGTAGATGGCACCTGGTTGTAGGTTTTGGATTTGATAGCCCACATTCACAGTCTGCACATTACCAGACAGTGAATTATTAATCACAACAACATCTCGTTTAAGGCGGCACTGTGGTACCTGGAAGGAAATATCTGCAGACAGAGAATGGATTATTTTGGAGGAATACTGAATAAGAACAGAATGTATGATCCAAAAGAGTAATCTGTATGTGACATTCACGTAGAGCATGGGAATATGCTACCAGCTGTTTCACCCTATATACACTTGTATACCTGGCACTACAGCCACATCCCTGGCAATACAGCCACTACAGCTCTATAGGTTATGAATCACAGTTCATGAATAAAATATATTGTTGAACTCTTATCAGTTGCTTTAATGAAGGGCTCACCCATGTCATAACAATACTGTACTTCAAAGGTTTGCCAAATTAGGTTTGCTTTCAGTAAATATAAATTGTATCTTCAAAGGCATGCAGTAAATGTGGACAAAGATTACAGCAAGCATAAGAAGAAACGGCTGCTTTTTTGGCCAAGGGAAATCATGCCATTTGTGAGCGACAAAGTGCCTGAAAATACCTTTCTATTGCTGGTAAAACAGTTTACTTGTGCAATTACATTTTTTTTTGTCCAGTAATGTGAGTAAATGAGTCTGATTTGCACCAGTACAGGTATTTTTTAGGCACATGTTTTTCTCAGGCAAAAAAAATTTAATTTGAATCAGCCTTGTGTACAGACAAAGCCGCTCCAGATCTCTGCCCT
Organism: Xenopus petersii; assembly: GCA_038501925.1. Taxonomy (NCBI): domain Eukaryota; kingdom Metazoa; phylum Chordata; class Amphibia; order Anura; family Pipidae; genus Xenopus; species Xenopus petersii. The sequence goes on from CM076684.1 coordinate 56,475,189, forward strand.
ACTGTTAAAAATTAAAGATGGCTGTGCATTCCACAGTGGAACGCACAACAGAGGAGCGGGGAACAGTGGTGGCTGGCTTGTGGGCAGGGCCCAACAGGTTTGAGGCCCATCTGGATTTTTGTCAGTGTTTGGGTGGGCCACTCCGACCCTGCTTGTGTACTGTTACTTAATGCAACTGTAATTGATTGGTATAAAAGAAATCTAAAAAAATTGCTGTTTTTCAAATACTATAAATAAGAAATGATCATACTTTGTACATTAGCTGTGCCATTTGCTACGATCAGGTTAACAGTCTTTCCGGAGTCTTTGCATCCTGGAAATGCAATTATCACAGATGTACTAAGTGGAGTAAGAACACCATCTGCCAGGGAAGTATTCTCTGCAAAAGAAAGAGAGAAAGCTTTCTATTACAGATATGAGCTACTAATATATTACTTAACACACTTCATGTGAAAACATTAATAATGACAACATTTCTTGCCATTATAATTTTGCCTTTATCCAATGCATATGCTTCATACACTGATAGAATACATTAATAATACCCCAATGTTAAACTGCACTAATGCAGGTGCCTATACTAACTAGATTAATCAAAGCAAACGGACACCACCAGTGGAGTAAATTTCCATTAGATTATAAAACATACCTTATATATTTACTTAAAGTTAGAGGGGGGTGTTAAACTAATTGTTGAGATACATAGAACATATGCTTAGCAACTTTAAAATGGGTTTTAATTATCGCGCCTTTTTTCAGCTTGCAGCTGTCTGGATGTTGGGTCACTGACCCCAGAATATCATCCCCTTATTCTGAACACACCTATGCCTACTGTTTTAATCATAATGAAAATCTATAGGTTTTATTTCTTGAGCTAAATAGGGGCATTAAAGCCACTCCATGTTTTGTCCTTAAGAGGTTGATAATTTGATTAGTTTACAATCCATTCCTTTCACGCTTTGCAAAGCCTTCCACACTTCCAGTCAGCAGCATATTGGCCAATGTATGGTGCCTGCCTATCAACCTACCCGACCAATATCTGGACAAAAAGTGAAAAAATGTGTGAATGAACAAATATACTATCCCATATAAAGGCAATGCAGGAACTCATTGAATAAAGGGATTAAAGGAGCATTGACATTTGGGGGAGACAAGGAAAGGTCTCAACCAAAAGTCTTCATAAAAGCCAATGTACTTCTAGCTATGCCACTGATTTATTATATTACTCATTATAGAAACAATTTTAGTTTGTAACTGATAAATACTTTAAAAGGAGCAACGCAAACCAAATGGAATTATGGTATGAATCTACTAGCATCCTATTATTCAAACTTATTTACAGAGTTAGTTATTCTCAACAGTAACAATGTTTAGCATGCTAGTTCCTAAAAGTTATACTGTTGGTACTTGGAACATATATATCAGGCAATATTTTTAATGGTTTATAGAGAATCCCATAGTTAAAACAAGCAGTGCCATTGCTCATTGTGAAATATGAAGTTTCCAGGCTTACTATTAATCAATGGTTTAACTAGCAAAGATGCAGACACTGTGACTGTGGGGGTCCTGGAAGGAGAGGGCCATCAATAATTATGGGGCTCCATACAAATAATTATTGGCTCACTAGTCTCCTGCCCCCCCCCAGGTGATGAGGACTGGCAAAAAGTAAAATGGGGTCCTAACATCTATGGCCACACTCCTATTCTGAACAGCCACACCCTAATAAAGCAAAAATTCTACACATGATCCACTCCAGCCCTAACCCTGAACACATTTCAGTGCAAGGTGGTTTTAGTTTTAGGAGAAGCTACTGTTTAAAACAAACATAATTGTATTTATCTGTTATTACATGTATATGTCCAATCTCCCCAAACCCCTTAATGGATATTTAAAGCATGCATGACAGTTATATGAAACCATTCAGACTTACGAGCTATGGCACCAGAGATGAGAAGTAGCACAGCGGTGATCCACAGGAGCTGCATGCTGATGCCTCTCTACGACTGTAGTTGTTTGCAACCTGCTTGTATAATGCCCAGAAAATATAAAGTCAACAGATACCTGTCTCTCAAGTTAGTTTCACCTGCCTGAACCAGGCCAATCAGAGAATTGTGAAGGGGGAAGGAATGTGGTCCTTCTGGAAATTCACCTCCCTCCCCCATTCTACACACCCTGAACTTCTTTCCTTTCCCCCAGATACATCTTATCACCCTAAAATCTCTCCTCTCCATTTTGTTTAGCCTGATACTCACACATTTAACATACTGCACACAGCCTATCCTCCAACATTATAGTTACCATTATAATTTCAAAATACAAAAGAGGAGGGTTGTGGGTGCACTCCAAGGCTAAGTAAAAATGTGTTTAAATGCTATTAAAGTGATACCGATTAGGCAAATTAATCAACGCACTTTCCCTGGTCCCGTCTCATAAATAATTCAGTATAAATGCAAGTGCATGTGTTTACAAAAACTTGTGGACTTGTCAAACAGAAACACATGATCAGTGTTTCAAAAAGCTACCTAAATCTGGTGAGAACTTGGTCTTGATTTGCTCTTCTGGCCTTGGGTCTGATCCTTGGCTACTCAGGTTGGGCCAGCAGGTAGAGCTGGCTAAAAAAACATGGACAAAATCCTAAAGCACAAAAACTGCACGTTCAGGACTAGTGGACTAAAATCTCCTATGGGCAAGTTCTGATCTGCAGGAAAAAATGCAATTTTTAGTGGAAACACTGAGGGAAATGCTTGACCTTTTATCTCCAGCAACAATTGGTTCTAAACAACTGTACAATATATACAGTATATTAATCATTTTTTGGTCACTCGCAAATGTAATTTCAACTGTAGGCCTTTCTGTCTCTAGTTCTGACTCTGATTGAAACAATGTATCAAAGTCAGTTCTCGATTAGCTGGCTTATGCTGCTTTGTTTCAGGAGTCAGAACCACTAGTGCAGACAATTTAAACAACCAGACCCTCACCCCTAGCTATAAACAGTTGAAATTCCCAGCATGTGCGTGGTGGAAAAAAAATTATAAGTATTTTCAAAAAATACAAAAAAATGAAGACTAACTGCAAAGTGACTTAGAATACTGTTGTTTACATCATACTAAAAAAATATTCAAGGTCAACTACCCCCTGTAATGTAGATTTTTTTACATTATATATGCCACAGGGGTGGTCTTTCCTGTGCTCCCCTGCGTTGCACTTTCTTCCATTCAGCTGCAGGGGAGCGCAGGAGTAGACGCACTTTATTGTGAAGTGGGCTGTACTCACACAGACGCATGTAAGCGCCAAACGCAGGTGGGACACATGTTGCATATCACCTGCGTTCTGCGCATACATGTGTCTGTGTGAGTACAGCCCCCTTCACAACAATTGAGTGTGTCTACTCATGCGCTCCCCTGTGGCTGAATGGAAGAAATTGCAATGCAGGGGAGCACAGTAAAACTGCCCTTGTGTAAGAGCCCTTAGGTTGCCATTTATACCTTATGAAGCATGCGCTTGTTAAAGGAACACTAACGTCAAAAAATAAAAGTGTATAAATGTATAATGCAGTGTTGCCCTGCACTGGTAAAACTGATGTGTTTGCGTCAGAAACTCTACTATTGTTTATATAAATAAGCTGCTGTGTAGCAATGGGGGCACCAATTCAAAGGAGTAAAGGCTCAAGTTACACAGCAAATAGCAGATAAGCTCTGTCTGTCTAATGGTGTTATCTGTTATCCATTAGTTAACTTGTGCCATATAGCCGTTTTTCAATTTCCACCATTGCTCCACAGCAGCTGGTTTATATGAACTATAGTAGTGTTTCTGAAGCAAACAGATCAGTTTTACCAGTGCAGGGCAACACTACATAATATTTTCATTACTTTAAAACACTTACATTTTTTGGTGTTACTGTTCCTTTAAAGTCTACTACAGAGCAAAGTTGAGTTCTCATTTTTTTCCAACATGTTCCACATTATAAATGAGTTTTATAAACACTCTGGGTAGGGCCTTGCATTGCCAATGATTCTATAGCCCATGTTTTTTTCCTGAACGCTGAAATACTGCACTGCTGTGGCCATCTTCCTATTTTTTTGCGAAATCGCATTGTGCACAAATATTCGCAAATGGCTTGCAAATGAGACTGGTGTTTGCATGAGTGAGACCACTGTACAAGGTTGTTGTACGCAAAATAGTGGTGACAGTAAATTAAATTTGCAATATGCAAAATAGTTTTGCAAATAATTTCTCCACCACCAAAGCAACTCAAATGCAGAAATGTTTGCATATTTAAAAAGCTCTTACGGACATTCACAGAGGTGTGGTGGTTCTATTCAGATACTCTGGGAATGTCACTTCACCTGTTTGTCAAGTCACATTCTTTCAGTATGTGACCAGAATTATGCAGAATGAATACCTGGCATTCTTATTAGAATAACAGGTAGGGGTAAAATATAGGTTTCATGGGAGCAGGGAGGTAAGTGAAGGATATAAAAGGCCAAATTTACAATGAAGGATGCAGCATGCATATTGCAAAAAAAAAATCCGCAATCTGCCATTTTTTTTAAATTTGTAGGCAGTATCCTAAATTGTGTAACTTGCTGTAGACCTCTGCACTCTGAAAAGGAAACCTGCAGCATGTGCCTTGAATCACACACTGCCTGTGCTAGAAATTTCTTGATTCAAAAAGGAAGGGCTGTGCATGTAGACCTCTTGCTAATGACATACAAGGTGGATTTTGTCATCAAAACGCATGTGTATGCATTTCAGCTCCAAAATCTGCCACATGTGCCAGCACCCAAGCAGATGCAATGGATCTATGTGCAGACCGGGAAGGGGCTGATTCTCGGCATACATGTATCCACAGCCTGAAATCCGCTGTGTGTGGCATGAGCCAAGGGAAGACTGTAAAAACTCTGCTTCAATGCACTTCTTGACACACTCTTGCATTCTATAGTGCTCTTCTACTTGCGACAAGGGGTGTTGTAAATCAGTGTTGCACTGGGATACCAGGGGCCCACCAAGAAAATTTAGACCAGGGGCCCACTATCAGTACTATTATTCTTCCTCTCCTCACTCAACCTCTATTTATAGTTTTACATACTATAATCTATTATCCCATCTATTTAGCCTCTTTGTTCTCATAGAAATAGGGAATGGCCTTGAAATAGGCCAAAAGTGTAGCAGCACAAGGGCCCATTGACACCTCGGCCCACCGGGAGTTTTCCTGGTATCCCTGTGGGCCAGCCGACACTGTTGTAAATTACACCTATAAATGTTTCATATGTGACAATTCCAACAGCAACAAGTGCAAAGGGATCTATGGATGCCTGGCCGCCATAGAAGAGACAAAGGCCCCCATGTCTCATTGCTTTTAAAACCAGATTTGCATGACATAAACAAGACATCAATAAATGAATTGTTTTAGTTTTGAGGTGTGTCACTTTTCAGTGTGTCCTATTTATTTGAGGCTCAAAGGCATATATCAGCAGTGTGCATGAGAATTCAGCTGATTAACATATGCATGGCTATTAGAACAAAGGAAACGTCTAGTTTCATGCCTTATTTATTAATCAATAGAGTTAAAAGGGGATTTGCTGGAAGCAGGCGGGGGGAGCTTTATGAAGCATACTGTATATCAGGGGTCCCCAACCGCTGGGCCACGGACAGTCCTGAACTGGGCCGCCAAACAATTAACGCAGCGCACCAAATTGGGTGCTGAACCCTCCCGATCCCTCTGAACCCTTCTGACTCCCTCCGACCCCCTTCCCGATCCTTGGAAAAAATTTGGCTCTTTTTTGGTCCCCGGGCCAAAAAAGGTTGGGGACCCCTGCTGTATGTAACTGGAATAAATGAAAATGATTTATATTGCAGCTACAGTATGTGTTATGTCCAACCTGTGGCTACAGCTTTCGTTAAACTGCAATGCCTAGAGTTCCACCATCCGCTGCTGCAAATCTTTCATATAAAGGTTTCCGTAAACCTGTTTCAGGATAATTTGATGTACAGCACATATGCCTATAGCTCCTGGAAGGTGCGTATTTGTTATTTTCTAATGGTATTAGTTATAATTCATAGGCTTCTTGGGTCAAGGGGAGCAAGGCCATACCCCCCTTGGCATACTTACCCACTGTCCCATTTTGAGCGGGACAGTCCTGCTTTTGACAGCTCAACCCGCAGTCCTGCTTTTGTACTGAACAGCCAAAAAAGATACACTGTTTCTAGAGAGCCCAGAATAGATACTTAAGATACATTTGTAACAGTTTTTTCCCTTAGGAGAAGTTAAACTCACAGCTTAAAGGGCAATTTACCTTTATTAGTAAAACTGTAATAAAACAAAAACTTCAGGAAATGTGTTCAAACTTTCATAACCTGCCAAATTTTGTATGGGCTCGGTAATTAGGGGTGTGACCACAAAAAGGGGCGTGGTCAAAAAATTGCCATGCTCCGCACAGCAAATTTTTTTGTCCCTCTTTCCATTTCCAGAATGTTGGGAGGTATGCCTTGGTCTGGGAAGTGCTGCACTTTATACTTCCTGTGCAGAACTGAAAATTGGGTGTGAGATCACAGTCTGAATGACACACAATTTAGGAGATATTGCTCCCAAACCTTACAAAGTAGGGCACATTTGTCAAATAATTGGTATGTACCATGGAACTAGATATCAGAGCATATTGCCGTTGTTTTTGTTTTACCCACAATGCAGTATTTTACCCAGAATTTTCATCATAATAATGAGCACCTGCAAAACAGCTTGAGTTACTAATAGGACCACAAATTAGAACCTTCTTTAGGGCCCTTACACACGGGCATGTTTACCTGCGCTCCACTGCATTGCACTTTCTTCCGTTCAGCCGCAGGGAAGCGCAGGAGTAGACACAGTCAATTATTTTGAAGGGGGCTGTACTCAGACACAGACTCATGTATACGCTGAACGCAGGTGAAATGCAACATCCTGTGTCCAATCTGCGTTTGGAGCTTTCATGGGTCTGTGTGAGTACAGCCCCCTTCAAAATAATTGATTGCATCTACTCCTGCGCTCCCCTGCGGCTGAACAGAAGAAAGCAGGACGCAGGGGAGCACAGGTAAAAGCACCTGTAAGGGCCCTTAGTAAACAGAACGCAAGTTGTGCTGCCAGTCAGTCTGCTTAAGCAGTGTCAATGACACCAGTAGTATGTGATTCTGCAGGTTTAATTTGTCCTGTATGCAGGCTATACTGGCTATAGCTAGACATAGGTTTGCAAGGAGCATGTATACATTGTTGTGTATTTCACAATATTATGTATGTATGTACCACAGCCAGGTAAATGCTGCAACCGAGGTTCCCAGAGATGAAACGATTTATTGAGATACCTTTGTAGGTAGTAAAGCAGCCAATTTTGAACTTGCACTTGTGTTTATAAATGAGCCTTGATATTACATACTGTCACCTTACTTATTGACTGGAACAACACTGTAAATTATGTTATATGAACATTTTGGCAGCTATTTTCAAAGTGATACAGTGAGATTTTAAGGGTAGTATTTTTTTACCATAATGCAGCATTTTCTCCCACAATTTCTTAAGAAAAGTTGAGTTTAACCCATTTGTAAGCAATGCATCAATACATGTGCCAATTCACTTCCAATGAAATGGGTAGTTTACCTTTTAGTTAACTTTTAGTATTTTATAAAAATGACCTCTAAGCAACATTTCAATTGGTTGTCATTTTTTTAAATTTTTTTACAGTTTTTGAATTATTTGCCTTCTTTTTGTGGCTCTTTCCAGCTTTCAAATAGGGGTCGCTGACCCCATCTAAATGCAAATGCTCTGTAAGTCTACAAACTTGCTACTTTTAAATGTATCTTACTATTCAAGCCCTCTCGTATTCATATTTCAGTCTCTTATTTAAATCAATGCACAGTTGCTAGGATAATTTGGACCCTAGCAACCAGATTGCTGAAACGGCAAACTGGAGACCTGCTGAAGAAAAAGCTAAATAACTCAAAAATAAATTACACAAATAAATTAAAAGTAGTTAATAATGAGAACCAATTGCAAATTCTCTCAGAAAATCACTCTCTACATCAGATTAAAGGTTAATTTAAAGGGGAACAACTTATTTAAAGTGAATTAGGTGTAATTGTACTGAAGTCGGGAAGTCAGGATGCATGTGAAATCGCACATGGAGAGTCTTTAATGTTGGAGTGTGTTTAGTGAACAGTCTGGTAATATTAATGGGCATCCCTCAGATGGAGGGAGCCAGTTAAGGACCTGTGATTCTCCCATACCCCCAAACTAGTGTCCTACGATTCCCGATCACTACCCCCACACACGCAATCTATTCCCTGGTACAGAAGGAATGTAGCCCGCGGCTCCAAATTGATGTCACTGCCTTTCCTTAAAGGGGTTGTTCTCCTTTGAGTTAACTTTTAGTATGATGTTGAGAGTGATATTCTGAAATAATTTGTAATTGGTTCTCATTTATTATTATTTGTTTTTTGGGTTTTTTGGTTTATTTAACTTTTTATTGAGCAGCTCTCCAGTTTGCAGTTTCAGACTGGAATATGAAAAGGCTGAATAGAAAGACCAGTAATAAAACAAATAGCGATAACAATAAATGTGTACACTTACAGAGCATTTGTTTTTAGATGGGTTCAGTGACCCCCATTTGAAAGCTGGAGAGAGTCAGAAGAAAAAGGCAAATCATTCAAAAGCTATAGAAAATAAATAATGAAGACCAATTGAAAAGTTGCTTAGAACTGGCCATACTACAACATACTAAATTTTAACGTAAAGGCGAACCACCCCTGTTAACGTAAAGGTGAACCACCCCTTTAATGCTGACAGTGCTTGCCATGAATTATTATTAGTGATGGTTGAATTTGTCCCGTTTTGCCAAAAAAATTCCCGAATTTACCACAAAATTTGCTTAACAGCGAAAAATCCACAAAACGCATTAAAGTCATAATTTTTTTTTGACGCAGCAGATTTTTAGCCAGCAAATTTAATCGCCCATCACTAATTATTACATTTATCAATATACCTTCTACCTTCTGGTTCCATGCAGACCATTTGCACTGCACTGATCTCATGCCTCTGTCCCAAACCCTACCCATAATGATCACTGCCTTCATTTATTTTCTTCTTTAGCAGAATCCTCTTCTTCCATGTTTGCTTTTCATTCCCAGCAATCCCTGGCTAGGGATACCACCTATCTGACATTTTTCAAACCGAGCTGGTAAAAATGATGCCCACTGATCCTTCCAAATGCCCCTCCTTTCACAGGCCTCTTTTCTTATATCCTCCGGTAGATGCCATATACTCTCTATCATGAGTGCCTGCTACTGTGTGCAGGTAGAGTAGGCATTGGAAGACCTAAAATGTACACCTCACTGCCACCTTATTTCCCTGCTTCCCTAACTGTCAGTACACACATTCCCTCTCCTGCACTGATTTCTCTGGCCTGCTCCCTTTCTCTAGTTCCTCTATAGGAGGGAGGAGATTCCCGCGTCACAATAAGAGTCCCCTCTCCTTGTGTTATTCTGCTGCAGAAATCCTGCATTCCTACAGAGAGAGGATGATAAGAAAAAACCTTGACTGGAAAAAGAAATACAATGCTAGGTTGATAGCATGGTAACTCTGAGCTGCAGAAATATCCAGTGAAGCCTAGTGGTTATTCACCTAGTTATTCTGCACAGATGACCATATTTATCTATATTTATGTTTCATATGTAGGAGTTTCCATACTTTGATTTTTGTAAACTCCCTCCAACATATTCCTTTAAATAGGGACATTTTGTGAAACACTCTGTATAAAGCTGTTCTAAAATCTCTGTGGGCCACCCACTGTGGCCCCTATGCTTTGCCCTTAATAAGTGAAACTAACAATAAACAATTGTTAATGGGCAGCACAAGTTTCAGGAAAATATCTTTTGTTTATAGGTCTATAAAAAGTGTAATGTTGCAAGGCATGGTATTTAACATCCTGGGTACATTTCTGATTGGGGCACAATCTTTATTGGTGAAGCTATATTTGTAATTAAACAGTGCCCTCTAGTGGCCACATTCACATTTAATCCTGATAGATTTGCTCTTCTGCTACATAAAGTGACTTGTTTTATTCAGTCCCACAGAAAGTTTCTTTACTAAAAGTTAACTTACAGGTGAACCACCCCATTAAGGATTCTGTGTAAGCCCACAGTATGGTCCGATCATTGGCCCCCAGCAATAATTAGATGAGCCCAATTTGGCTCAGCATTTGGGTAAAGATTGGGCAAATATCCGCTCATTCAGCAACATAGGGGCATGCATCAGATGCATTGATCAGTGTCAGACTGGGGGGTCAGGTCACCTACTCCACCCCCCCCAGCATGTACCTGCTTTTCTCTTATTGATTGGGCGGGTGGAGGTCAGAGAGCGCACAGTTTCAGGCAAGCTGTGGGAGGGGGTCCAACCCTGAAGGCAGATATGCACTGAAGAATCAGATATTCTTGCAGTTAAAAGAGAACTGACGTTTAACAAAGATTTAGGGTAGTACATTATGTTTTGGATTCTTTACCAGCCCCAAGCAACCACAGCCCATTAGTAATAAACATCTGTGCCTAGCAGCTCCCTATCGTCTCTTCTGCTGCTGTCAGTTATACTCTGTATATAAAATATAAATGTAACAATACAAGGCTGATTAGTAATTAAGTAAGATTCTCATTACTTGACAGCTCAGAAACCAGTGCAATTTGCATCAGAATTTAATAATCAGCCCTGTAGCATCAGCTTCTGTGACAGACGAAACTCATTTTCTGCTTTATAATTTGACAGCTCCTAAGCTTCTCAACAGCTGCCCAGACCAGACCACACTGAATATATTTATTGTCACTGATACGCCTAAGAAAATGCAAGTTTGTGAGCTATTGTGCATAATTTGAAGGCCTGGAACAGTACAGTATGGGATATGTTATCCGAAAACCCATTATCCAGAAAGCTCTAAATTATGGAAGGCCGTCTCCTATAGACTTCATTGAAATTGATTTAGTTTTTCTCTGTAATAAAGAAACAGGTGCTGAGCATTCTGGATAATAGGTCCCATACCTGTATATAAAATACTAGGGATGCACCAAATCCACTTTTTTGGATTCGGCTGAACCCCCGAATCCTTCGCGAAAGATTCGGCCAAATCCGAAAAGTGGAAAATATTTTTTGTGGAAGTGGAAAATATTTTTTATTTCCTTGTTTTCTTACAGAAAGACATGCAATTTCCTTCCCCGAACCTAATTTGCATATGCAAATTAGGATTCGGATTCGTTTTGGCTAGGCAGAAGGATTCGGTCAAATCCGAATCCTACTGAAAAAGGCCGAATCCTGGCCGAATATATATAAAATATACAGAAATTCTATCCACATTCTTTTTTAGAGTTTAGTTTTCCTTTAACACAGAACTGAATTAGATCAATCTGTTATATTGTGACTGATCCATGTTCTGTTAATTTGAATCATCTAAACTGGATGTAGAGATCATAGTTCCATAAATTTAGCTCCAGTAATAAAGAAAACAGCCTGCAGAAGCAAAAGATAGCTCATTTCTTGAATATCCACTTTTTTCAATGAAAGAGAGGAGAGCACTCAAACACAGATTAACTGCTGGTGATTATTTATTATTCATGCTGCTTTACACGACATGTTGCCACACGACATGTTTCGGGCAAGTGGTGCCCTTTCTCAAGTGTCACTTGAGAAAGGGCACCACTTGCCCGAAACATGTCGTGTAAAGCAGCATGAATAATAAATAATCACCAGCAGTTAATCTGCGTTTGAGTGCTCTCCTCTCTTTCATTGAAAAAAGTGGATATCTCTAGATGATTGGTACATCTGTGTGAGAGGATTGATGCATGTATAAAGATGTGATCATTAGGCTGAGCGCGGATCTTCACAGCTTTTACTCATTTTTTGAATGTTTATGTGAGTACTCCACACAGCTCCATAAACACAGAACACAAAATAGGTGTTCTTGTTTATTTTGCAGGGGGCCTGGGTTTGCTTCCTCTGTAGGGAGGTCTGCAGCCAGTGTCGGAATGGCCCACCAGGATACCAGGAAAACTCCCGGTGGGCCCAGCTTTCAGTCGGACCTCTTGCTTCTAACCATTTAGCCTATTTCATGGTCATTCCCTATTTCTTTATGGGAAAATGCTTAATAATGTAAGAGAATAGAAAACAGATATAAAAGAATAGGAGAATAAAGAGGTTGCGTGAGGAAAGGAGGAATAATAGTTAGGAAAGTGGGCCCATGGTCTAAGGTTCTCTGGTGCGCTCCTGGCATCCCAGTCTGACACTCAGGCCCGGATTTGTGGCAAGGCCACATAGGCCCGGGCCTAGGGAGGTGCAATTTCAGGGGCGGCCCAGCCGCATCAGTAACTAGCACTGGAGACTCACGTCAGGCACAGTGCTGTTCCAGAGTGTTAAGCTATGCGCATGCGCACACACAGAAAGCGGAAGGCCCTGGAAGGCAAGGGGACATCGCTGGACAGGGGTAAACCGGAAATGGAGGTAACCGTGCTGGACAGGGGAAGCGAAGGGGACAGCACTGGCAGGAGAGCGGGGGCGATGAGTAGAGCCGGCCTAGGTTTTACAGTGATAATGACAGTTGGAAGGGAGAGTTTGGTATTGGATCTGTTTTGTTGTTAAAAAAGGGGGTTGTATAAGAAAGCATCCCTCAATAATATATTTGCCATAAAATCCCTTGAGCCCACACAGGGCCAGAATGGGGAAGATGTCACTGAGCGGGTGGGACGGAAGGCAGCTGGGGTCTCATGTCATCCAAGCAGATGAAAAACTATTGCTCTCTGAGGCTATAATTATATTATTTTTGCTACTTCATTTTTAATTATCTTACTATTCAGTTCTTCCCCTATTCATATTTCAGTCTCTCATTCAAATGACTGCCTGGTTGCAGTTAAAATTTGCTAAGGACAGTTCCATTTTACATAAACTCACCAGCTGTTGGATGGTATACTTTGACATTAGCAAAAGGAAATAGTTTATAAAAAAGATGTTTTATTGAACTTTCCTTTGATACTAGGCTAAACTACAAGGGAGATTATGATGGATGGCAGAGCCGGAACTAGGGGTAGGCAGAAAAGGCACCTGCCTAGGGCGCAAAGATGTGGGGGCGCTGGGCAGGTACCTACTAAAAAGTTTTCTGCCTACCCGATAGTTCAGGCAGCTTTCTCCCCTGTTGCTCTCGCTCCCGTTCTCTCTCCTCCCCTCTTGCACTTCCACCACCCTCCGTCACTCCCTCCCGTGGTCTTCCCCAACATGCCTGGTTATGCGGCGCATACACTCTTGCGACGGTCTGTTTTGCTAGCTCTTGCGCATGTGCCCTGATGGATGGTGTTTGATTGATGGATCACATCCTACTAGTCACATGTAGTCACATGGGTCAAAATATAATATAAGTCATTGCTGTATTAGTTTAAACAAATTATAAATAAAAACAAATACGAAAGTATTGTAGAAATGCTACCTATATTGGCTAGCAATAAAAAATACATTGCAAGCTTTCACAGCACCAAGGCCACTTTGTATGGCTAAATACAAATGAAAGCTGAAAAGGCACAGCATATTTACTTTTAGATCATTGAAAAATATTTGTGGGCAATAAATTAGGAAGTTACAGATATATAACTTGTAGAGATAATAAAAGTAATTAGGGTGGGTTGTAAATAGTCCAGGGATCTGAATTCTGTCAGGCCACATAGTGTGACATGAATCCTGACCCCAAATTAAGGCCCTGTTTTAAAGGGTTCTATCATGGTTTTTAGTGTGTAATTTTTGTTTTATAAACTTGTTTTTATTAAAGAAGTGTACATAAGATATGCATTCAAAACTAGACATTTAGACATTAAAATTCTGCATCGATTCATGTTAGTTATGTGTCTAGTTTCTCATGTCAAGGTAACACACTTAAAGGGCACCAATCATGACCAAAATCATTTACTAAGTAAATACACTATGTGAAAGTTCAAGAAATCTGATTTTTAAAACAGTTAGAATTGTTTGTATAATGTAAATGATCAGCTCACTATTCCTTCTGCAAGATCTCCCCTATCTCCACTGCAGTTCTAGCTGAGGCAGGCATCTTGGATTTCACTGGCTCCTCCTACCTATATCTTCCCAGCCAACTGTAGCTCTGAAATCTCGCACATGCTCAGTTGAAATTCCTTGCTTGCTTATCAACCCTTCTAAGCTATTTTCAAATCAGCCAAACCTCTGTGTTAGCTGCTGTTCAGTAGTGCTGCCACCTGCTGGAAGTTAGTGTGTGCCCTTCATTTGTATAATAACATCACCAGCAGGGGACAAGATAGGGAAATCTCATGATACTTCTAGTGGAGGAGTTTACTTAAACAAGGCATTCTGGGTAGAATACTCAAAGCAGTGTTACAATCTGAGCATGCTCCTGAAATTTGCATATTAGAGTCTCTGTTATAGTCACAGTATGGCCTCCCTCAGTAAAATAACCCATTTGACAAAGTAAGGGATTTTTTTAAAACCTGCAGTTTTTTCAAAAAACTATGTATGTAGTTTGATTAAACGTGTTTAGCTTGTACTGGTCAGATTGTTAATATGTGTTTGATTTTGGCTGTGATAGGTGCCCTTTAACTAAATCAACAATACAAATTATCAGCTCAAATGACAAATGTATTGTGTAGTTTTTATTGCTAAATTACACTGTTTACACTAAAATAATTCACTCTTCCAAATAAAATTTTATTTCAGAACCAAGTATATTTTTTTTTAGTTGTAAAATTGTGTAGACAGCCACCTCAAGTCACTGTGTCTGTCTGTACTTTGAGAAAGAGCCAGCACTTTAGAACTGCTTTCAGATAAGCTATATGTTTTCGTCAACTGGGCCACAGTAGGACTTTTTTTTTTACTACAGAGTGTTGTTTTCATATTTGTTTTCTTGTTATATTCCTCTTGTTCTGTTGATGGGCTGCTGGGCTTGCAGCAGCTGTAAAGAATGACTGAAGTTTATCAGAGCACAAGTCACATGACTGAGGGCACCTGGGAAAGTAACATGTCTAGCCCGATGCCAGATTTCAAAACTACAGATAAAAATATGTTTTTCTCCAAATATTTGAATTCATAAATCTTACTTTCTCATTCAATTTTAACGTTCCATTTTAGAAGACCTTCATATTCTGAAGCCTGTGATTTTAATTGCAGAAGTGTTGTCCCACTGGTCTATCAGGGCCAGACTGGGATTGAAAAGCAGCCCACATATAAACATACAACATTGGTGGCCAGGACCACCCCTTAAAAAAACATTGGTGGTTAGGGCCCACTCAAAAAGTTAAAAACAAAAACCAATGGTGGTCAGTCTCTTCTCCCCCCCACTTAACAATACATAGAGCAGCACATCAGGTTGTGCCTACATATAGCTTGGATACACAAACACTTGTGTTAGATGCTCTGTGGGAGGCTTAAGCAGAGGATGGGGAAGCTTGAAGGACATAATGTATCAGGGTGAGATTTTGGTCAGTGCTTAGCTGCTGCCACACATATCCCTAGAAGGCAAGCCTGAAGGCCTGTGCAATTGAGAATTTGGAAATATAGATATTCTTTGAACTGTTGCATGTGTATGCATACGGTTGATCTGCCTCTACAACATTTTTTATTACTCTCCTTTTGGATTTGTATAATAATTGACCACTTATCTGTAGAAGACAGTTCTGTCTCTGTGGTGAGGGCATCTGAAAGAGGGCATAAACTGAATTATCCTTTGCAGAGATTACTTCCCAGGTTTCACCATATGTTCCATACTACAATACAGTGCAGTTTATAGGCATTTTCCCTAGAGTAAGTACAATTATGCAGGTGATCTTTTAACATTTCCAACTCAAACTAGTAATGGAACCTGTAATCTATAGAACAAGTCCTTAAAAGCCAGTGTTCTTTTCTTTTATTCTTGTATAGAATATATAATATATGTTATAGTGTATTAAATGCCCAGGAGTATAGAGTGTAAGACAGCATCAATCTAGCAACCTCCTTGGTCCAGGAGAACAGTTACCGATATGGTCACCTGTGAGCCTTAGGGTTGGTTGCAACTTCTTTAGTGACACTAGGATAGAACAGCACACTGTTATCTAAGCCTTTCTGAGTCTCCACTTTCAGCACCAGGTCTCCAGCTAACAGTCGACCTGTTGCCCTAGGGGAAATACTGCACTTTGTTTCAAAGATACCCATGTGTGTTGGTGTCATAGAGGTGCTTCGCTCAGAATCCACACCCACAAATTCAAACAACCATACATCCTCGCTCTGCATGAATGTTCTGTAGTGAGAGGCAAAGTTGGTAAGGGCCAGGAGCTGAAGGGATTAGTTATAGCAGGGGTCCCCATCCCCAACCTTTTTCAAGGACTGGGAGGTGGGGTCAGGGATGGGTTCGTTGGCGGGCCGGCAGGGGTTGACAGCAAATTTGGACGCACCAGCGCCTCGTTTTTACACACTTGGCTCGGTGGTCCAGTGTGGGAGTGTCTGCGGTCTGGTGGTTGGGGACCCCTGAGTTAAAGCAGACAGTGCCACTAATAATGTAATTAACACTAGGTCGCTGGGGAGTGGGCTTGTGACAAGCAAAGAGATTATTGACAGGCAGGTGTTGACACCGCATCAAATTAGATTTTAGTTAAAGCGAGCGGGCCATTTAAACTGTGAGTTGAGCGGCCCACTAAGCATTTGCCTGAACACACAGATTGGGAATCCAGGTCTGTATCATATGCTTGGTCTTCTAACTATCTGTAACCTCCTAATTTATTGCCAATGGACACTTTTCAATGATCATACAGTGTATATGCTGTGCCTTTTCAGCTTTCATTTGTATTTTGCCTGTTGAAGCAGCCTTGGCACTCCTAAAGCTGGCAATGTATTTTTATTTTAAGGAAATATAGGTATCACTTCAAAATACATTTGTAGTTGTTGGCTTTTTTTTGTTATCTTTGCCACAGGCTAACACGGTGCCACAGTTTCTGTCCTGTATTAAGCTGGCCATAGACGTGCAGATATAGCATTTATATCGGACTTAACAATCATGCAGTGCAATCTCCTGACCTACCATTAACCACTCAATCAAATAAAGTAATAAAAGAAACAAATCGGGCGATGTTCTGTCACAGACAGCAATCATATGAAAGTTATGCCAAGTAGAAGTCACACATTGATGTCATCAGATAAGGCTTGATGGCTATTGTCACACGATTGTGGCCTTTTCTGCACATTTCACACTGCATTTGGGTTTAAAAAAGAGCCCTCTTATCTGAGTTGCAACAGGTCTGTCAACTAAGAAGGCATCATATCAAATCACAAAAAACAATATGGGCACAAAGGATTTTGAGGGCAACAGGCTATTCATGACTTTCTTCCAGAGATATTACCAGATTTGTGAATAAATGTGGAATAACATTGTTACTGTTGTACCCTGCAAGACTATTACAGAGAATTAGTAGCTAAGGAACAACGGGTGATGGTAATGTCTCTGACTGTTAGTGCTATTACAGTGCAGTAAAACAGCATTAATGATTACATGACCACAAACACCTGCAAATCATATTCTCGGAAGGTCAAGTAACTTTGGGTAGGCACATATAAGGGCAGATTTAACAAAATATGAGATCAGAGCTCACCACATAAAAACTCACTATGGGATTTTTTAGAACCATCTTTATCAAATGGTGAACTTTCACCCATTGATACATAAGATTCTACAAATCCCATAATGGATAGAAAGTAGGTGAGTTTTTGTGTGGTTCTCTAATCTCACATTTTGATAAATCTGCCCCTTAGATGTGGAGTAACCATCCACATTTATAAGCACCTGAACATGGCAATGGGCAACAACCTAAAAGCTGAATAAAGATGACTTACTGTATAATAAAAAGATGATGATGTCACAGTTACTTGTTTCTTATCATAACATCCACGAATATATTTAAGAGAACTTCCACATTTCTATGCAGTGTGTTGCACCTAAAACCACTTTCATTAAAGGTACTTGCGTCAAAATAACTGGTAGATCTCCAATAACAGAAAGGGGACTGGAGAGGTCTTTATTGCAAGAAATAGGCATGCCAAAAGTCAATGTGATAAAACCAAGGCAGAGTTTATTAACAGCTACTCAAAAATGTAGCAGACAGACCGGAGCATTGATTACCAACTCAGATTCGACCTAACTCCCATCCACAATGTTTACTCATTTATCAAATAAGCAGATTGCAAAAGTCTAGATAAAATTGAGCGAAAATTTTATTTTTACCACTTTTTTGGATATGATGCCCTCTCCTGAAATCCTGAATTTTTCAGATTATCGTACAAGCACGGATCACGATATCTTCAAATTGTAAAAGGGATATCTGCATTGACTTCTTCATGACCTTGACAGGTTTTGGCTGGATTATTTTTGGATACATTTTTTTGCAGCTTTGGGGTATAATAGAGTATAATAGAATAAAGTTTTTTTTCTTTAAAGGGGTTGTTCATCTTCCAAACACTTTTTTTAGTTCAGTAGTTTTCAGATTGTTCCCCAGAAACAAATTACTTTCCATTATTTATTTTTTACTGTTTTCCAAAATCTAAGTTTAAAGTTGAATGTTCCTGCCTCTGGCAGCTCAGTAATTCAGGCGCAGACTCTAAACTGTTACAATTTTGCAACATTTTATTGATACATTTCTCAGCAGCATCTGTGGAGTATAAGCAACAATTGTATCAGTTCTAACAGCTGCCTGTAATGAAAACCAGAGATTCTGCTCAGCAAGGACAAAGGTAAGAAATGTATCAACTAAATGTATCAGTTTAGAACAGTTTACAGGATTGGCGACCCCTCCCTCCCAGAGCTGCTTTAGATAAATAAATACACTTTATACTTCAATATTAGAAAAACAGTGACACATAGAAAATGGAAAGTAACTGGAAAAAGTCATTATTTCTGGTGATCTATTGGAAAACAACTAGTTGTTTGAAGGTGAACAACCGTTTCAAAAATTCAAAAAAGTATTTCCCTTTAAAAACTCGGAGGTTTAAAGGGGTTGTTCACCTTTCAAACACTTTTTTCAATGCAGTTGTTTTTAGATTGTTCCCCAGAAATAAAGACTTTTTTTCAATTACTTTCCATTATTTATTTTTTACTGTTTTTCCAAAATCTAAGTCTAAAGTTGAATGTTCGTGTCTGTGGTGTTTCAGTCTGGCAGCTCATTAATTCAGGTGCAGACTCTAAACTGTTACAATTTTGCAACATTTCATTTCATTTCTCAGCAGCATCTCTGTGAGTATTAGCAACTAGTGTATCAATTCTTACAGCTGCCTGTAATGAAACCCAGAGATTCTGCTCAGCAGGGACAAAGATAAGAAATGTATCAAGTAAATGTATCAATTTATAACAGTTTACAGGGTCGATGACCCCCCCTCCCACAGCTGCTTCAGATGGAGAGAAATGACACTTTACACTCCAATATTAGAAAAACCGTCAAACATAGAAAATAGAAAGTCCTTGGAAAAAGTAATTATTTCTGGTGATCTATCTGAAACCAACTAGTTGTTTGAAGGTGAACAACCCCTTTAATAAACAGGCCCCCTACAGTGAGCTGACATAAATCTCCTAAATCATGTCCTGGCTGTACAAAGGTACAACCTCACGTGGCTCTGCGGACAGTTGTCTGTTTGCATACCTCCCAATTGTCCCTTTTTCAGAGGGACAGTCCCTCTTTTGACAGCTCAACCTGAGGTCCCTCATTTGTACTGGAAAGTCCTTCTTTTCTCTGCACTGAACAGCCAGAAAAAAAACAAAGTTTCTAACTTAATTGGCTTTTGGCAGAGAGTAATAAGTAATTTTAACAGTTTAGATAAGGAGAAATATTTTCACATTTTTATAACCTGCCAAACTTTGTAAAATGAACATGGGTGTGGTCTTTTTATTTCCAAAATGTTGGGAGGTATGTGTTTGCTTGATGTTTCTAGGCCAAGGAGGAAGTGCCTGGCACTTGCACTTCCTTATGTAGGCTCCTGTAAGGGAATCTCTGCTGCCAACCTTAAGGGTTGGTGCCATCTGCTGGCTGAACTGAATATTGCCCAATTACTTCCATAAAAAAAAAACAAAAATGTATTTTATCACCTTAAATGCACTCTTTGAACTTCTATATAGTTGCACTCATCCCCACTCCTTCCTGCCTTCCATTTCTAATCAGGCACTGCTGTACCTATTAACACAGGAGAACCCTGGAGCTACCCCCACCTCCTGACCAGGTGATAGCTTCAGAGTTCCTTTAGCACCTTGCATCAATCAACACAGTTGCGCAGTTGCACTTAAAAAATTGGGTGCAGATGCCACACAGGCTGAACACTGGAAATGATGAAAGAATCTGGGTGAATCAAATCCAAACCCTACCAAAAAGGAAAAATTTGCAAATAATGAAAGAATTGGATTTAGGGTTGGCCGAATCAAACACAGAGAGAAGGATTCGGGATTGTCCGGATCCCAAATCATAGGGTTTTGCAAACAAAAAGTAGTTGTGAAGCTCCTCCCAAATGTGAGGATGATCGTGAAGAGTTTTGTTGCAAAAGCCCCTGGATTCTCCTGCTAATCTGTGGCAATAAATGTGGCCTCAGTCTTGAGAAATGGTAGAAGGTAGAAAAGAGTTGATTCTCTGTGCCCCAAAAAGGGTGAAAGGCCTGCTACGGTCAAGGCCCACCAGGGAAAAATTCTGGTAGCCCAGAAAGCCAGTATGACACCGATTTCAGGGTTTCCTTGTATCCATTCAACATTAAATATTTGCAATTTTATGGCTTGTTCTTGCATTAAAAAAGAACCCTATTTTTGGGTGGATACAAGATAACCTATGAGGATACATATACATATATATATATATATATATATATATATATATATATATATATATATATATATATATATATATATATATATATATATATATATATATTCAAACACACACGTATCTCACTCCTCTGTCACACACACACAAAAAGATCTGCACAGTTCTAGACATCAAGCATACAAATTATGCTGTATAATATATTTGCCTTGCTATATAATTTGCCTCTGCAACTGCTGTGGAATGGACACCTAACACGTTTAAGGAACACCCCTTAATTATAGCTTATGATTAAGGGGTTTTCCCAAATACGTTATGCGGCCATTCCACAGCAGCCATCTGTATATTTTTTTAATGCAAAAATAAATAGTGGTTTAACTTTATGAGGAAGTGTGCCCTAATGTTTTTCTTTTGTTCTACATTAAAAGACTACTAACTCCAAAAACAGAAAAGGAGTTTTATGCATTGAAATATTACATACTGTTACCATGCACTGATAAAAGTTTTTTTCAGAAGCACTACTAAAGTATATATATAAATATGCTGCTGTGTGACCAGACTTTACATAACAGATATACTTTGCAAAATGTAATGGCTTTAGTAAGCCACAGTAATGGTGTGCCCCGCCCCCCCCCCCCGCAAAAGAAACTTTCTGAGACCCCCATCCCACACACGGCTAATACCAAGAATGTTTACCACAATCGCACCCTGTTGTTCTGTCTGGACATAGGCTGGGCAAAATCTCCAGTTACAAATTCATAAACTGTCTCAGGATTCTTCTATACTCAATTCTATCACTCCTATAAGACTGAGGGATAGGAATGAGCAGAGAAGCACCAGAAGAAGCTTCCTACACTAGTAACGTAAGGTTCTGAAGTTCTGAGTAGCCTGTACCCTGACATAACAGCTGGACAATATAGCTTGGTAATATAGAGCTCCATAATTACTAATGGCAGCCCTATGACTCAGCTATACACATTGCACTGTATTGAAACAAGAAATGAGAGCCCTTAACCCACACTTAAGGAATTATGGGCCTATGCATGCAAATGACTCCTTTATGTCCTTGTGTGTAACTATGCATTAAGAACCTCTGGTTTAAAAGAACAGATACAGTCTAATAGTTCAAAACCATGAATCCAAACTGGCAGACAACCTTGTTAGAAATGTCAGTTGTGTTGAGTTGTTTAAGGTACCAGTAGCCCAAAAATTTCATTAGTCGGTTCCCACTTCCACTTCCAAATAATATTTGTGATAGAACACATGAACTTCAATATAAAAAGACAGGCAGTGCAAAAATGATTTTCATTTACTAAAGTAGGCATGATGCCCAGGTTTGCCACCCTGAACCAACAGCCACAGCAGCAGATAAATAAAATTGGAAAAAAAAGCAAATAAATTAACAATGCTTTTTCAATGATTAGGAGTCTACAATTTCTGTAGGATGCTTGTGTCAAATCTTATACCAGATGAAAAGTCTGCCCCATGTCTTAGTGGGCCTTTTGCAAATGTAGCTTTTTAACATTAAAGGAGAAGGAAAGGTTAAAACTAAGTAAGCCTTATCAGAAAGGTCCACCAGTATACCAGTAAACCCCCAAAGTAGTGCTGCTCTGAGTCCCCTGTCAAAAGAAACACAGCATTTCTTTCCTTCTATTGTGTACTCATGGGCTTCTGTATCATATTTCCTGCCTTCAGCTTAAACCTCATTGCCCTGGGCAAGAGCATGCTCAGTTTGCTCCTCTTCCCCCCCCCCCCTTCTCTGCTGTAATCTGAGTCCAGAGCTATAAGTGAGCAGGAAGAGACTTTTTACTCGAGTATGGTAAAACATTCTACAGAATAAATATAGCATTCTAGCTTGCACTATTGCAGCTCATCTATTGGCTATAAAATGCCTCCATAGCTTTCTTTCTCCTTTAATAGGGAAGAAAGATAACTTTATAGGAAGGCCGGTAGATTTTCACAAAATGTGGCAAAGCGCTATATAATCCACAAGAGCCATGAATATCCTGTAAATGATAAATGGTGTTAAGTGATGTCATAGGTTATAATTGGAGCTTAGTGATGTCATTTCTATCACATGACTCACTGAAACTTGTATATTATAATAAATAAAGTACCCCCTGTAGCAAAATGAGGATTATCACCTCGGAATTCCACGACCTGTATAAAAACACTCAGCCTTTGTCCTTGTGTTTTTATATGGTCACAGAAAGCCTTATATATATCCTAATATTTTACAAAAGGGGGTCCTTTATCACTATATAAATAATTTTCTTTCCCTACCTATGTGAGACAGAGAACTTGTGTTCACTGACTGATAAAGAGTTTTTAAGATGGTCAAACATGATCAGATTTGGTTAATCAGTTTGGCCAATTTTGTGCATACTGCCCAACTATCTAGGCATGTATGACCAATCATGCTAAACCCAGGCATATGGACCAAATGTTCGGATACTTTTTGTCAGGCTGTGTATGGCCTCCTTTAGTGGCAGTTGTGGCAATTGTATGCCTAATATAAACAAAAGCTAGTGTCTGATACACAAAATAAGCACAATTTGTCTTGGCAGAACTCTGTTGGGGTGGCAACCAGGGCCGCCATCAGGGGGGCGCAGGGGGTACTGCTGTACCGGGCATAAAGTGGGCCCGGCTGTGCAGCACTTTTTGAAATAGCCAGGCCCCCCTTGACAGTACCGAACCTGTAAAAGTCCCGAAAAGATCAGAAGCCACAAAAGGAACTTGTAGGGGAGCCCTAACCACCAATGCTTTTTTTAAAAAAAAACTTTTCTGTTAGACCCTGGCACCAACATTATTTTTAACTTATGGGGAGCCCTGACCACCAATGATTTTCTAAAAACTTTTATCGGGGGCACTGGCGCCAATGTTTTTTTTAACTTACAGGGGAGCCCTGACCACCAATGTTTGTTAAAGCTTTTATGGGGGCTCTGGTGCCTCTGTTTTTTTTTTAAACTTATAAGTCTGACCGGGGGGCCCTGGGCCCACAAGGGCTACTGCCCCAGGGCCCCCCTGCAGTGCTGGCATGCGGACCTGAGGGCAGACCTGGCCCTGGTGGGGCCCACAAGAGCAGGGGGCCCACCGGTTTTTTTCCCGGTGCCCCGTCAGCCCAGTTCGACCCTGGGGCCCTCCCCATCTTTGGCTTCTTATAACATGTTTGTGGGTTGTTTTACCATTTATAGCACTTGGGGGCTGGGGAGGGCCGGGTCCAGAAAATGTTGTTGTACAAGGCCCTGCTATTTCTAGTAGTTGCCCTGTCTGCAACTAGAACCATTTGTATGGGAAAAAAACACAAGAATTAATGGGAAGAATTCTTAAAGAATATTTCTGAGTGTTGTTCAACTACAGCAACAATCTCAAAGACAAAAAAAAGTGTGTTCATACAAAGGAACACGATGAAGAAAGCTATAAGGGATGGTGAATGAACTGAATTGAGGAAAGTAGTTTTTGCCATTTCAGTGGATGAATCCATTAGCAGCGGTGAGTGAGTTTAGGGGCAGGTATTTGTCTATTCTCTAGTTCTAGGGTCCAGCTGTTTCTTCTGCCCATTACTAATTAATTCTCACCTCTGTTGCACACACTGGATGGATCTGCCGTGGGTCCTTATTAGTATTGCAGCCTATCACTGACTGCCAATCTCGGCAACTCTATGTAGGTCTGTTGTCTCCCAATACACTCCAGCGCTCACCCCTATTTACTTCTCAGTTTAGACTTTCCCTTGCTCCTGACCATGAGCCACACCGTCTCATTTGCAGCCTACCTCCCCGATTACCCAGCCGGCCCACCTCCCATTGCTG
The DNA here is from genome assembly GCA_038501925.1 of Xenopus petersii. NCBI lineage: Eukaryota > Metazoa > Chordata > Amphibia > Anura > Pipidae > Xenopus > Xenopus petersii. Next base: position 56,499,833 of record CM076684.1, read on the forward strand.
CCACTGTTTCAGCCATGTGCCTTTGCCTGGCTCTCCCTGCTTTGCTTTCTCCCAGGTGTGCGATGAGGCAGGGACGGACTTTGCTCTGGAGGGGGAGGGAGGGCGAGCAGGAAGCAGTTAAGGAGGGGAGGCTCTTATTTTGACAGCGGGCAGCCTAAGCGGCTGGAGGATCCTGTTTCTTCCCTGTACCGAGGGTAAAGGATCGGGGGAATAAAGCTGGTGTGAGGGCTCGGGATAGATTAATATCTGCCCTTGCCGGCCATTACCCGCAGCAGCAGTAGCCGATACAAGATCAGTGTAGCAGGCTGTTTACATGCCCCCAGCCGTCCGTATTCCAGAGAAGGGGGCAGGATGAGAGGGGACACCAGGCTCGCCTCAGCGGCGACTGTTTTCGCTTCTATGTCCCCATCTTCCAGGCTCTGAGCGTGGGAGTCTTGCGACACTATACAGCAGGCTGGAGACGGCGAGATATGGGAGGCCGAGAAGTGTGAGGAAGGTAAGGTTGTCTCTAGCTTGTCTATGCTCAATTCACTGGAGCTACTGCAACTTAATCGTCGTGTCCTTGTACTGATTCCCTAGTGTACTACTTTCACTGCCTGCCTGGTGTATTCAGCCTGCCAGTTGTATTAATAATTGCCTTCCAGGTGTGCACTTCCTGCCAGTTGTATTAATAATTGCCTTCCAGGTGTGCACTTCCTGCCAGTTGTATTAATAATTGCCTTCCAGGTGTGCACTTCCTGACAGTTGCAGTAATGGGCAGTTTTACACCTCCTGTTTTTGTATAAATATCCCAGCCTTCCAGGTGTACTACTGAATTTCAGTTGCACAGCTGACATGGTTTGCCAGGCACACTTCTGAAACTGTTTCCTTCAGTGATGCTGCTACCAGTTCCAATGTTTCTCACCTAATTTAGTCCTGGTGGTATTTCTGAGGTGTAGTACTTGCTTTCCAATTGTACATTGCTGACTCTTCATCCTAGGTGCATTACTCACTCTACAAACAGTCTGACACTGTGACTAACACATTCTTAGACCTGATACTAAGGTTTTCCCAGGAACTATCCAGCAACTTTATTGAATTTATCTTGAAAAGGTGAGAATATTGTATTACTACACCCTACTTCCAAGAGGTAAATCTGACACCTGGGCCTATAACTGATCCTGCTTCCTAGTAATACTGATGCACTTGCCAAGTGTAATTCTAAATCACTTATCCGGTGGAATATTGACAACATGGTCCTGGAACAATTTAGATTTTTTTTTTTTAAAGGGAAGTTTTATTATTTTAACATACAATACAAAACAACCCATATACATAACAGGAATTTAAACATGAAGTATAAGTCGACACACTGCATAATGTAACAGTAAAAGCCATGGGGAGGTTAATTGCATACACCTATTTTAAGGCACACACTGGAATAAGGAGTAGCATGGTTACCTTGTGTGGGGGTGTATGGTAACTTCTGCAGTTTTCAATGTTAATACTGACCCTTCATCCATGCATGTTCTTTACACTGCCTTCAATGTTCATGACAGTGTATTATGTGCAGTACTTCTACTGTAGTAGGAGTAATGGTGAATCTTTTAATACAGGTATAGGATCCCTTATCTGGAAACCCAATATCCAGAAAGTTCAAAATTACAGAATGGCTGTCTCCCATAGACTCCATTTTATTCAAATAATCCAAATTTTTTAAAAACAATTACCTTTTTCTCTGTAATAGTGTGTTTATTTAATGTTCAAATGAATTTCTAGTAGACTTAAACTACGGAAAGATCCGTTATCCGGAAAACTCCAGGTCCCGAGCATTCTGGATAACAGGTCTCATACCTGTACAATGTTTCTTAGGTTTAACACTGGCTCTTCTTCAAAGGTGCTGCGTTAGAGGTGCCATAATGATTCCTTTAGTTGTAACTTACCAACTGCTTCAAAGGTGTCTTTCCGACATGGCCTTCAGGGTTTAATTCTTAGTACCTCAGCTTCATTATTGGCTCTGCTTTCCAGGTACTCCTTTCCAGATGATTTACTGGTACACTCCCCATGTGTACACTGACTTTGCATCCCTTCTGTGATAATGACACTTTTTCTAGATGCATTACCGATGCTGCTTCCAAGATGGAATACAGAGTCAGTGTTATTCTTGATATTGCTTCACAAGGTTAATACTAACACTTTTCCAGATGTATCACTGATCGTACTGCCACGATATTAAAGGGGTTATTTACATTTCAATTAACTTTGAATATGATGTAGAGAGTCATATTCATTTACAAGTTGTAATTGGTTTTCATTACTTATTATTTGTGGTTTTTGAGTAATTTAGAGTTTTATTCAGCTGCTCTATATATGTAAAGTGATGCATAATCTCTGTAAAGTGATGTGGAATATGCCAGTGCTAGACTGGGGAGTTCGCCTTCAAACAACTAGTTGTTTTCATATAGATCACCAGAAATAAAGACTTTTTCCAATGGCTTTCTATTTTCTGTGTGTGACTGTTTTTCTAATATTGAAGTGTAAAGTTTCATTTTTCACTTTCTAAAGCAGCTCTCAGGGGGGTCGCCGACCCTGTTAGCTGTTCTAAATTGATACATTTATTTGATACATTTCTTATCTTTGTCCCTGCTGAGCAGAATCCCTGGGTTTCATTACAGGCAGCTATTATAATTAGGGATGCACTGAATCCACTATTTTGGATTCGGCCAAACCCCCGAATCCTTTGCGAAAGATTCGGCCGAATACCAAACCGAATCCTAATTTGCAGATGCAAATAAGGGGTTTGAGCGGGAAACTTTTTTTACTTCCTTGTTTTGTGACAAAAAGTCACACAATTTCCCTCCCCGATTCGGTTCGGCCGGGCAGAAGGATTCGGACAAATCCGACTCCTGCTGAAAAAGGCTGAATCCTGGATTCGGTGCATCCCTAGTTATAATTGATACACTAGTTGCTAATACTCACAGAGATGCTGCTTAGAAATGTATCAATGAAATGTTGCAAAATTGTAACAGTTTAGAGTCAGCACCTGAATCACTGAGCTACCAGACTCAAACACCAGAGATAGGAACATTCAACTTTAAACTTAGATTTTGGAAAAAAGTGTTTGGAAGGTGAACAACCCTTTTAATAATAATAAGGTCAGATTAAATTAAAGTGATAATGTCAGAGAATGTTTCTTGCCATATAGCCATCTGTTTATTCCAATTTTCACAAAAAGATTGATTAAATGTTTATTATGGGGCAGATTTATCAAAATGTGAGTTTAGATTTTTATAAATAAAAACTCACCCATGTTCTGTTCTATTCTTCTGGGATTTTTACAACCACATTAATCAAACTTTCACCCATTGATAAATATGCTTCCAGAAATCAGAAAGGAATGAATAGAACATGGGTGAGTTTTTATTTATTCTAAACTCACATTATAATAAATCTGCCTCTATATCTAATTAAGTTTGTTTAGCATTGGTTAAAAGTTAATAACGAGCCCTAGAATAATCAGATTGCATAGCTGGTGTGCCAGCAAAACTGGAAAATATGTGACATCAATAGCAGCTCTTGTTTGCTTCTTTAAAAAAGTTGCTGTTTCCTGGACACAGTTATGTAAGTACTGCTATAAAAGCAAGCAATGGCAAATAAACTGTATTACAAGCTATACTTCATAACTGAGCCTGAGCCCAACCAACTTATTCTGGATGTATCAGTTTTACTGTATACCTCATCTGTGTGATATTGTGACTTGTGAATATGGTGAAAGCACTTGCCAAGTTGCCACTTCCAAGAAACTGGCTTACAGTAACAATGTGTTTGTTCTTTTGATACATTGCTAAATTACCTGTCATTGGTTTGCCTTCCTTCCTTCCTTTTTGTGATGAAGTGCAGTCAAAATAAGGAACTTATTGCTTTCCAAGAAGAAAGGTTTTAGGGGCAAACAGAGCACGCAAGAACCGGTCGCAATCCTGAAGGGGTACAACTAGGGTTGCCAACTTTTTTGGAAAAAAATACCTGCCTTCCTATGTATTTAACTTTTTTTCCCTATTAATAACATTGGGATCAGCCATAATTTTTACTGGCCAGGCCATCAAAATACCGGCCAGGTGGCAGCCCTAGTTACAACCCTCTCCCATTAAATAGCTCAGTGGTAATTAGAACAGATTTTGCCTGTTAACTATGCAAAGTCCTTCTTATACAGTTCACATAGCATTGGCATGTTTCCTTTGAACACATCAACAGGTTAAAAACAGTTCACAATCTACAGATCCACAGGTCATACTTCCCCCTTAGACAATTAACAGTACCTGACAATATCCTTCCAGCCTCATACAGCCCTCCTCTTGGTAGCTTATTTAATCAGTTGTTGGGCAAGAGTCGTCCTACTATAGTTGTAGACTCCCAGGAAGTGCTAAGGAGGGGTGTCCTTCCGCAGTCAGGTTGCATGCCAAAATCTCTAGAGAAAATGCTTTAATACAGGAACTGCACATGCAGCCTAATCATCTCCTGCTGCAATAACAACAACCCTTGTCAGAATGGAAATAGACCCTCTCTGTGATCCATAACCCCTACTTCCCAAACCTTCAGAACTTTGTGTCAATAACCTGCTATATACAGTACATATATATTCTCATATTTTACAGTAGATTCATGCAGATCATTTAAAAATCAGGGCAACATCTATGAAACTAGTTGCACTTAATTTAAATGTTTCCTTGAAGCCCAGGAAACATAGATTTTTAAAATGATCTTGTAACCGTATACTCTCTCTCTCTCTCTTTTAACTAGTTTGTTAAAAGGTTACTGTAGGTCAGAAATCACTATGTGATTTGCAGTAACACCTTTTCCCATTGCCTGGCATTAATCCTCTTTTTAGACCGCAAAAGGACTGCTCCACTACCTGTGGATACCCTGCTAAGAACTTTGTCACAACGAGTGTTGGCTCCACTGCCCTCCTCCTGTGCTTTTTAGGCCTAGAGAAGAGGATCCGCACTCTTCTACAGCTCCATGTAGCTGTACTGCCAGGTATGCAGCACACAGAGAGGAGATCATCCTGAAAATGTGAAAGCACTCTGGAAAAAGCTGTTGCCATCAGTGCAGCTAGATCAGGAGTGCCCATACTTTACTAATGCGAGGTCTACTTTTTTTTTTTAACAGGTGTTCTTTCTATTGAGATTTTCAAAAAAAGGGGGGGATACAGAAAGGAAGGGAAGGGGGAACAGATAAAAAAAATAAATAAATAAAATTACAGCAGCAGTCGTGACTTCACACTCTGAACACAGTCAAAGCACATCAATATATGTACCACACAGTTATGGCAAGGTTAACATATGCATCTCCATCCAGACACCCCATATCCTATCAAATTTTTCAGGTTGCCCTCTAGCCTCGTAGGTCAACTTTATTAGAGGCAGCATCTTATTAACATAGGCAAACCAGATGCGAGGTCTACTTTTAGTGATGTTGTCCCATTATGATCTACATCCATAAAAACATTGTTAGCATTCTGTTCCATGGAAAATATTACTTATTGATTTATAAGAAAGTATATTTATAAAAACAACTATTTCCATAACCTGAACATAATAAATATCTGAATAAAAATAGGAGGGTGATTTAGACAAGCCATTTGTTGACAGGGTCTTGAGAACTACTGATCACCAGCTAAAGGTCTACTGGTAGATCCTGATCTACTTTTGGACACCCCTGAGCTAGATGGAGCAATGCCACAGTGCCACTTTAGATTTGTTGGTGTTGTTTTATGGGCTGTAGACTTTGGCAAACGCCCATTGGCCCTCTGAATAAGTTGCTTATTACAGTCCACTTTAGTGGCCAAAGTATTTGTGGAACTTATTGAGTAATACTTTTTTACATTTAGAATTTTTTCAATGCAAATGTATAATTACATTTATACCTGTCTTTGTATATTCTAATAAATTTGAATGTGTACATTTTGCACTAATATTATTTTGTACAAATATGCACAGTATCACTTAGATAGCTGTACTTAATTGTGTGTTATTTTGTTTTTTAGTCTTTTAAAATGCAGGCCTGTGATTTCAATGCACTGTAACTAGTATGTGATTGTATTGACAAGAAAAAAAAAAACCCTTTCTCTTTCTACTAGTTCAGTGTACCAGGGCTTTAGCTAGTATGTAAATTAAGCAAACCAGTGAAACAGACAATCCTTGTCATTGTGTCCTCCATATATCATGGCGCTTGTGACAAAAATATACTGGAGGTACAGGTATGGGATCCATTATCCAGAAAACCATTATCCATAAAGCTCCGTATTACAGAAAGGCCATCTCCCATAGACTCCATTTTATCCAAATAATCCTTAATTTTTTAAAATTATTTCCTTTTTCCCTGTAATAGTAAAACAGTAGCTTGTATTTGATCCCACTAAGATATTTTTAATCCTTATTGGATTAAAACCAGCCTATTGGGTTTATTAAATTATATGATTTTCTAGTAGACATAAAGTATGAAGATCCAGATTACGGAAATATCCATTATCTGGAAAACCCCAGGTCCCGAGCATTCTGGATAATAGGTCCCGTACCTGTACTAGTAAGCTTTATATGATGTGGGAAGCACCCTGTCGGCACCAGCATAATTACAGAGTGCCACTGTACAGAACAGCAAGTAGAGCCAGGATAAAAGACTTGTGTGACTGAGTTCTTATTCTGACACACAGCAATGAAGCTGTGACACATATTCCCAGCTGAAGCAGGCACAATATATCACATGGCCAGAAGCAACATTGACTTCTGTTTGAGAAAAAAGGATTTTCTCTCTCTATCCCAGCTTTTTCTGTAGCCCCTAAATACCAAAAACCTTGGCATGGCTGTCGATTCTATAAATGTTGTACAGACTGCATTCAGAGCTTGTCAGGTACTCCAACTTTATAACTTGACAATCAGTGGGGCACCATCAGTCACATCCTAATTGATCTTCTTGTGCAGGGGCATAACTAATTAAAGGAAAACTATACCCCCAAAATGAATACTTAAGCAACAGCATTTATATCATATTAAGTGACATATTAAAGAATATTATCAAACTGGAATATATATTAAATATTGCCCTTTTACATCTCTTGCCTTGAACCATCATTTCATGACTCTATCTGTGCTGCCTCAGAGATCACCTGACCAGAAATAATGCAACCGTAACAGGAAGAAGTGTGGAAGCAAAAGACAGAACTCTGTCTGTTAATTGGCTCATGTGACCTAACAACCTAGCATACGATTTAGATGCTAATTTATGACATGCAGAGAATAGGGCTGTACAGTAACATTGGGAATATGTTTGTGCTGACAAGCATTAAGCTGTATGTGAAGTATGCAGAGCTCTGGGTATATCAGTCTGTGCAATACAGAAAGCAAAGTGTGATTTGAGTGTTATAGAGGTGGTGCAGACCCTGCCGGCCAACAGCAAAAGGAAGCCCTGTCTTTTTTTTTCTTCTCCCTGATAATTCATATTGCCGCTTCCCCTGTCACTATTCACAACTGTCTACCAGCATATTTATTTTTCTTTCAATGTGGTGCCTTCAGCTTCTTCTCCATTTTGGCTAAATTTTCCCTCCTGTGCACAGCATAGGAGCTTTGCTAATCACTGGCAGATTGGAAGGATATCTACCTGCAGTTCCTTTTCCTTCTGCAAAGCAGGGAGGCAGAACAAGAAGATGAAGAGAATAAAAGGAAGCCTAACTAGGGGGGAGGAGATGGCAGGCATTACATAGCACATCTGTATGCAGAGTAGCACATTGTCTGCTAGCATGTCTGCTCATTAAAAATAAAAAGGAACAAATCGAAAGAAAATGACTGTGATATGGCAGAAAAAAATAATGCAAGGCCTATAGTCAGAGGCAAAACTAAGTTTTGCTACATAAAATGTCTTTGTCACACATTGGGAATGATCTCTGCTATGTCTAGTGTGCTGTATACCCTTTCTGATTGTTGTGCAAATACTCCCTATGGCAATGATCTGTGTAGCTTTTGTTTTGAGTACCAGTGGCTCCACAAAATTTCAACCCTATGTTTAAAGGGCTCCTCCGCCTCAAAAGCAACTTTCCAATAAAAATTTGTTAAAATTTTTTTTTAGTTGTTCTAAATGTTTTTGTAAATGTAATTGCACTTGTATGCAATCAGCCGACTTGCTACATTGTTTTAAGAGGTGCACAAAATGTGAACATATATTACTTTTCATAGCAATTACATTTACAAATAGAGATTCCTTTCATAAAGGATTTGTCCAAACATGATTCCTAGTAAAGGCTAAAAAGAACAGTGTGATGAGAAGTCACATGATGTTAAGGATTCAGATTCTGTTTAGATGGGCACCTGGATTCGGATAGATCCAAATCTGGATTCTGCTGGAAAAGGATGAATTCTGGCCAAATCCCAAACCAGATCCTGGATTCAGTGCATCATTAAATGTTAAAACCATTGGGAATTTTAACTTATGTATATTGGTAAGCGATACTGACAGTGGCGTAACTACCGGGGGAGTAGGGGGTGCGATTGGGCCAGGGCCCGCACCCCCTCAGGGCACCCCTGACAGCTCACGCTCCACGATTCCCGGGCGGTTCCGGGTGTACGGAGGGGGGCGAGGGGCCCCTCTAGTTACGTCACTGGATACTGACCAGTTCCTATAAAAATCATAGGAACGTCAGTATCAAGTAAATGCTGAATCCGGAATATTTCCCCTCAAAGCTCCCTGCAAACCTGTGCTAACCCGACCCTCCAACACTGCTAAATGATCTTCTGAACCGGTTCAGTGACGCTGGACTGGGGTGGGCGCGATCCTTCCATAGACTGATTACCAATCAAAACAGGACTTCAGCCTATGGAAGGATCGCTCCGCCCCCAGCCCTGCGTCACTGAAGGAAAGCGGAAGATCAGTTAGCTGTGTCAGCCAGTCTGCTGCACTTAGATTCACGGGGCTGGAGGCGGATTTGTGGGGAACTATTCCGTGTGCAGCATTTACTTTATACTGACACGTACCTATGATTTTTATAGGAACGTGTCAGTATCGCTTTAAAGTGGACCTGTCACCCAGACACAAAAATCTGTATAATAAAAGTCCTTTTCAAATTAAACATGAAATCCAATTTCTATTTTTTATTAAAGCATTCATAGCTGCTGTCAATCTCTGCTGTCAATCAAATATTGTATGCCCCTCCTCTATGCCAATGGCATAAAGGCGGGGCAGACAGTTACTTTCACTTTCCATTCAGCACTTCCTAGATGTCACTGCTTTCCCCACGTTCCCCCGTTTTCTTAACCATTTAATTTTGTAGCCAGGGCATGGAAATGGACATTGGGTCCCCCATTCTGGTGCACAAACAAGATTCTGAGATGATACAAGGCTTGTCTTAAAGGGATATTGTCATGGGAAAAATTTTTTTTCAAAATGAATCAGTTAACAGTGCTGCTCCAGCAGAATTCTGCACTGAAATCTATTTCTCAAAAGAGCAAACAGATTATTTTATATTCAATTTTGAAATCTGACATGGGGGCTAGACATATTGTCAATTTCCCAGCTGCCCCAAGTCATGTGACTTGTGCTCTGATAAACTTCAATCACTCTTTACTGCTGTACTGCAAGTTGGAGTGATATCACCCCCTCCCTTTTCTCCCCCAGCAGCCAAACAAAAGAACAATGGGAAGGTAACCAGATAGCAGCTCCCTAACACACGATAACAGCTGCCTGGTAGATCTAAGAACAACAATCTATCGTAAAAACCCATGTCCCACTGAGACACATTCAGTTACATTGAGGAGGAATAACAGCAGCCTGCCAGAAAGCATTTCTCTCCTAAAGTGCAGGCACAAGTCACATGACCAGGGGCAGCTGGGAAATCGACAAAATGTCTAGCCCCATGTCAGATTTTAGAATTGAATATAAAAAAATCTGTTTGCTCTTTTGAGAAATGGATTTCAGTGCAGAATTCTGCTGGAGTAGCACTATTAACTGATGTGTTTTGAAAAAAACTTGTTTTCCCATAACAGTATCCCTTTAATAACAGTGTGCACAAAATGGCTGCTGTCTGCTTGCTATTATTTTGAAATCCCAGACTGAAGGAAACAAGATTCAAATAATTTATATAGTGTAATTAAAGTTCATTTTGCTTGACTAATGTGATAAAATAGGATTTTGAATAATTTCTTTGGGTGACGGGTCCCCTTTAATTATGAAAAAAAGCATTTTTTAGGTGGAGGAGCCCTTTAAAGACAACACCCCCACCCAATTTAAGTCAGAATATGTTTTTACTAAATATAACTAAATAATAGTTGAACTCATGACACAATATACTGTGTTATTTTATCATTGACAATCTAGTTACACATCTCCCAAAGGCTGTAGCCCAAGGTAAATATACTGTGCAACCGTAAATCCCTGAACATATCCTGTTTATATTTCCAACAGAATGCTGAGGCTGACTGTGGTTTATTATAATGGATGAATCAAACTTAAAGGAACAGTTAAGGACTAATCTATAAACTGCAATATAACTAGTATGTATAATATGGTTATCAGATTTTCAAAGCAACAGTTGGGGACAGGGATAGAGGTGCACATTTTTTTTTCAAGGTCAAGCCTACTTTTTAGTTTTTGGACATGCTCTCTTAATCACACCTACTCAAGACAAAGCCATATAGAGGATGAAATGAATCTATATTACCCCATACAAAGAAGTAATACAGCCATTGTCAAGTTAATCATTCAGAAATATATGTTAAATTGGTGCCTGTTGTGGCCATTTTTGGAAACCGAAAAAATTTAATAAATATATATGTGTGTATATATATATATATATATATATATATATATATATATATATATATATATATATATATAAGCTATATCAGGTACACAAACCTAGAAACTGTGGCAGATTGAGATGTGATAGATGTGAGGCCCTTAGACTACACTTAACACAATCCCCCCCCCTTCTAGGCTACTCCCACAAGTTTAGAAATATTTAACAATTAATCAGGGTCATGGGTGCACCTGGAGACATAAGGGACAAGTGACGTGACATCACTGGGGTGTAAAGAACCTGGGGTTTTAAAGCGCTTTGGCTCATGCCACCCACATGGTTTGCCTTGTCTGAATGCCAATTCTTCTCTCAGCAGGTACTGGGCACCCAGTCCCAGCGGCTCAGATAAAAATAAACTTTTTTAAAGAAAAGAAAAATAATAATTGTAAAAGCTAGATGGGCCCTATGGCTATAGCCTAGGGTCGCCTATTAATAAATATGTCCATTCCTACAAAGCTGTGTAAAGTGTAAAGTCATTATTTCAGAAACTACAGAATTTCTAACTAATTATATTAAAAAGTTTGCTACTCTACCTTTTTGATACTAGTACCTTTCGTCTCCTTCTTTCTGTGACCTTGATTTCTTCTCTCTTGCCTCCCATGCTGTTGTTGACAGTGCTTTTTATACTCAAATTAAGCAGGTTCAAACTGAGGTTTAATCTGCACAAAATGCATACTCTCGCATTTTCCACTCCGTGTGTATGCACACAGGCCGACACAGTACCTGTTAATGCAGACACAACCTAAAGCAATGGACAACTGAATGGAACAATTTATGCTCGACGGGCTATGCAATTTTTTAATTTACCTCAAATCTGAAAAAGCAAATTGTGGTTTGGGTTTAGTTGAAAAAAAAAAAAAGAAATGGATTCATTGTATAATGAAACACAAATTATATAGCCTTGACAAGGAAATCTGTAAATGTCACTAAACTGGAAGGACAATAAAAATGCATTAGTTAAAAGACATACTTGAAACTGTACCAGATCTCTAGGAACAAATTGAAGTTTATGCTTACTGTACTAGTATCCTGATGTATTGGAAACTGCCCCATATTTTACACTGCCCAGTGTGGATAAGTCGGAAAAACAGGAGAAAACAGTGTCCATTAAACCTACACGTATTTTACCATTTACTGTAAAAAAAATAAATAAATAAATATTAGTGTTGTAGCCTCTCCTTACATCCACCTTACTCTTTTTGCAATTGCACTCCTTCAGAGATTTATGTAGAAAACATTTAGGCCATACTGTATTTTAGTGATTTTTATATATATATATATATATATGTATATATATATATATATATATATATATATATATATATATATATATATATATATATATATATATATATATATATATATTTTGTCTGTCTCTCTCAATCTACACATAACACCCGGTGAGAGAGAGAGAATGAATAATTATATCTTAGTTTGGATCAAGCACAAGGTACAGTTTTATTATTACAGAGAAAAGGTAAATACTTTTTAGTTTGGATTATTTGGATAAAATTGAGTCTATGGGAGATAGTCTTTAACTGTATTAAGTGTTTTATTACATGAAGGACACCCTTTGTTCCCTACTCTGTTGAAAAAATGGTTATGATAGTTCATTGCACAGACCATCTTGTAGCCTTCTTATTTACGTTGTAGACATTTTACTTGGTAGTTATTTTATTCTCTGAATCTCAAATGACCTTAGTTGAATTATGTTCTGTCCTTTTTAGGTTCTTTGATACCTTCCCCGTCACTGTATCTTGCTACGCTCGATCCGATGCACCCGGAAAGCAAACTGGCTAATCATGGAAATGTTTCCAGCAGTGGTGGAAAGTCACAGACTCCTAATGTGAACCAGGGGACCAAAGGGGCTGGGCTTTTGAGCCCCAAAGCCAATCATACATCACCAAGTGGAGTAGGGCTGATAAGTGGACAGAGTCAGGGGTCCAACCTGGCTAAAGGGCAAAGAGAATCAGCTGGAGATGTGGATGAGCAAGGAGAAACTGGGCCTCCCCCTCTGGAACAAGACCCCAATGGTGAGATACACATCTGTATTTAAATACAACACATCTGCCCTAAAAACAGTGGACCACATCCTTCCCATACTATTATCACTTCTACATTTTATGTACACTGCCCTATACATTTTTACACCAGTGTTTCCTTTAGATACCTGACTACACATGCTGTAAACTTGAATTTCTCCTTATTTAGCCATTCTATGCCTATTTATTTGAGTAGTTTTAAATGGTACATGCCACATTCTGTATCCACTGTGCTTAAACTGTACTACAATGTATAATCTCAACTGTTGTGTTAAACCCCAAAAGTCACAGACAGTTTGCATTGTACAGCTTGCACTCATTTAAAAGTAGCAGCTCCTAGTGTGTATACTACAGTATATGCCATTGTGCCATGTTACCTTCTGGTACCCAGTGCATTTGCACTGCTCTACTCATACAGTGCTGCTGCCTTAACTCAGTAAAGTGCAGACATGCTCTGCTTCTTCCAGTCCTGCTCATCTAGTCTGTATGTGTCAGAGGCCTGCAGAATAGATGTTTGACCACTACACTAACTCAATTTCCAGTAGAGTTGCCTTCCCGTCGTAAGCGTCGCTGTGTCCTGGAGCGAAAGCAGCCATATAGTGGAGATGAGTGGTGTTCAGGAGCAGACAGCGAGGAAGATGAAAAGACCCTTGTGGTCACCCACAGTAAGTAAGGGGCAAGTATATGGTTTGATTGACAACAAGCCTTTGGTCAGCGTCACAGTGGGCTTTTAGAAGAATTCCTCAAAAGTCCTGCAAAACATTAATCTACACATTTCTAAACAATAATGCAGAATTTTTGATAATTATTAATAATAATACAGGTAGGGGACCCATTATCCAGTAATTATGAGAAGGCCATCTCTCATAGACTCAATTTTAATGAAATAATTCAAAATTTTAAAAATCTTTTCATTTTTCACTATAATACTAAAACCGTAGTATCTTGTACTGATCCCAGCTAGGATATAATGTATCCTTATTGGGGACAAAACAATCCTATAAGGTTTATTTAATGTTTAAATGATTTTTTTAAGTAGACAAAGTATGAAAATCCAAAGTATGGAAAGATCCCTTATTCAGAAATTCCCAGATCCCTGGCATTCAACATAATATATCCCTTTACCTGTAATATTAAAAGTAAATACATTTAAGGATTTTTTATTTCTTGCCTCTAACTGACCCTTTAAACACATTTAAGTGGGAATGCACCGAATCCACTATTTTGGTTTCGGCCGAACCCCCGAATCCTGCGCGAGAGATTTGTCCGAATACCGAACCTAATCCAAATCCTAATTTGCATATGCAAATTAGGGCTGGGAAGGGGAATACATTTTTTCTTCCTTGTTTTGTGACAAAAAGTAATGTGATTTCCCTCCCTGTCCCTAATTTGCATATGTAAAGGAGGATTTGGATTCGGTTCGGCCGGCAGAAGGATTCGGCTGAATCCGAATCCTGCTGAAAGAGGCCGAATCCTGGCCGAATACTGAACCGAATCCTGGATTCGGTGCATCCCTACATTTCTATTCTATATTTCAATTCTCAGTTGCCACATTTGAGACTGTTCCCATACTTACTTGATCACACGTAAACTTTATTCTTACAACTGCACTTTGAAAATTATCACAGCCAGCCTTTTCAGCCAATTTTGTATCTTTGTACCAGTTATGTGCCAACTGCTGAAAATGGTTTCTAGAATTTTTCTTTGCTCTTTTGCATCACATAGTTCTTTAAAAACAAAGAATTTGTAACAAAATACTTGCACTATTTTGTTGACAGGTGACCTGAGTTTATTTCGTCACCTGCCGGCCCCTCCCAAATAATAAATGCTAGCTGTGTAATGTTATGCTTGACTTATCTTTATGATAGGAAAGTAAGCAAACTCTGCTACACTGATTACTTGCAGGGCACCTCCACCTGCTGACTAGGTGTGTTAGTGCAGCCCTTTATTGATGTTATTAAGGGGGTTATTTATCAAAATCCGAATTTGTCCGACCAAACTATAATCCAAGATCCTAAAAAATTCGATTTAAAAAGAAAAGAAAAAAAAACAAGCTAAAAATTCAAGCTTTATCCCCAAAAAGCCCAACCAGACTTTAGTAAATAACCACCTAAATCTGCATTTTTACATATCATTCCTCTTTCATCCATGTTCTTTCCTATATATAAACAGTGTTTTTTGTTTGTTTAACCCTTTCTATTTTTAGTCTTACTTTCTTCAGTTGTTTTGTCTTTGGCAGTATTTGCAAAAAAAAATGTTTCCGTACCTTCCCTCTTCAGCTTATTTCTAAGCCTCCACAAACCTTCCATTTCTTCATTTACAGACTTTTTTTCTCCACAACTTTTTCTTTCCTGGCAAAGTAATATTACTCCGTTGTTCACTCTCTTTCCTGGTATCCTTTTTTGTCTTCTTTATTAGACTGTAATGCAGGTGAATCTGTGATGTCTACACCAACATTACCAGGCACAGGATCTGCTTCTCTTCCTGGGATCAATGATACCAGTTCTTCTAGCACACCCCATGGAGTTGTCCCCAGTCTGCATGGGGATGGTGGAGGGTCTTTAGGTCCATCCAAAACCCCATCAAAATTTGTTTATGTCTTCACAACATTCTTGGCAAACAAGTGAGTACTGTACCAATGAGCAGGAAAGATCAAAGAATACAAGTGGAGACTTGGATTAAGGGGTAACCACAGAGAAGCTTATGTTTTGGAACTAAGTCTACCTCTAAGGCTAAGAGATAAAAAAAAATATATACAACTTAAACTTGAGCAACTCACTATTTATACATAATGTAATTGTAATCAGTATGTATACAGTAATGTAATTGGTAGCAATTTAGTGTCAGAGGGGTAACACTACTATGGATAAATAAAGATAAATTAATGTGGTAGATTCTACTTATATATTTTCCCTTTCATAGTGATTGTTAATTTCATACCATTGCAAATATTATAATAATTTTCCCTTTCAGAGCAGCAGAAGCTGTTTTACAAGGACATAACGACTCTATTCTCATCTACCACAAGCAAAATGTGCCCCATAGAAAACTGGATGAGGTATGCCACTACTTACTATACACATTGCTGATGCCATAGTCCCTGTCTACCTTTCAGATTTGCACTGGGCCCCATGTATTTCTTAACAAGGTTACAATACAATTTTTTCAGTAATTCATCTATTATTCCAAGAATATCTCTGAAGTAAGTGTTCAATTTAAATCTCATCTGAACTGGCCTTCAGACAGAGTTTTCAGGTGTATCTTGAAGAGCAATAGGCATTCTGTACAAACTTTTCTCTAACTCTCTAGTGATCCCCAACCAGTAGCTGGTGAGCAACATGTTGCGCTCCAAACTCTTGTATATTGCTCCCAGTGGCCTCAAAGCAGGAGCTTATTTTTTAATTCCAGTCTTGGGGACAATTTTTGGTTGTATAAAAACCAGGTGTACTGCCAAACAGAGCCTCAATGTAGGTTGACAATCCTCATAGGGGCTACTAAATGGCCAATCACAGTACTTCTTTGGCACCCCAAGAACATTTTTCATGCTAGTGTTGCTCCCCACTTCTTTTACGTCTGAATGTTGCTCACAAGTTCGAAAGGTTGGGGATCCCTGCTCTAACTGGTACTCAACCTCGGCATCTCTAGCTACTGCTAGTGAGACTGAGTCGTCATTGGAGGGGCCAGTCGCACAATTTGGGAACAGCTGATTAAAAGGGGTGGTGCACCTTTATCTAACTTTTAGTATGTTCTACAATGGCAATTTAATTGGCCTTAATTTTTTTTATAGTTTTTGAATTATTTGCCTTCTAATTATTTCCATCTTTCAAATATGGGCCACTAATAAAATATATTCTTATTGTTACTTTTTATTACTCCTCTTTCTATACAAGCCCTCTGATATTCATATTCCAGTCTCTTATTCAAATCAATGCATGGTTGCTAAGGTAATTGAACCCTAGCAACCAGATTGCTGAAATTGCAAATTGCTGGTGAATAAAATGTTAAACAACTCAAAAACCACAATTAATAAAAATGTAAAACCATTTGCAAATTGTCTCAGAATGTTACTCTCTACATCATACTAAAAGTTAATTTAAAGGTGACCAACCCCTTTAAAGGGATGGTTCAGCTTAAACCGTTCAGTGTGAAAATAAAAATTAGGTAAATAAAAAAATATTTCTAATATAGTTAGGCAAAAATGTAATGTATAAAGGCTGGAGTGAGCGGATGTGTAACATAATAGCCAGAACACTACTTTCTGCTTTTTAGTTCTCTAACTCTGAGTTAGTCAGCAATTTGAAGGGGGGGGGCACATGGGACATTTCTGTTCAGTGAGTTTGCAATTGATCCTCAGCATCCAGCTCAGATTCAAAAGCAACAGTTATGACCCATGTGCCCCTCCCTCAAGTCACTGATTGTTTACTGCCTGGTAACGAATCGGTAGAAACCAAGAGAGCTGAAAAGCAGGAAGTAGTGTTCTGACTGACATGTTATACATCAAATCATTCCAGCTTTTATACATTACATTTTTGGCTAACTACCTATATCAGAAACATTTTTTATTTTGCACAAGCTATCTATTTACCCAGTTTTTATTTTTACACTGAACAATTCCTTTTAAGATACATTTTACTATGTTATAGAATGACTAATTATAAGCAGCTTTTCAACTGATCTTTATCATTTATTCTTTTATAGTCTTTAAATTATTTGCCTTCTTTTGACTCTTTCTAGCATTCAAATGGGAGTGACTGATCCCATTTAAAACAAATGCTCTGTGAGACTAAAAATATATTGTTATTGCTACATTTGATGACTCCTCTTTCTATTCAGGCCCTTATCTATTCATATTCCAGTCACTTATTCAAATCAATGCATGGTTGCTAGGGTAGTTTGGACCCTAGCAACCAGATTGCTTAAATTGCAATCTGGAGAGCTTCTGTATAAAAAGATACATAACTCAAAAACCACACATAATAAAAAAAGAAAAAAAAAAGAAAACCAATTATCCACTCTACATCATACTAATAATTAACTCAAAGGTGAACAACCCCTTTAAGGGTTGTGTTACAAGACAGGTTGTGCTTTTTAAGTCTTTTCTTTGCTAAAATAGGTCATGACAAGTCACCTTATAAGAATTTTGTTAAATTATCAAGTGAAAAGGCAAGATTCACGTTAATATTGCCATTTTTCACAAGTCTTGTAAGGAGCTACTAGAATATTTTGCTAAGTATAAAGCTATCCAACTGTTGATTACGACCCTCAGAGTTCTATGCATTTTGTTACTCTTAATTTATTACTTCAAATTAAAGAAATAAAAATGGGACAAACTTGCAATCTGATTCATACAGAAAAATGGCTGTGGATTTGTATACCAGAGGCATTAATTAAGACTGCTCTGTTTAATACACTAATTTAAAATTTATCCTTGCTAAAACCCTATAGAAGTTGAATATTCCAACTGACCTGCTGCAAATTGCATATATTCCCTATTTATTTACTATACATAAATACATATGCAAAAAGTTTCCAGTCCAGTTTTTTACCACACCACCACCAGTGAATTGCTCTTAGGTAGGGATTTCATAAAATGACTTATATTATAAAATCATAAACTCATATTCCTTTCTATGTTATTAGTTTGATAATGTTTATATTTATCAGTTAAATAAGCTGACATTCTCCTTGTGTTGTCTGCAAAGAGGGTAACCTGCCGGTTGCTGGTTGATTTTGCATGTACAGACATAGGTGCAGGTTGCAGTTTGGGTCACGGGTCTCGCATTTAGCAAGATTTACTCCTTTTAAACCCCCTGTTTGCCCCTGCCCACTTATGATGATGTCACTTCTGGTTTGCAGAAACATCACTTCCGATTTAATGTTGGTTAGTGGGTAGCAGGTCAAGTTGCGGGTAAGGCAGTTGCAGGTCCATGTGGGTAAAAATGTGGATTGGGTTGCATTCTGGTTGAAAGAAGCCAATTACTGATTGGTTCATATGGGATACTGCCCATGTGCAAATTTGTCCAATGTGTATTGAAATAGGATTATATTAGGGCAGGATTTATGTTTATTCTTGTTTTGTTTTGGGTTGTATATTGTAAAAGTGGTACTATACAGTATTTCATGTTCTGTCCTGTCCCCAGTCCCCAATTTATATTCTATGATTCCATATATTCTTTTCAGGTTTCTCCCCAAAAACCTTCAAGTGCCCAAGAAGCTGGAGAAGTACTTCCTGTACCAAGTATCCCCACTTCTGCAGTACAAAAACCAGCAGAAAACCCTTCACCTGCACCTAGTCAAGCTCCTCCCACAATAGTATCGCATGAAATAGGTAGTGATGAAGCAAACCATGAGTTAACTCCACTCGGTAATGGCAGTAGTCATCCTGCCAGTGGACGCTCTAATCCACCACCACTCCTGTCTCAACTACCCAGCGCTCCCTTACGTGGGGATAATACACATTTGGGTGATCATAACCAGGGAGATAGTGTGACATTAAGCACAGATGGTCTCTCTAAAGAGCAACTTGAGCATAGGGAACGTTCTCTTCAGACACTTAGAGATATTGAAAGGTTTCTTTTCCGAAGTGGTGCCAATGAATCCTTCTCAAAGCACAACTTAAGCTCTAGTGAGGGACCTACCAACGCTCCAAGTCATATTAAGAAATACGAAGAACCTTTACAATCCATGATAACACAGACACAAAGCTTGGGGGGTCCAGGAATGGAGCAGGATCTAGCAGGCAACCAAAATGGTCCTGATATGGGGCACCAGATGAGCCTGATGATGCAGAGGATGGGTCATGACAGCCTCACTCCAGAGCAAGCTGCATGGAGGAAACTGCAGGAAGAATATTATGTAGAGAAAAGGAGAAAAGAGGAACATGTTTCTATACATGGGAGATCAGGGCCTGAAATGATTCTTCGGGGCCCTCCCCCACCTTATCACAGCAAACCTGGAGAACAGTGGCCTGGTAATCGGTTACAAGTACCCATGGACAGCCAAGAATCAATGCAGCTTCGGAGTGGAGGAATTCCATTTCAAGGGCCACGTTTCCCAGGCAGATATGGACCCATGCAAAATATTCCTATGGATTCAGTGGGAGTCATGTCAAGACCTGCTCGTTGGAGTGAGGATATGCCACCCATTGATGGAGGGCAAAGTAACTTTGCACAAATCAGAATGCCATACTCTGGAGGTATTCAAGGGGAAATGGAAAGGTTCCTTAACCCTCGTGCCCGTGAGGAACTTCTACGACAACAGTTGATGATAGAGAAGCGTCCAGGAGTTATGCAAAGGCAACTATCCATGCCTTGTGGGCAGGGAATTGAGATGATGATAACCCATAGGCAAGGTGACCCTTCTATGTTCCCCGGAGATGCTGTGGGCATGGAATTTGGGGCATCTCGAGGAATGCTGAGTCCTACCCTTGGTCAGTCGGGTACAGGTAGGGAAATTGACCCTACAATGGGAGGTGGAGGAAATCTAAATATGAATATGAGTTTGAACATGAATATGAACCTTAACCTCCAAATGGCACCACAACAGCAAATGCTTTTGTCACACAAAATAAGGGGAGTGGGAGACTTAATAAACTCCCAGGGAGATGTTGGATCAGAGGATTTAGTGAGGGCAGCACGAGCACAAAATGGAAGTGGCATGGTTAGGGGACCCCAGAAGATGCTTCCTGGTCCATTTCCTCAGGGACAGGCAGGGTTTCCCCCAGGGCAAGGTTCATACCCTGGCATGCAGCAGGAGATCAGTATGGACATATTTGGACCAGAGCAAGGTCCAGTGGTGGGCACTACAAGGCTTAGCCACATGCCAGTTTCCTCCACACCTGGCACCATCCCATCAGGTATTGGGCTAGATCACATAGCTACCAGCAGGAACTTGACCCGTAGAGAACTCACAGTGAATGCAAACCAGATGGAATCTCCTGTTCTTAGCCACATTAAATCCCCACACCAAGGGCAGGTTCACTCTCCCCTTGTTTGTTCCCCTTCCTCCAACCTAAAGTCTCCCCTGACTCCAGGAAATCAGATGGGTGGCTTGCCTCTGCCCAACCCTCTAGACTCTCTCAAGTCATCCCAGGTGTTGATCTCATCAATCGGTGCACGCTCGCCTAATACCTCTCCTGGAAGGCTAAAGTCACCCCAGAGGAATGCTCCCTCTCCAGGGTGGGCTCCATCACCAAAAGCCACCATATCCAGCCCAGGTGTACCACCGAGCAATCAGGGAATGGGCCTCAATGCTACAGCTTCGCTTGGTGTGATGGGTCGAGGTAAGACTTGAGCTGAGGTGTGCATCTGTGTAAATATTCAATATAGTAAACATTCTCAGGACACTTATAACTATACGTATTGAAAAAGCAAGCGGTATAAATTCTCAGGTCGCTTCGTAATATACTTATTAAAAAGCATTTCATGTTTTGGTGCAGGGTTGTGCACCTTTTCCAAAAATGTTGCTAACTCTTTTCCATTAATATATTAAATGGATTTAAATCTGACTTGCCTTTGGTAGTATTTCATTCTTCTCTATTTGTTAGGAATATACCAAAATCATTTTTGGATTTTGGCTGAATACCAACCAATGGCACAAGTGCTTGGTAAGTGAGTAATAAGGGGCGTGCAGTTGTGTCACTTAGTGCTCTATTGCCTGCATTATGCAATCGGCTAAATGTAAGAACTATTTAACTATAACCCTGCATTGTGGGTAAATAACTTGGCGAATTGCATGACAATTGTGCATCTTGCAACTGGAACTTGTTTCCTAAATGAGCCCTTCTGTGTACTTCATTGTATGAAAGCCAGTATATTGCATTGGTTATAATAACATGGATTTACAGAATCTAGAATTTGGTTTGGAATTTGGCTACATCCAAGTACCTTTTGCAACTTTTGGATTTAAGCTAATCCTAAATGTGCAGTCAAACAACAACCCAAATCAACTTTACAGTTCTGCAAACTGTTTACAGAAAATGCAATTCAATTCAGTTTTTTTCCCCTTAAACTTGAATATGAAAATTATGGTTCAGATTCTGTTGGGTATTCAGCAAAATGTTTTGCACAGGCTCTGTTCTTTGACAAATCCAAAAATGATAGCTTTGGTGTATCCCCTTGCTGTACTGCACAAAAATAAGGCAGTACAGCAGACCGGCTCATTTGTTACTGTATGTTTACTAGATTATTTAATGATTACTGAGAAACTAGATCATTTTAGGCTGCACAACATGAGCTTTTGCTCTGGTCCGCACTACTCTTGTAAAAAAAAAAAAAAATGTTCTTGCTGCAAGTCGAAGGGCACGGTTGGCTGAGCTGGACTACAGTTGAAAATAACAGGTTTGGATGGTGTACCTTACACTTTTATGCATGTGTTTTCCTTTACTTTAAACTACTTCTATACTGACCAGGGCCAGACCTAGGGGTAGGCAGACAAGGCAGCTGCATAGAGCGCAATGAACAGTGGACGCACTTTCAAGGAGGATAGATCCCAATGATAGCTTTATTTAGCCCTTCATTTTTTTTGGGCAATCGCACTAGGCAGTGAGAGAGAGAGCATATTTTGGAAGTAACAGAGTGGAGCTCAGGGAGTAATAAAGCTCCCCAACTGTGACTGTCTTTGTTGCTGTGGAGATCGGTGCTCTCCCTCTCTGCTTTCACTATTGCTTCCTGCTTGCTTGCATGAGTTGCAGGAAGGGGCGGGGCTATCTCAGAAGCAGCCACTAAGCAGTACTATAACAAACAAGGGAAAGTTGTGCTCACCACTAATTTTAAAAACATTAGGTGGGGGTGCAATGAGGCTGTGACCACTAAGCAGTACTGTGTTGGAGAAGTTCTTGTGCACTGCGAATTGGGATCTCTTTTTATGCTATTTGTAAAGCACCTCTACATCTGCTGTACCATCTCAATCAGCCCTTTATTACCAGTTTACCGATTTGCTTAATCTGCAAGCACCAAAAAATTAAAGTGTTTTAAAGGAATGAGTAAGACTAATGTGTTTGCTTCAAAAGCACTACTATAGTTTATATAAACAAGCTGCTGTGTAGCCATGGAGGCAGCCATTCAAGAGCAGGATACACAGTAAATAACACATAAATTCTGAAGAATCCCATTGTATACTACAGAGCTTATCTGTTGTCTGCTGTGTCCAGTGCCTTTTCTCCTTCTTTCAGCCTTAAACGGCTGCTCTCATGGCTACACAGCATCTTGTTTATATAAACTACAGTCGAATTTCTGAAGCAAACACACAGTTTTACCAGTGCAGCACAATGGTAAATTGTATGTTCATTACTTTAAAATACTTTTATTGATCCTTTAACACCTACTACCACCTTTACTTTAAATCCCCAGTCACCTACTTATTAATTTCCTATTATTCTGGCTACTTTGTATTATTTCCTCCCACCAAACTTAACCCACAATGCCTGTCGTATTTCTTGCCTGTTCCAAGCTGCCATTGTCCATAAAGTTGCTGACCTCTTTCCACCTCTACAATGTGTTTAATGGAATTCATCATAAAATTGGCACTAGTTTTGTCATGCTATGTGGCTTTAAATACAGTATATAGCTGAAGCACTTGCCTTGGGCTTCAAAATACCTTGGCCCAGCCCTGATCCTGACCTTCATTATACTGTGAGTCACAAATCGGTACTGTGTGCTCTGGCTCTGTTCATATTTATTGGCTTTGGTTCTGCCTTCAGATGCTAGGCTACCCTTCTGGCTGTGCAGTTGCATGTTCCAGATATGCAAAGCAGCAAGCTTAGCACTCGCTAAGCTGCCTTGAACTTATAAGGGGCCTATTTATCATGCTGTGTAAAACATTGGAGAAACTGTTGTTGCCCATTGCAACCATCAGTAATTCAATTTCACCACAAGTCACCTACAAGTTAGAAAACAAATGTAAAGATCTGATCTGTGATGTTTGTCTCCAGTGTTTTACACATGCATGATAAATAGGCCCTGTAGCATGCTGGGAAAACATGGCATGGTGTCAAATTTAATTGTTAGCAGTATGTTTATAATGAGGCTTTTTGAGTGTCTTTGCAGCTATATTCAGTATGCTTCTGACTATGGGGCATGTTTACTAACATTGGAGATAAATATCTGGAGAGATTTTTGGAGATGTTGCCCATGGCAACCAATCAGCAATTAGATTTAAACAGCCACAGCCAAGTTAGAAAACAAAAGCAAAGATCTGATTGGTTGCTATGGGCAACATCTCCAGAAATCTCTCCAGATATTTATCTCCAATGTTAGTAAACATGCCCCTATGACCTTTATTCATATACATTGATGGTAGTAATCTGACACTGTGACACTTAACTTGACTATTTACTTTCACTTATTCAGATGAACTTCCTTCTCAAAATCCTTTGTCCTTGATGATGTCCCAGATGTCCAAATATGCTATGCCTAGCTCTACTCCACTATATCACAATGCCATCAAAACCATTGCCACCTCAGATGACGAGCTTCTCCCTGATCGTGTACTCCTACCACCAGGAAGTCAACAGGGTAAGCCCAGTAGACCCTTGGGAAGGGGAGGAGGAAGCAGAGGAGTGAGAGAAGTACAAGTGGGTGATTGTGGAAATACTTACCCTCGTATGATATAAGAGGCACAAAACTTGCCCAGGTGCACTAACCCATAGCAATCATAAATATGTATGTATGTTTGTATTTAATCAGATGGCCAGTAAATATCGCCTGCTGCAGTTTCTATAGTTGATTAGACCTGGAGAAAACATTGTTCATTTTATTCTATAACCTGCTTAGAGTCGTCAAGATAAAACTACAAATGTAGGGAGTTCAGGAGAACTAAAAAATATGAGAAAACATAGAAGGTAAGGGACCACCTCTGTACAGCAGTGACAACATGGTTATACAGTAGGAGATTCCCCCCTATAAAAGAGAACAGATTCCATTGCTGAGAAGAATAGATTCAGTGCATACAAATGTGCTAGGTTAGACAAAAATAAGAAGATTGCTTGCATTTTATTGAATGCTTTATCCTGCCTTATCCATACATTTACATATATATTTTAAATAAGTGCACTCTCTTTCAGGCTCTTCAATGAATCCTCCTATGTCTTTGCACTTAAACTTAAATTCCTCACAAAGCCCTATAGGGAACATAAATGTCCCAGGACAGTCCACTCTCTCACATGAGCCACCATCATCTCTTCTCACTGGCTCTGGGCCTCCAATGCACCCATCAATTGGATCCACCATGCAAAACCCTTTATTGATTTCCTCAGTAACACAAGATTCTTGTTGCCCTGGTCCTGGCACACAAATAATGTCCTCCAACCAGCTGGTCTTCCCATCACGCTTGCAGCCTGGACACCAAGGAGGGGTTGGCAGCTCCATGCAGCAGCATTACACAGATGACACAACTTCCCAGCCATGTTTACCCCACAGAATGTCAGACCCTTATGGCCGTCTCCTGCCTTCAATGCTTACTGACCCAGAGTTGGGAGATGTAATTCGGCCATCAGCCACTGGAATCCCAGAATTTGACTTGTCAAGGATCATGCCATCAGAGAAACCCAGCAGCACTTTGCAGTACTTTCCTAAGGGAGGTACTCAGACACCAAAACCACACCCAACCAACATGCACCTTCTGGGACTTCAGAATATGATGATTGAACAACAACCAGGCCGTTCAGGACCCAGTCTTCCAGGCCCACAAAGATCACTTGGAATGCCCCCACTTCCTACCATGGGAAGGACAGGGATGTTCCCTCCACCACAGATGCAACAGAACTTTATGATGATGAAACAGAGGAGTGTATCAGGGGAAATGTACCCACAGGGTGCTCCAATGTTATCTCCCCAAGGCCCTCTGGGTGGGCACTTGCCTGGACAGCAGAGCATGTTGGTTGGACACCAAATGAGACCACGCAGTGTGTCCTTGGATACTTATATCACAGGGCCAGGGCACCTACAATTCTAACAGCAGAGACTTGCCAGCACCAACTCCCTATGGTAGTTCTTCAGTGCCAACTTCCCTTGCCAGCTTCTTTCCCAAGTGCCAACTTGTTATTTTTCTTCATCTTTCTTGCTAATATTTATTTTCTACCACATGCTTCGGTATTAACAGATACATTATTTCACATTTTCCTACCCTTTCCGTTCTACACTGTGGCTGGATAATTAATGAACTTTTGAACTACTGTGGTTATCATAAAATAGCAAATTTATGTTACTTTTGTCAACACATAGTGACACTGAAGTTTCAGAACATTTCCCAACTGCCTTTTCTTATTATTTCATCTGTGACTTGTTTTGCTAATAAGTTGCCCTTTTTTGCACCATTACTCTAAAGCTGGCCATAGATGCAAAGATCCGATCGTATGAATCATCGTACGATCGGACTTTCCCATCTCCCGACCCGCCACTAACCATTCAGATCAAAGTCTTACCAGTCAGATTAGTTAAAGAACAGATCAGTAATGTTCTGCCCCTGACAGCAATCGTACGATATCTATGTCCAACCAAAGCTAGTGACAGTCTCCCACTGAAAATCATACGATCGGCAATACACTCAGAGATATTATCGGCAGCCGACAGAAATTTTCTAACCTGTCCGATCGACCAAACGACCGATCTCCGCCGGACGAAAAATGTCGGGACTCTCCACACACGGTTCGAAAATCGTACGAATCCTCGATTCGTGCGATCAGATCTTTGCGTCTATGGCCAGCTTAACCATTTCATTTTTTATACTCTTATGCACTATATTTGTCTGCTTTAGGACAGTGGCACATGTGGCATGTTGATTAAGTGTTTTTTTTTCTCCTAAAATGTTCTAAATTTGTTTCATACTGTATTGCAATTAATGGGAATTGCTGGCACAAGAAAACCAGGACTGTCTTTAGTGGTGGTGGGGTCAGTGGTTTATTAGTGCATGCCACACTTTAGGCTGCCCCCATCATTTACCGCTGAATAGATTCATGTGCATTGCAAAAACTCAAGCCAGAAGCAGTGGGATAATCCCTCTTATGACCTTCAGCAATTGTTGCACAACTCACAGCTCCACCAAGGGCCACTGACCGTAATAAAGCACCATTGTTGCTCTAGAGGCTATTATCTTTGCAGCTGTGAGAACTGATGTGCTGACTGCATAGTCAATAGGTTTTTATGGCATATTGTTGAGCTGAGGCCTCAATAAATGCAAAATCAGAGCAGTCACCCTTACTTCAGATCAGTAATTATCCTATAGATGTAGAACATAAAGACTCCCCAGTAGACGCATTGGGTTTGGGTACCTTGCCTTAAATCTACAGTCCTAGGGAGTGGATTACACCATATTAAAGCGGACCTGTCACCCAAAAAAATTATTCAAAATCCTATTTTATAACATAAGTCAAGCAAAATTAACTTTAATTACACTATATAAATTATTTGAATCTTGTTTCCTTTAGTGTAGGAATTCATAATTATAGCAAGCAGGCAGGAGCCATTTTGTGGACACTGTTATTAAGACAAGCCTTGTATCATCTCAGAATCTTGTTTGTGCACCAGAATAGGGGACCCGATGTCCATCCCCATGTCCTGGCTACACAATTAAACGGTGAAGAGAACGGGGGAATGTGGGGAGAGCAGTGACATCTAGGAAGTGCTGAATGAAAAGTGAAAGTAATTGTCTGCCCCGCCTCTATGCCTAGGCATAGAGGAGGGGCAGACAATATTTGATTGACAGCTGAGGTTTTTAAATGAGCTTACAACAGCTATGAATGCTTTAATAAAAAATATAAATTGGATTTCATGTTTAATTTGAAAAGGACTTTTATTATACAGATTTTTGTGTCTGGGTGACAGGTCCACTTTAAGCATAATTGAGTATGCATTCACAAAATGCAATGCTGATGGTTCAATTCAAATCAAAAATTTTATCTTTCTTAAGGTTTACATGTCCATAAAAGCTGTGCGCGTTTTGTGCTGCAAGGCATCATAATCACCCTTACTTCACGACCCCTAAAGACAACTCTGCTATGATCAGCTATTACCCAAAGACAAAACAATCGTCATTTCCATTAACTGTAATAAGAAGTCTATATGAAATTCATGGTATTTCCTACTTGTATGTAACTTTGACCTTATGGTTGTCCATTCAGATTTCTACCCAATACTTGCCTTCTGCTTCACTCAATCGAAATATTAACATCTACAATTGTTTTGTCTTTATCCATCCTGTAACTGCTGGCAGGGAGTCTGTCATTTTGTCTTGAATGCATTGGGAGATGGGTGACATGTCATATCTCTGCTCAGTACTGTCTCCGCATCTGTATATCTTTGTGTGTGGCATTTTTTCTTTACTTTTTTTAATTAAAGCAGTCAAAATGTGCAACACGTTTTGAGGTAAATAAAAAGATGTAAATACAAGAGGTGAAATGTGAAGCTGTCCAGTCCTGTTCTGCCATACTTGCTTGTTCTTTACTAGTGTCAGCACAAGTATTAATGTTGAATTCTCTGTTCAGATTTTGGTTGATCAGAGTCTCCTCTCATACATGATGGCAAATTGGCCTGCCAGATTAGTTGTTTTTGTGTAACTAGAGATCTCTCTCAAGCTTACTCTTACACACGGGTGGGTTTCTGTGCATTTACATACATACGCAGAGCATATAAATATGTACATATGTCATATGAAAAAGTTTGGGAACCCCTATTAATTCTTTGGAGTTTTGTTTATCATTGGCTGAGCTTTCAAAGTAGCAAATTCCTTTTAATATACAACATGCCTTATGGAAATGGTAGTATTTCAGCAGTGACATTGGAAAATATGCATCAAAAAATTAGACAGGTGCATACATTTGGCCACCCCAACAGAGATATTACATCAATACTAAGTTGAGCCTCCTTTTGCAAATGTAACAGCCTCTAGACGCCTCCTATAGCCTTTAATGAGTGTCTGGATTCTGGATGGTGGTATTTTTGATCATTTGTCCATACAAATCTCTCCGGTTCAGTTAAATTTGATGGTTGCTGAGCATGGACAGCCTGCTTCAAATCATCCCATAGATTTTTGGTGATATTCAAGTCGGGGGACTGTGAGATTCCAGAATTTGTACTTCTCCCTCTGCATAAATGCCTTTGTAGATTGTGTGTTTAGGGTCATTGTCTTGTTGGAATATTCAATCCCTGCGTAACTTCAACTTTGTGACTAATGCTTGAACATTATCCTGAAGAATTTGTTGATATTGGGTTGAATTAATTCGATCCTCGACGAAGGACCAGTAACATCAATTTTTTTTTTCAAAAGTCTTTAGTAAAGAACAAAAAATAAACACCAAGGCAAATAAAACTTTTAAATTGCAAAGCCTTTATTAAGAGAGAACTTACCAAAACTCCACTTCTGCTCCTCTTTAAAACGGCGAAAGGGCGACCATCCATGCAGCGGTGTTTGTTAACTCCTCCCTGGCTATTCTAGTGACAGTATGTGAAGGAGGCTGAGGTCTGCTCTGCAGCGCTTCCCCTATTCCCAGAAGTCGGACTTCGACTCCAGCCTTTCCTCCTCCGACGTGGAAGAAGAGGAGGAGGGCAGCCTCTGGCTCTCCGGCGGCAAGTGCTGGCTGCAGAATCCATGGATGAGGTGGATGCGCTACCATTCCGCAGACAGGCAGAATGGTAGTAATAGAAGGCGGAGCAGCAATGCAGGCCCACCGATCTGCTGAAGAATATCCCCAGGACCATGGTACACAAGCGCATGGATCACTTACAAGTGAAGAAGAACCAGTGCGACGTGGAGGAGCTGCGCAAACTCAAGGCGATCAACTACATCGCTTTCCATGCGGCCAAGTGCACTCTCCCCAAACTTTGACTTGGCAGTCAATAAAGAGAAAAGGATTCCGCTCCGCCTTTGAGCCGGGAGTGCTACCGGCTTGTTTTTTTTTTTTACTAAATACACTGGCCACTGCTACCCGCAAACATCCAGCCTACTACTACCTTTCAGCCTGTCTGCAGGATGGTAGCGCATCGATGGGGAGCAAGTGGTTTGGCTCTCCCACCTCATCCATGGATTCTGCAGCCAGCACTCGCCGCCTGGAAAGCCAGAGGCTGGAGCTGAAGTCCGAATCGTTAGCAGCGAGCTCAGAGTAACAACCAGAGTCTAAAATCGGTGCGTGCCTGCATGGCTCCTCCACCTTCTCCTGCAGCAGCAGGGACTTCCAACCCCAGGCACAATCAGATGGGCACATCGACGGGGAGCAAGTGGTTCAGCTCTCCCAGTACCTGCTGCTGGGAATAGGGGAAGCGCTGCAGAGCGTACCTCCGCCTCCTTCACATACCATCACTAGAATAGCCAGGGTGGAGAAATCGAACACCACTGCATGGATGGTCATCGTTTTAGAAGAGGAGCGGAAGTTGAGTTTTGATAAGTTATCTCTTAATAAAGGCTTTGCCTTGGTGTTTATTTTTCGGTCTATACTAACGAATTTTTTAAAAAAAATTTATGTTACTGGTCCTTTAACAAGGGCCCAGTCCCTGAACTAGCCACACAGCGTGACGGAACCTCCACCAAATGTGACAGTAGGTAGCAGGTGTTTTTCTTGGAATGCGGTGTTTTTCAGGGTTGCTTTTTAAACATGTGAGTATGACTAGTGACCTGTGCATTCTGGATTCTGTATCCAGAATCAATACTACGATGTTATCTTAAAGGAACAGGAACACCAAAAATAGTTTCTATAAATACTGTGTATTTATAACTTGGGTTGGAAAGACCTATACATTTCATGTCAACTTTTGTATATTATCTTTTCAACATAGTGATATTATTTATGGAGACATCATTTGCACTAAGCTGAAATATGTAGTGCAAATGATGTTGCCATCAATAAAATCACTGATGGTGGTGGTGACTTCTCTACTTATTTGCTACAATTGGGAGACCTGGGGCATGCAGCCTGTTGAGAGGCAGTTAATACTACAGATGACAAGGTATAAGGATTCATTCACTTCTTTAAACTTTTTATAAATTTAGAAATGTAAAAAAAACACTGTACAAGCTTGGCTTATTTATTTCTATTTTGGCGTGTTTTGGGCCCTTTTACCCATTCTCTTGTTGTGATTTTGACCTGGTGGTCCTTTCCAGGTCATAGATGTGCCAGCTAAGCAAAAGACGTGGTTTTGTTGGCATACAGTCAAAAATAAAATACTACCAGTTTACTGGGGTTAATGCAATTCCAAAGAGAAATACGTAATTGGAGGTATGTTACAAAGATCTGCATTATTGTAAATATAAAAAGGGGTGGTTCACCTTTGAGTTCCCTTTTAGTATGTTATAGAATGTCTAATTCTAAGCTACTTTCCAATTGGTTTTCATTATTTATTTTTTTTATAGTTTTTAAATTATTTGCCTTCTTTCCTGCTTTCAAATGGGGGTTACTGACAAAATGCTCTGTAGGGCTACAAATGTATTGTTAATGCTACTTTTTATTGCCCATTTTTGTATTCTGTCTCTCTACTATTCATATTTGTTTCTTATTCAAATCAATGCATGGTTGCTAGGTTCATTTGGACCCTAGCAACCAATGACTGCAAACTGGAGAGCTGCTGAATTAAAAGCTAAATAACTCAAACCACAAATAATAAAAAATGAAATCTAATTGCAAATTGTCTCAGAATATCACTCTTTACATCATACTAAAAGTTAATAAGGTGAACAAACCCTTAAAGTTTCCTTTTTCACCATCTACAGCAGCTTGGGGGGGGTGGGACATCACCGACCCTGTAAACTGTTCTAAATTGATACATTTAGTTGATGCATTTCTTATCTTTGTCCCTGCTGAGCAGAATCCCTGGGTTTCATGACAGGCAGCTGTTAGAATTGATACAATAGTTGCTTATACTCCAGAGATGCTGCTGAGAAATTTATCAACTAAATGTTGCAAAATTGTAACCGTTTGAGTCTAGCAGCTCAGTGATTCAGGTGAAGACTCTGTCTAAACACCAGAGACCGGGACATTCAACTTTTAACTTAAATATAAACTAATTGAAAAAAAAAAACAATTGAACTAAAAAAGTGTTTGGAAGGTGAACAACCCCTTTAAGTCAAACTAAAAGTGCACACTGGCTTTATATATTATCCCCAGTCTTTGTATGACCTGGCTTCAAATACAGCAGACAGATTTTATTTCATCTGACTCAGGAAGCCAACCCTTCAAAATATAAATTATTTCTTAGGTTATGAAGTCTTCACCTCTAATAATCATTGTGTCATTTCCCTTGTGTTATTAGCTGATTGTGTATCTTGCGTGTAGAAACTATATATCACCTCTCAATGTTCTGTTTAAGCAGGGTCCCTATGCTACCTTAATGAGGGCAATAGTTACTAAAATAAAGCCGCTT
The DNA here is from genome assembly GCA_038501925.1 of Xenopus petersii. NCBI lineage: Eukaryota > Metazoa > Chordata > Amphibia > Anura > Pipidae > Xenopus > Xenopus petersii. Next base: position 56,532,037 of record CM076684.1, read on the forward strand.
AATTCATTCTAAACCATTTTTGTGTCAAAGCCAAGTTCACGGTTTAATTTTGATCCACTGAACCCTGCATTAATGGCTTGATCCTTCTAATCATCTACAAGGAAGAGCAATCATGTAACTGCAACACTGTTTTTTAATATTCATCATTAAATGATAAACTCTGGTTTACCAGGCAGAAAAAGATTTTGAGTGGGGTGCCTGGAACTATATGGTTTCACCACAGTAACTATCGATCTAATTCTCCGATCAATAATGTGAATATCAGTTCTAAAGGGGAAACCTCTGCTTGCAAATACATGCAGCTTGTCAGGCAAAATGGGAGCTAGAGTTATTTGCATTATGATTGATAATACTGATAACTGGTGTTAGGAATCATACAGTGTTGGACTGGGACACCAGGGGCCCACCCAAAAACCTTTTACTAGGGGCCCACCAATTAATCTTAGACCAGGGGCCCACTCTTAGTACTATTATTCTTCCTTTCCTCACTCATCTATTCTCCTTTTCTTTACATACTATAATCTATTATTCCATCTATTTAGCCACCTTGTTCTCATAGAAATAGGGAATGGCCATGAAATAGGCCAAATGTCTAGCAGCATGAGGGCCCACTGACACCTTGGCCCACCGGGACTTTTCCTGGTATCCCTGTGGGCCAGTCTGACACTGGAATCATATGTCTGGACTGTGAATTTAGATGATTACTCCATTTTTAGAAGTGACTGATTAAAAGAGGTGGAGGAGTTTGTCTTTATGCAAACCCAAAATTAAAGCAGCTCTTTCTCTTGAAAGGATTGTACTTTAGGGTTCATACCTGCACCCTTGATACAGAGGAATTCGCCAGTTGTTGACCGTTTAGGATTATGGTGATCTGATCTAATTGCTAGGGCACTAATAAATTACATTTTTATTGTTTTATTATGAAAAGGTAGGAAGTAGACAGACATATTTACGAAGAAATTCACTTATCTATGCAAGCATAAAAATTGAAAAATTACTTCAGCATTACAGCAAACCCACTTTTTTATGCAATAATCTGCTTTGATCAGTATTATGCACTGACTATAGTATCCCTTTTAGGATTCCAGAATCTCACTTTTATATGTACACCCAGGCCATTTTTTCACATCTATTCCACACTTACAATATAATCATCATCATTAAGAAGGCACACCCTAGAAGCTATACATGACTGTACCATTTTCAGAGTCCGTGGCACTACTCTTTCTATCAAAATGTAGTGGGACTGCTGATATCAGTGAACGGAAACAGCCAGCTTTGCGCAGGATTCGCAGGGCATCATTCCTGAACTTTACCCCCACAAATGCATAGAGGATAGGATTGAGACAACAGTGCACAGAACCCAGGAACTCTGTGACAGTGATTGCAAATGGAAGCTCCTTCCGGACTTTGCAGCTCTGCACCAGTCCCAGCTGTTCCAAAGTGTCAATAAACACTGTAACATTGTAGGGGGTCCAGCATAACAGGAAGACTACAGTGATCAATATGGCCAGTCTTACCGCTTTTTTCTTCTCTAATCGCGGAGATCGACAAAGAGCAGTCACAATGTGAGCATAGCAGAATCCCATAATCATTAGTGGGACCAAGAAACCCACAATGTGATTGAGAAATCTTCCTGTCTGCCACCATCTACTGCTGGGGAAGTGGCTTTGGTGGTATGTACATGTTGTTACATTACCATTTTCCTGTATTTCCAAAACAAACAGATTTGGCATTGACAGTAGGAAACATAAGGCCCAAACCCCAAAGCAGGGGAGGTGAACAGCCACCAAACGTCGACTTCTAAAGGTATGGATGGCATGGATTATGGCTATGTAACGGTCCACACTGATGCACCCAAGGAGGAGGTTGCTGCAGAAAAAGTTGACACGACTGATGACTCCTACAAGCTTACAGACAAAGCTGCCAAACACCCAGCCTGCCACAGACTCTGTAATAGCAAATGGGAAAGTAACTAGCAAGAGAAGATCAGCCAAGGCAAGGTGAAGCAAGAAGTTCTCAGTAGTAGATCGACTGCGGCGAAACTTTATGAGGATAAGAAGCACAAGGCTGTTGCCAAGGAAACCCAAAATGAAAACCAGTGTATAAACCAGAGGGATAAAGACTCTCTGAAAGTGGACAAGTGTGCCAAGTGGTTCATCCTGGAAGGTTTCCGGGCATACAAAGTCACTAGTATCATTCAAGCTCTCTTCATAGTTGCTTTCATTCAAATCCGGTATCTGTGGCATAAAAGAAAAGAGATTAGCTTGTGAGGCATTGATTTTTTTCATCTGACCCAAACCATTACCAATATTTTCACAACAAGTATAGCAGGCAGGTTATATGATCAGGCTTCCACTTCTACTGAGAGTAGAGTCTCATTTGTCAAGATCCAGAACTACCTTCTACTACTTTGCTCCTTCCATGTGATTATATATATATATATATATATATATATATATATATATATATATATATATATATTATTATATTCCATGTGATTATTATATTACATTTGTATTCATAGTTTTGTACGAAGAAGGAACAGCTAGAACTTTGACATAGTACTGGGCAGTCATAGTGGTGAATGTGCCTGAAACAAATGAGCAGAAAGCTGGACAATGCCCATCCCGGTGCAGAGTAACATGATACACAGAACATAAACACAATATTGGCAAAATCATGTCACAAGCAACAGCTAAGATATTTATCAATGCACCCATCCTATGCCAGCTACACTATTACAACTTGATTTTAATTGGCCTCCAAGGCTGGCTCAAGGGCAAGGCCACAGAGTCAGTTGCTTTAGGCTCTTAATTTCTGAGGGACCCATCTGCATGAGCCTTTAAAATGTCAACCTCATAATACAGAAAGACCCTTCCATAGCACTTCTGATGGGTAGCCATTCTTTGATTGGTGAAAATTGTCAAAATTTTATCTTTTGCCACTTTAACCAATCAGAGCACTGCTTACAACAGCCCCCTGTTCTAAGGAAAGATCAGGCCACAGGCATTTTTATTTCTACCCTCCTATCCTATTTTACTTTTTGCCACAGCAAAATGGATCTCCTGTGACCCACTTGGACCTCAATGGTAGTAATAAGAAAAAAGTTATGCTTTAGTAAAATTTAGTGTGAAGAGTATAGAACCCCTTAGAGAAAAAACAGATGTTAATTTTATGAGAGAATAAATGAGTTTCACCTTGCCTTGCACATAGTTCCAAATATTGATAGTGAAGACTACTAGTAGCATCTAATTGTTGTGGATACAAAATACCTGCAATAGACAATACTGTGAATTGCCACAGCTAAAACACACTATGGGGTATATTTATCAAAGAGTGAAGTTAATAGTGAAGTTCCGCCACTAGAGTGAAATTCCGCCACTCTCCATTAATTTCTATGGGATTTTTATAGGCGTATTTATCAAAGGGTGAACTTTCAGTTTCAAAATCCCATAGAAATGAATTGAGAGCTGCGGAATTTCACTCTAGTGGCGGAACTTCACTCTTTGATAAATTTACCCCAAAGTGTCTTAGTAAAGCCAATTATCACTATTGTCTATCTTGTAGTTGTGACAAGTAGCTGCTACTAGTAGCTCTGGGTGTCTTCACCCTTAATATTTGGAACTAGTTCACTTTTCATGGTCATGGCACAGTCATGGAATCTAGGAGAAAGACATAGGAAAGATAGAGAAAGGAAGCTGGGAGTTGGTATGCCTGGGTAGAGATGCACATCTTACTCACCAATCAAGGACACGTGCCTTACAAACCAATGAGCTGTTTGTCATATGGTGCTGGCTGAATATTACTAATAAAACTGCTTGAATATCCAATCAGCTATACACAATAGATGTCTGTCCCATTTGACGGGTAGATAAAACAGGTAGGGTAAAATATAATCCTACTTAGAGTTTGTTGAGCTTATTGCCAATAAGGATGAACACATTTTTCACTTGGTATGGGCTCCAATGCATTTAGTTAAATTCCGCCATTTCTTGAACTTTTCCATGGTTTCACAAATTTTTTAGCAGGGGCACTTTCACTCACCATTAATTGGCGACACTGTGCATTACAGATCATTTGCTGCATAGCACAGAACATGCAGTTCTATGTTTTGATTTCTAAGCTTTGATTTTTTTAAAACTTTAGTAGCAGCTTGTTGCTTTTTTTTATAAATGCACACAGTAAGAGCACTTGTCTTGTGATTGAGGGAGGGGGAAAACCGAGGAATTGAGTAAAATCAAGAGACAGCTCGGCCTACTGACAGTAAATCATCTGTTGTGATCTTACTAGAGACTGCTCTATGGATTAATAATATTCTATAAATTGCGTCAAGGTTACTGTAAATTATATATTTTAAAAATTACAGGCCTGTTTTTTTTTTTTTTTTTTTTATAGCCAGATACACACATCACCGTCCTGTTGATCTCTTCTGTAAACTCTCTCACATATAACTATTTTTTATAGCTGTAAATATTTGCAGTCAGAAAATATATTAAATGAATGGCACATGCGTACTATAAAAGGAAAAAATATATCCTGCAAAGAAACACTACTAAGGAGGGCATGCATAATTATTTGGCTGAATGAGCAGATCATATACAGTTTGGCCACTCACACACAGTATTTTGCAGATCTCAAGATACTGTCACCTATGAGTTAACCATTCACTTGTGCTTACTGAGAATCACAAACATCCAATCCAGTGAGGTTTGGCAATTTAGCTAAGAATAACAAATTCCCAACAATATTGCTCAGGTTATGGGCATCTTTCCCATACTCACTGTATTACTGCTTCAGTGGTTACCAAACAGCTGCTCTCACTTTGGAGACTGGAACAGTGACTGGATGGACCAAGCCTGAAGACAACTTAGGGTAAAGTGTTCATTTGCCTCCCTAGATACTTGCAGAAGCCCAATTTGAAGGTAAATTAGGATGTAAATTATGGAGACTTATTGACTGCACTGAAATAATTAATGGAAAGGTGTTTTTTATATAACTATAACTGTGTTCTAAGCAAATTGTAATAACTCACCCGGTGTGGCGTGGCGGGGACGCCCGCGGCACCATCGGCGGGGACGCCCGCCACACCGATCCTCTCAGGCGCCAGTGCTGGTTCCTTAGGGCGCGCGTGGTGCGCCTCTGCGAAAATTATAGGCACAGTCGCGCTGGCGTAATGGCGTGAAAATTTAAATGTATAAAAGGACCATTCAGACTACAGCACTTTGCCCGTTATAGGAGTTTATTCCTGGAGCTTTTGAGCATTGTGCTAACCTGTTATTCTGATTCTGATTCCTGTGTTGACCCCTGCCTGTCTATTTGACGATCCTGACTTCTGAATCCTGGACCCTTGCCTGATATCCGACTTCGATTCTGCTTTAACCCTTCTGATTGACTTCCGGTTTGACCCTTGCCTGCCTGACTTCGTTTGTACTCTGCCTGCCCCGACCGGCCTGTTCTGACTACGATTCTGCCTACGCCTTGTACCGCGACCTTCTGCCCAAAGACTCTGCTTTACCATTGTGCCCCTCTGCTTGTCCAGAACCCCTCGCCTTGCACCTCTCGCTAATAAGACCTGGCGGCATCTGAGTAGCTGAGGGCTCCTTCCAAGGCCAAAGGCGGCTGCTACAGGCAGAAGCACGAGACCAGGGTGCTTGGCATTGGTTCTGGATTTAGGGTGCCAACCGTGACACAAATGAGCCAGAAATGACTGAACATATGTGCTGTATGTACAGGACCGTAGATTAGAATGGGACTGCAAGTCTTGTTTGTGATTATTCTTTAAAGGTTAATTTGGGTCTAAACAGTTACATTTCCTCTTGGTTCTTTTTAAAGATAATATGTAACATAACTCTGTAATTTGAAGCATGACAAGGCTGTATCTTCCCCCACGAATACAACACTAACTGTATTAGTCAGCACTGTATAGGTGAAGGCGGCTGGTGGGAGGCATAGTGGTGCATAATTCACAAATTCACAAGCAGCTGGAGCCTCCTACGCCTTGCTCCAGATTGAAAATATAGAGTGCAGTTTACCCTGAGGTGGGGGGGGGAAGAGAGAGAGTCAAGTGCTTGCTAAATCCTTGGATCCATTTTTACTATATGGTAACACCTTTGTATAGTAAGGAAAATATGCAATATAATAATGCAACTTAAAGGAACAGTAACACCAAAAAAATAAAGTGTTTTAAAGTAACTAAAATATAATGTAGTGTTCCCTTGCACTAGAATGATTAGTGTGTTTGCTGTAGAAGCACTACTATACTTCATATAAATAAGCTGCTGTGTTCCATGGGGGCAGCCATTCAAGGCTCAGGTTACATAGCAGATAACACATGCACACTATAGAATCCAATTGTATTCTATTACAGAGCGTACCTGCTGTGTATCCTGTGCCCTTTATACTATTTCAGTTTGAATGGCTGCCCCCATGGCTACACAGCAGCCTATTTATATAAATTATAGTAGTGTTTCTAATGCAAACACGTAACTTTAACCAATGAAGGGCAATAGTACATGATACTCTAATTACTTGAAAACGCTTTTATCTTTTGGTGTTCCTGTTCTTTTAAGCAGAAGAGAAAGATGCCTGACCTGACTTTGGACTTATCTATTAACACTAGGCAATTTTGTGCCTGGGTAGTAACTACTGCAGTGGTGGAAATTTACTTAAAGTTAGTAAGGAGAGGATGGGTGGAAAAGTATGGAAACTAATTGGAATTGAAGATAATTATAGTGAAGATTTTACAGTGCTGGAGTGCAGTTTATGTGCATCAAGCAAGCAGTTGATGTCTGTTGGTTCAAGTGCTAGGAGTATCATCCGTTTTACTTTTGCTAGGGCATAGGCAAGAACCATTATGCACCAAGTAACGGAAGACAATAGGCAAAGGTGATGGCTGCTGTAGCAAAGCACTGGCGCAGCAAAAGCATTTCCTCTCCCTCATTACTTTTGAGCAGTCTGTAAATACACATCTACTAATAACGTGAAATAATCTCTGTGCTTTTGGAATGGATAATAAGCCGTGGCCACATATGTCACCTAGATACCCATTGCTCCATTGTATGTAACTAACTTATTTTTTGTGATAATTTCATGGTCATTCCTTATTTCTTTATGGGCCTATGGTTTTCTGGTGGGACCCTGCTATCTCAGTCCAACACTGTGGTAAAGATTCTGGGATTTATTGTGCAGTGACATTTGAATAAACTGTATCTGAACAACAGTAAATATATATCCCCTTTACAGAAATAGTGTTATGATTTCATATGATTTTAAGAATACGCAGCTTTTTTAACATGCAAACTACCCCATTTTATAATTTCCACTCCCACACAGTGAAAATGTGGAGGTGCAAGTGAAACCCCCCTGTCCTTTCTGTGTTTTACAGAGCATATATCCTTCCTCTGTGCAGGATCCTAAACAGTACTTTAACCTGATTTGCGTTTAGCAGCACATCTTCCTCTTTTACAACTGGTAACTCTGCTTTCCCCCCAGTTTCACTGGCACTTACAGCATTGCTCCAGCACTGTAACATCTTCACAATAAATCTTCCATTATTTTCCACCCCATCTCTCCTTACTTACACTAAGGGGCCCATTTAGTGAGGGTCTAAGTGAATTTTCAAATTCAAAAAATTTGAATTTTTCAGTAATTTTTGGGTACTTCGGCCATCGAATAGGCGAAAATTCGATTTGAATTGAAAAAACTTCACAAATTCGACCATTCGAAAATCTAAGTACTGTCTCTTTAAAAAACGTCTCCACATTTGAAAAATAAAAGAGAAAAAACGTCTCCACCTTAAACCTGCCAAATTGCTGTTTAGCCTATGGGGGGGACCTCCTAGAACCTCTCTGAGTCTTTGGCTAAGTTTTTAGAAGTTGAAGTTTTTTTTTGTATGATCCTTCGAATCGTTCGATTCGAAGGATTAAATCGTTTTTTAAATTTTTACTTTGCACAAAAACTGACGTTTTGGATCAAAAAGATACTTCGACTATCGAAGTATCAAATTCGATGGTCGAATTTTTTTAACTTCCAAATTTGGCCCTAAGTAAATTTCCAGTAGTATAGTAGTTACTGCACAGGTACAAATTTGCTCAGTGTTAATAGATAAGTCCAGGTCAGGTATCCTGCAGATCTTCCATACTTAACAAAGGTGTTACCATATACTGTAGTAAAAATGGATCCAAGGATTTAGCAAGCCCCCCCTCCCAGGATTAGCTGCACTTTACATTTTCAATCTGGAGCAGGAGGCTCCATCTGCTTGTGAATTTGTGAAATCTTATGCACCAATGTGCCCCCCACCAGCTGCCCTTCACCAATGCAATGCTGATGAACACAGTCAGTGCTGTATTAGTGGGAGTGCCTGCCTTCTGTTTCGGGAGCAGCAGGAGGCGCCTTCTGATGCTGCTTTCACACTGGAGACCTGCAGAATTTTGCACAGAGCCTAACAGTGTGCAAAATGCAAAACATGTGCAATTGTTACCTCTTCTGCACTTTGCTCACTGTGTTAAGCTTCAGAAATTACCCCAATAGTCTTAAGTTTGCTACTTGCCAATAATTCATAGTAGCATTTATTGTTATTATTTACTACATTTGGGCAAACATGAGACTTTTTTTTTTACATTACCCCATAGAGTTTGAGTCAGGAAAAAATATCTTTCTTTCCCTGCTACAGTCTTGCAGAACTCTGATACTACAGTATGTTTCAGTGAGACAGAACTCTATTCTGTGGTATGTTTGGTAAAATATTACAGAGCAATAGCACACAGGTGATTGTGGGGAGTTTTGCCAGCAGAGTTTTTTGTTACCCTTTCAAATTATATTTTACCCCTGCAGCCCATTCTTAAAGTTATAGCACTACCAAGGTCACTTAATTCTGTAATACCAGGGGTGTAACTACAGAGGAAGCAGACCCTGCGGCTGCAGAAAAAGGGGGGGGGGCAAGAGCTAAAAGGGCCCCATGAGACCACAATTCATTTACAATTTCAATAAATATTGGAAAAACAGGTCCACCTCTAGACATTTTGGGGGCCTGAAAAATCATTTGCTGTGGGTCCCGTATAATCTAGTTATGCCACTGTGTAATACATTTCTATATAACTGCTCCTATTCTGTATCAGTTCTTCGAAATTACGCTCTTTAGCTCTTTAAAAAAATATTTTCCACCTGCCTGCCCCCACCCCACACCCCAATAAAAATCTCTGCATATTACAGATCAGAGTATCATCTCTCCCATGATTATAACTATTTTGCAAGTGTTTAATAAACGTTTAGCTATAAGTCTGGTTCAAATGACTGTATAAGAGCTTTTGAAACAAATGCATACATTTTATATCAAAAAAACTGTGGACAAGTAAAGTTCCACAAGGTTTTTTGTATGGCTCTAGGGTGTGGCATTTAACATTGATTAACTGATATTATACAGAATGCAATTATTTAGTGCAGTCACAATGTCATTCAATGTTCTCTATACGCTATAGATATATAGTATGGTACATACCTATATATAATAAAATGCTGCTTCTGCTTCAATAAATAGATTTGAAAATACTAGACAGAACAACATAATCATCATGCATATAAAGACTTTTTTTTTTTGCTAAAACTAAAGTAATTCAAAGACAATCCCACTTAAATCTCATTTGTGCTAGTATATTTTTATTTCTATCTGCTAAAATCTGGAAGTTATTGCCACTGGTATTTATAAGAGTACCATATACATTATATGTACTTACTAAGAAGTCTAAGAAATCAGATTCCTCTATATTGTTTAAAACAAACCCAGTAGACTCCATTCCTCCACTCCTAATAATCTCAGACCAAGCAGATAGTTCCACTCACGTGTAGGTTAGTGAATGTTTTGTCAGGGGAAATTTAGGTTAAAACATCTGAGTATTGTAGGCAAATTAGGCAGCGGGCTGCTACTGAACTGTGAGATAACATCTCTTTTGTGCTTTCCTTACCTCAATGATGAAAGAGTACTGCCTGGAAATATACATAGGCAAACATGTAACGTATGAGTGATGCATTTATCAAGAAACATTCACTTCTGGGGCTGCAGAGAAAACAGAGAGTGTTGCAGTGAAAGTTGATGCAAAGGTTGGGAGATGGTGAAATGGGTGCTGATGGTGCATAAACTAAATAAGACAAATCAGAACTGTGAACCGTTGGTACAAAATAGTTGTTTCCCTTACTTTTAACATTTTTTTATAATTAATATATAAATATGTTTCCAGTTAGCCTAATAGAAATGCCGTTAATAAACAATATTTATTAATCTCTATTTATGCAGGGAAGTGAAGGAAACCCCCTTGAAAATTCAAAAAGCAAAGGACAAATGTCCTGTATAAATACGGACAATTGCAGTGTAAAGACAGTGTCTACTATTTAAAGGGGTGGTTCACCTTTACGTTTTTTTAGTGTGTTATAGAAAGGCCAATTATAAGCAGCTTTTCAATTGGTCTTCGTTATTTATTTTATATCGTTTTTGAATTATTTGCCTTCTTTCCAGCTTTCAAACGGGGGTCACTGACCCCCATCTAAAAACAAATGCTCGGTAAGGCTACAAATGTATTATTACTGCTACTTTTAATAATCACCTTGCTATTGAAGTCCTCTCCTATTCATTTTTTCAGTCTTTTATTCAGTTTATTACAAGGTTGAAATCTGGGACTTGAAGTCCTTCTGCTTTCAATACTGAATGGTGCACAGATTATATGGAAAGCAAAGAAACTTTAAGTCCCAGAATCCATCACTTTACAGTGGAACAAGGTGAGGGAGGGAGGTTGCATTACATTGTGTGTCTAAAGCTGATCTCTACACGTTCATATTTTATTTGTCATACGATGAACATTCAGATAGCGATTGTACATTTTCATGCCACAATCTAAAACTAACATTCAGATATAAACTGTAGGATTAAAGTAGGAAAAATAACAAATCAAATTTAATAACCTAGCCTACATAAGGCAGACCATTTCATGCAATAAATTGCCTCTTTGCAATTAATGGTAAAAATAATTTTTAAACCTTTCAAATGATGTGTGAGGTTATTGACCAGGAATTATGGCATTGCAATATCCACATTTAAAGAACCGGGAACCAGGGCCGCCATCAGGGGGTACTCCTGTACCGGGCCCGGGCCTTAAGTCCCAAACCGACAGCCGAAGGCCCGAAGCAGCAAAAAGAACCGAAACAATGAAAATAGCTGAAGTTGAAGTCCTGAAGCGTTGAAAAGACCCGAAGTCACGAAAATAGACAAAGTTGAAGTCCTGAAGCGGCGAAAAGATATAAAGTCACGAAAATAGCCAAAGTTAAGCCACGAGTTCAATTCTACTGAACACCAATATGGGTTTTTTAAAAATTTTTTAATTTTGATCTTTATTTCTTCTTACATTGGGTGCTTTTGTTTGACATTCTACTATAACTTAAAATTTCCCTCCTCTGTTTTGGGTCTTCCATTCTATGTGCTTTCTAAGACCTGCAAATTTTGGATCCTGTTTCCATAACATTGTTTACTGCATGTCTCTGTATCCCAAAATCCTTTCATGGCTCTCTGTTAAAGCCACTAAAAACACATTAATTTTTCCAGTTCTTTTTCCATCTCCTGTTCTGATATTTGGTTCTGAGGAGTATGAGGTAAACTTTTAGGGGGTTATTTATCAAGGTCCGAATTTATCTCAGTTTTTCTAATATCCAACTCCGCGCAACTCCGAATTCCCGAATGGACCTTATTTATGAAGAAAAAAGCCAATAGGGTCGGGCAAAACTCCATTGTTCGGAGTTTTCTGAAAAAACTAAGATATCGGATATCGGTACGGACATCAGCGCAGACACTGGGTCCTTCCCCATTGACTTATACAGGACCTCAAGAGCTTTTAGATGTCAGGGTTTCGGATTCTGAGTTTTTAGACCATCGGACTTTAATAAATCTCGAAAAATTAATCTTTTTTTTTTTTGCTCCGAAAACTACAAATTATTTGAGGTACAGATATTCTTGAGCTTGATAAATAACCCCCTTAGTATCTCTGTCATCAGAAAGGAAGAGAGATCATGCACGTCTTGTGAGGATGTTCATGCCATTCATCTGGTTCAATGCTAAAAGTTTTCAAAAGGCCAAGGTTTTGTTGAGTTTTCATAGGTAAATTATGAGTATCCCTATCATTGATATTCAGGATAATTTTTAATTATTATTTAGCTATTTATTCAGCAGCAACCAGGGCAAAATCAGGCTCATCTCTAAAGGCCAAAGGAGCAAAATATATAAAACCTATGTCTATGCCTAATGATTGGTGGACTTTTTCACAACTCTTCTAAAAATAATAACTAGCTACTTTAGAGTAATTTTTTAGTTATGTCAAAAAAAGTCAAAAGGTGTCAATATTTTTGACCACAACTATACAGGGAAGGAAAAAAAATTGTTTTTGCCTTGGGCCATTAACCTTTTACTTCTTATAAAGACACAACCAGTATTTTAATACCTTATGTCTGTAGAAATAAGTCAAATCAACTGGACTTGCTGTGTTTTTTTTTCCCTGTTATTCTGAATTGAGAAAGCCAGCTGTATGACTGGTGAAACGTCTTCAAGGGAAAAAAACACAGCAAGTCCAGTTGAGTTAACTTATTTCTACAAGAATGAGAATCTTCACAAACTTATAACCTTATGCTTTCCCTTTTGTATCCCTAACCCATTGCCCTACCCTTGCAAAAATTTGATTGGGGTTACAGCCTTTTTGTCTTTTGTTTTCAAATTAGTTTCAAAAGCACTAAATCTCACCCCTAAAAAATGTTAATTAAAAAAAAAGGAAGATAAAATAAAAATAAAAAAGTATTTTGTGTTACCTGAGATAATTATTAAAGGGATTCTGTCATGGTTTTTATGATGTAGTTTTTATTTCTAAATTATACTGTTTACACAGCAAATAATTCACTCTACCATATAAAATGTAATTCCTGAACCAGCAAGTGTATTTTTTTAAAGTTGTTATATTGGTGTGTAGGCAGCCATCTCAGGTCATTTTGCCTGGTCATGTGCTTTCAGGAAGAGCCAGCACTTTAGGCTGGAACTGCTTTCTGGCAGGCTGTAGTTTCTTCTACTTAATCTAACTGAATGTGTCGCAGTGGGACCTGGATTTTGCTATTGAGTGCTGTTCTTAGTAGATCTACCAGGCAACTATCTTGTGTTAAGGAGCTGTTATCTGGTTACCTTCCCATTGTTCTGCTGATGGGCTGCTTGGTGGGAAAGGGAGGGGGTTGATATCACTTCAACTTGCAGTACAGCATTAAAGAGTGACTGAAGTTTATCAGAGCACAAGTCACATGTCTGGGGGGCACCTGGAAAACTTACAAAATTAAATATAACAAAATCCGTTTGCTCTTTTGAGAAACAGATTTTAGTGCAGAATTCTGCTGGAGCAGCACTATTAACTGATGCGTTTTGAAGAAAAAAACATTTTTTCCCATGACCGTATCCCTTTAAGCACAGATGGCAATTTAGGAATACCAGTCTGATGTACCAGTACAAAAAATAGTTGCAAAGCCCAATTTATGTTGTTTTTTTGGGTTCATAGGACAGGTATGAGATCCATTATCTGGAAACCCATTATTCATAAAGCTCCAAATTACAGACTACATTTTATCCAAATTTTTAAAAAGTGTTTCCTTTTATAATCATAAAACAGTACCTTGTCGGGCCCCCTTTCTTGATCCAAACTAAGATATAATTAATCCATATTGGAAGCAAAACCAGCCTATTGGGTTTATTTAATGTTTACTTGAGTTTCTAGTAGACTTAAGGTATTGTAAGCATACCTGGTGGGCTAGTGGGGCTGCGGGGATGCTCCCGGCGCTCACTGTTCCTGGCGCCTTCTGCTTCTCTTCACCACTCCTGAATTGCTGCTTCTGGGCTCGTATGGCGATTGGCTAATTTCCACTTTCTTCAGTGCGCTGCGTGACATCATTGAGGTTGGCATGAAATTCAAATATTTAAAGGAGCAAATGTCCTATTCCTGTTGCCCAATGTAAAGGTCTATTCCTATAGTTCCTATAGGCGGAGGTCGGTACAGGCAGCAGAATGGCAAGTTCAGTGACAGTCAAGGGTCAGGAACGAAATCAGACTTAGAGAATACACCCAGGAACTATAGGAATAGACCTTTACAATGGGCAACAGGAATAGGATATTTGCACCTTTAAATGTTTGAATTCAACTGACTACATCGAGGCGCACTGACGAAAGCAGAAATTAGCGAGCACCACGCAAGCCTGGAAGTGGCAATTCAGGAGCGTGAAGAGAAGCAGAAGGCGGGTCGTCCCTGCAGTGAGCACAGCAGGCGTCCCTGTTGCCCCACTAGGCCACCATGTACTCTTACAGGTATGAAGATCCAAATTATGGAAAGATTTTTTATCTGGAAAACCCCAGGTCCCAAGCATTCTGGATAACAGACCCCATATCTATACATGTAAGAACTAGAGGGTACTAACTTACCAAAAGTTCCCATGTATTATAAGGTGACTAAATCAAGGTGTAAATTATATTAAGGCAGTGATCCCGTACCAGTAGCTCGTCTCCAACCCTTCGGATGTTGCTCCCAGTGGCCTCTAAGCAGCTGCTTATTTTTGAATTCCAGGCTTGGAGGCACGTTTTGTTTTCATAAAAACCAGGTGCACTGCCAAACAGAGCCTCAATGTAGGTTGACAATCCACACAGGGGCTACCAAATGGCCAATCACAGACCTTATTTGGCACCCCAAGAACATTTTTCATGCTTGTGTTGCGCCCCAACTCCTTTTACTTCTGAATGTTGTTCACTGGTTCAAAAGTTTGGGGATTCCTACATTAAGGTAAGGGTAATGGGTTTGTCATGGAATGTAACTTTTATAGACTTTACTCTAAATAAAAATATAAATTAAACATATTGACACATCAACACCTACAGCACTATTTCATTTCGGAGCAGAGGATTTCCAGTTATTATGTTCCAACTGGTAAAAATTTTGCTCAAGCATACATGAAGTGCCACTGTGCAGGCACAATAATACTTAAAGAGTAATAAATGATGAAAGAAGAGTCAAAGAGCAGTACTTTTTAAGTACAACCCTTTATTGGGTAAATTCAACATGTTTTGGGACTGAAATCCTTTTATCAAGATCCCTAAACATGTTGTGAATTTACCAAATAAAGGTTTGCAGTTAAAAAGTACTGCTCTTTAACTTTGCTTTCACACTTATTTACTCTTCGGGGGAATAGAGGAGTAGTATAACACCTGGGAAAGTGTCCACATTTTCTACATCAAAGTAACTCTCTTCCTGGATGTGCATGATAGCTCTTTTATCTAGTTATTGTTGTTTTGCAATATATGAGTATGAAGTACAGGGTTTATGCAAATTATCTGTTTTTGCTAGTTTTTGTTCCTCCTGAGCATGACTGCATCTTGCTGGTGTGCTAGACGGATGTGGGGGAACTGAAGCATCTACCTACTTTGGAAAGTCTTTTGTTTCTGCACTTAAATATATACTAGCAAATGTTCTGCACTTTGGGCAATTGTGGATTCTGCTTGTCTGACAGTTTAACTAAGGGTGGCTAACATTGATGTAATTTATAACATTTTATTCCCAAATGGAATGGTTTAGAGGAGATTCATTCCATATTTGTCTCATGTCTCCTTTTTATTATTCCTCTAGCAGCTGCCACATCCAAAAAAAAATAGAAAGAGGCCAACTTAACGTATTCCAAGCCATTATAATGTCCTCACTCCACCCCTTCTAATACACCTGATGCATAACCATGACATATGTATATGCATAAACATGATACTGTATAATTGATTGGTTTTATCACATACATAAAACTTTGGATAAACTAGAACAATGCTAGTTATATATTTCACTTGCAGCACTACTGTAGGCAGGGCCGCCATCAGGGGAGCACAGGAGTTATGAGTGTACCAGGCCCGGGCCTGAAGGGGGGCCCGACAGTGCTGAACTTTTGAAAGAGCCAGGCCCCCCATTGACAGCGGCGAAGCCTGAAGCCCTGCTGCCTCCTTCCGAAGTCCTGAATGTGGAAGTGCTGAAAAGCTGAAGTCTCGAATGCAGACAGTGGCGTAACTACCGCGGGAGCAGGGGGTGCGATTGGGCCAGGGCCCGCACCCCTCAGGGCCCCCCGGCAGCTCACGCGCCACTCTGTTCCGTACGGAGGGGGCAGAGCCCGGCTGCACGTCCCGCACCAGGGCCCGTCCCCCCTCTAGTTACGTCTCTGAATGCGGAAGTGCCGAAAAGCCAAACAGCCGAAGTCCAGAAGCGTTGAAAATACCTGAAGCCACGGAAATAGCCGAAGTCCTGAAGTGATGTAGAGTGGGCGGGATCCGGGGTGGGGCTTCGGGGCTGAGGTGGGCCCCGAAAATTTTGTTGTATGGGGCCCCATGATTTCTACTGGCGGCCCTGACTGTAGGCACTCACAAAAAACAGACCTGGTGCATCAAGCTTTCCTAAAGCAACAAAACATCCTCATAGAATGGGGTATAATCCTTAAAAGGATACCCAACTCATTAATATTTTATTAGTTGAATACAGGAACATTTTTAAACAAACACAAAATTCTATTACAGATAAACATGTTTTTATAGAGTCACCTAATTGCCTCATATTTTACATGGATAACCAACCAATCAGTAATATGACTATTCAGCTTATCAGACTTTCATGGAAACAGGGTCAAAGATATAGGCTCCCTTTTCCCGTTCATGTATCCTGTTCTTTTTGACTTGGTCTGAACTGAGATTCAAAATAGGCCCCGGCATTTCAAGTACACAGAGGCCCAATCAGTCCCCCCACCAGCCCAATAAATAAAATCAATAGCCCAATAACTAGTGACTGTCTTTGGCATCTTACAGCAGCCCCTTTGGCATTTGCCAGAACCCACAGATTGCCAGTCTGGGCCTATAATGATTTATAGGCTGGGCATGATATGTGAGTGCATTACCACTGGCTCACTGCTTCTTTCCCCCCTTACACTCTTAGCAAACTACTGGCCCATAGAAAACCACAGTATTATGGTTCAGCAATTGTGTTTTCCTTTTCTGCAATTTGCCTCTCATTTCCAAGTCTATTAATACTTAAAATCTACCTACTAAAATACTTTTGGAGAGGTAGCTTTTGAAGGTGCTGTCCAACTATATATAGTAGAACCCCCATTTTACATTTTTCAGGGGACCAGGAGAAAATTATGTAAAATCCAGGAAAATGTAAAATCAGGGAAATGTGTTAAAGTAACTTTTTCTTCAAGTACTGAAAGTATATTAGCGCAGGAGTCTTACTTTGAGATACAATATTTACTGTTAATAACAAGGGTTAAACATTGCAGTGTTAATGTTACACTATGGGGGGTATGTGCAAGACTCTCTGTCAGTCACATAAAATGTATAAAAATAGTACATGTGTTAGAAATGTAATCATGCTATATATTTACAAAAGCTTTAGTTTGTCACTGTTATAATCCAATAGTAACACTTTATTGGAGGAGTAAGGATAACAGAGAGTGCAATTAAAGTGCATACAGAGGAAAAAGAGTGGGTGGTATACAGTGTCGGACTGGGACACCAGGGACCCACCATAAAACCTTAGACCAGGGGCCCACTCTCAGTACTATTATTCTTCATCTCCTCAATCAACCTCTATTCTCCTAGTCTGTTTTCTTTACTTACTATAATCAATTATTCCATCTATTTAGCCTCTTTGTTCTCATAGAAAGAGGGAATGACCATGAAATAGGCCAAAAGTTTAGCAGCATGAGGGCCCCCTGACACCTGGGCCTACCGGGAGTTTTCCTGGTATCCCGGTGGGCCAGTCCGACACTGGTGGTATATGTAACATAACCTACTAATATGAAATGCTCAAGTTCATTACCTATATGTAAGAGGGATTGCCAGTGTCCAGGTAATACATCTGTTTATATTGCAGAGGTGAGCATGCTAGCGCACCAAGTCTCCGTTATCGACCCCAATGGGTACCGTTGCTAGGCACCACCCCCGCAGCAACCAAGATCTCCAGATAGACTGCACATTCCCTGTCCTAAATAATACATACCAACATACTGTCGGCTTTTCTAGTGGACAGTTTTAGCAAAGGAGAACAGTGCATAGCAGGATAGCCAGAACTGTAAGTGACCAGCCCATAGCTGGCTGGTATATAAAAAGTACCACCTGGATGTACTCAATGGCCAGGTTTAGGTTGGCCCATCAAACGTATATACCCCTTCCAAGATGGCTGCCAAATGGTTGATTGCAACACACGACTGAAGGTATTGCAGCAAAGGGATAAGGGAGAAGCAGAGACAGAAGGAAGAAAAATTGCAACGTCACAGAAGTTAGCATTAAAATCAATAAAGAATATAAGGCAGCAACTGACTATTATACATATATAAAAATGTATAAAAACTTATATTGTCCATTAAGAGATTGATTTTTTGCACTGGCGTGAATTTGCAAGTCCATAGCTATATATAGTCTCAGAAACGTTAAACCTTGTGAAGAGGTAGTATTAAATAAAGTAACCAATGGGTAGGGTCTCGGCCCCTACGGAATACAGTGTCCAGGTAATAGATCCACCGGGATTCCCGCTGTTGCAGTGCCATGTCCTTATCACCTCCCCTATGCAGGGGGTAAGTCAATTACAATGCATTTAAAGGTTGGCAAAGAATGTTTCTTTAATAATAAATGTCTTGCCACAGGTTGTTTGGCTTTACCTTCCTTAAGGGCCTTGCTTATAGAGGACCTGTGGTTCCCAATGTGCTCCTTAAAGTGATACTGACACTAAAAATTTTATTTCAAAATATTAATCTACATGAAGTTACTTATAAGTCATGTTGATCGTTTTTCACTGATAGTTCTGCTTTTGTAAGTAATTGTTACTTGAAGTTCCTAAACCTGACTGTTTTGTCAACCTGACTGTCCCTTCTCAACTTGTCAGTTAGAGTTTTTTATGCAAACAGACTTCTGCTGCACAAATATGGCAGCGCCCTCACAGGGAATAGATATTAAAAAAAGTTTATTTTCTGGTGTCAGTATCTCTTTAAGCATGATCGTTTAAGTGATTGTTTTGCCAACATAATACAGTCCACAGGGACAGGTTATTATGTATACAACATCCGTGGAGGTATATGTAAAGCTGGCCATACACGTACAGATATATATCATTATGTCCGACGAACGATTGTGCGTTGCAATCTCCCGACCTACCGCTAATCAGATTAAATAAAGTAGTAAAAAGTAGAAATCAGACAATGTTCTGGCCATTGCTTCATAGACGGCAATCGAACTAAAGTTATGTCTGACAAATAGTAGTGACAGCCAACTATTGATATAGTCAGATAGGCAATACATGCAGAGATCTTCTCATTAGTCGACAGAAATCTTCTAACCTGTCTGATCGACTAAATGCCGATCACCTTGACACGAAAAGTGTCGGGACGATCCACACACAGTCCGAAAATCGCACAAAAACAAAGATTTGTACAACTTCATCTTTGCTTCTATGGCTGTCTTTAATCTTATATCTTTTTCCAATGTGTTGATGAGGAATGTCCAAATCCACCAATGAACATCTGCATATGACGCAGTTGGGACATCTGTAACGTCCTGGTTTGTGTTGGGAGGAGAGCCAGTTATCTTTTCTGGTAGAACCATAAAATATAACAACTGGCTCTCCTCCCAATGCAAACCAGCAATCCAGCAGTATGCTAGTATATATTATTTAGGACAGCGAATGTGTGGTTGCTATGGAGGGGGGGCATAGAAATGGTATCCATTGGGGTAGACCATGGAGGCTTGGTGCACTAGCACACTCACCTCTGCAGTATAAACAGATGTATTTGGTTTAGGACCGAAATGTCAAAGAAAATCAAATTATTTCATAGTGTGCCAGTTTTTACCGTTTGCTTTACATATTTGTCACTCCACTGTTTGTGGAGTGTGCCTATAGAACTGTATAAGTATATATTCAGATGTAAATTAACACTTTTTACAGTGTTTTTTTTCAGATGTAAATTAACACTTTTTACAGTGTTTTTTTTTTCTCCAGAATGCCAGCATTATTGTGGGTTCCCTAAATTGCCACTTGCACAAAATGCACCAATATAGATTCAAATTACCAGCCATTTGGCAAATTGCTTACAGCCAGCTTTCGATTTCCACTGGATATGAGTTAGTATTACTTCCAGTGTGCACATTAATAACTATATAAGCATCCGATTTGTTTGGCACAAGTTGGTACACGGGTGAAGCAGTGCATAACATATGGCACATAAACTATATACTGGGCACATGTGTAGAGCAACATAACAACTCTATTTTATTTTATGAAGCTTTCCCAGGCTTTTGTAGTGTAATGTATTTGTTGCTACATATACGTCCATTGTACTTTAACTTGGCGCTGTATACAAATTAGGCATCGCTAGCGTAATTTCGCTTTGCTTGACAAGTAACGCTAGCGATATTTCGCTACCTTTCGCCTCCCTCAGTGCAACTTCGGATTTTAGTGAATTAGCGGCGCCCGGTGAAACTTCGCCTGCCGAAGTGCGGCGAATGATGCGCTAGCGCCACTCCGCAGGTTAGTGAATTTGCGCCATGGTTGGATGCTAAATAGTCCTGTTGGGTTTATATAATGTTTAAATGATTTTTTAGCAGACTTATAGTATGGAGATAAACCAGGGCCGGAACTAGGGGTAGGCAGAAGAGGCACGTGCCTAAGGCGCAAAGGTGGAGGGACGCCAGGCACATACCTCTTCCGACGCCTACCCCTAATTCCAGAAGCTGTGGCAGCAGTTTTTCTACTCTTGCAAATGTGCGCGTCCTCTGCACATGCGTGTTCGCCCGTCCTCTGTGCACGTTGTCTTCCATGCATGCGCATTCGCATGTCATCGGCGCATATGCATACGCGTGTCATCAGCGCATGTGCTCTTCCCTACAGCGGGTGGTAGGGAAGAGCACTTCTTTCTTTCTTTTCATCCTGTGCCAAAAACATTGAGTCATACTGATTATGCTGATTCAAGTTGTCTTCCATGCATGCGCATTCGCATGTCATTGGCGCATGTGCTCTTCCCTACGGCGGGTGGTGACATAGTCGGCCAGGTCGCCTGAGGCGCCCGGCCGACTTGTCCCGGCAGTGCCGGCACTGAGATAAACATTATGGAAAGATCTCTTATCTAGAAACCCCAGGTTCCAAGCATTCTGGATAACAGGTCCCATACCTGTATATGCAGCACACTTCAAAATGCGGGGCTCCTGTGCCTGGCAATAAGCAGTGTGAAGCAGGTTTCTGTGGCAGCAAAACATAATTCCCTGGTAACTTTAAGATCCAAAATTAAACTTATTAAACTTTATATTGGTCTCTTCTAGTGCAGATGGTGCAATTGCTCCAGTGATGCAGAAAATATAATTGTGGGTGATGACAGGGACGGCATCAAGAAGACTGCTTCAGGGCAGCAAAGGGTACATAATGTTTCCCAGTCAGGGGATGCCAATTCTCCTCCACATTGTCAGCCATTTACTATGTAAATACAGTAGGCACAGCAAAGACTGCCCAAGGGAAAATCAGAAAGTGCAGTTTGGAACAGTTTTTTGGGTTTTTTTTGACACGTTGCTCCTCCATCATGGATGAGCCCTACTGCATTTAAAATATATGGAACGGTGCTCACTGGTATCACCACGGGCCATTGCATTTTTCTGCTGATAGAAGCACCAACCCAAGGTTTCATTACAATCACTTGGGGGTGCATAACATGTGGCACCCCAAAGCGAAATGAAGCCTTTCCTTCTCCTTTAATGCCTGAATGTTTACATGAAAATATTATTTTAAGTCTAGTTATTTATTAGCCTTCTCTCTTTCTTTCTTTCTTTCTTTTTTTCTTTCTTTCTTTCTTTCTTTTCATCCTGTGCCAAAAACATTGAGTCATACTGATTATGCTGATTCAAGTTGTCTTCCATGCATGCGCATTCGCATGTCATTCGCGCATGTGCTCTTCCCTACGGCGGGTGGTGACATAGTCGGCCAGGTCGCCTGAGGCGCCCGGCCGACTTGTCCCGGCAGTGCCGGCACTGAGATAAACATTATGGAAAGATCTCTTATCTAGAAACCCCAGGTTCCAAGCATTCTGGATAACAGGTCCCATACCTGTATATGCAGCACACTTCAAAATGCGGGGCTCCTGTGCCTGGCAATAAGCAGTGTGAAGCAGGTTTCTGTGGCAGCAAAACATAATTCCCTGGTAACTTTAAGATCCAAAATTAAACTTATTAAACTTTATATTGGTCTCTTCTAGTGCAGATGGTGCAATTGCTCCAGTGATGCAGAAAATATAATTGTGGGTGATGACAGGGACGGCATCAAGAAGACTGCTTCAGGGCAGCAAAGGGTACATAATGTTTCCCAGTCAGGGGATGCCAATTCTCCTCCACATTGTCAGCCATTTACTATGTAAATACAGTAGGCACAGCAAAGACTGCCCAAGGGAAAATCAGAAAGTGCAGTTTGGAACAGTTTTTTGGGTTTTTTTTGACACGTTGCTCCTCCATCATGGATGAGCCCTACTGCATTTAAAATATATGGAACGGTGCTCACTGGTATCACCACGGGCCATTGCATTTTTCTGCTGATAGAAGCACCAACCCAAGGTTTCATTACAATCACTTGGGGGTGCATAACATGTGGCACCCCAAAGCGAAATGAAGCCTTTCCTTCTCCTTTAATGCCTGAATGTTTACATGAAAATATTATTTTAAGTCTAGTTATTTATTAGCCTTCTCTCTTTCTTTCTTTCTTTCTTTTTTTCTTTCTTTCTTTCTTTCTTTTCATCCTGTGCCAAAAACATTGAGTCATACTGATTATGCTGATTCACTTAACATTTTTTAATGCAGCTGCAGTAAAACAAAAAAACAAAAACACTGAAAGTAGTACAGTACAGTGCAATGGCAACTGTCATTATGAGCACTGAGCAATCAACTAGCAAATCAACCAATGATTGAAAATGTAAAATAGTAAGGACAAAATTTCTTAGGGAAGTCCATTGTCAAACAATGATATGGGCCAACAAATAAATCATAGCGTAAGACCTACTAACCAATCTCTTCTCTTCATTCACCTTCTTTCCTTCTTTTCTCTGCTACCTTCTTTTCTCCCACTTAGTTTTTATCCCATGTTCTGATGTATAACCTTCTCCCCTTCTATTTTTATTTATTTATTGTCTTCATTTCTCTTCTTGTCACCTCTTCTTAATTTCCCTTTCCCAATATTTTTCTGTCTTCTGTCTTCTCTCTTCTCTTTCTCACCACATATTCTCTTGCCCGTCTACACATTCCCTTCCCCTGCCTGCAGTTTTCCCTAACAACTGCAAGACATTTCCAAGACATGTCAAACTTGTGTTTTGGGGAAACATGTGGTCCTCTCTGCCGTACTTTGCCTCCCACTAATTTTATTTCCATATGAATGTATTTGCCACAACCTCTGAACACCATTCTGTGATGAAAGGCATGGATATATGATTTAGCAGACAGTAGTAGTAATAGTAGTAGTAATAATAGTAGAAGTAACAGTTCAAGTTTCAAATTATTACTGAAGACATTGAAAGATAAGGTTAGTTTGCTATAATGCTTGTAAAGAGGTTTTTGACGGACATAAATACTAGGGATGCACCGAATCCACTTTTATGGATTCGGCCGAACCCCTGAATCCTTCACGAAGGATTCGGCCGAATACCGAACCGAATCCGAACCCTAATTTGCATATGCAAATTAGGGGTGGGAAGCGGAAAACATTTTTTACTTCCTTGTTTTCTGACAAAATGTCCCAAAATTTCCCTCCCGCCCCTAATTTGCATATGCAAATTAGGATTCGGATTCGGTTCGGCCGGGCAGAAGGATTCGGCCGAATCCGAATCCTGCAGAAAAAGGCCGAATCCTGGCCGAATCCCAAACCGAATCCTGGATTCAGTGCATCCCTAATAAATACTGTGGAAAACGTTCCAATAGCATGTGCACATAACTTATGTGGCCCTTACTGGATATCACCTAGTTTGTTACCCTGTTTGACATTTGCGTTTGACATGCCCATTTTAGAGCAACCATAAAGCAGGGGACAGGGAGTACTAATGTATAAGGCACTATTGTTGCTGACGATCCTCAAAAGCTTTATCTGGAACAGTCCAAAAAGTCATGCAACAAATGCTGAGTAGTTGTGGCTTTTGACTACACAGAAGATCTAGAATTAAAATTTCTGCAATGACCATAGGTAAAACAGGATAGACATAGTGCTGGCAGGTCACTTGGATCAGTAGTCTGGATGCCCTCAAAGGGCCCACTGTGATATCCTATGGACTTGCCAATAACTGGCTATGGCAAACCCATATTTTGTTTTGCTAAGATATGAATTTCATTAGTTATATTAGCATTTCTGTGCTAAATTTGTGCCACTTTAACATATTCCTGAGAACTACAGTATGCGATTCATTCCAGGTTTCCATTTGGTTTCAAGGTACTCACAAATGATTAGCAAACTATGCATGGATTGTGGGTGCATTAAAGGATTGTTGATTTACTTTAATTAAAAGACTGGGTCTTATGCAGAAAAATAACTTGTACTCTGCTCCTGTGTCTTGCATGTTAAGGTTCAGCAGGTAGCATGACAACATAGGGCACATGGAAGTGAAACCTACAAAAAACAGCAGGTGAACTATATTAAAGTAATACTGTTCTGAATTAATTCCCTTAAAGGGGAAGTAAAGTCTAAAATAGAATAAGGTAGAAATTCTGTATTTTGTATACTAAACATAAATATTAATTTACTGCTCTACAAGCCTAATCAAACAAAGGATTTATGCTTTCAAAGTTGGCCACAGGGGGTCACCATCTTGTAACTTTGTTAAACATCTTTGCAAGACCAAGACTGTGCACATGCCCAGTGTGGTCTGGGCTGCTTAGGGATTGTCATAAATGATCAAAACAGCACAAGTCAAATAATATCTGCCAGGAGCTGATACAGCAGGGTACGATACAGATTAATAGTCAGAGTAGGCAGACTGCACTGGGTCCAGTGTTGTCATGTAATCTTATGTGGATTTTATAGTTTTTGTATTGTTTAACACAAACTTTCTCCAACTTTGCAGAACCAGTGGCTGCAGCAAAATAATCCTCCAAATAGAATCCCAGTTTATCTGTCTGCCCCTGCAGCTGGAGTTGGAAACATTAAAGGGATGTAAAGGCAAAAATAAAATCTAATACAAATCTCTACACAGTCGCCGACTGCTCTACAGGGAAACAAACAAAGCTGCTTGAGTTCTGCATGGCTGGGAAGTAAGGCGGGGGCTCCCCCTGCTGTTGATAAGTATGATTGTTTCCCAGCAGAGCAGTTGGGGACCATCTGACAATTCCTATCCACAGCAGTAAATGAAGGGAGAATTTCACTGAATACAGTCAGGTTTCTTATAAAAACGGTACACAGTTTTTTAATTAAAATATATTGGAGATAGGTTTCTTTTTCATTAAAGAAAGTAAAAATGGGATTTTTTTGCCTTTACATGCCCTTTAAGAAGGAGTAAGTGTTAAAATAATTGTTCAGTGTAAAAACTGGGTAAATAGAGCAAAATAAAAAATGTTATCAATATAGTTTGTTAGCCAAAAATGTATAAAAGATGGTGGATGTCTAACATAATAGCCAAAACCCAAGTCCTGCTTTGCAGCTCTCTTATTGGTCAGTAATCAATCAGGTACCATATGGGTCATAACTGCTTGCTTTTGAATCTGAGCTGCATGCGTAGGATCAAAACCAAACTAACCGAACAGTTATGTCCCATGTGGCCCCCCTTCAAGTCGTTTATTAAATAAGAGTTCAAGAGAAGGAAAGCAGGAAGTTGGGTTCTGGCTATTATGTTAGACATCCAGTCACTCCAGCCTTTATAGACTACATGTTTGCCTAACTAGCTATATTGGAAACATTTTTTATTTTGCACAGTCTATCTATAGTTTTTATTTTTGCATTGAATTGTTCCTTAAAGGACCTTGTGTGGTTTAATACAAAAGTAAGAGGGGACAGACACTTATTTTAAAGAATATGAACACTATAACAAGTGTTTTAAAACAGCAATCAGGAAGGCAAAACTGGAAAATGAAGAATAGGTTGCATCACAGGCAAAGTATAATGCCAGTATATCAACAAATAAAGATGCAGGTTGGCTTCATTAAAATGGAAATTATTTGGTTATGAAGGACTCATGCTAAATGTGCCTAATCCATTCTTTTCCCTAGTGCACACAATAGAGGAGTCACTGATTCAAGACTTACTTGGTAGGG
Source organism: Xenopus petersii (assembly GCA_038501925.1). NCBI lineage: Eukaryota > Metazoa > Chordata > Amphibia > Anura > Pipidae > Xenopus > Xenopus petersii. The sequence goes on from CM076684.1 coordinate 56,558,366, forward strand.
GACAAAAGATGATTTAGCTCAGATTAGACAATGGCTTCCACAAGATATGTTACTTAAATGTTTACTTAAAGTTCATGTGAACAAGTTACCAGGACCTAATGAAATACACCCTTGATTACTTAGAGAGCTCAGTTCTGATTTAGTCAGACCACATTTTCTTATATCTTATTTAACTTTTATCTGGTATGGAAATAATTGAAGGAAAGTTAATGCAATTACAATATTTAAAAAAAATTGCCATATATTTGACATCTGTTGTTATTTGATGGGTTTTTGGTGGATCACATTCAGGATTATGTTATTATAAGTAGTAAATATTATAATTTTATGACAGTTGTGATAAAGTAAGTAGGAGCTTGGACAGTTGGGTTGCAGTCGTTGCAATATATTTATGTATTATTTACATTCTATAATTGGTGTAGGGTTCTTAGTGGGGTGCTGTGGGGTTCTATATTGGGTCCACTTTTATATAATTTCTTTATTAATGACTTGCCAGAGCCCATTGTTGGCAATGTAATCAGTGTATTCAGATGACCTAAAACAATGCAGGATGAGTAATTCTATTCAGGGTGTGGTATTCTTGCAACAGGATGAAGACAAACTGGCACAGATAAAATTAAATGTTAGGTTACGCACCTTGGATGTAGAAATATGCAAGTCAGTCATACTCCTTTTGTCACGATTACACCACCTCATACATAGGAAATTCTTGGTGGTAAGGGGGTCACACACTCATTCTCTCACTTTACACACAGGTTATACTACCGTCATGGCACCTCAAAAGCCAACCAACACCCACAAAATCCTCAAAATGTTAGATTTACTTCCACAACCACCAAAGTGTTAACTAGCATTTAAAAAGAAAGTTTATTTTCAACATGCAGAAGATTAAGGCATACAATCACACACTTTCAGTATAGCGTTCTTTTGAAAGCATCACGGACAAAACTTTTGAAAATTTATATTTAATAATATAAAAGCTATAACAATGCATGAGTCCAAAAAGACTTTACAAAAGGCCATATCTCAAAATAATCACAAACAATTATAAAATAAAAAGGGTAAATATGGAAAACCTATACTTAAGTTGTCCTGGAAGCAAGAGGAAACAAATGGGAGGAATTTTCAACTAAAACTGGTCCTCCAAAGTAAATCCAATTCTTAGCCAGAAAAGCTGACTATTTATCACTGATTTCAGGGCATGATGATTATTGCGTTTGAGTTTTTGGTGACATCTATATCACCTATGAGGGGGGTCTTGATATGAACTTCAAGTCACCCTTTAACTCCTCTCCATGGCATGGCCCTTACCAGTCAGGACTTAGAGCAGGACATCACTGGTTGTGACCCCTTTAAACATGGCTGGTTCCAGTCAACAGTTATGTGTTTATGTTTCTGGTGTTCTCTTCATCAGAAAAATATATTATGTCTAGCATACTGGGCCAGATAACTCTTACAAGGCCTGTATCATGATACTCTTAATGGAACTACGTTAGACTAATCCATGATGGAGTAGGACCTCATAGATAATAAATTTGGCTTTAGCAAAAAATGCCAGTCAGTAGCTGCAAGGGCAAACAAGATTTTGATCTGTATTAAAAAGGGTATAGATCCATAGGAGAAGAGGTTCATTATTTACATTTACAAAGCACTGGAAAGGCCCCATTTAGAATAAGCAGTGCATTTTTGGTCTCCAGAGCTCAAATTGTATATTACCAAATTAGAGAGCATCCAAAAAAGGCAAATAAGCTGGTTAAGGGTATAAACATTCACAGAAGAAAGGCTGGCCAAGTTGGAATGTTCGAAATGGAGAAGAGGTGCTTAAAGGTAGAGTGTAACTTAAAATGTCTAAGTTATCCCCCCGGCCTCCATTAGAAACGGCCCTGTACAAGTTATTGCCCCCCCCATGTACACAGGCACATAGTACCAACATTTTATATGCAGCCAGGTCCCCATTTGTATCAAAATTTGAACAGGCCTAACAGTTTAACCAATAGTCAGATGACCATTGAAAGAACAAAATGATTTACATATCTAGGAAACAATCAAGCAGGACAATTGGATAAAATATTTTGAATGTGGATAGATGGGATAAAAATACAACTGATTTGGAAAGCCTCATGTCTACCAATTCCAAAAAAAAATAGTACAAACAATTTTAATGGCTGACATGTCAGTTATTGCAAGAACAACATATATGGCTTTTTATGTGTAGGAAATGCCTCAGAAGTAAGTTAACCCTCTCAAAAAAATTTCATAGTAGTAACTTTCTTACCTCAAGTGCATTGTAGAATATTGGACACAATCACCATCTTTTTGACCCACAAAGCAGTGTTTTTCCCCATAACACCAGCATCAGTGCTTTTGTGAGTGGGAAATGCACTTGACATCAAAAACCTTGCAAGTTTATGTAGAAGTCAATAGGAATACTGTTTCAGTGTGATTTTTTTTTCGAGAGTTTGTAATCTCATTGAAATTATGAGTAGAATAGGAATGTTTTTATGTCTTTATTCATGGTTTTATTCAATCAAATTTTTAATACATAAGCAAACATTCGGTTTTGGTAAAATGTCAAGTTTGTTTGAATACAAAAATCCAAAATCCAAATTTGTGATTTTTTTAAAATATACCTCTCCAAGTCAAATTTTGTTTAAAAAATATAGAACTTTTGCTGAAAACGCCCTCCCCATCTGCAGTTCTGCTGAATGTGTTGGGAGTCCATCTCAAAAAAGACCATATGGGGGGTTATTTAAAGTTAATTTAATAATTATAAAATGAATACCCTATGGTAGTAGACTTAAGATATGAATATCCAAGTTACGGAAAGATCCGTTATCCGGAAAACCTCAGATTCCAAGCATTCTGGATAACAGGTCCCATAACTGTACTTTGTATTTTGCCCTGTGGCAGAAGCCCACCTCACTGTGCTATTCTGCTTAGATATTGGCATCCCACTAAGCTACCATCCCTGATTGAGTATGGCCTGAACCAGCAGCTGGTATGCCAAGGGTATGGAGGAACAGAGCAGTCCTTGTACATTGTATTTAACTGCAGCAATATGACTTTACGTTAAATAGGGATTAGATGTTTTAAACATGTGTTAAACTTCTAAATTGTCTGTCTTTTTATTTTTCTGTAATAATTGTCTCTAATGAATACTATATTAAAATGTTTCTTGTTTTTAATCAGAGATTTAAAACGTGAGAATTTGATGCTGAACAATGATGGATACGTTAAAATAGTCAATTCAGCCCTAAACTTAAAAAAACCTACCCCCCTTCCCTATATAGACCCCCCCTTCCTCCAACCTCAGTGTTACCATGGGCAAATGCCCCTACAGTAACGTAACTAGAGGGGGGTGGGCCGTGGCATGGGACGTGCAGCCGGGCCCCCGCCCCCCTCCGTTTGCCTGGAAACACTGAAGAAGTCAGTGGCGCGCGAGCTGCCCTGAGGGGGTGCGGGCCCTTGCCCAATCGCACCCCCTGCTCCCCCAGTAGTTACGCCACTGTGCCCCTAACATTTTACTTACCCCTTGGTGCAGATTTAGGTATTGGAGTTCATGGGCGCCATCTTCTTCTCTTTGGAAATCTTCAGAATGAGACCGGCATGTCAGCATGGACAGGTGAGAGGCTGGGCGGGTGACCCAGAGGGAGAGATAGAGAGAGGGAGGATGTGCTGGAAGCCAAGCGGAAGGGAAAGAGGCTGAGAGGGCGGACAGACAAGTTGTGGGCATAAGATTGTGCCAGGCCCCTCTGAAGTTCTTTTGCAGGGGGCCCTGCATGGTCTCAGTATGCCACTGCTTTGGTCATTTACTTAAATTCAATGGTATATTAAAGTTATTCACAGCAATTTTCACTTAGCTGAGAGGTTACCCTTAGATGTAGCTTTGTGATTCTGTTTTTTTAGATATAAAGGGAGTTTCCATGGCCTTCAAATATCGCACTGAAGCAAGCAAGCTCTCTCAGGAGCCCACTTCAAGAAAAAAAACGAGACACCATTTGTACATCATTTATTTGTAATGTAGTGTATAAACATGAACTTTTATAGAGTGTGATGTATTTTATTATCTGGTGAAGAGTACCACTTACTGGCCAATGACAGAGTAACATTATAAAAATGTTGTGTCAAGACTGATAGCACCACCTCACACATGAATACAGCTCTGTTCAATGCAAGAAGCACAGTGTTCATTGGTTGACTGCTGGTCCTGCATCTGTGGGCACTCACCCAAGGGTCAATGTGCAATGTTCAGTAAAAACATCAGTTTCCACTTTACACACTTCCTATCTCTTATTTAAATCATATCACTAAATGTAACTAACACATTCCCTTCAGTGCAATATTGCTTATGCTACAAATTAAAATATACCCGAGACTGCAATGCTGCTCAGACCAGGAGAGAGTATCTCCCGATGCTAAGTCACATGCATAATGCGTAAACTGAGGCACTCATTCATCATAGGCAAGTATGTGTCCAAACATTGCCGTCTGCACCAGAAGCTCCTTCATATGGTCTTGCAGCTAGTCCTGCACTACAACGTGCAGTCAGAAACATGGTGGAAATTGTGGTTCATTGCCTTCTAAGCAACAGGTTGTCCAAGAAAATCCACAACACTGCTAGAAAACTGAGTGCACTTCAAATAAAATGTAACCTTTAATAAATCTAGTTATAAGAGTAAAGACACAGAAAAATAACAATAATATGAGATGCTTGTAAATTAAAGTCAAACTTGGCTATACACTTACTAACCCCAATTTGCTGGCCTACAGCTTGCAAATAACCCCAAATAAGCCCTTTATCTCAGGACTACACCTTTTGGAAGACCTGGTTGGGTATTTTTGGGTCCTTAAGCGTTGTGTGTGTAGTCTCTAAGTGAGCTCTGAGAAGTACCCCCTTCCCTTTTTGGACAATGGACAGATAATAAGAAACTCTGCCTATGGACTGTTTATGTACCCATGTTCACTGTTCAAGAGGAGGGGATTCTACAAACTTGAGCTATTTGTATTTGCTGTGTACATTTGAGAAAGGGCTTATGGCCCGCAACATGTAGTGGCACAACTCAATAAATTTATTTGCAGCAAAGTTCTGCTTTAAGGCTTCCTCCATGTTTTTTTTTATACTTGTTACAAAAATTGTGTGTGACAACAGGAGCACATGGTGGAGCCAGCCTAAGAATTATTAGCCAAATAGGAACACTGGATTTTGTATGGATATTATACATTCAAGACCTAAGTTAAAGTGGATGGCTGAAGGGGACTAATAGCATACACTATTATGAATATTTTTTCCATGATATTTCTTTTTTTCTGTTAAGAAAAGGAAAAATGAGACACACTAGAAAAAAAAATGTGTCCAAAACTGGACTAAGAATCAAAAAAGATTCTGGCATTTGAAGTACACAGAGACCAAAACAGCCCCACACAAGTATGATAAATAGTGACTGTTAGTGGCATCTTATAGCAGCCCCTCTGGCATTAGTCAGAATCTGTAGATTGATAATCCAGTATCATTATAGCTTGTTTTCAGTTAATGTTCTAAATGTGTTACAACAAAGCTACTTTTTTTTCTCCAGATTATATGTTGATGTACCATCAGCTTCTCCAGAGAAGAGGATCACTCTCATTGACACCTTTCTCTAGTCACTCACATTCCATACCTGTCCATACCCTCTTTTTATGCAAGAACGTCAACACCTCCAGTACCATTTTCCCAGGCGGGTTCTTAGCCAGTTATATTGGGCCTTTATTAGAGTTGGGAGGGGGAGCAGGTCCCTTTGCAGTTCAGTACTTGGCCATGGGTTGTCAGGATTCCCCTAGTTTATAAAAAGTGAAGGACACATGCTTGTTATATTTTGGTCTACCCACTTGCTGGAGGAAGTGGTGTGGTGCTGGCGGTCTTAGAGGAACAAAGGAAGGTTTCAGTAGGAGAAGTGCTAGGAGTGGAAGTCAGGATCAGCGTAGTTAGTAGAGCAGTCGGATGCTCCAACAAGGAGCCTAATAAGATTTAGAACCCTGTGGAGTCAATGCTGCCAGGTAAGGCTCAATAAAAATGTAGATACTTGGAGTGCGAGACCACTGTGATCTTCACCTAATGCTGGGGATTGTTCACCAAGGCAGGCAATACTACCTCTGGGTGTTGAGAACACTATAGCTGTGATTGTATGAGTAACAACTCATTGAGAAAGTATTTGGAGCATTTACAAATTTGATTTCAGCACTCACCTCAAATTGTGAATCATCTTCCAAATAAAGAGTGTTATTTGTTTTAAAGAACCACTGGCACCCAAGTTATTCAAATAATCTGTTCTACAGTGGAGATACAATAGTGTGGTTAACCCTATCTCCAACAGTAAAGCAAGGGCGCACCTGACACAGGTACCAGTATCAGGTTATCCATAAGTGGTCCGTTTCCTTAAACCTGTTACATAAGAAAAGAAGCTAAGAGGATTTCCGATTTAGGCACTAGACAACCAGAAGTGTTGAATTAGGAATCTGATATATCCTGTAACGCAATTGATGTATCCTGTCACATTTAATATAAAGCTGAATATTTTATAATAAATATTTTGAACGTTTTTAAGCGTTTTTAAGCATACCCAGTTAAATGTAAACTATATTCTGACTAGAGGTTTATAGCTTCAATGTGGTTATCCTTTATTCCTATGTAAAGTGCTAGAAATTAGCCAGTGATTAAGTGCCCCCTGGTGGCACATAACAGGTATGGCTGTTGTCTTTGAGGATGTGAAACAATTCAGACATGGGCGTTTGATGGCAGACTGGGGATGTAACTAAACTTAACCAATTGTGATCAGTCATGTAACCCTCCGACATGCTGCAAAGTCTTGGGAGTTTATAAAAACTGTTCTAGAAAGCATCACGAGCATTAATATATATTTGTACACATAGAAGAAATGTATATACTATTCAACCAAATTGTATGGAAAATGGCATTTTGTTGTAAACATATTAGGAGTGATATATCTTGCTAAATACTGCTGTGATTTTTGTGTTTTTGGTGCAGCATTTTAAAGTTACACTACTGAACATAAACTTATTTTGGCACTCATTTCTTAAGTTCTTATTATGCTTGATCTATTCAAAATTAGTATGGAAATAAAAATGGAAAAAAGATTATGGAAAAACAAGGCATGTGTTGTATAATGTATAAAATATGGAGGGACATATTGCAATGATTGTGAAGACAAAACCCAGTGGAGTAGAAATTGTAGTGAAAATTATTACAATGCCCTTGCAGAAGAACTCACGTTCAATTATATATTTTCAACAGGCATAAAGAATCATCCCTAGTAAGTGAAGAGTGAAGATAAAATATGTAATGGTGAATTATCTACAGGATAGAGGAATTTTAATAAGCAAACAATTTTACAAAGATTCACTTCCTCAGGCAACAGAGTCCTCCTAAAGTGGACTGCTGTTGGTTTAGTTTTACTGTTTGGTAGATCACTTATTTCTCTATAAAGTAAAAAACTTAGATATCAAGCTCTGTTGCCCACAAGGTAGGTTGCCTCTGTCTCATTATAGAAAAAACAATATTCACTTATCTCTGTTAATTATAAGACAACTGTTCCGCCAGGGACTCTGCTATCCCAACACAATTGTGTAGCCCTGGGGGCAGCAATTCAAAGCTAATAAAGGAGAAAAGACACAGGATACACAGCAGATAACAGATAAGCCCTGTAGTATACAATGCGATCCTACATAGCTTATCTGTTATCTACTATTTGTCTTATGCTTGAATGGCTGCCCCCGTGGCTATACAGCAGCTTGTCTATATAAACTATAGTAGTCTTAAGCAAACATGCCAGTTTCACCAGTGCAGGGCAATACTACATTATTTATTGATTACTTAAAAAATGTTTTTTTTTATGTTACTGTTCCTTTAATTTATCCTGAGTTGTGCCCCCTTCCCCTTGCTTATATGTCATTGGAGGGGGACTGCAACTCTGTTCTCTGCACTAGTATTTCCCCCTCTCTCAGCATAAGGATCATTGGGTATCAGGGTTTAAAAAAAAGAGCGTAATATGAACTATGTTGGGTGCCCTCTTCCTTTGTCTTGGTCAGTGTTTTATGCAGGGGGGTATCAGTATGTCTCAAAGTAGACAGTACTGCTCGGAGAGAATCTGAACCTGGAGTTTTGCTTCATGGCAAACTAATTTTTGCTGCATTCATTTGTTCCTGGAATGTGGGATTATCTAGATATGCCCCCTACAACCTTGTCAATCCTGGGATATTATCCAAAACAGTTACTAATGCTGTTGATTCAGCTCTGTGTTGATTCAGCTTATAGGTATTTAAGCATTTATAATGTCTTGCAAACTCATTAGCTATGTCTTCTAAGTCTATGATGCAATGGCTGCTGTTGGATTCAATAGCAGACAGAAGGTACACAAGCACAACCAGGCCATAGTAAATGAGATATCTGGTGTCAGATATTAACAACTATTGCAGTGGCATAACTAGATATTACTGGGCCCCACAGCAAATTATTTTTCAGGCCCCCAAAATGTTTAGAGGTTTACCATTATTTATTGAAACTGTATATGAAATAAGGCCTCATGGGACCCATACCTCCTGCAGTTGCAGGCCAGGCAGAGCCGGGCCAAGCCGGGCATGCGCCCTAGGCAGCCTGCCCGACTGCTGCGCTGGCTAGTTGCGCGCTTCTGCGCATGCGCGAAAAGACACTTCAGCGCAGAGACGCTTCTGCGCTTGCGCGAATTGACGCATGCGTTCGCGTATGCGCACAGATGGGCGGTCGGCAGAGAGGGGACCGGACTAGGGGTAGGAGTATGTACGTGCCTTGCGCCCTAGGCACGTGCCTACTCTGCCTACCCCTAGTTCCGGCCCTGGTTGCAGGGTCTGCTTCCTCTATATTTGCACCCCTGATCTATTGCATAAGACACCTCTAAAATAGATGGAAGGTGCCTTCAAAAGCTACATTTTAGTAGCCAACAGTCTAATTCTAATGTAAGGTAAAGATTCCTTCAAATAATGATATACAGACTTATATACACAAAATGTCATGTGAAATCACATGTAAGACGACGTGACGTTTCGGTCCACACAGGGACGTCACGTCGGCTTGCATGTGATTTCACAATACAGATTTGAGTAAATCACATGAGATCTGAGTTGCTGGTCTTCTTTTTGCTTATACTATACATTACCATGCACCCGAGGGATGTTGCAAAGGCGGAGTGCTGCCCTTACCAAGTAAGTATATATATATATATATATATATATAGATATAGATATATATATATATATATATATATATAGATATATATATATATATATATATATATATATATATATATATATATATATATATATATATATAGACATATAACTAGATAGGTGCACTCAGATAGCCATGGTGATGCCTAGGTGCTGGAACAAAAATTCATATCTATAAAGCAAAAAAAACTTCCGCACAGATAGGTCTTGATAAGTGAAAAAAAGCTGGTAGATTTATTTCAATGTTTCGGCTTACAAACTCAAGACGTCATCAGGAAGGGCAGAGCCTAAAGTGAACATGAAGTTATATACACACACAGGATTCAAAAATGGCGCCAAAACCATGCCAGTGACATCACAAAAAGTGGATGTGGTTATAGTACTGAGTGCATCAGTGATAGTGTCACTGAGCTGAGCCAATCGTGTGCATTGTATCAGTGGCAGTGTCATAGTCACGAGGAGGTGTCGCTTGTGCTGTAGTATGCTGCAAAGGTCAGTATAGTGCTATATATATATATATATATATATATATATATATATATATATATATATATATATATATATATATATATATATAAGCAAAGAGAAGACCAGCAACACCGAGATCTCTTGTGATATATTCAATTTATGTTGTAAAAACACATGCAAGCCGACGTGATAAAGGTCCCTGTGTGGACCGAAACGTCACGTCGGCTTGCATGTGTTTTTACAACATAAATTGAATATATCACAAGAGATCTCGGTGTTGCTGGTCTTCTCTTTGCTTATAATATATATTACCGTGCACCCGAGGAATGCTACAAAGGCAGAGTGCTGCCCTCACCAAGCAATTATATATATATATATATATATATATATATATATATATATATATATATATATGTATACACACACACAGGTATAGGATCCCTTATCCGGAAACCCGATATCCAGAAAGCTCCGAATTACGGAATGGCTGTCTCCCATAGACTCCATTTTATCCAAATAATCGAAATTTTTAAAAATGATTTCCTTTTTCTCTTTAATAATAAAACAGTAGCTTGTACTTGATCCCAACTAAGATATAATTAATCCTTATTGGAAGCAAAACCATCCTATTGGGTTTATTTAATGTTTAAATGAATTTCTAGTAGACTTAAGGCATGAAGACCCAAATTATGGAAAGATTCATTATCCGGAAAACCCTAGGTCCCGATCATTCTGGACAATACAGATTCTGGACCTGGATAACAGGTCTCATATATCTCATATATATATATATACATACACACACACACTTTTTTTATTTGGATTATGGAGACTAATAATTGGATGTGAGACACAAAATATGCTGTTTCACCTAATTTAGTAATTGATGTGGATTGTATTACACTGAGCATTATGGAAGTTGTACCTGATTATGGGAAGTGGGCTTTATTTACCTTGCCCTTCTAACACATGTACAAATGTCGGGACTCTCCACACACGGTCCGAAAATCGTACGAATCCTCGATTTGTACAATTGGATTGTTTCGTCTATGGCCAGCTTTAGGTATAAGTTGCCTCACCTTAGTTTGATAACTATTACAAATACCCACTTACAATAACTTTAGAGTAGCTGCACACAGATTTATTCGCCACAGCATCATTGATAGTCTTGTTTGGCGCCAACTTTCAGGGATTTTATTACAAGAGACAAAACATGAAAACCATGGACTGATATGAAATGTTGTGCATTCACTAACTGGTACAAAAAGTTGTACTCTGTAATGTAGGAGCGAGTCTGCGACCCAAACAACGCTCAAAACTGTTTTATACAATGTCCAAGGATAACTATGGAACGATTATACGTCCCACTACCACTAGAGTCAAATAATTAGTGCGCAGCTCCTGCCAGGACGCAATAACAACCTACGCTCTCAACGTAACCAGAGGTTGAAACTAAATACGTACAACGGGATGATGTTTTAAATAGTCCACTTATATAAACAACCTCAACTCTAAAAATGTCCCATTTTGTGCTTGCCCGTCACTTCGCCTCCTCGTAAAATTAGGCTTTTTTTTAATAAAGTAGTGCGTGGAGTTGCGAGGTACAAAGTGATCACTGCAAAGCCGTCTTTACGACACGGCGGAGGGATTTGGACGCGCGGCGCTGGGAGGGTTTAAAGGAGGAAGGAAGCCATTTTGGAGCTTCGAGTAAGAGAAACACACGGATAGCTAACAAAAAAAAGAAACATAATTGGTATAATTATATTGAGTAATAAACAAAGAGAAACGACGGAAACATACGGACTACACGGCGACGAGGAATCAGACGTGTCCGAGCCCGGGGTGCGTTTTAGGGAAATGGGGAAATGCCGGGGGAAGGGGGGATGGCTATTCCTGAGAGGAATGGGGAAGAGATGAGGTAATCTGGGCCTGGTAAACACTGCCGTGGTTTTGTAAGGCAATAACCGAGACTATATAGATAATCTCTGGGATTTTTGGCTTCCAGTACGTAAACTGCTGTTAAACAGAATTTATAGTATTTGAGCTGTACATTTTGCTGCGAGTTGTAGTTACAATAGACGGGGATTCGTCGGATTTATAGCCGCCCTCCCATCTGAAGGTGCTACACTGTAATTCGCTACATGTTTTAAATCTTGTTAGCTTTGCTGGTTTTGCAGAAACTATTTGTATTGCAGGAGCAGCTGTAATGGCTGGTTCTGGATTTCATTTCGCACGTTCATGTCATATAGGAAGGCCTACATTCTACTGAGCAGCTAGAAGTTCAGCAGAGATCTGTTGGCTTTATAAAATTAACTTTATTCAAGGTACTGTTTACTTATCATTTTAACCTGCCCCTTTTTCTCCTTTATATTGGCTAATGTATGGGTTTGCTAGCTAAACTCAAAGCAGTTGATGGGGACCCAACATGAAGGCCTAAATATTGTTGTACAAGTATTGTTATCCAGAATGCTCAGCTCCTCGGCTTTTCCGGATAACAGCTCTTCCTGTAATTTGGATCTTCATACCTTGTCTACTAGAAAATCATGTAAACATTAAATAAACCCAATAGGCTGGTTTTGCTTACAATAAGGATTAATAATATATTAGTTTGGATCAAGTACAATGTACAGTTTTATTATTACAGAGAAAAAGGAAATTATGTTTTAAAATTTGCGTTATTTGATTATAATGGAGTCTATGGGAGACAGCATTTCCGTAATTCTGAGCTTTCTGGATAATGGGTTTCTGTATAACGTATCCCATACCTGTATTTGCTTTTTTTTCCTCTCTAATATTTTTTTTTTACTGTAATCCATAAAAATGCAGTAAAGGGAACCCACTCAGATGGTGAACTACAAAGGGAAGGTTGGATATGAAGACAGTGAATTTGAGAGATCTGTTGGGTATGAGCACAGTGACCAGGGCTTTAGTAGGTATGCAATACATAAACAGCATCTTAAAGGAACAGTAACACTAAAAAATGTTATGTGACAAATCCACTCTAAACTGCTTCAATAACCGCTCTATTGTGCATAAAGTTTATTATATTCAATGCTTTGTCCAAAAAACATATTAAATCTCTGCTTCCGGATGTACTCTATTGAATGGTGAAAGGGTGATTCTGCAAAATCCGCGGTGCAGTGCTCCACATCTCTGCCTAGACTGCTGAACCGGAAGCTAGTTCTTGCTGCTGTACTGAGGATTTTACAGAACTCTGCAGGACTTCTGTGCTGCAAACAGAGAAGGAATGTCCGCAGCGTAATTTACTTCTGTGAGTGCTGCGAGTGTAGAAGGAATGCCCGCAGCGGTTATTCCTAAACTTGCTTTAGCTCGTTCAGTTCTGCGGTAAAGGTAGCACGCAGATCAACCATAAATCTAACACACAGGACCCAGTAAACTACCGCTGTGGACATTCCTTCTCCACAGTGGAGAAGGAATTGTTACTGTTCCTTTAACTTTGTCTTTGAAATTATGTTTACTTCCTTATAATTGTGGCCAGCCTATTGGGTTTACAGATGATTTTACATGTGAGAATGGACTCTACTGTCGGGCATTTCGTTTTCTCTGGCTCCATCATAATTTTAATCTGGTTTGCAAGCATGTCTTTTTGAATTTTCAGTGTTTTAACGTTGCCTTCAGGCCATGTGTATGAGAAACAAATGTTCTATAACTTCCTTTAAAAGTAGCCTGTATGTGGTAAAATCTAAAGGCCAGGCTTGTTTGTCTATATTAGAAAGTGTTTGCTGCTATATGGGTAATAAACCCAATACAGAGGAGGCATTTCTATATCACAAGTTACTTTGCTATTTAATGCAGACCTGCTGCTATTTCATTAGTTGAGATTTATTAGTTGATTACACAAGATCAACTACTAAAAAGTGAATCCTGCATATAAACAGTGTTTTCTAATAGAATATACTTTTTTTTCTTGTTTCAAAAATCCTATGCAGGTTAAAGTAAATGTAAAGGTGAAAAGCAGCTGTTTAACAGTTCTTCTCATTCTGCATCATTTAAAATCCTGGCGGGGAGTGATGCAGGCTAAGGACATGTGGCTGCTGATACAAAGTAACCGTAGTCGGCCAGCTCCGCAAAGTAGACAAATCAGTAGGAAAGCAGTGGTCTAGGCTTAAGCTGGCCATATACGCAAAGATCCGACAAAAGCTGGTGACAGTAGTCTCCCACTGAAAATCGTCCGATCGGCAAAACATGCAGAGATATATCGGCAGCTGACAGAAATCTTTTAACCTGACTCGATCATCCAAAAGACCGATCTACATGGGACAAAAATGACGGGACTCTCCGAAAATCATACAAAATCTGATCTTGCCAGTCTCCTACTGAAAATGTGTGCGATTGCTGTCAGGGGCAGAACATTGGCTGTTCTTTTAGTACTTTATTTAAAGGACCAGTAACGTCAAAAATTTTTACAAAATAATTCGTTAGAATACAACAAAAAAAAACACCAACACAAATTAAAATTTAAAATAGCAAAGCCTTTATTAAGAAATAACTTACAGAAACTCCACTTCCTGTCCTCTTCATAAACGGCGAAAAGGCGACCATCCATCTGCAGCGCTTGATTTCTCCTCCTGGCTATACACTGACAGCGTGTCCTCTGCCCGATCGTCTTCTTCATCCAGCAGCAGTATGAAGGCGATGTCTCCTGCTCCTCCGCTCCAGGAATGCAGCCCTGACTGCCGACCCCTTGCCCACTCCGTCACTGTCAAGGCAGCTGAAACAAAGCAGCCGCAAAAGAATGCGTCCAACACTGAGCCGGCAGGAGGAGTAAATAAAAGTAAATCATACAACCCCGGCAGGTCCGCATTGATTGTATTAGGAGGCTGCGTCTGCACCGCTCCAGGGCGAAAGGCTGTCCCCCCCAAATCCTGCCGTTTCACGATTCAGCCTTCAGCAGCCCAACAGCAGTTTGACAGAGGGAACAGCAGCAGCTGCAGGCGGGGAGCAGCACGGCTCACCAAAAGAAGCTCGTCCTCCTGGAGTTGCCGGCTCAGTGTGGGACGCATTCTTTTGCGGCTGCTTTGTTTCAACTGCCTTGACAGTGACGGAGTGGGCACAGGGTCGGCAGTCAGGGCTGCATTCCTGGAGCGGAGGAGCAGGAGACATCGCCTTCATACTGCTGCGCGATGAAGAAGAGCTGGAGAAGGCCATTGGGCAGAGGACACGCTGTCAGTGTATAGCCAGGAGGAGAAATCGAGCGCTGCAGATGGATGGTCGCCTTTTCGCCGTTTATGAAGAGGACAGGAAGTGGAGTTTCTGTAAGTTATTTCTTAATAAAGGCTTTGCTATTTTAAATTTTAATTTGTGTTGGTGTTTTTTTTTTTTGTTGTATTCTAACGAATTATTTTGTAAAAATTTTTGACCTTACTGGTCCTTTAAATTGAAGGTTAGTGGCAGGTTGGGAGATGGGGGGGTTATCGGAGCTTTGCGTCTATAACCAGCTAAAGGGAACTTTTCCAAACCATTAAAAATCATCAAGTCTGCATAATTTTTTAATTGAGGAATATTGCAAAGTTTCTTGAAATTAGGTTTACTTTTCAAAAAGCTTGTGTAGTTCCCATTTAACAAAAAGTACACTGTCCCATGGTACTTTCTTCTTCTTATTGTCACCTTTTTCCACATTCCCATGTATTCCTTTGGTACCCTGGACAAATGCATGCCCTGTACATTCTATACAGACTTCTGTAAGACTGGGCTGCCTAGGAAAGAGGAGAAATATGGATTGCACTACCCTGGTTGTGTGCAGTTTTTGACAGGAGTGCTAGTCCAGAGTGGCAGATGAGCAACTTGAACCACAGAAAGTTGTACCTCCTAGTGATTTTACCTTTTTTTTTTTAAATAAATCTATTTTCTTTATATGGCTTCCTGAAAATTACTGCAATGTTAACACTGTATGGGTCTTTTAATTGATAAATAATATCCTGGTTGCATGCAAAAAGTTGCTAATGTTGAGTGACATTACACACCTTTACATGAAATTCTAGGTCATGTTATAAGGTAACTTAGTTTTGTATAGGTTAATGACATTTTCACTAGTCCCGTTTCTGTCCAACCATTACATATTCTGTGAACATGTGGATTTGATGGTGCTGTTGACCAGTTGGATCTACAGTTTGTGATAAAGGCCTTGGAAGTTAGAAATAGGTACAAGATATTTTGATTGCGTGAATAGCCTAATAGTATTGATGAGAACAACAAAAGTACAGATTTGCTTTTTTGTGGCACCAGTTCCATTAAAACACTAAACTGTAAGGTCAATACTAGAGCAGTCTCACCAGCCCTGATTGTGCATATATTAACCTGTCTTATGTGTTGAACTATCCCATGTGGGGAGGTGTAAAAGTCAATTCATTCTTGCTGGCGGGAAGGCATTTCTGGGAGATTAGTTGCCCATTGTAACGATTTATCGCTTGTTGACTAATCTCCCGGTGTGCCACCACCCTTAGCGATGTGGCTTAATTACAGGGAAATGCCAGCTTTAACAGTTTTTCCATGAGTAAGCCAGATGTAGTCATTTACTTTCAGTGATTAGTGTTAGTGTAGGGTAATGGGTGTCAAATCTCCCCATGTGTCATTGAACTTAAGCTGTAAAGAAATCATCAGGCAGTGCAGCAGACACCACTGGATGACTTGCTGGGCTTTCTCCTTTATACCTTATTAAAACCATTGCAGCCCTTGTGTATAAATTGTAGCTATAGAGTTGAGAAGCAATGCAGATGGCATCTTCAGTGTTCTTTCTCCTGTACTCTACATTGTACAGAGGGTGCTTTTGGATTCAAAATAACTTGCTACGAGTTGTCTGCACCCACTGTATGGTATAGCAGGCTGACCATAAAATGTGCATGTGTAGTCATTGTCACAATGCTTGATGGTGGGAGGAGTTCCATCTTATATGTTAAAATGTACCATGTCTACTACTAGAACAGTGCTGAAGATGGCAGCTGTAGAAAAATTAAGTGATGCATTAAGCTTATCTTGCAGAAAAACGCAATTCATGTATATTGTACTGCCACACCCCTTTTGGCAGCTCTTCTCCCACAGTCAAGTCCTATCTGAAAGTGTCTGCTTTTCTACAGCTACCATGTTTTCTGTAAAATGCAAGCGGGTACAAAGGCTGTCTAGCACAATCTACTTAATTGGAAAAGCTCAAATAAACTCCTGTAGTCACAGTGAAGACATGTTGTGACAATTCACCAGGAGTAAGACATAAGTCACCTCCTTGGCATTCTTTCCCTCCACATGATCCTTCACACATTGTTCTACATCACTCATAACCTGTTATATACATTCTAGTCACTGTTTTCTGCTTTACTTACATTAGACTACCTGTGTTGATCCTTGTAGGAAAGCAGCTTCCTGAGTGATTCTTGTGGGGGTGGGGTAAGCCACTGATAGGCTGGAGAACATTTGTCTGTCAGCCAATCAGAAGTTTGTAAACACTATGAAGGCGCTCTCCTTCAAGCTGTGCCTGCTATTGACACATTTGTAAATGCCTTCTTCCGGTCATGTGCTTACTAAAGTAAAGCTTACCAATTTCTGCAATTATATAGGCATAGTCACATGTTCCTGTTAAATTAAAAGGGAACTCCACTCACACATAACTTGAGCTTTTTGAAAAGTAAACATAATTTTAAGAAAATTTGCAATATACATCAATTAAAAAGATTTACAGACATTTCCTGTTTTTTTAATGGTTTGGAACAGTTTCCGAAGCCTAGCCTCTTGCTCTCCTGCTGATCTGTTGGGCTACTTTGCTGAGCTGCCTGACTACTGTTACTTTGTATCAGCAGCCTTCTGTCCTTAGCCTGCATTAGAGTCCTGCAGCGGGTCGGTACCCGTGGGTTACCCGCAAAAACCTGCAGTACCCTGCGGGTTGCGGATAGAAATTCCGAGTGCGGGTATATAGTAACATCGGTGTTTAGTCCCTCCTTCCCTGCCAGGATTTTAAATGATACAGAAAGAGAAGAACTGTTAGACAGCTGGATTTCAGCATAGAAAATGGCATTTATTTATACCTTTAAGAAACCATTAACTGTGGTTGGTATATTAGGGGTTTCTGTGTTATCTTGGCCTCTTTATCAAATTTTGGTTTGGAAGCCCGAGTTACCCTTTAAAGGGATGCTAAAGTCTAAAATAGAATAATGCTAGAAATGATTTATTGCTTTCAAAGTTGGCCACGGGGTCACCATCTTGTAACTTTGTGATAACATCTTTGCACGACCAAGACCATGCGCTTGCTCAGTGTGGTCTGGGCTGCTGCTTGGGGATCGTCATAAATTATTAAAAACCGCAAATATCTGACAGAAGCCGATACAGCAATATTAATAATCAGAATATGCAGACTGCACTGGGTTCTGTGTTATGTAATCTAATGTGAATTTTATAGTTTTTGCATTAATATAAATTTTCTCCAACTCTGTAGAACCAGTGGCTGCAGCAAAAAAACACACCTAATATAAACCCAGTTTATCTGTTTAAATCTGACTATGTGATCTTTGTCTCTGCAGCTGGAGTTGGAAACAGAAGATGTAAAGGCAAAAATAAAATCCCATTTTTACTTTATTAACTGAAAATTAAACCTATCCCCAATAATAAATCTGTACAGTTTTTATAAGAAATCTGACTTTATGCTGTGAAATTCCACCTTTATTTACTTTCCTCTGACTGCTGTGGATACGAATCTCTACACGGTCACCAGCTGTTCTATAGGGAAACAAACAAACAAAGCTACTCAAGTGGGGGACTCCCCCTGCTGTTTGAACGTATGAACCTTTTCCTGCAGAGCAATTGGGGACCGTCTGAGGTTTCCTATACACAGCATGGGATTTTTTTTTTTTTTTTTTGCCTTTACATTCCCTTTAAGAACATTTTTCTATCGCTTCAATTGCCCAATGAAGCAGACAGTAGCTTGCAAATTGTTATGAAACCGAGGGCCTGAATAGAAAAGTTCTCAATCTGATTTTTTGGTTACTGAAGACAGTGACTGAACAGTCACCAGACACCTTTTTAGTTAAAGTGGATATATAAAATAAGCCTGTTGAAAAGTCGCTTAAAATTGGATACGGTCATGGGAAATTTTTCCCCAAAATGCATTGCGTTGTGCATGTTAATCGTGCTGTTCCAGCAGAATTCTGCACTGCAATCCGTTTCTCAAAAGAACAAACAGATTTTTTTATATTTCATTTTGAAATCTGAAATGGGGCTAGACATATTGTCAGTTTCCCTGCTGCCCCCAGTCATGTAACTGGTGCGCTGATAAACGTCAGTTGCGCTTTACTGCTGTACTGCAAGATGAAGTGATGTCACCCCTCCCTTTCACCCCAGAAGCCTAAGGGTCTGGCCACATGGGCAGAATCGGGAAGGTTAGTCGCCAGGCAACAAATCTCTTCACGGCGACTAATCTCCCTGATCTGCCTTCTGCCGGCTAAAATAAAAATTGCCCGGGGGCAGGCACTCTGAGCGATTCGTTTTCCAAGTTGCCGAAGTTTCCTAGTGAGGCAATTACGAGCAACTTCGGAAAAAAAGCACGAGTGCCTGCCCCCAGGCTATTTTGATTTTAGCCGACGAAAGGCAGATCGGGGAGATTAGTTGCCACCAAAGAGATTTGTCGCCTGGCAACTAACCTCCCTTAATCGTGGCCAGACCCTAAAAGAACAATGGGAAGGTAACCAGATAGCAGCTCCCTAAAGCTTGCCATAGATGCAAAGATCTGATCGTACGAATCGAGGATTTGTACGATTTTCGAGCCGTTTGTGGAGAGTCCTGACATTTTTCGTCCGGCGGAGATCGGTTGTTTGGTCGATCGGACAGGTTAGAAAATTTCTGTCGGCTGCCGATAATATCTCTGTGTGTATTGCAGATCGTACGATTTTCAGTGGACTGAGACCGTCACTAGCTTTTGTTGGACATAGATATCGTATGATTGCTGTCAGGGGCAGAACATTGCTGATCTGTTCTTTAACTACTTTATTTGATCTGACTGGTAAGACTTTGATCAGAATGGTTAGTGGCAGGTCGGGCGATGGGAAAGTCCGATCGTATGATGATTCGTACGATCGGATCATTGCATCTATGGCCAGGTTAAGACAAGATAACAGCTGTCTGGTAGATCTAAGAACAGCACTTAGGCTATGGACACGCATATTCTTTCATCGCAGTTTTTAAAAAAGCCTACCACTGTGTAGAGGTTTCAAGTTTAGGCAAGGGCATCTCCACTAGCGTATTTACACAGCGGTTAGCTTTTTTTAAAAACCATGGCGGAAAACTGTTTGAGTCCATAGCCTTAATAGTAAAAATCCAGGTCCCGCTGTGACACATTCAGTTACATTGAGTAGGAGAAACAGCCTGCCAGAAAGTAGTTCCATCCTATAGTGCTGGTTCTTTCTGAAATCACATGACCAGGCAAAATGACCCAAGATGGCTGCCTACACACCAATGTTACAACTAAAAAAATAACACTTGCTGGTTGAGGAATGAAATTCTATATTGTAGAGGGAATTATTTGCAGTGTAATTTAGAAATAAAAACTACGCCATAAAAATCATGACAGAATCCCTTTAAAGTAAATGTAATTATGAAACTATCCTTTAAATAGTAGGGATGCACTGAATCCAGGATTCGGTTCGAGTTTCGGCCAGGATTCAGCCTTTTTTCAGCAGGATTCGGATTTGGCCGCATCCTTCTGCCCAGCCGACCGCAGTCCGAACCCTAATTTGTATATGCAAATTAGGGTGGAGAGGGACATCACATGACTTTTTGTCCCAAAACAAGGAAGTAATGTTTCCTCTTCCCACTCCTAATTTGCATATGCTAATTAGGGTTCGGTATTCGCCCAAATCCTTCGTGGGGGATTCGGCCGAATCCAAAATAGTGGATTTGGTGCATCCCTATTAAGTACCGTAGTCCCTTTTCTGTGTAGGGTGCTTTGCTCTATATAATGCACCATGCAATAATCTCTAGCAAACTTATTTGACACATTTTGTGCAAAAGAGTTGTCTTCAAGTGGCAGAAGATAATGCATTTACATTTAGAGGCCAGTGTTCTCCTAAAAATAAAGTTGTAGTGCTGAGTCACCTTTTTTCACGCCCAGCAGATTATAGACTGTAAAGGGCTAAAATGTAGTCTTAAAAGTTGTTTGAGGCTCCCCAGTGCTTCTGGGTTTTAAGCTTGTGGAATTGGTCAGTGTTTCACCTGTAATCCCCAACAGTGTTGGTGTTCCTACAAAGAAGTTCCAAAATCTAATTGCTTGGTAATTCTGACCACCAGATGTTTGCAGATGTTGACAGGAATGACTATGGAAGAGGTTCTCTAATAGGAGGACTATTTACTCAGTTTTTTTTCTCTTAATAGTAGTATAGGTGTCAGATCCATTATCCAGAATGCTTGGAACCTGGGGTTTTCTAGATGTTTCCGTAAGTTACTAAATTGGAGGTCCATAACTTGTGTACTAAAATCATTTATACGTTAATTAAACCCCATAGGATTACTTTGCCTCCAATAAGTTAATTATTTTTAAGCTGGGAGCAAGTACAAGGAACTATGTTACAGAGAAAAGGGAAAAATTAAAACTTTAATTATTTGATTAAAATTGACTGAAATATTCTATATTTTGTGTAATTTGGAACTTTCTGAAAAACTGGTTTCTGCACGACTCAATAGAAGTCATGCTATTTTTATTAAGTATTTGAAAAGAGACATATGTTAATATTGTTACCCTGGAACTGAAGAAATGATTATTGTACACTGTCCATGAGCATTTTGTAAATGAAGCCTGGTAGCAAGGCTTCAATATATTTTGACTTTTAAGCGTGTATTAAAATTTGGTTTTTATTTTCATTCTAGGTTGAATTGAAGAAAGGAACTTTATTCTTAGTTGTGGGCTTTTTTTAATAAAGGAAATTGATTTTGTGCACCAGAGCAAGTGATTTCACCGTTCATAGACTTTAAGGACAAGCACTTGCTTGTGTTGCAATAACAAAGACTCATATATTGAGCAAGACTTTATCTCTTCATTTTGAAGAGTCAAATAAACTTATTACAGTCTCTGTACTGACTTTAAACCTTGTGAAGCTGAAAAGACACGCCTTCAAAGGGACAATTTAAAAACCCAACAAAATGAGCACCGCCAGAACAGAGAACCCTGTTTTAATGGGTATGTCCAGCCAGAATGGGCAGCTAAGAGGCCCATTGAAACCCAGTGCAGGGCCTGGAGGTGGGGGGACACAGACACAACAAATAAACCAGCTGAAAAATGCCAGCACAATCAACAGTGGCAGTCAGCAGCAAGCACAGAGCATGAGCAGCGTTATAAAGTGAGTACTCTTTAAAAAAAAAAAAAAAGTTCAGTTTTTGGCACTCGTGAAATCCTATTTTTGGTGTAAGGATTATCCACAGTTCATTGATAATTTTTTTTGACTGTTTAAAAATAATAAAATGCTCATTGTTGTAAATCTACAAGCAAATTATAATAAATGATTTCCCCATGTATATGTTTCTGTAACAAAACAAAGCATTGTCCTGAGGTGCATATTTGTAAAGCTGCATACAAGAAAAAGGTTTGCTTGCTTTATATTGTAGTATCTATAGGCGTTACATCTTGGAATTGTTTCTCCTTGTAGCATACATCTTTGCTATTTTTAAATTTGATAAACAGCGGTGCTTATTACAAGCATGCTTTTGCAAGCTGACAACACGGCTTACCTTTAATTGGTTTCTACATCTGCCAGAACTGGTCCTACAAGGCAATGCTCTAGATTTGCATTGTCCATCTTTTCCCATACATTGGACTACATAACCGTGACCTCAAATGTCAGTAGTTAAATTGAATGAACTGTCTTTCAAAAATAAAATATGCTCTGGCCATAAAATAAATTAGAGGCCTTCAGGTTTATTTAACAGTATTGTTCTAGATGACTTTCTATTTCTAACTACACAGGCTATTGTTAATGGTAATCGACAAATGCTAATTTATGGGTATCACTTAGCAGGACTGCACAGCACACATACATTTGCACTCTTTGGTATACTATTTAAATTTAACTTTTGGTTCTGTTAATGGTACATTTGAACTATTTTGCTTATAGGCCTGGTGATGACTGGAAGAAGACTTTAAAACTCCCTCCAAAAGACCTTAGAATCAAGACTTCGGTAAGATATAAAGTACTACCATTCTGTATCCTGCCTTTAAAAATGAAAAAAAATAACTGTTTTTAAGTTAGGAGCTTGGCTTATATAATAAACTTGGGTACATTGACAAGTTTCTTGTTACTGTAAAAATTATCTTTAACCGTTCTATAGGGTAATTTGACCGCTCTTTATGCATTCTGCAGTTATCTACTTCCGTACGAGGCTCTGACTTCAATAAAATGTGAATATTGAGTTTCTGTAAATTTTCGAGTCTATATTAATGTTTGTACCTTATTTCCGAATACAAGCACCACCCAACTGCGTCACCTGTTGGCTGCTTTAAAGGAATTGTTAAATATAAAAATACCAGGCAGCAACCAATCAGTGAATTGTGGGAGGGCCACATGGGACGTAACTGTTGCTTTTGAATCTGAGCTGCATGCTAAGGATCAATTGCAAACTCACTGAACAGTTATGTTCCATGTGGCCCCCCTGACTAACTCCCAGTTAGACATCTGAAAAGCAGGAAGTTCTGTTCTGTTATATTAGACATCCAGTCACTACAGCCTTTAAACATTACATTTTTGACTGACTATATTAGAAACATTTTTTATTTTGGACAACCTATTTATCCAGTTTTTATTTTACCCACCTCTCATTAGTAACAGGCCGACCAAAGGATCTATGAGGCACTCCCATAGTTGTCATTTTTTTTTTTTTTCAAAGTTGCAATTTTTTTTAATGCCAATTATAAAAGGGCAAGCATATATTTTTCCAAGTGCGCTTGAGGGGATACAGAAACATAATTCATGTATGCAAAATTAAAATAATCTTTTTCTAAACCTTTCACCCAGGATGTCACCTCCACAAAAGGAAATGAGTTTGAAGATTATTGTTTAAAAAGAGAGCTGCTCATGGGAATATTTGAAATGGGATGGGAAAAACCATCTCCAATACAGGTTGGTATAAAAAGGTCTTCTAAAACTAGCTAAATACAAAAGAGAAATTCAGAACGATATGTATATCGAATATTGTATTTATTTTAGGAGGAGAGCATTCCCATTGCATTGTCTGGTAGGGATATCTTGGCTAGAGCAAAAAATGGAACTGGCAAGAGTGGCGCCTACCTCATTCCCTTACTTGAACGGCTAGACCTAAAGAAGGACTGTATACAAGGCAAGTTTAGAAGCGGGAAGTTTTTTCACTTTTAATAACCCTGTTCCTTGGAGTGCACATACCTTCACTTTTTGTTTTGCGGCAGTTATTTTAGGCCTGTTTTGTGTCTGCAGTAAAAAACCCCACCCACCAGGCAGTTGTACAGTCAAACGCATGCAGTCCCAGTCCTGTTTACTTTTAGACCTGCAACTTTTTTTTTGTTGTTTTCATGAGGTTAGGGTGCCACTTTGTGGTTTCACACAAGAATTTATTGACTATGTATTAACCCTGACACTAGGGTTTAGCACATAGGCAGTACCCTTTTCTTGCTATTGGCTTCCACTCCAAAGTGTTACTGATTGATGTGCTACAACTTTAACTCCTGTTTCTCTTAGTGCTCAACTTGTATTCTAAGTTTACTTCAGTAGGAACTAGGGATGCACTGAATCCACTATTTTGGATTCGGCCGAAAACCCAAATCCTTCACAAAAGATTTGGTCGAATACCGAACAGAATCCCAGTTAGGGGTTGGAAGGGGAAAATATTATTTACTTTCTTGTTTTGTGACTAAGTCACATGATTTCCCTCCCCACCCGGCCAAATCCGAATCCACTGAAAAAGGCCGAATCCTGGATTTGGTGCATCCCTAGTAGGAACAAAAGCAACCCCATGAGTAAGTTAGACAAATAAGCTATAAGCACTACAGTCAGTCCTAATACATGTCACTATTTATAAGTTTCCTTTATTTTGCATGTTGTCTCTCTCTACAGCAATGGTGATTGTTCCTACTAGAGAACTGGCACTACAGGTCAGTCAGATTTGCATCCAGGTCAGCAAGCACATGGGCGGGGCCAAAGTCATGGCGACAACAGGGGGAACAAATCTGCGGGATGATATAATGAGGCTTGATGATACAGGTAAAGAATATCTCAGATTGACTAGTAACTTCTTAACTTACAGCATATTCAAACTAAAAGCTGGTATTTTGGCATGGAGCATGGTGCATCTATAAAATGCAGAAAAGGAAGATGTTTGTACATAAACTAATGGCCAATGATGTCTTTTTGTTTTCTAGTACATGTAGTAATAGCAACTCCTGGCAGGATTCTGGATCTCATTAAGAAAGGTGTGGCTAAAGTAGACCATATCCAGATGATTGTGTTGGATGAGGTAATGCATTTAAACTGTAGTTTGTTGCAGGTGCATAGACTACAGTGTTTTTTTCAAGGCTATGTTAACCTGGCATTCAGTATAGCATTTTGCCCAATCCTGATACATCTTAGTCTGCCCCAACTTCACCTGCTTTTAATAGAAAAATTTTAGGTGGTCCCTTCATTATAGTAAAGGTTAACAGGGGGCCTTTAGCTGCTAAAAAAACTGCATCTTTTTTGTTCATTTATTTTGTTCTATAATGGAATAACAGTGGGATAAGCCGAATCCAGAAGTGGCCTTCCCACTGGCTTTGTCTGGTAGTGTTTTTACACATATTGTATTAAAAAAAAAAGTGCATATCTAAAAGTATATGCATGTGTCAAACTGTACTGTGTGTTGGTGCATTCATTGATGTGCACTTGCAAAATTATAAACTACTTTAACTTTGTGTTATTTTCCTGAATGTCTTGAATATTTTAGTGCTGTTTAATCATGAATGCTGATGGATGTTTTTCTCTTCCTTTGCCAACCTTTCTTTGCAGGCAGACAAACTGCTGTCTCAGGATTTCATGCAAATAATGGAGGATATAATTATGACGCTACCTAAAAACAGACAGATTCTTCTTTACTCAGCCACATTTCCCCTAAGTGTTCAGAAGTTTATGGCAAGTATTCAAATCCTTTTTTTTTTTTTCCTGATCCATGTTTGCAAATTGTCCTTTATGCCTGCCTTATTATAAATATGTATAGTATACATTGCTTTCTTTCTCTCCATTATGCACCTGAAATATTAATAGACATTAAACAATTTTTTAAAAATGATGTGGCAACTTTGCGTAGTTTAAAGTTTTATACACCGTGATCTAATTATCAGAGAAGCACTGCTGTTCTGTTTTGGAATTAGACTATTCTATTGCTAAATGTGGTGGAGCTGCGCAGTATGTCAGGAGATACTTCTACATCTTATTAAAATTCATTTTATTTTAGTGTATAAATGTACTATTAAACTAAAGTGACAATTTCAAAAGTGCTCAGAGCATGCTGAGATGAAAAAAGCAAAAATATAAAAGCATTTCTCAGGAACTGTACTGGGGTGTTTTCTAAACAAAGATTTTTAGTGAAGTGCTATTCAATGGGATGAAATTAAGTCAAATGTGAAAAACTAGCTCTTCAAAAAATTGGGTATCTTAATTTTGCTAATTTGAATGCATGTAAATTCCCAATACTGATTACTGGCAACACCAAATTGGTTGAATTAGCCCGTTAAGCCTTGAACTTATAGGCAGGTGTGTCCATTCATAAGAAAGCAGCTCTCAAAAGATCTGAAAACAAAGATTGTTCAGTAGGGATGCACCGATTCCACTTTTTTGGATTCGGCCGAACCCTAGAATCCTTCGGGAAAGATTCGGACGAATACTGAACCAAATCCAAACCCTAATTTGCATATGCAAATTATAGGTGAGAAGGGGAAAATATTTTTTACTTGTTTTCTGACAGTCACACAATTTCCCTCCCCACCCCTATTTTGCATATGCAAATTAGGATTCGGATCACCCGGGCAGAAGGATTCTGCCGAATCCTGCTGAAAAAGGCAGAATTCCGAAACGAATACTGGATTTGGTGGATCACTATTGTTCAGTATCATGATTTAGGGGAAGGCTACAAAAATCTCAGGTTTAAACTGTCCGTTTTAGCTGTAGGAATGTAATCCGGAAATGGAAGGCCACAGGCACAGTTGCTGTAAAACACAGGTCTGGCAGGCCAAGAAAAATACAGGAGTGCTTTGAACTGATAAGCCAAAAAGCTCTTTGCATGGCGGAAGCAGAACGCCGCATTCCAAGAAAAACAACAGCTACCTACTGTCAAATTTGGTGGAGGTTCCATCATGCTTTGTAGCTGTGTGGCTAGTTCATGGACTGGGGCCCTTGTTAAAGTCCCTGAATCAACTTGTACTATGAGCTATCTCCCATAACCCTGTATTCCCTCACTTGCTAAAAAGCAATCCAACCCCTTTTTAAAGCTATCTCATGTATCAGCCTGTACTACTGATTCAGGGAGAGAATTCCACATCTTCACAGCTCTCACTAAAAAAACCCTTCCGAATATTTAGGTGGAACCTCTTTTCTTCTAATTGGAATGGGTGACCTTGTGTCAGATGGAAAAAATAAATCTGGTAAATAAAGAATTAGAGAGATTATTATATATAGTTATCATATCACCCCTTAAGCGCCTCTTCTCCAGCGAGAAGATCCCCAATTTGGCTAGTCTTTCCTCATAGCTAAGATTTTCCATACCTTTTACCACCTTAGTTGCCCTTCTCTGTACCTTCTCTAATACAATAATGTCCCGTTGAGTGATGGAGACCAAAACTTTACAGCATATTCTAGATGGGGCCTTAGAAGTGCTCTATACAGTGGAAGAATGACCCCCTCCTCCCGTGACTATGCCCCTTTTAATACAGCTCAAGACCTTATTTGCCCTTGATGCTGCTGACTGGCATTGCTTGCTACAGCCAAGCTTATCATGTACAAGGACTCCAAGGTCCTTTTCCATAATGCATTTGCCTAGTGCAGTCCCATTGAGGGAATAAGTTGTTTGGATATTCTGACATCCCAGGTGCATGACTTTATTGCCACTTAGCTGCCCAGATTGCCAGTTTGTCAAGATTGTGTTGCAAGGATGCCACATCCTGGATGGAATTAATTGGGCTGGATAGTTTTGTGCTATCTGCAATCACTGATACATTACTTACAATACCCTCCCCTAAGTCATTAATGAACAAGTTAAATAAAAGTGGATCCGATACCGAGCCCTGAGGGACCCCACTTTACTACTTTACTCCAAGTAGATAATGTACCATTAACAACCACCCTTTGTACCCGATCCTGTAGCTTATCCATGTGCAAACGACTTCATTAAGCACAATAGTCCTTAGTTTAGAAAGCAGTTGTTTGTGGGCACAGTATCAAACGCATTGGCAAAATCCAAATAGGTCACATCTACTGCCCCCACTGTCCAGCATCTTACCTCATCATAAAAAGCAATCATATTTGTCTGACATGACCTATCCTTCATAAAGCCATGCTGATTGCTGCTCATAATGCCATTGACTAGGACAAAATTTCCCTTAACAACCCTTCAAATAATTTGCTCATCACATATGTCAAACTTACTGGTCTATAATTGCCAGGCTGGGATCGTAATCCCTTTTAAATATTGGAATAACATCATCTTTTCTCCAAACCATAGGCACCATAACAGATGAAAGTGAATCGGAGAAAATCAGAAATAGGGGCTGGTCTAAAACTGAACTAAGCTCTCTTAGAACCCGGGGGTGTATGCCATCAGGCTCTGGAGCCTTGTTTGTGCAGCTATAAAGCCTGCTTGTGCAGCTATAAAGTGAGCCTGGTAACTTGGACTCCTCTATTGTATAAACTGAAGAAAAGCACTGATTTAGCACATTTGCCTTTTCTGAATCTGTTACAACCATACTGGTATCATTATTTAATGGAGCAACACTCTCTCAACCTGCATCTTTTTACTATTACTATATTTAAAAAAACTTTTAGGGTAAGTTTTCACCTCCACTGCAATTAACTCTTCATTTCCTTTCTTTGCCTTCCGGATTGCTGATTTACAACATTTATTACAGTGTTTATATTAAATGCAGCTTCTGTCCCAACAGATTTGTAGTTTTTAAATGCCTTTCTCTTCTTTCCTGTTAACTTCTTCTGTATTAAGCCACATAGGATGATTCTTAGAGCTTCTACATTTACTCCTTAAGGCAATGATCCCCAACCAGTAGCTCGTGAGCAACATGTTACTCTCCAACCCCTTGGATGTTGCTCCCAGTGGCCTCAAAGCTGCTGCTTATTTTTGAATTCCAGGCTTGGACACAAGTTTTGGTTGTATAAAAACCAGATGTACTGCCAAACAGAGTCTCAATGTAGGTTGACAATCCTCATAGGGGCTACTAAATGGCCAATCACAGCCCTTATTTGGCACCCCAGAAATATTTTTCATGCTTGTGTTGCTCCCCTACTCCTTTATACTTCTGAATGTTGCTCACTGGTACTAAAGGTTGGGGATCCCTGCCTTAAGGGAATAAATTGAGAACAGTAATGATTTAGTATCATTTTAAATGACAACCATTTCTGTTCTGTGTTTTTAGCTGAAAACTTAATGCCCCAATCAATGCTCTGTAGGGCAGCCCTAAAGGCACTAAAATTAGCTTTTCCAAAATTCATGGTTTTTGTTGCCCCAGTATATATTTGTTTTTTGCACCAGACATTAAATTATATCACTTTATGGTCACTATTACCCAGGGGTTCAATGACTTGCACATTTGCTATAAATTCTGGGTCATTTGACACAACAGTTAAAAGACTACACAGACATCAGTGCTAAAAAAGGTAACCCCCATACACACAAGTTGTAAAATCCGTTTATAAAAAGCTATTGCTTGTCATGGCCCCCCTTAAAGTTTAGGGCCCCCCTCACAAGTTAAAAAAAAAAAAAAATTGGGGACCCAAAGAATATTTTTGAAAAAACCATTGGCACCAGGGGCCTTTAGACTACATTGGCTTCAGGGCCCCCTAACAAATTACACAAGAGTATTAAAATAATACATTGGTGGCCAGGGGATTAAAAAAACACATTGGTGTGGAGTAGAATTGAACTCATGGCTTCAGGACTTAAAGTTCGCCTCCTTTCGTGACTTTGGGTCTTTTCGCCGCTTCAGCACTTCAATTTCGTGTCTTTTCGTGACTTCAGGTCTTTTTGTTGCTTCAGGACTTACATTTCGCCTATTTTTTTGTCTTCGGGTCTTTTCGCTGCTTTGGGACTTCGGCTTTTCGGCACTTTCACATTCTGGCTGATCGTGACTTTAGAAATGGCCACACGTCTTCAGCGCTGTCAAGGGGGCCCCGGCTCTTTCGAAAGTGCAGCACGGCCAGGCCCCCCTTCATGCCCAGGTAATTTGTAACCTCTGTGTCCCCCCCCCCCCCGGATAGCTGCCCTGCCTGCGGGTGATGGTGTCATCAACATAAGCCATACCCTTCACTCAGTTTCACCTCAGACCATTGCAAAAATGCATCCTTGCGGCGAGGCGGAGCAAAAACTGCCTCAAACGGAAGATTTTCCTCTCTCAGGCCTTTTTCAAACCAGTATGGCAAATAATTACCACAGATGACAGTCTGACGTGATGGGGAGCAATAGTGCGGGCCGAACCGAGACCCGCGGGGTTACCCAAAGGTCGGACGGTTCGGGCCGACCCCTGGACGAAAGGGGCGGGTGCGGGTCGAGCTCTTCTCCTGCTCTCCCCGCCTGCGACCCAGTACTTCCTGCGCCTTAATTTAGACTTCTGCCCGCCATTTTTGTGATGTCACTGCGGTGCGGGTCTATAAAGGGGAGCAGCATGCCCAGGTCGGATGCGGGTAGGGAGTGGTTGGGTGCGGCTCGAGAAATTCTCCACCCGCACATCACTAGGGAGCAACCTTCAGGAACCAGACTGCTCAGGGAGTTTGGTCATCCATGGAAACAAAACTCCCAATAAACATTTCTAGAAATCAGAGCAGTATTCAAAGCTCTACTCTATTGGGAATCCCAGTTGGCCGGGTTAGACATTCTGGTCTAATCAGACAATACCACAACAGTGGTATACCTCAACCAGCAAGAAGGAACACGCAGTCCCGCTGCAGTAGAATGGGTAGCTTCCTTAGCCTGGAAAGGAATTTTCGTACAGCACCCGTCAATTTAAAATGCCTTTATTAGTACATTTTTATGGCAAACAGCCTGGTCAGCGACGTTTCAGGCCCACCGGCCTTTTTTTCAAGCGCTAAAATCACCCTTTAAAACCACCCCTTTTATACAGCGGAAATTTTCGCCATCTACTGGTCATACAGCAGTATTCACAACAAATTGCATACACATGGTTATAATAGTAACAAAATTGTATCACATAAACGCCACCTATTGGTTATAATTAAGTATCAAAAGAGTATTACATACATACTGATACTAAGTACTTCAAATCATTAAGTTTCGTAGTAAACTCTTTGTCGGTCACAAACCAATCAGTATATGCAAATTATCTGGAAAACAAAATAAGTTAAAAACTGAATAAGATTAAAAACAAGATCAGCGAAAAATAGCTTGTAGATCGTATTCCCTATTCAGTCCCTGTGGGGACAGTGTCGCAAGTCTCCTAATCCATTGAGCTTCCTTTTTGAGTAAGAGTTTTATACGATCACCCCCTCGTCTGAGTGTGGGTATATGATCCAATACCTGGAATTTTAGTTGATGTATACCATGTCCCACCTCTATAAAATGTGCAGCAACTGCATGTTCCACTTTTTTTGTTCTAATTGCTGATTTATGTTCCCTAATTCTTTCACGAATAGGGCGTGATGTTTGACCGACATATAATAGGCCACAAGTGTTTGAGGCTAAGCTTCCTTAGCCTCAAACACTGTAGTAGACCGCACCAACAGGAATATCTGTTTAAAAAGCCTTTATTTTGCTTTTCTTAGGCTTAATGATCAGGGCAGTTACAACGTTTCAAGCCAAACAATGGCCTTTTATCAAGCTTCCTTAGCCTCCATCACTCGCAATGCTTCCTCGAATTCTCAAGAGCATAAGGTGAAAAAGCATCACCTGCATTTTGCTAGCCCCCATACTGGCCAAGACGATCATGGTTCACAGATCTAATTGAGATCTCGATCGAGCCACCAATAGCTCTTCCTCTCAGAGTGGATCTCTTGCGCCTGGGCCCCTTTCTTCATTAAAACCCAGGGATGTTCATGGTTCTTGAGGCCTCCATCCTAGCCCGAAAAAGTTTCTCCGCAGACATGGTCCATACGATGATTCAAGCTCGAAAATGTGTCTTCCAGAGCCTATTACAGGATTTGGAGGATTTTCATCTCTTGGTGTTCAGAACAGGGGTTACCCTACGAGATGGCAGGCATTCCAATTCTCCTTCAGTTCCTTGAGAATGAGCCGAGTAAGGGTCTGAGTTTGGGGTCTCAAGATCCAGATCTCAGCACTTTCGGTGTTACTCCAGAAGCGATTCGCCCTACACAAAGATAAACGAGTTTTCTTGCAAGGTGTAGCACATGTGGCACCACCATTCCGAGCTTCACTACCTACCTGGGATCTTAATACAGTGCTAACAGGACTGCTAGGTCCCCCCTTTGAGCCAATCTCATTAATAGAATTACCTTGGCTTACCTGGAAGGTAGTCTTATGGCCATTGAGTCAGTTTGGAGGGTCTCTGAGCTCAGGGCATTATCCTGCTCGTTTCCATACCTAAACTTTCATGAAAAAAAGGCAGTACTGCGTACAGTACCATCTTTCCTTCCCAAGGTAGTCCATGCTTTTCATTTAAACTAAGAGGGTCATTCCCTCCTTTTGCAGTGCTTCCAAAAATCTAAAGGAGGGAAACTTCACAAACTGAACGTGGTTTGTGCCTTACGCACATATGTGGATCGCACAGCTCATTTTCGAAAGTCAGACTCTTTATGTGGTGCCCTCCCGCAGTCGGAAGGGACTCCCGGCCTCCAAAGCTACCATTACAAGGTGGATTAAGGATGCCATCCGCAGGGCGTATCATCCGACAACCTGTCCCAGTGGGCAGTAAGGCTCATTCCACGAGGGCACTAGACTTCATAGGCCTTCGGAAATATGGCCTCTGCTGAACAACTGTGCAACGCAGCAACATGGTCCTCAGCCCACACTGTCACAAAGTTTTACCATTTTGATACCTTTGCTTCAGCTAAAGTCGTTTTCGGACCTAACGTCCTTCAGTCTGTTTCCTAAATCATTACAGGGCTTGGTTACCTGTTTCGTCCCTCCCTAACCTGGGACTGTCATAGCTTTGGTATGTTCCCATAGTTCCTGTGTCCCACAGGATGTATGAAAAAAAGGGATTTATTACCTATTATTTCAGGAATTCCCACCCTGAAACAAGGAAGACCTTCGCCTCAGCCAGTTAATTACAAGTGTATTTAAGTTGAGCTAGTCCTTTGCTCGGTTCTTTGACATTATAACCGAATAGCTGGAGGCAGAGGGGGAACTATATAGAGTGGAGGATCGATTCTTATGTGTCCTGCCTCCTGATTGGAGGGGATTTAACCCCATGGTTCCTGTGTCCCCTATAGGACTAGAGAGAAAAGGATTTAACGGTAAGTAATTAATCCCTTTTTTCTGTTAATCCAATAAACGTGGTCGCTGCTGAAATACTACTGTTTCCATAAGTCATATTGATTTCTGTAACGCTGCAGGTAAAGTTTCAGGTGAAGCTGGTTACCATCGTCTGAAATTTAAACCACAGCTAAAGTTGCTCCATGTAAGCTATTGCAAGTATACTCATTTGCTAGCCCCTGGCTGTATCTATATCATAGTTCAGACCTTGGACAAAGCATTTTATTTATTTTTTTTTTTTTAAATTGACAACATAACATTTGTTCATTAAGTTTTCCTGAATGCTGCATGCTAATTCCAGTACAATTTTATTTATAGACTTTACATTTGCAAAAACCCTATGAGATTAACCTGATGGAAGAATTGACGCTGAAAGGAGTAACGCAATATTATGCCTATGTGACAGAACGGCAGAAAGTTCACTGCCTCAACACACTGTTCTCAAGGGTAAGGGCTTAATCCATTCTAGGCCACCATATCTGTAATGCGGTAAATGTTAAGTGGTTTTTGCATGTATGCTATATTTAGAGTGTTAATGTGTACAAGGTGCAAATGCAGAATTTGGCGAACTTCTATAGCAACAGCTTAGGCCAACTGAAAAGGGGAAAAAGAAAAAAATCTATACACCACACATCACCAGGCATCATTGTGTAAAAGGTGTATTTATCTTGCTGTGTATTTAGTTTCCGCAATTGTGGGAGGACACCAAACGAGCGGATGTCTTCCCCATATGCCTACCTTGTGGTAGGCAATATCGGGCCCTAGGGCCCAACGAAGAGAAAATGGATGGTTAGCTCTAACTGGATTTTTAAGCCTGGCCGATCGTCATCTTGCCGACTTTCAGGCAGATAATGATCGGGGAAGCCTTTCTGAGGGCCCTATTCAGTGGGCTGCCAACTTAATCTGTCGGCAGCTTATATCTGCCCGTGTATGGGGGCCTTAACTTGCTCATTTAATGTTTCCTACTAACTTTAATGGTTTTTACATGGCCTAAAGTGGTGTAAAATAATGGTGTCAAATCTGGTGTTTGGGAAGTGATTCACCATTTATCAAACCTATTTTTCTGGCATTAGTTATTTCTCATTATGGTAAATAGACCCTTCAGTGTCCAGTGTTGAGCAGTTTCCGTTATCGGGGTGGGGGGTGGCAGTACTGGAATATTGTGTATCTGAAATAGAGATTATGAATTGAACAGTGAAAGGAGAACTGAAACCCCCCCCCCCCGACAAAAGTCCACAGCCATCAAATTAGCCCCTTCTCTGCAGTCTATTTCAATAAACACTGCCTCTAATGGTAAAGCTGACCTATACAAGCAGAAACGCACAGACAAGCTAGCAGGCACCATCTTCTTGTTGTTTTATGATCAGTTCAGCGACACAGAGCTTGCTTGCACATGTGTAGTTGCATGTAATCCCGGAATATCTTCAACTGCGCATGCTCAGCAAGCTTCATGTAGTGGTTTGGCGCATGCTAGCTTCTTTGCACATTTCTACTTGTATAGGTCAGCTTTACTATGGGTGGCACTGTTTATTGAAATACACTGTGGGCAGGTGCAGAGAGAGGGCTAATTTGATGGCTGTAGATGGGGACTATTGTTGGGGGGGGGGGTTCTCCTTTAATGTATTTTTTTTCCCTTAAGAAAATCAGAAGAACCCTTTAACAAGGCATACAGGGTCAGACTGGGGGCCCACAGGCCACCTGGACTGCTGTCCATGGCCCCCCTCTTCCCCTCTACTGTGACGCACTGCTCGGCACACATGCATGAAGGCGCTGCTAGGTGTGCATGTGCGTATTGCGCCATGCACATGCGACAATGACCCTGCAGGCATATTAAGAATGCATCTTTTAAGGCAGCAGCCAGTTTGAATGCATATGTGTTGGCATTTTAAAGATCTGGCTTCAGATCTTTTGGTGGATTGCATGTCATGTTTAATATTTGGCTATTGTTTTTTTTTTTAATAGGCCTATTAATTTAATCCAGATACGTTAGACAGACAGCTGTGTACATTGCAAGCTTCTGTGTTGCAGCATTGAACTAGGCTCATCGTATGTCTACACTAGAGATGCATTTTCAGCCCTTATGCACCAGGTTAACTTGGATCTGTCATGGCTTCTGTTTAGATTGTAATCTTTTCAAAGCCACTGGTTTAGCAATGCCTTTTGAATGAGTCTGTATGCATTTCTATAACTTTACAAACCCTGACCTACTAAGAGTATTGTTAATTTTAATTTTTTTTCTTTTTAGCTCCAAATCAACCAGTCCATAATTTTCTGCAACTCCTCCCAACGGGTTGAACTCCTGGCTAAGAAGATATCTCAGTTGGGTTATTCATGTTTTTATATCCATGCAAAGATGAGACAGGTATGTAATTGTAAATGTCTTTAAAAAAAAACTGCAGGCAAACTTATAGATTCATGTGATCAGCATGATAGAGTGGTAATGAGGTGAATACAAGACCACTTTTTGAAATTGCTCTCTGCCCTTGTCCAGATTACAGACGGATTTGCCATTTTCTCCTCCCATGAATCTTCTCCTTTGTAACATGTTATTGACACAGCTGGAATGACTGAAGTAATTTTTCCCTCATTTCATAATTTCCCAAGGATCAGTCCCCTTCACTGTTATAAAAGTTCACATATAATCCTCTGACTAGTTTGGACTAGTTTACCACACTTTACCTCCCAAAATGCACCCTTTTCCCTGTTGCAATTGTTATTTGTTAAATCTGCCTAGTATTAAAGTTTTGTGTTAAAGGAACAGTAACCTCAAATTTAAAGTGTTAAAGTAATACAAATATAATGCAGTGTTGCCCTTCACTGGTAAAACTGCTGCTGCGTAGCAATGGTGGCAGCCATTCAAAGGAGAAAAAAGGCTCAGGTTACACAGCAGATAAGATTTTTAAAACCTAATGGTCTTATCTGTTATCCACTATTAAACCTGTGCCATATGGCCTTTTTTCAATATCCGCAATTGCTAAACGGCAGCTTGTTTATATAAACTATAGTAGTGTTTCTGAAGTTTGTTTTGCCAGTGCAGGGCAACACTACATATTTTCATTATTTATTATTTGGAGTTACTGTTCTTTTAAGGCAGCTGCTTAAACTTGACATTTTTGGTTATTCTGTGAGACACCTGTAAGAACCTGTATTGTTCACAGCTGTAAGACCCTGACTGTAAATGCCTGCATTGTTTACATTTATTTGCAGCTTTGTGGTTTTCCTTCAAATTTGTAACAAATCGGGGTTTATTTAGTTTGAAAGGGACAGTGTACTCCTAAAATGCCTTTGTTAAAGGAGACATATAGGATAAATGAATTATGTAGGCAATGATGTATACTATATGGTGCAGGTTTACTTTTGGTCAAAAATTAATAACTTTAAAAAAAGGCCCCTTTTATTGAAGCTCCTTAGATCTGCTATGGTCACTGCCAGTTTCAAATAAAGGGTGGGCATGCCCTAATGGTCTGAGCTTAATGCACTGCTACAATTTGCCAACAGGATTCTTATAAAAAATGCTTTCTGCTTATTTTAACACTCATATTTTATGCTATTCTAAAGCACATATTTAAAAATTGTCAAGGAATATTGTACCAACCTTGAGTAAAGAAATTTGGTCAGTTCCACTTGAGATCAAACTAAATAAAAAAAAAAAAAAAAAATCAGCAGCCTTTGAGCAGTTCATTAGTTAAAGGAGAACTATACCCCAATGTAGGTCTCTATTAAAAGATACTGAGTAAAACGGCTCATGTGTAAAACCCTGCTTCATGTATCATATGGTTCACTGTGCACACATACAAACCACATGTAAGGTCACATGAGCCAATTAACAGACAGAGTTCTGCCTTTTGCTTCCTCCCTTCTTTCTGTTCGTTAGTGTTGTAGTATTTCTGGTCAGGTGATCTCTGAGGCAGCACAGACCATCACGAAATGGTGGCTCAAGGCAAGAGATGTAAAAGGGCAATATTTATGTAAATATATATTCCAGTTTGGTAAGATTCTTTAATATGTCATTCAATTTGATATGAACTATCTGTTGCTTAAGTATTCATTTTGGGGGTATAGTTTTCCTTTAAGGCTTCTCTATGGACTGGTAATTAGTTTTATTAGCTTTCTTGTGCTCTGTGGTATCGGGAAATTCGCTTTATATTCTTGATTTAGTGCCAGAAATAACACAAACCATACATATTTCATAGTTGAGACGCAAAAAAGGATGTATAACACAATTCTTATTCGTTAAGCTCACCGCATTACTTTCCTTCTATTGTGTACACATGGCTTCTTAATCAGACTTCCTTCTTTCAGCATAAACCTCTAGGGCTTGAGCATGCTCAATTTGTGCCTCTCGCCCTCTCCCCATACATTTTCCCCCCTCAATGATGTAATCTGAGCCCAGAGCTATAAGTGAGCAGGAAAGACTCGGGCAGCATGTGATGTCACAGCATGCTAATGTATTTTAAAAAGGAGAAAGAGCCTTCCTTGTCTGTGACTGTAAAATGCCTTCAGTGGTTAAAATGAACCCACGACTCTTAATTCTTTTATCAATTATTTCACCTCGGTGAATAGAGATTGCACTAATTTTTTTTAAAAAAAACAACAGGTATCTTTTCTACAACTTTATCTTGAATCTGTTTTCTCTCCAAGAACTAAAGGGTTTGCGTTGTTTAGGGTTAAATAGCCTCTTCTACTAAGAGAGAAAAGTTTCAATAAACGAGACCGCAGCCCTACAGTTTCTGCCTTCTCCCACTTTGTGGTGCTCCTAGGGACCTAGAAAAAATATAGTTAGAAATCTTGGGAGCACCTCCACCAACTATCTTTTCTCAATTCCTCACTTAATTCTCAAGGAGCAGCTGGGCAAATCTCCAATTGATAAGCACTAATTTAATTTTTAACTCAAGAATTCTTAGCACTGGTCACTTTTCAAATTTATTTCATTAATTGCTGTGATAAACATGAATTAAAAGGTGTTTAATCAACTAATGCAGCACAGGCACTTTATAATTTAAATTGATCAACTGTAATTTAATCAATTGATAACAATATTAGGAATTTGTATAAATCAGTTGTCTTATGCTTTAACACTAGAATAATTAATCGATAAAAAACACAGAGCCGGTGTAGCGACAATCAATATTTTATTGGTTGTATTAAATTAAGCACAAGCACTTTATAGTTATTTGTCACAAGGTGTGGGGCCAATATACTGGTGTTTATTGATACACTTTCCAGAGAAGTGAGGGTTAATTTTAACCATTGAAGGCATTTTACAGTCACAAACAAGGTTCTTTCTCCTTTCTCTTTTTTAAAATAAATTAAACTTTTTATCCTTGTGTGTTCTGTAGTTTTAGGAGACACTTTAAAGCAAAACCATACCACCAAAATGAACACTTAAGCAACAGTTTATATCATATTAAGTGACATATTAAAGAATCTTACCAAACTGGAATATATATTTAAGTAAATATTGCCTTTTTACATCTCTTGCCTTGAGCCACCATTTTGTGATGGTGTCTGTGCTGCCTCAGATCACCTGACCAGAAATACTTCAACTCTAACTGTAACAGGAAGAAGTGTGGAAGCAAAAGACACAACTGTCTGTTAATTGGCTCATGTGACCTAACATGTATGGTTTGTTTGTTTGAGTACAGTGAATCCTACGATCCCAGGGGGCTCCCCTTATTTTTTAAAATGGCAATTTTCTATCTATGATTACCCAATGGCACATAACTGCTAGAATAGTATATTACCAGTATTATGAAAGAGATTTTTGTACTTACCGTTAAATCTTTTTCTCTTGTACTATATTGGGGGACACAGGCACCATGGGGGATGAAGATCCTGCAGCTTGGAGAAGGACACTAACTTGTTAACTTTTGACTCCTCCTCCTGCTCTGGGCTTCATCCCCTGCCTCCTCCTACTATGCTCAGTTTCAAACCGAAGAGGAGTGTATGATAAAGCAACCCAAAACAGAGAAGGAGTCTCTCAACCCCCTCATAACCTTCAAAACAAGGACTCCCAACACGGAGTAACTATACGCAACTATAAAACGTTGCACAACAGTGAACAACAGGGCGGGAAGGCCTGTGTCCCCCAATATAGGACAAGAGAAAAAGATTTAACGGTAAGTACAAAAATCTCTTTCTCTTGCCTAATTGGGGGACACAGGCACCATGGGGATGTCCCAAAGCAACCCCTGAGGGCGGGACACTGTAACCCCCAAAAGGTGATCAGTAAATGACAGTCTGTAACACCTTCCTCCCGAAGCTGGCTTCGGCTGAGGCCTGTGTGTGCAGCCTGTAGAATCGCGTGAAGGTATGCGGAGATGCCCAGGTAGCTGCTCTGCAGACTTGCTCGACTGAAGCTTGATGACGAACTGCCCAGGACGTACTTAAAGACCTCGTTGAGTGTGCGTTCACTTGCAGTGGAGGCTCCCTGCCCTTCACAGAGTATGCTCTGATGATGGTGGATCTGATCCACTTAGCTACCGTAGCCTTGGAAGCCTTTGTGCCTGTCTTAGGACCACTCGGGATGACAAACAGAGAATCTGATCTTCGTAACACCTGTGTTGCCG
This sequence comes from Xenopus petersii, assembly GCA_038501925.1. Lineage (NCBI taxonomy): Eukaryota > Metazoa > Chordata > Amphibia > Anura > Pipidae > Xenopus > Xenopus petersii. The sequence goes on from CM076684.1 coordinate 56,598,307, forward strand.
CCAAGTAGGCTTTGATCGCTCGGACCACATTCAACTTGTTCAATTTAGCTTCCGCAGGGTTCCGAGGCTCCGGACAAAGCGAAGGGACCACCATATCTTGGTTGAGGTGGAATTCCGAGACAACCTTAGGAAGGAAATCAGGCGTGGGTCGGAGTACGACTTTGTCTTTGTGGATAATAAGGAACGGAGATCTGCAAGAAAGCGCTGCCAGTTCTGAAACTCTACGTGCAGACGTGATAGCCAGTAGGAAGGCAACCTTTTCGGTAAGTGTGGCAAGTGGGACGGCCTCTATAGGTTCGTATGGATCCTCCTGAAGGGCTGAGAGAACCAAATTGAGATCCCAGGGGGGAAACGGACATCGATAGGGAGGTGCAATTCTAGTTGCCCCCTGCAGAAAAGTTCTGACGTGGCTCCGTAACGCCCATTTCTTCTGGAAGAGAATGGAAAGTGCCGAAACCTGCACCTTCAAGGAACTCAACGCCAGCCCCTTGTCGAGCCCATCCTGGAGAAAGGACAGAATTGCACCCTCGGTCGCCATTTGTGGATTGATGTCGTGGCATTCGCACCAACCGATGAAGGTTTTCCACACTCTGTAATATACCTTTGCGGATACTGGCTTTCTTGCCCGCAGCAGGGTAGGGATGGCTGCCGGGGGAACCCCAGCTTTTTTAAGCACTAAGGTCTCGAGCCACGCCGTCAAAGCCCAGCGATGAGAATTCGGGTGTTTGATAGGACCTTGAGTCAGCAGATCCTCCCTGTCCGGGAGACGAAACGGTTCGTCGATGGCCAGGTCTACCACGTCGGCGAACCAAGACCTTCTCGGCCAGAAGGGTGCCACGAGGATGGTCAGAGTTCCCTCCCTTTTTATCTTCTTTATGAGTCTCGGAAGAAGAGCAAGTGGGGGGGAATGCGTAGGCTCTGGTGAAGTCCCACGGAACTACAAGAGCGTCCACCGCGTGAGCCAGAGGGTCGATGCTCCTGGCAAGAAACCTTGGAACCTTTCTGTTGCATCTGGACGCCATGACGTCCACGTCTGGAAGGCCCCACTTGTCCACTATGAGCTGAAAGACCTCCTGGTGCAGACTCCATTCGCCCTGGTCTAGTGTCTCTCTGCTCAGGTAGTCCGCCATCCAGTTGTCGACCCCCGGGATGTGTACCGCTGACAATTCTGGTATGTTGTTTTCTGCCCAGGACAGAATCTTGGCGGCCTCTTGTAGAGATGCCGGACTGCGTGTGCCCCCTTGGTGGTTCACATAGGCCACCGCTGTCACATTGTCCGACTGAATCCTCACAGCGTTGCCCCGCAGGAATGGCGAGAATTGCTGAAGTGAGTACAGAATCGCTCTTAGCTCCAGAAGATTGATCTGCAGAAGGCGTTCTTCTTGGTTCCAGCGGCCCTGGGCTGTTCTTTGCCCTAGTACGCCGCCCCACCCTGTTAGGCTTGCGTCTGTTGTGACCACTGTCCAGACGTGGTTGGGGAAGGGCCGTCCCCGTGATACTCGAAGAGGGTGGGTCCACCAAAGCAGGGAATTCTGAACTCTCTCTGGGATCACTATCGGGCGGTCGAAGTTCTTTCGGTCCCTCCGCTGATGTTTAAGAATCAGGGATTGGAGAGGTCTGGTGTGAAATTGGGCATACGGGATTGCTGGAAACGAGGCGACCATTGTGCCCAGTGTTCGCATAGCGGTGCGAAGGGGTACCGAGGAGCGTGTCCGGAGAGTCTGAATGCGTGTCTGCAAGACCTGGGCCTTTTCTCGTGGAAGGAAGACAGTCGCTAGTTTGGAGTCTAGAATCAGCCCTAGGTATTCTATGGTCTGTGTCGGGCAGAGGTGGGACTTCTTGTAGTTGATGACCCAACCCAGAGTCTCCAGAACCTTGAGTGTCCGGGCGGTGTGGGACTGGGCAATGGTCGCAGAGGGGCCCTTCACCAGGAGGTCGTCCAGGTAGGGTATGACTGTGATGCCCATGAGCCTGAGCTGTTCCAGAGCAGCTGCCATCACCTTGGTGAAAGTTCGTGGGGCAGAAGAAAGACCGAACGGCAGTGCCACGAACTGCCAGTGGCTGCCGTCGACATAAAACCTGAGAAATCGGTGGTGATTTGGGTGAATCGGTATATGGAGGTAGGCGTCCTTGACGTCTATGACTGACATGAATTCGTTTTCCTCCATGGATGCTAAGACCGACTGTATGGATTCCATCTTGAAATGGAGTTTTCTTACGAAGGGGTTGAGGTCCTTCAGGTCTAGGACCGGCCTTAGGGAGCCGTCTTTTTTGGGGACTGTGAAGAGGTTGGAATAGTAACCCCACCCTCTTTCCCCTGGAGGCACAGGTTGAATAGTTCCTGCCGAACAAAGGTCTTGGATGACTGAGAGGAACTTGTGCCGCTTGTGAACGTTGAGGGGTAGACGGGATACGAAAAATCTGCGGGGGGGAAGGTGAACAAAGTCTATGAGCAGTCCTTGGGAGACTACTTGGACAACCCACTGATCCCTTACTTGGTCTCTCCACACCTCTCGAAAGGACATTAGGCGGCCGCCTAAGGGGATCCCTCCCAGGGTGGGTACGCCCTCATGCAGTGGCGGATTTGTCCAGGGAGGGTTTGGCCTGTCCCTTTGAAGACGACCAGTGGCCTGCTTGCTTGTTCTGGTAACGCTGGCGAAAGTTAGTTGGACTTGTCGGCTTGGGGTTTCGTCCGCTGACTCTGGCGGAAGGGCCGAAAAAATGCTCTTCTCTTAAAAGTGGTTCTCTTTGTTCTGGTCTGAGGGAGCAAGGTACTTTTACCACCGGTGGCTTGCGATATGATCTTGTCCAACTCGGCCCCGAAAAGTTGCTTACCCAGGAAGGGGAGGCTAACGAGATCTCTTGGAAGTCAGATCCGCTGACCATGACTTCAACCACAGGAATCTTCGGGCGGCTACGGATTGTGCTGATGCCTTAGCCACCAGTTTTGCAGCATCCAAGGAAGCGTCACAGATGTAAGAAGTGGCATCTCCTATTTGCGATAAAAGGGCATCTGTAGAAGGGTCTTCGGAGCCAATAAGTTGTGCTGTCTGTTCAACCCAAACTTCCATAGCCTTGGCAACCCATGCTATAGCAAAATTCGGTCTGAAGGCCATCCCTGAAGCGGTAAAAGTTGCCTTGCAGAAGCCCTCTAGATGCTTGTCTATAGGATCCTTAAAGGACGCTGCTTCTGCCACTGGGATAGTGGTGGCCTTGGATAGCCTGGAAACTGGTGGATCAACCGCTGGAGGTGATGACCAGAGATCAATGCATTCTTGTGGGAATGGATAGGTTTGGGAAAAACGCCTGGAGATTTGCACTCTGTGATCAGGGGTGTTCCATTGGGATTTGACTATCTCCTCTAATTGCTCGTATGCGGGGAAGATGTAGGTGGTTTTCTTTTGTCTCTTAAAAATATTCTTTGTTGGCTCTACAGTCGAAATTGTGTCTTCGATGTTAAGAGTTGTAAGTACTGCCTGTATAAGACCCTCAACCTCCCTTTGGGTTCTGGGAGCGTCCTGATCTGGGTCAGGCTGATCCTCTGATTCGTCACCAGAAGGGAGTTGTCCCTCTTCATCTGATGGGTTAAACTGTTCCCCAGGGGAGTCTGGGGGGGAAACAATGGATCGTTTGGATGCAGTATGTCTGTCTTGAGGCCTGATGGGATCAGACAGTCTCTCTAAAACCTTGTCTAAAGTCTCAGGAATGCGGGATAAATTTTGTAGTCCAGCAAGTGAGAGAGAGAGAGCACGGACCAAATCAGTCTGAAGTGCTGGCAGTGCTGGCTGCGGTGGCAACAGGTGGAGTGGGAGAGTGTCTACACGCTGCGCACACAGATTCAGACGAAACACTCTGAAATTTGGTGTTGCACGCTGCACATGCAAGGTAAGATACTTGCGCAGCCTTGCGAGAAGGTGCTGAGGACTTTGAGGTCCTGGGCTCCTCTGTTTTGTCTGCCATATCAATGTGGCAAATATAGCCTAAACTCCTTTATAAATAGTTGTATTTTGTTTAAAAGGAGGGGCAGGGGATATTCTGGCGCAGGGCTAGCAGCAGAGCCTGTAAGAGATAAAAGTTATCCCATCTCCCCAAGTCACATGCATCAGAGAGAAAAGAAACAGCCTAATGCGCATAGGGAAGGAGGGTACTTGCCTGATATGCGCTAAAAAGACAGAGGAGATCCGGTGTCTCATACAGGAACTCCAGACGCGAAGGCCAGAGGGAGAACTGAGGAGCGCGTGAGGTTGCCGGCAGGCTGAGGTGAAGAACCGGAAGTGCGCGCTCCTCAAGATTGGCGCCAGTGACAACGGGCGTGTCACCTACGCATGGCGCCCGGGGAGCAGAAGGACCGGAAGTGCGCGCGGGCTAACTGCTGATGAGCGAAAATGCGCTCTGTGACAATAAGTGTGGGAGTAAGCACCATTGAGAGGGAAAGGTGGGAAATAGGTGAAAGTTACTCACCTAATCCGTCCAGCTGCTGTGTGCCCAAGGAGATTCGGATTCCCTGAAAGATATATATATCTATGTACACTGATCTAAGTACAGTATAGCAAGGTAGTTAGAAACAAGCTGGTCCCCATCTGTGGCATGATCTTAACCGTGGTCCTTGATCATCTGCTCCAGCCACAAGTTTTCCTATGTCTTCTCCTCTGAGGACACTAAAAGAAACTGGGCATAGTAGGAGGAGGCAGGGGATGAAGCCCAGAGCAGGAGGAGGAGTCAAAAGTTAACAAGTTAGTGTCCTTCTCCAAGCTGCAGGATCTTCATCCCCCATGGTGCCTGTGTCCCCCAATTAGGCGAGAGAAAATGGTTTATTTACATGAAGCAGGATTTTACATATGAGCTGTTTTATGCAATATCTTTTTATAGAGACCTACATTGTTTGGGGGGTATAGTTTTCCTTTAATAAAGAAAGTTGGTGAAACCCTGTTATTACAGCATGCTTATATGGCAGCTGCTATCCTAAACCAGATAGAGCTTCTAGAACTGTTTACTTTGGAATGGTATAGCATTCTACAGAATAAATATAGCTTGCATTCTTTCGGCTAAATGCATGCAGCCCTTAGAGAGGGGCATTGTAAATTACATGCTGAAACAAAATAAAAGTGTAGAGATTGTGATAGCTTGGATAGATGGAAAATGTATTGACATTGGAATATTTGATCAAAGGGAAGGTATCGCAGGGGATTTTTCATTTTAGCAGGTGGAAGGCAGTTTGGGGAGATTGACGCCCGAAGAAGAGGCGTAGTCGCCAGGCGACTAAATCACCCGAATCTGCCCGTGTGCCCCCGCCCTTAACAGCTGCCCCCATGGCTACACAGCAACTTATTTATTTAAACAATAGTACTGTTTCTGAAGCAAACACACCAGTTATACAAATCAGGGCAACTGTGCATTATATAATATAATATATATTTTTTTTATAAACCAGTTTTGCGGTATAGCCAGGACCCATTAATCTCTCTCCATCAACCAGAATTATCCCTGTTGGACAATTCTGAATTCCCACCAGGCCATCAAAATAGTGCTTTTTCCTGGTGGTGACTATTTTTCACTTTAGCCCCATCCAAATTCTAAGTGATCAATACCATATGCCCAGTGCGAAAATCTTTCAATATGCCCAGATACAACACTAGTTATCAATAACCGGAGACAAACTGTGTGACCTGCCCTTACTCACTGTCTGATCAATTATGTTTAAACTTTCTCCCATATAAAGGAGCTATATCTCTGATATATGAAGTATTGGTCCACCAAATACCAATTACCAAATTGTCACAGTGGGAGCTAGATCTAAATCTACATAACACACGTTCCATGATATGGTTAAATGTAGCAAGTATTGCTGTTTTAATACTCAAGAAATTCACTAATGAAGGTTATAATAAATATTTAAGAAAACTTTAGATTTTTTTTTTTTAAGCAGCAAAGCAGTCCATAGTAAAAGCCTGGAAAACCTATTCACTTGACTTCCAACAGGTCAAAACTAGTCTTGACAATTACCTGGTGAAGCTGAGACTCGCTAGTATAGCTAAGGGCAAATTAGATCTCTTTAATTCCAATACAGGGGTTTGACTGCGGACTCTGGATTAATGCACCGCTTGACATGCCTGACGATTCTCAGACTGCCAATGTGTATCATTCTGTATCATTGGTGTTTAAAATATACAAACCCATGGATACAATTAGTTTTTGTTATAGTATTCATAAGTTTTTATTTCTTTGTTTCTTTACTTGTGCTCTTTCTTTTTCTCCATCAGTAAGCTAGCAGTGAAAATTGAACTGTTGATGCTCATGGATATGTAATGAGCCCTGAGCAATATGTTGGTTTTTATATGTATGGTAAACAAGGCAATGCTATTGTAAATTCTATTTATAGATCAAAACAATAAACAGCTGTCCACTGAGAAGCCCTTCTATAATTAGCTTATCTGTACGCCTAATGGGTTCTTCGGAAGGAAAGCGTTTAGGTTCTAGAGTGCTTCTCAGCGGGCTGCTCATTTTCATTGCTCACTGCGATCGGGAATAGAATTAAATTTTGTTTCAGATTTTGCCCTAGTGAGTTAAAGAAATAACATACATATTTACTAAATAAAGGGCACCTGTTGGGTGAAAATTTTCCCATACTAAGGTGCGGACTAAATTGTTTTCGACCAACAAGTGCCCTTTAAGCCAAACATTTTAACTAAACATTTTAAGTCACATTTTTCAGTCTAAAAGTTTTGTGAAATGCATAATATACACCTCTTTAAATTTGTTCAACAGGAGCACAGGAATCGTGTTTTTCATGATTTCAGAAATGGCTTGTGCCGAAATCTTGTATGCACTGGTAAGAGAAGGGATGGTAATATTTATAAATATTGTAAGGGGCAGGGACTCTAAAGTGGTATGGTATGTCAGCGCAATATAAAAAGAAGGCAAAAAGTATGTCTGGCACAAGCCCCATCTTGTTGAACAGATATTCTGCCCCTTAAATGCATCTTTGTGTCTTATAAATAATGGTTCCATATAATTTAGTGTGCAGTTTAGCTTCCCTCTGAAGAGTACTGTTAATACAAAATATTTTGTATGGGTTGCTATATTCCCCCCCCCCCCCCCGCATTACCATTAGAGAACACATACCATTGTTGTCTGCCCCATAATGTATAAGACTAACAACGGGGCAACATTTTAAGGCTAATGACACACCAGTTGTGTTTTTTTCCCCTAGAGTTTGTATGCAAATACATTAAAACTGAGCTGTCAAAAACAGGACCAGCCTGTCCACTCAGAGCATGGGAAAATGCACACTTCACGGTTACATACTGAAATTCCTGTCAGTATACATGCATACAAGGTGCAGTCGTTTTGGCTTCTCTGTCCTGGCTGAGAAAGTATCTGCATGCCATGAGTTTTGAGAGCGTTAACGCCATTTCAGTGTTTTATTTATAAATTAGTGCATTTTTGGAACTGTACAATAGTATCAGGCAGTTTCTTTAATCTATATTTGCTTTCAGTTTATATTTTTAAATACATTCTAAGATATCCACCTACCAATTTGAATTGCCTTTTGCAAAAATATTGGGTAACTAAATTTTTTTTCCCCTGCAGATCTGTTTACCCGTGGTATTGATATCCAAGCTGTGAATGTGGTGATAAACTTTGACTTTCCAAAGCTGGCAGAGACATACTTGCATCGCATAGGAAGATCAGGTAAACAACTTATCAGATTTACACAGTGTAAGGATGTTTGCACGTGGTATGTGTTGGGTGCTAAATACTTCACAGTACGGTTATCAGAATTTACCAAATGTTAATAGTCAAGATTAACTATCTTCTGTTCAAAGATAAGATGGCACTGTGATTCAAACTCGGGCATGGTGCATTTTTTTTCTTTGCATATATCATTTATACATTTCCCTGGCATTAGCACTTTATTTTTTTTTTTATTTTTTTTTTTTTTTTTTTTACACACAATGTAGATTGTGTTGGCATTAAACATCAAGCAAGAAAAAAACTATTTCTTACTATTGGGCTGTATTTAAGGGGAGTTTTAAAGAAACAGAATATAGTATAGTATTTAACACTTAAGTTTTATCCTTTACACCAAGGTGCCATGATGTGTTAAATACTACTCAATGTTCTGTGCACTTCCTTGGTTGTTTACTTTTTTTCCCACCCATGCATCCATGGGTGTTTCTGGATTTAAGTTGACTACTGGAGCTGTATATTTCTATAGTCTTAAAAGTTTTTGCTGTGCAGTCTTGGTGAAGATCACAAGTTTTATCCTTTTCACCAAGAAGCTACAATTCTTTGCACAGTAAAACCTTTTAAGACTATAGAAATATACAGCTCCAGTAGTCCATAACTTTAATCCAGAAACACCCGTGGATGCACGAAATTTGGGTGGGAACATGCAGTTAAATTAAACCAAGGAAGTATTTATCTTATTCCACAAAACAGGCACATCTAACGTGTTTTGCTCTTTGGCTTCCGTAATTTGGATCACTAATTTGAATGTAAGCATTCTTTTAACCAAATAGGATTGTATTACCTCCAATAAGTATTAATTATATTTGTTACTATCAAGTATAAGATAAGTTTATTACAGAGATTATTTGATTAAAATGAGGTCAATGAGAGATGACCTTCCATTAATTCAGAGCTTTCTAGATAATGGATCCCATGCCTTTATCTTTTTTTTTTTTTTTTTTTTTTTTTTTTTTAAATGCTATCCGTATGCTGTGGTTAGATTACCTTTTATTTGATTTAACCTTTTTATTTGCAATAGTTAAAATTAGGGTTTCCTTTCTCATTTAGGTCGATTTGGCCACCTTGGGCTTGCCATAAACTTGATCACTTATGATGACCGATTCAACCTTAAAAGTATTGAAGAACAGCTGGGAACAGAAATCAAGCCCATACCCAGCAGCATAGACAAGAACTTATATGTGGCAGAATATCACAGTGAATCTGGGGAAGACAAACCTTAACCTGCACGTAAGTATCTAAACATCTCATCTTCCCCTCTTCATTTTAGTTTTTGATTTTTTTATTTTTAAATTTGCTGGCAGGGTTTTCTGTAATCTACCACCCTCGCCCCATATAATTATACTGTAGTGCTTTTATGCAGTTGGTCAGTTCTATCAAGAGCCAATTAACCTGCCTTTTGGAGTGTTGGAGGAAGCTGGAATTCCCAGAGGAAAAACATAAGCAAAGGGAGAACATGCAAACTCATTGCAAACCTGTAATCAAACCTACAAGCCTATTGTAATCATTCCCCCCCCCCCCCCCCACAGCAAAAGTAATTCTCTTTTTGATGGTACAGAAATTGCTTTTATTATCTGGAATGAACAGGACTTGGGCTTTCTGTATAGAGGAATTTTCAATAGTTAGATCACTTAAGCCATTAAAGCATTGCAGAAACCCAACAGGGTTTTTTTTGCTTCCAATATGGATTAATGCAGATTACATTTTTGCACTTTTTATTAATTTTAATTCCTTTGTTTGCTTAAAATAGACTCCATATTTAATGGCCCTGTATTTTAGAGCTTTCTGGATAGATTCTCCTCACTAGGGATCACATACACCTACTGTTTTATTATTAGAGACAAAGCATATAAATCAGTTTGCTTAACTTACTCTATGGGAGATGCCCCACCATGAATGTTAAACTGAAAATGTGAATATGGTTTAATTGTATTGCTAATGCTGACCCTTTTCAAGAACCAACTGTAGTGATAAAATCCTATTTGGTTACTTGCATAAGGCCTGCTGTTGTGTTTACATGCCTTCTGATTTGTCAAATGTTTCTTTCTACAGGTTTTGTCACGGAGACCCTTTAAAGACAAGAAGATGTTGTCCTTTCATGCATCATTTAAGAGGGGTTTCATTCCCACATGCCTTTTTACTTTATATTTAGAGCTTCCCTCCCCTTTTGGAACACTGACCAGCATATATCAAACCTGCGGCGTTGTCATTTTCTCCTTCCCCCTGGTCTCCGGACAGTTCCCTACAAACCCCCGAATGTTTGCACTGCGTTTTCACCTTTTTTGTTGCACTTAATTTCCCCCATTTTTTGACAATGTTTCTCATGGGGATGGGAAGCTTTACAGAAACCCTCTTGTCCATTTTGTTTGGTTGGGCCTCACAATTAGGTACAGCCTTCTCTGCTTCTAAACCATTTTGCTTCCAGATGACCCAGTATTACTGCTTTAAGACATTTCAGGATCCTCTGGCAGCAACAGTCCCCCCTCCCCCAGTCTGCATCCTTTTGTGGCGTGTTGGGAGTCTCACTGAATTTTTTTCTTTTTTTTCGTAAGCAAACTTATCTTTTACTTGTGCAAAGTGCCTTACGCTACGAGACCATTCAAGATCATCTTCACAATGCAGCCCATGGGATTAAAAAGCATTATTCTTAATTCTTTTCCAACTTCTTCTACCCCCTCTAAATTGAAACCTGCAGATTTTACAGCTGCTTTTGTATTATAAAACTCTTCCATATGTAATCTGGTTTTTCCCCCATCCCTTCAATATTTCCAGAAAAAGGAATAATATTTGTAACTTCAGTTCCCCGAATATGTAAATATGGTGTACTTTATTAAAACAAAAAATGGTTCACAGCCAATGTCAGAAAACCTTTTGGAAGACTTAAGTGTGAGTTGTTCCAGAAACCTTTTCCATTTTGACCAATTCAGAATTTTTTCCCATATAAAAAGTAAAGGTTGGTTTATGTTTTACTTTCAACGCCCCTTTTACCCCAGCAAAAGCTCTTGTTTCAATCATATTCCAAAGCCATGCTCCCCCTTTTCTCACAGTACATTGCATGAGGGGTAGGGGGAATGATACTAGAAAATATGATGTGTATAATTGTACAAAAATGTAAATAACTTTTTTTTGTGGGAGGGCAGGTAATTGTATTTTTTTTTTCTCCCTACTGATGGTTTGTGAGGGATTCTAGGTGGATTAGCACTGTAGCGAAAACTGAGGGAGGCTCAGTTTGTAGCAACACTTTGGTTGTTTTTTTTATTTTTGGTTTTTCCCCTATACATTGAATGGCACTGAATGGAATGGTTTGTGTGGCAATTTTACTTTAATCCATTTTTTTCACCTAACTGAAGTGGTGATCACTGGCTATTCTGTATCTTTTTTTGGGGAGGTGGTGAAGTCTTCATAACGCAAGCACAGTGTTCACTAGACTTTCAGTACTGCACACATCTATTAATGTAAAAGGCCAAACTGTACCCCTAGCATAATTCTAGAGTTACTTTATGCGTTGGCATTACAATACTCTTGAACCAAACTTTTCTGGGGTCAGTGATATGTTAAAGTTGAAAGCTAAGAATGTGCATTCAAAGTGTTGTTTTGAGCTGTGCCTCTCCCAATATGCTTGATGCTTGGCCTTATCTACAGGCAACATGAGTGAGGAGCCATCATGTTCTGTTTTATTGACCCCTTTCAATTCCCAAATCCCTAATTTGCACCTGAATTGTGTAAACGTATATGTGCATTGCGCAGCAAGGATTTTACTTCCCAAATCTAAATTTGAAGGATTTTTCTAAAAAATACCCTAAATATCTATTTACCTAGGTTATACGTCCAGTTTTGTATTGCGCTCATGTCACTAGCAGCTTTGTGTAAGGGATGTACTATGGGTCCCACACTTCAGTAGTGAGAGCACAAAATTTGGCATAGATTCATTTTATTGGGATACATTACTTAAAATTGATTTTGCTCTGCTACTGAACTGCTTTACCCTATATAATTGGGATTATGGTGCAATAAGTGATCCCTGTTCTTTTATACAGTGCACAAACCAATGTGATCCTGCACCACTGCTCCTTTGTTCATGCCGCAACTATTTTGTTGCCGAGCAGTGATCTGCTGGTGCTAAAGCTGTGATCCTTGCACATTTTTTTTTTTTTTTTTTAAATATATCCAACACTTTCTGCCAGATACATCTTGCAGGAAGTTGTGAGGCTGAGCACTATAGAAATACATCGGCAACCTTTCAGAAAAGACTGCCTTGGTGCTGTGAAAATATTCTGTTAGATTGATAAAGCCAAAGGGAAAGATGCTCTTGAATACGTTATTTGAATAATTTTGCCCCTGCTGTAGTTGTAACTTATTTGGTTTGGTGTGTCCAAATGAAACACGCAAATCTTTACAATTATTCTGTTGAGTAGTTTTAAGTAACTTCATGATTTTTTTTTTTCAAGCTGGAATGACTGACTGTATGTCCTGTAGCACCTTGTCAGGCCTTCTGTTGGCTTATTTTCCATGCTATGATGTCCTCAATGCAGTTTTGGGTCTGGTAACCAAATTTTAGGTTGGGGTAAGGATTTTTTTTTTTTTTTTTTTTTTTAAATCCAGAGTGAGATGGGAGCATCTTTCCTTGGCATAATTTAGAATTTGAGTGAACATGCCCTGTAGGTATATCTAAATAGGTTTCCCTTTACTACAGGGATCAAAACACTGTATTACTGTTCAGTGTTACAGGATGAAAGAGATACTTGTAATACCTCTTACACTGAACAGGTTGGACATCTCATTCTGAGTTTATTTTATGGGTTGGGAGGGTTATGATCTGCAAAAATAAAGCATATTGGGGCAGTGTAAAAGTGCATTCTCCCAGCAGAAAATACACTTAAGTTTATGGTTTTAGTTTGAATAAGAAATGCTAACAATCCATTGCTAACCTCAATGAGTTGTTTTGGGCAATTGACATTTGGACAGTTTTGTTTGTTTTTTTTCCTTCCTATCTGTTTCAAGCTCTTAAAGGAGGAAAGTGAAATTCTTCATTACTTATTTTAGGAGAGGCAACTGGATTGTTCCTAAAATGTTTTATTGCAGATCTGAGGGTGAGGGTTGCTGAGGCATTGTGCCTTTCCTCTGATTGGGTGGGGGGTGGAGGCAAATATAGATGATCTACTCTTTGGCTGACAATTACTATGCCGAATTGCAGAGCAATTCCTCTAGTCTTTGCCATTTAAAGGGTAAACTCCTCTGGCACATTGATTTGTTTAACCTTTAATTGCCAGTTCGGTGTCTTTAGCCGTCATCAAACTATGTGAAGACTAATTTCTGCCATTTTCTATTCAACATCTGGCAAAAGGAACAGCTTAGTTGCAGCCACCATAATTCTGAAGTTTTGTTTTGGTTGCGGGCATTTATATTGGGAGAATAAGTGTTTAATGTTCAGTGCCAGGGTGGGGTAACTAAGCTGCTGTCAAAAGTACTAATTGGCTTACATTGAAATTCAAGAAAATGGCCTAGTGGGTATTTTATTTTTTTTTCCAAACATAACCCAATTCTGTATTTTTGGTGTTGGTGGTTGTTAAACCAATAAGAGAGTAAGATGAATGGTACAATCTGGAATTGTTTTTTTTTCTCCCTGTTTAAATTATCAATAAAAACCCACTGGAAATTACCCTTGTATGTCTTGTCTGCTTTTGTCTAGTTTTTTTTATCTATATAGGCTACAGGCACGAGTATATAGGCCAGGATATAAAAATAATTTATAAATAGGGGGAAAGAAAAATACAAAGGTAAGAGTAGCCAGAAGAGGAGGAGAGGTTGAATGGAAAATTGATGAATGCTATTCTAAAACTTTCCCAATGTACATTCATTTATATTTTTTTTTTTTTTCATTTCAAAATTTTAGGGGTTACATTTACTGTATGAATGGATTTTGCCAGTCTCTGACCACCAAGTAGTCAAAGAAGTTGTCAGGAAAAAGAGAGAGGGCTGCTTTGATGTTTCTGGTTAGGAAAGATTAGAGTGGTTTCTAATTTTTTTCTTAACCAGGGTAGCCATGAATTCTTTATGGCCCTAAAGTATACAATAACTGTTTTTAAAGGGCATGTAAAGGCAAAAAAAATAAAATCCCATTTTTACTTTCTTTAATGAAAAAGAAACCTATCTTTAATATACGTTATTTAAAAATTGTGTACCGTTTTTATAATAAACGTGACTGAATGCAGTGAAATTCTCCCTTCATTTACTGCTGTGGATAGGAATTGTCACAGTCCCTAAATGCTCTGCTGGGAAACGATCATACTTATGAACAGCAGGGGTCAGCCCAGCCTTACTTCCCAGCCATGCAGAACTCAAGCAGCTTTGTTTGTTTCCCTGTAGAGCAGTCGGCAACTGTGTAGAGATTTGTATTGGATTTTAATTTTGCCTTTACATCCCCTTTACTGTTTCCAACTCCAGCTGCAGGGACAAAGATAATGGAGCCAGATTTAAACGGATGAACTGGGATTCTATTTAAAGGATTATTTTGCTGCAGCCACTGGTTCTGCAGAGTTGGAGAAAGTTTTTGTATTAAACAATACAAAAACTATAAAATCCACATTAGATTACATGACAACACAGGACCCAGTGCAGTCTGCATATTCTGATTATTAATCAGTTTTGCTGTATCCGCTTCTGGCAGATATTGACTTGTGAAGTTTTGATAATTTGACAATCCCTGAGCAGCCCAGACCACACTGAGCATGTGCACATTCTTGGTCTTGCAAAGATGTTTAACAAAGTTACAAGATGGTGACCCCCCCCCCCCCCGTGGCCAACTTTGAAAGCATAAATCAGCTTGTGATGCAGTAAGTTCATGTTTGTTTAGTATACAAAATACAGTATTTCTAGCATTATTCTATTGTAGACTTTCCTTCCCCTTTAAGCTATTGGAAAATCCTTTGTGAAACGCACCACGATTTTAACAAGCCGCAAAGGTGAAAGGAAAGTGTACTAGGAGAGACATTGTCAGATGGAACATCAGAAACAGAAGGAGCAATAAGACTGCAAGTGTGGAGAAAGAGTGGTGAAATCTTTAGGTGGGGGTAAGGAATTGGAAGACCAGGGACTCCCTGTTTTCGTTGATCACCCTACACAAACGGAAAACTCCTTGTTTAATACACACTCTTTTTTGAGATTTTAATATATTGATACTTTTTAACATTTAGTTTAATAGAACACAATATTTGGATGCTTAAAGGGATTGCCTGGATTTTTATGATGTAGTTTTTAGTTCTAAATTGCACTGTTTACACTGCAAATCATTCACTCTACTATAAAAAAAATTTACTCTACTATATAAAACGTCATTTCTGAACCAGCAAGTGTATTTTATTTATTTATTTTTTTTTTTAGTGTATTGGTGTGTAGGCAGCCATCTCAGGTCATTTTGCCTGGTCATGTGCTTTCAGAAAGCGCCAGTTCTTTAGGATGGAACTGTGCTCTGGCAGGCTGTTGCTTTTCCTACTAAATATAACTTAATGTGTTGCAGTTGGACCTGTGTTTTACCATTGAGTGCTGTTATCTTGTGTTAGGGAGCTGTGATTTGGTTACCTTCTCATTGTTCTGTTAGGCTGCTGAGTGGGGGGTGACATCACTCCAACTTGCAGTGCAGCAGTAAGGCTGGTGACATGTGGCGATTGTCGGGAGATTAGTCTTCCGGCAACAAATCCTTCCAAGCCGTCCTGCCAGCTTGTAATGGAATTGCCGGGCGAGATGGCATACGTATCGCTTCATTTTCCGAGGTTTCCTCATGAGGCAACTTCATTTGACTTCGGAAAGAGAAGCGCTACGTATGCCATCGTGCCGATGATTCAATTTCTAGAATGTGGGAAGGAATTGCGGGGAGATAAGTCGTCCGAGGGAGATTTGTTGCTGGGTGACTAATCTCCCCACAATCTCCACATGCCACCAGCCTAAAGAGTGACCTGAAATTTATTAGGGCACAAGTCACATGACTGGGGGCAGCTGGTAAACTGACAATATGTCTAGCCCCATGTCAGATTTCAAAATTTAATTATAAAAAAAATCTGCTCAAGAAACTGATTTTCAGTTCTGTGGAGCAGCACTAATTAACTGATGGAGAAAAAAAAAAAAAACATTTCCCATGACTGTGTCCCTTTAATATGCCGCAAGAGTACTAATTGTGTCATTGTTGAAATTTAACCCTTGTGGGCCGAAAACTTTTGAACGATCAACTTGCAAAAAGTGTGTTCGGAAGTATGTTTTCAGTATTCTCCTTTAAGATGGTTTCTTGGGCTACAGACGTGACGTTTCCACCTAATATTGGATGTTTGGAACTGAAAATTTTTTTTTCAATACTTTTGTATTTTTAACCAATTTTTTTTTTTAGCTATATACTAAATAATATGAACCGTGAGGGAACCATGGTCAGAAGTGTGTGTGTGAATTTTAAGTCACTATTTATTTATGCATTTATTCATCGATTTTTAATTGTTTTTAGTTGTGTGTATAACTTAAAGGATCTCCATTTTCAATTTTAATTCCACTCTGTCAAGGTTAACTAGAAACAGCAGTTCTTTCTTTCTCCAGACAACTTCCTTGAATACTTTGTGGTCAGAACCTGACCAGCAGGTGTCGCCACTTATATTAATAATGCATGTATCCCTTAATGCATGTATCCCTTAATATCTTGGAATTTTAAATAAAAATGTAAATTTCAAAAGTGCTTAGAATAGCACTGGTCCATTTTACATTCACTTGTTTTAAAAGTTTACTTATCCTTTAATAGAAAAATACTTCATGGCAGTGTGGCAAAGTGACTGCCACTGTTTTGATCAGTCTGCAGACTTCCCAGTTTTGTGACTTGCCTTTCCTTTCGCCTGGATCTTGCCAGTGCACAAGTAAGTAAGTTGCTGCTGTTTCCTAGTGATAATCACCTGCAACTGTCCCAGCCAATCGGCGTTTAACTCAATGGAGGGGCAAAAGAAATATACGCACAACATAAAACAGAGAAAGACCTGGTTGGAAAGTGTCCTTGAGTTACTTACATGCAATTACCCACAGACAAACTATCTGACCAATCACAACATGCACTTCTATTCTCTGCTTCCTATTCATATTATCTATACTATTATACAGGCACCTCTCCTATGTAAAAGAGAATGTCATGCCTGATACCCAAGCATAGCCCTGTGCCGTCACCTTGTCTTGCAAGATCTGTAACACGTCTATTCTTACAAATACTATGTGTGTGTCGGCTTTTCTAAAAATAGCTTCTCCCCTATAAAAGTTGCTCTCCCACGGTCTGCTCCTTTCTATGAAACTCGTTTGCTCTTCTGACAACTTTCATGGAATGCGATTTTGCTTACAGAAACAGTGTTTGTCCTGAGTTTTAATACTGCCGCTCATGTTTTCTCTTCAGTTGCTTGCTCATCCCTTCTCTAATCATTTGTTCTACAGCAGGGTCCCTAGCACCTACCAACTGGCTTAGCATCTACCTGAGAGCATTCAGGAAATGGACATTTTATAATTGCTGCACCTTTTTACTCTTCTTTACTAGTGATGGCACTAAATCCTGCTGTGATGTGTCTGCAGGCAGTGATTCCCCAAAGTTTGATTTGGGTGCAGAGAGGCACATTTTTTCGAATGCCTTTGGTGAGTTTCAAAGCAAACGCCCTCCTTCAATTGGCCGTAATTCTGCCATTGTGGGAAAAGTTGAATTTCCTCCATTTGGCCATTCACATCTGTGATATGGAGGGATTCTTTGCTTCACACAGTGACCCCTCTCTGGTTTTCATTTTGTCTGATCAAGCTTCAAAAACACATATAATAGATCAAATCCTTTAATTACTGTTGCTCTTTCATCTCATTTTAGTCAAAAGTGGAACAAGATGGACACGAACAGCAAGTTTTTGAGAATTATGGTTTCCAGAAACAGGCCAATTTAAATAAAAAAAGCTGTTCACATGTTGTCAAATCTTTATAACCTTGTAACCTTCATTGCTGAATAGACCAGCTGATTTTTAGGACAGAGATTGAGTTTCTGCAGTTTCTTTGGGCCAGCTTTGATATGTGTTCTTTGTACTTTCTGCAGT
The DNA here is from genome assembly GCA_038501925.1 of Xenopus petersii. Taxonomy (NCBI): domain Eukaryota; kingdom Metazoa; phylum Chordata; class Amphibia; order Anura; family Pipidae; genus Xenopus; species Xenopus petersii. The sequence continues at coordinate 56,616,138 of CM076684.1, forward strand.
ACAAGAGTTTGTGGTGTATAAAACACTGCCTGCCATGCTTTCCATTATCTGTGCATCTGTTGCACTAAATGCAAAGCAGTCCTGTGAATATGTAAATGGGGCACATATGATACAAAATAACATCCTCAGTGTGCCAATAGCTGGAATGTGGATTATATTTTTTGGCAGTTAAGTGGATATTTTCTCCTGATTCTTGGCACAGGTTATGCAACAAAGATCCTTTAGTGAGTGGTTCTGGGCTTTAAGGCACCAGTGATTGTCCATCTTATTTCTCATTTAAAGCAACGGTAAGCAAAAAAGTAATACAAATATAATGACATGTTGCCCTACACTGGTAAAACCGCAGTTTGCTTCAGAAACACTACTATTGTTTATATAAATAAGCTGCTGTGTAGCCATGGGGGCAGCCATTCAAAGGAGAAAAGGATCAGGTTACACAGCAGATAAGCTCTGTAGAACATAATGGTGTTATTAACTATTTAACCTGTGTCATGTAGCCTTTTTTTTTCCAATTTCCACCATTGCTACACAGCAGTTTGTTTATATGGACTATAGTAGTAGCCAGTAGCCAGTTTTACCAGTGCAGGGCAACACTACATCATATTTTCATTACTTTAAAAAACATTTTTTTTGCTGTTACTGTTCCTTTAAGTGAAATCATGATCTACTGACTGACCTATGCCAAGAAATTTTGTGCCATGAGCCTGAGTTATTATTAGACACCCACTGAATTTAGAAGTGTGCCATTATGTTAAATGTGTGCTTCTTCTACAGTAATTTGTAGTACAACCCCTTTTCCAAAATAGTCGGGGCAGAGTAAATTGCAAATAAAGAGAACTGGATGATCTGCAAGTCACTTTAAACCCTGTGTTTTATGGCAAATAGTACATTTTCTTTTTAGTTCTATTTTACACGAGATTGCAACTGTTTTGGAAATGGGTTTATATTTACAACTGGGTAACTGAATGCTTGTGTGGCTTCTTAAACGGTGCAAAAAATACTGATGGACTCCCCCTGCAAATAATTGATCTGTTTGTCATTGTGTATTGGATAGTCCCTTTATGATCTCCTTGCACGTTACCCTATTGGTCAGATGTCTTGATTCAAAATTGTGGCAGACATCCACTATAGTTATATTGTTATATGGTAACAGCTGAGTAACTATGGACCCTAGTGTAAACTTAGAAATCTAAATTATAGCGATGTATAATGTCTTCTATCAGGCAGATGAAATGCAAATGTATTCGGTTATGCTATAGACATACACTTCTGCTTGCACACATACCTAGGCTTTTAAGGAAGCTGTGCTACTGTACTAATACATGTAAAACAAAGTTATGGATTAGCAGTACCTTTACCCATGCCTTAATTCCGGCCAAGTGTGCTACAGCATTGATCCTACAACACCCGTTATAGGGTGAGAAATAAAAAAACAGATTGCTGGAATAAGTGAGCACTAAAGCTTGAGTATAGGCTGATTAGAGGGTGGCCCCTGAGATACAAAGATGGGAAATTAGATTAAATCATGTGTAGTATGTTCAGGAACTCATCAATTCAATCAAATTAGGGTTGCCACCTTTTCTGGGGGAAAAAATACCGGCCTTCCTATATATTTATCTTTTTTCCCTATTAAAGGGCATGTAAAGGCAAAAAAATAAAATCAAATGTTTACTTTCTTTAGTGAAAAAGAAACCTATCTCCAATATACTTTAATTAAAAAATCTGTATAATTTTTATAATAAACCTGACTGTATGCAGTGAAATTCTCCCTTCATTTACTGCTGTGGATAGGAATTGTCAGATGGTCCCCAACTGCTCTGCAGGGAAATAATCATACTTATGAACAGCAGGGGCAGCCCCTATCTTCCCAGCCATGCAGAATTCAAGCAGTTTTGCATGTTTCCCTGTAGTGCAGTTGGCGACTGTGTAAAGATTTTTGTTGGATTTTATTTTGGCTTTACATCCCCTTTACTGTCTCAAATTCCAGCTGCAGGGACAAATATCATGGAGCCAGATTTAAACAGATAAACTGGGATTCTATTTGGAGGATTATTTTGCTGCAGCAGCTGGTTCTGCAGAGTTGGAGAAAGATTGTATTAATTCAAAAACTATAAAATCCACATTAGATTACATGACAACACAGAACCCAGTGCAGTCTGGCTATTCTGACCACACTGAGCATGTGCACAGTCTTGGTCTTGCAAAGATGTTTAACAAAGTTTCAAGATCGAGATCGTAATCCCTTTTTTTTAAATATAGGAATGACATCTGCTTTCCTCCAATTCAAATATACCTGGTGGTCTAGTGGTGCGGCGGTGTGGACGGCCGCCGCGCTCCTTCTCCTGTCTCCAGCGCCGGCGCCATCTTGGTTTCTTAGGGCACGCCTGAGCGCCTCTTAAAGGTACAGGCGCGCTAGCGTGATTACGCCAGCGCTCATTGGCGCACGTTTTGGCCCGAAATTTGAAAGTATTTCAGGCCCATTCATACTCCCAGCCAGTGCCCCTGATAGAATCTTGATTCTGGTGGTTCCTAAAGCCTTGTGCTGTCTGTTCCTGTGTATTTCGTATCTGCTGTTCCGGTTTTGATCCCTGCCTGTTCCTGACTATTCTGATATCCGAATCCTGACCTTTGCCTGCATCTCAACTACTCTTTCTGCCTGACCCCATCTGTTTGATTACCCGGTTTGACCCTTGCCTGCCTGACGGTTCTGGATATCTGCCTGCCTCGACCCTGCCTGTCTGACGATTCTCTTGCCTGTTCCATTTGTACCGTGACCTTCGGCCTAAAAGACTTTCTACCTGCCGTGCCCCTCTGCCAGCCAGAACATCTCGCGTTGTACCCCTCGTTAAGTCCAGGTGGCACCCAAGTAAGCTGAGGGCTCCTCCCGAAGCCCAACGGTGGTCACACTACTGGTGAAGCCGAGCCGAAAGCAGGGTACTTGGCACCTGTTCTGGTATTGGGTGCCGGCCGTGACAGTACCATACTAGATTAGAAAATCAGAAATAGGAGCAGTCTAAAACGAAACTAAACTTTCTTAAAACCCAGTGGTGTATTTCATCTGGCCCTGGTGCCTTGTTTACATAAATTTTTAGTAAAGCTTTATGAATTATTTCCTGAGTCAGCCACTGACTAGATTGAACTGAGCCATTAGTGCAGCTATAAAGTTAACCTGGGAACTCTCACGCCTATATTGTATACACTGAAGGAAAAAACTGATTTGCCTTTCTGTATGTTACCATACCATACTAGTTCCATTATTTAAAGGGGCAACACTCTCAATCCGCATCTTTTTACTATTAATATACTTGAAATGTAATCTCCCTCCAATAATTAACATTATACATTATTATAACAATCACTGAAAGATTTGTATTTAAAAAAAAATTGGATTAGCATAGATAAAAGAGACCACAGTCAAATTAGTATAGTATATAACAGTGTGTCCCAGAACACAATAGAACAAGGGATCTCTGTAAAAAAAAATGGCAGAATAAGGGATCTCTGTAAAAAATGCCAATGTCAATGCCTTGTTTGTAAGTAATTTAATTCACTGATGAATTCATATTATGTGTTTGCATGATTTTCATACATTGTGCTGCTCCCTTCATTACATTCTTTTCCTTATAGAGGGTCATGCCTTCATGTCTAATTTACTCATCACCAGCAGAACACACTGAATATTTGTACATGTGCATAATCATCTGTGACTTTACCCTCAGTCCCTTACTCCTCTGTACGCTGTCCCTCCCCTCTTCCCATAAATCATATTGTTGTGCCTCTCCGCTTCCAGCAGTTTTCACTTCCACACCCTCTGAGCAATGTCTGGTGCCTTCAGTAATGCAGCGTTACAGACTAGAAGTCACAGGGCACAGTACAACAGCTTTACCTGAGACTAGAAGTCAGAACTGTGAAACAAGAGCAGGTCAGACAATAAAGGGCCCCAGCCTGGACTGGCAATCTGTATATTTTTTCGTAGGCCAGAGGGGCTTCTTTAAACTTACTTATTAATCCTATGGTTACTGTTTGGGCCTCACTGTACTTGAAATGCCAGGGCCTGTTTTAAATGTCAATCTGGACATGGTAGGGGCCAAGTAATTATTTGCTGCAATAAGACTTACTGATGGTTTGTATGATTTATAGGTGACATAATTATATACAGAACACTAACATTTCCCCCTTATGTTTGTGTGTTTTTGGATTGTTTGTGATGGTGATAGCATATTATTATTATTATTATTATTAACATGTATTTATATAGAGCCAACATATTGCGTAGCACTGTAAAGTAAATGTGATTATACATCTACATCACATGAATTACATACATAGAATATATGGAGTAACAACTGCTGAAATTCTAGAGCTAGTTTATATGGATCAGGTACAAATGTATAAAAGGAATCCCTGATACTCCTATGTACTATAAGAAAGTTTTATTAAAAGGTTTCCTTCAGAAAGCACAGTACATTCTTGTATAAGATAAGGACTGAATTTAGTTTATATGTGCTCACTTGGCCGCCATGCTTGACTAGTGTAAACCCACTGCCATAATCTACCTTTAAACGTAGAAAAGGATTTATTGGCCCTGGTGTCCAGCAGCCTGTTGCAATAGAGCAGTGCTGTACAACTTCTGTGGCCGATATTGGAACCAGTGTTAACTAGTCCCTGTTTTTTGAACCACACCCATGCTACCCCAAGACATTAATTGTGGTAGCACTCCAAAAAACCAAATGGCTGGTGTGCACTGCAGGGATAACACTTACCACTCATATGTGAATAAAGTTGTCATATTAAATCCATATGCCTCATCCTCCCCTGTGGATAACACAGCACCCCCAGCACATGATTAAACACCTTAGGGCCCACTAACAACAATTTCCAAATGCTAACAAACCCCCAGAGCAAGCCCCTACCAGGTGTATGTTCAACAGGCACACCCAATGAGCATAGGGAAGGCAGAGTATGGCACACATGGGAGCATAGGGCAGGCAGAGCATGTTGGGCAGGCAGAGGATGACCCACTCAGGGAGCATGTTGGGCAGGCTGTTGTTTCTCCTATTTTATGTAACTGAATGTGTCACAGTGGGACCTGGATTTTACCATTGAGTGCTGTTCTTAGATCTACCAGGCAGTTGTTATCTTGTATCAGGGAGCTGTTATTTGATTACCTTCCCATTGTTCTGTTGTTAGGCTGCTGGGGGAAAGGCAGGGATCATATCACTCCAACTTGCAGTAAAGAGTGACTGAAGTTTATTAGAGCACAAGTCACATGACTGTGGGCAGCTGGGAAACTGACAATATGTCTATCCCGTGTCAGATTTCAAAATAAAATATTAAAAAATCTGTTTTTCGATAAATGGATTTCAGTGCAGAGGTCTGCTCTCGCAGCACTATTAACTGATTAATTTTGAAAACAAGAAACCTTTTCTCATGACAGTATCCCTTTAAGGTGTGAACAATACGGGGGAATTACATGTGTGAACAATGCAGGAGTTTATGGTCTGAATTTGAGGTGTAAACAATGCATGGGACAGTTAGTAGTGATACCTTTTAAAGCTTACACAAGGTAAGCAGTCACAGCAGGCAGACTTTCATGTGGGGGCCACTTGGTGTGTCCCCAAAGAGTATAGATATGGTTGGGGCGCTGGTGGCTGAGCACCTGGGAGGATAATTGGTGCACACTATACATGGAGGAGCTGTGAGGCGGAGCAGTTCGGTGGAAGGTGGACCTGGAGCGGCTTTCTTTTGTTTAATTAAAACACTTTCTGCCAGCAGTCAAATGGCATTTAAATAGATATTGCACAGTGATCTTGCACAGAAGCATATTATTTAGGACCCACTGTAAATACAGTAAGTGGAGACTCTAGGTTAGATTCAGCAATAAGGCATCAGTACTTCCCAGTATCAAATATTATCTGCAGAATATTGACATACTGTGTTTATAAGGGGCAATTCAAATGATTCTGATGTCTGATAATCCAGTCCCTCAAAAAACTTCTCTCCTAGCGGGTGGATGTGAACTAGTGATGTGTGGGTTAACCTGATACCTGCAGTGAGTCGTGTGTTGAACACTAGTTGGGCAAGTTCAGGTTAAAATGTAATTGTAGGTTACAGTTTTAGGTGCAGGTCAGACTGGTGAAGTATACGTCTCCACTCCTTCCAAAAATTGTCTATTTTGGAGCGGACAAAGTCAACATTTTGCGTGTCGGGTGCGGGTTAAGGTATTGTGGGTTAGGGTCAGTTGTAGGTTGTTTTTCCTGATTCGTACAAGTCAGAGGGTATATGAACCCATATTTGTAATCGACATATATCTCATAACTAATCCTCATATTTTGGTCCACCAACTCTTTCCTTTGACAGTCAGTTCAAAGAGGCTTCCTTGAGCAAATGATTGGACTCCAAATCATTTGTATCACAGCCCCTTGCTAAAATCTCTAACCAAGGGTCTCTCTGTACTTTGAGACCAAATGGCATGACACACTTTCATGATGAAATCTGCTTATTTGGTGACATGGGCCAAGTGTATGTCTAGATGCACAGGACCAAATTAGGTTGGGCTAACTTGGCTAATCAATAGAGAACAGAGAATGTAGCGCATGGCTGCCTGAACCTGCTGCTTTAAAAGAAACTCACCAGTGTGTCCAAGCCTCAGAGTAGCCTCTGACTGAGCAGAGTTGTTTTTCATTATGATGAGGCAGCACCTCTACTTTGCACTTAGGTGAGAGTCCAAACAATTGCCACCCAGTATATCACTTAAAGATAACATCCAGATTCAAAGAGCTTTTTGAATTATACAATTGTACTACTACTGTGAATTGAAAAGTGATTGTTTTGCTTTCTGGAAGAGTGGGCAACACTAAAGGTGTCATACAATGCATGGGGCAGCGCTGTGGCCAGCAGTCTCCCTGGTATTATGTACGGTGGCCGCACTGGGATGCCTTGCTGCAGATTTACCCCCTCCCTGTGACAGGTAATCTAGGCATGTGAACTGTCGTTTCAAATGCATTGCTGTGTGTGTGTGTTTGCTTTGCCTGACCTGCTGCTATACAATAAGTTGTATTTCTCTTAGGAAACTAATACGAGGCTTCTTGTGCTAAGCATTTAAGGCACCCTATGGTGCAACTCTACGAGCATAAAGAGCTGCTTTCAGAATGCACAAGTGGGGATCTCTGGGTTTGGAAGGCAGAACTGAGCACTGTACCTAATACCTGCATATAGCAGGTATTAAATAAAGGGCTCCCTTACACCTTTTATTCCTCATTTTCATTCCCTCTAATTTTACATTTTAACCAAAAACACCAAACACTGATTTGAACTGATATACCAATTAGTTCTGTCCTCTTGTACATGCAAAATGTTCTTTTTTAGCTGAGGTGCTTGGCTTTATCCAGATATGTTTATCTACTTTGGTGTCTGGAAGCAATTTTCATATGTTGCCAGGGCAATATCATCCCTCCACCCATGATGTCATTACTCCACCCCTTGACATCATTGCCTGCCCCTTTTTCCGTACCATCCAGGTTGTAGAAAACCAAAAAGATGGCAACCCTATGTCAGCCTATCCCCACTTTTATTAAAGAACTGTAGGGACTGCAGTACTCATTGCTGACAGCCGAACCTCTGGTCAGAAACACTCATGCAAGTTTTTTGGGGATGATTTATGAACATAAGTGCCAACCTGTACCAGTGCAGTTACCCAGAGCAACCAATCGACTCTTTATTTTTTTTTAAATTGCAGTAGTAAGTTAAAAAGTAATTGCTGATAGGCTTAACATCGGGTCTTGTTTACTTGATGCCAATGTTATTATAAGGGAAGAAAGACAAAAATGATGAACACAAATTCCAGCTAAACATTCTTCTCCTTTCCTTTAGTCAGATTTACTGCACGGGAGACCTGTTGCATCATGTGCAGTTGGCCAAGATCTTTGAAGATGACAAGCACTTTGTTGATATGGTTCTGAAGGACACTCCTGGTCAGTTGGGGCTTCATGAAGCTTTATTGGTTTCTTGTTTTTCTGTTTTTTAATTCTGAACGTCATCTTTTCTGTTAAACAAAATTAGGGGTTTTAATAAATCTTTAATCTCATATAGCAATTCTAATTATACAGACGACTGTACACAGAATTGTCAGCGATAGACAATAGATTCCTATGTTAAACAGCTTTAAAGGTGAGTTTGTGTCTCAGGTTTCTTTTTAAGCTCCAGACTTTGATCCAGTTCAGCTGGACTTGGCACATAGCTGACCATCTATTGTCTGACTGATCAATCTGCAATATGACAGTCTGCATTAATGGCCACATATGCCTGATCGATTCATTTTGGTGGATGAACTACACAATTAAATCTGAGAATAAGTGAGATGATGTTTCTTTATCTGGCAGTGCAGAACTGGCAGATATGGTTTTCGGTTTTGACTGTCCCATCTGATTGGATGGTCTGTTATAAATGAAACCCCTACCTCCCTTTTTTATGAACTGCATCGTACGGAGTTCACTGAAATCATTTCATGTTGATGTTTGCTGTTGAATTTAGAGTCAGTAAGATCCGATTTTTATAAATCCTGAAAGTGAATCAGTGACCTTTCCCAAGATACCTTCTCTTTATACCAGTGGTTTTCATATATTCTGAGTTGATGCACCATTTCTCGGCTATTTTTTGTCAACCTTAAGTCTTGACAGGGTTACAAATACGATGTACTGCTACATTAGATTAGAGGGTGATGTGACATTAAAGGGAAAATATTTTCTCAACTAGTCCTTAATTATACCTTTAAAACCCTAAAGTCCTTTTGAGGATAACAGTAATAATTGAAATAATTACAAAGGTGCAAATAAAAACCAGTCTATGTGAAAAAATAGTCATTTTATTAATACTTAACAGACTATTTTTAACCTTGTTACTAGGTCAATTCATTTAAACCTGGCCGCTCAGGAGCCAAAAATTCATCAATAAAAATTCATAAAATTTATATAAATTGGTGGTCAATTATTTATAATGATAAATCATTTATCAAATATAGCAGCTGGGTAGTTCCCCCCCCAAATCTCCGACTGGAGACTATGCAAGGCAACTTTAGATGTGTGAGTTATAGTACTCCAAATGTTCAATATCCTTAAGAGTATAAAGGATTTATGTGAGAGTTATATTTCTCCAAATGTTCAATATCCTTGAGAATATAAGTTAAATGTGAGGTACTCCTCCCAGGTACTCCTAACCAGCAGCCCAGCATGCAGGAGGGAATCCAAAATACACCATAACCAAGTGGAGTATTTATTTTTGGAAGTTTATAAAGTGGTGCTGCACCATGTCTACATTAACCCAGCTCAATAAGCTCATGTCATAAAGAGGGGGGTATTTTTCTTTAAGATTAGTGATACACTGGCTAAAAAAACAGAAATGACGTTGTTGTATATGAATTTTTCTCTTTCAGAGAATACCCTGCAGAAATTCCAGACTCTGGTGTCCGAAGGTGTGACGAGGGAAAAATTAATTGCATTTGTCAATTCATCTTTTAGTCCTCCAGGACAGGAATTTGAACCATGGAGTCCTTCAGACTGGAAAACAAAGTATGTTATTTTCATAGATATTTACATACACAGGAATTATTGGAAGTAGATCGCCCTTTTAATATTTTATAGAATGTGCTATTCTTGGCAACATCCCTATTGCTGTATTGTTATTGAAACGGTTACTTTTTATTAATTCTTTCTATTCAGGCCATCTCCTATTTGTCTTACACTCTCTCATTCAAACCACTCTCCAGTTGCTAGAGTAAATTGGACCCTGGCAACTAGATAGCTGCTGAAATTACTAAATGGACAAAACAAAAAGATAAAGACTTCAAAAACCACCAAAATACATCATATTAAAAGTTAATTTAGAACTAACCCTTTTAAAGGTATTGCTCATATGATAAAAACCTTTGACTTTATTGGACTTTATTTGTTATTCTTTGTGGATTTCAGTGTAATTTCTTTGTTCTGAAACTCTCCAGTTTGGATTTTAACCGCAATGTGGTTGCTAGGGGTCCACAGTATGTGTCAGGCATGTGGCGTCTATTCATATCAATGACCTGAGACAAAGGAGGGTACTGGATATTTATTCCGCTGGTTGAAATAGACCAACTGAGAAACACTGCATGATATACCAAGATCTGAAAATGATTAGTCTGACTTACTCTTTCTCTCTTTTCCCCACTATAGCCCCCAGCTGTTGTCCCAAATTGCAGATTCCAACCTGCGCAGCTGGGCTGCAGAAATTCATGCTCTCTGGAAGGATTTGGGAAGAAAGGTACAAAACAATGAAGGAAACACTTTTCATACTGCCTCTGATTTAGGTCTATGGCCGACTAATCTCCCGTCTGCCACTACCCTTATTCAGGGCTGCCATCAGAAATCGCAGGGCCCCATACGAAAAAATTTCCTGGGCCACCTGGGCTGCACCCACCACAAGCCCCACCTACAGTTCCACCCTTCCCACCCCACAGGTCCACCCCCCACCACACACTAAAAAAAAAAAAACATTGATGGCTTTTGTTCCCACATGTTAATAAAAAAATATTGGTGGTCAGGGCTCTCCATTAAAAAATATTGTTGGCTAGGACCCCACATGGGGAAAAACAATTGGTGGCCAGGGCCCCCCTTAAACATCCATGTAAAAAAAACTTGCCCCCCCCAGAAGTTTAAAAAAAAATTGGTGCCCAGGGCCCCACCACACAACAGGGACCACAAAGGGTTACCTTTAGGGGGCCCTGCCATGTTACACTTACTTCATTAGTGTGACCCACCTGCTGTCAGTGAACTGCCAACTACAGAAGGGAGGAGGGGAGCACAGGTGGCTTCATCTTCTTCCAGTTACAGCATTTTCTTCCCTTATTGGTCACAGAATTTCAAGTCCTGGTAAAGCTGCGTGGTGATTGGATGAGCTGGAGGAGAAGTTCAAACCTCAGCTATCCAATCCCTGAGCAGCTCAACCAGGACTTAAACTCAGTAACCAATAAGGGGAAGTAATGGACAGAAGATACCTCCCCTTGTGCTCCCGCCCTGCCTTCCCGAAGTCAGCAGCTCTCAGAAAGCAGGGGGGCCTGGATAATAAAGAAAGTGCGACGTGGCTGGGCCCCCCTTACCCTCTGGCCCCCTACAACTCAATTTGAGATTCAGTTACTGATGCAGGAAATGCTTATTGATGCTTTTTTGCTCAGTTCTTCCTGAATCAGTAATTAAGTTTTTGGTGTTCTCTTCGGCCTACAGCTCGGACAAGAAATAAGGGGCGATCCTGTTTTCAAATTAATTGTAAAACTGCTCATATGATGAAAACTAAAAGAAAGTATAATTAATGCAAACAGATGGGAACTCTGAAGCACTCTCATAATTTTTACATTAAGTTGGTTTAGGGTTCCATTAAAGTACAGCTATGGACCTGTTATCCAGAATGCTCGGGACCTGGGGTTTTCCAGACAACTAATAACTTTCCATAATTTGGATCTTCCTACCTTAAGTCTACTAGAAAATCATGTAAACATTAAATACCCAATAGGCTAGTTTTGCTTCCAATAATTTTGCTTCCAATAATTATATATTAGTTGGGAACAAGTACAAGCTACTGTTTTATCACGGTGAAAAAGAAAATAATTTATAAAAATTTGGATTATAATGGAGTCCATGGGAGACAGCCTTTCCATAATTCAGAGCTTTCTGGCTAATGGGTTTACGGATAATGGATCCCATACCTATACTTCGAATGCATGTATTTTGTATTGTTTATGGGGATTTATCATGAAAATAAACATTCAATATAAGCTTAGTCATACTGAAATAAAAAACTTTCTAAATACAATCTTAATATTCTGTATAATTTCTGAAATAATCAAGTTTCTCAGAATCTGTTTCTCTTCATTCTTTCTTCATGCAGGAGTTGGGTGTCAGATATTTATTGACCGTTAGATTCAATATATCTTATAGGGGGGCTCCTTTTATCTAGAAGATGTATTTTAGCTCACTCTATTAAAATCACCAGAAATCCTGTCTCTCTATATGCAAGATTTGTGCAAAAGGCAGTTATTTTGTTAGATTTTGTTTGTACTGGAATCAGTTATTTGAGTGAGCTCTAATACATCTGCTAGGAAAGGAAGCCTCCCCTATAAGATATATTGAATCTAACTGTCAATGATTATCTGACACCCAACTGCTGCATGAAGAAAGAATGAAGAGAAACAGATGCTGAGAGAGGAATAGTGAATATAAACTTGATTATTTCATAAATGCTACAGAATTGTTAATTGATTGTATTTAGAAAGTTTCTTATTTCAGTATGAGGAAGCTGAAATTAAATTTCAAAAATTGCACTTCATAAATTAAGAGCTCCAGTTAAACTAGGAGGAAGGGTTAAATCTTCCTAACTTTAGAGCTTTTAATGTATCAGCCCTCACTAGATACTGTATTGAGTGGATCTCTCAAGGCAATAAATTTACCAACCCTGACATCGAGATCTTTTAAGAACCCTTCTTTGATATTTTATCTGTTTTACATAGCAAAAGGGGAAATGTTCCTTGTGACTTTAAAAGGAATCCTCTTTATCGTGATTCTATTTTTGTGTGGAAACATTTATTCTCTCAACATGGGTATAGTTATACAGAAACCCCTTTCATGCCAGCAAAGCTCTTACTTAAACCCTCAGATTATCAAAAGTCTGATTCCTTTCTATTTTCTGCTAAGAGAAATTTACTAGTCTTAGTTAAAGACTTATTTGATCCACATAAGAAAACTTTATTGTCTTGGTCAAAACTCAAAAATGAGTACAAGCTTAATGAATCTGATAGATATTATTACTTAGCTTGTCAATGCGGTCTTTCTCTACTGCATGATAAAAACAATTTGATTTTAGCTGACCACAAGCTAGCAGATGATTTGGCAGAATTTTTGGAACGCCCCTGTTTGATTTCAATTAACTCTTTATCTAAAATTTTTTGGAATATTTATGGTACAGACTCACATCCATTATCTAAATCGTCCATTAAATGGACTGAGTTTTTACAATGTCAAGTGTCTCCCTCAGATTTGGTGAAATCTATTAATACTTATAATAAATTAATTTTGGCAGAGAGTTGGAGAATACAACACTTAAAGCTTATTCATTTAGGATATGGGAAAATGTTTGCTAAAAGTACCTCTAATAGTCCTATATCATTTTGTCCTAAATGTGACGAGACTAATGTGTCAATTTTTCATTATTTATGGTCCTGTCCAAAAATGAACCTTTTTTTGGAGGGAAGTTACTAATTTTTTGAATTCTAGACTGAAGATAAAAATTAAACTATCTCCGTGTATTGCTTTACTGCATCTAGATATTAATATGCTTTCTGCAAATCCTAAGTCAAATATTATCTCCCATGAAAGTAAATTATTGACTTCCTTTTTTCTAGCTGCTTCTAGGAAAGCTTTATTTAATTTCTGGTTACAAAAGGAACCCCCTCATTATCGGACATCATCTCTTATATGAATCAGCTTACTTGGCAAGAAGCCTTAATAACTAAAACTAAAGGAAGTATTTCCAAAGATTATTTTAGGCTGGTTTGGTCTCCTTATTTTGAAATCTGTAACTCCAATACTGGCGATCAAATAATGCACTTTCTTCAATAGTTAGATGACCTATCTGACATTCCAGATGATAAATGGGCTTTTTCTTTTTTTATTACTTGTGCATCCACTGGCTTAGTTAATTTTTAGTTCGTTTTTTGTTATTTTTCATGAATGATATAGTTTTGATACTATCATGCCATTGTCTCCTTTGCAACATATTTTCTTCATCTGCATAACATTTGGGGGCAGATTCACTAACTTCGAGTGAAGGATTCGAATGAAAAAAACTTCGAATTTCGAAGTTTTTTTTGGGTACTTCGACCATCGAATTTCTTTAAATTCGTTCGAATTCGAACGAAATCGAACGATTCGAAGTAAAAATCGTTCGACTATTCGACCATTCGATAGTCGAAGTACTTTCCCTTTAAAAAAAAAATTCGACCCCCTACTTCGGCAGATAAAACCTACCGAAGTCAATGTTAGCCTATGGGGAAGGTCCCCATAGGCTTGCTAAGCTTTTTTTGATCGAAGGATATTCATTCGATCGTTTGATTAAAATCCTTCGAATCGTTCGATTCGAAGGATTTAATCGCTCGATCGAACGAAAAATCCTTAGATCGTTCGATCGAACGTTTAGCGCTAAATCCTTCGACTTCGATATTCGAAGTCGAAGGATTTCAATTCGAGGGTCGAATTTCGAAGTATTTTTAACTTCGAAATTCGACCCTTAGTGAATCTGCCCCTTGTTGTCATTTTGATTTCATTTGTTTAATATGAAAATCAAATAAAATATTTTAAACCAGATGTTATTGTAATTAAGAGTACATTTTGATAGTTTGTCACTTGCAGTACTTTTTTTTTTTACTATTTTAATACAGTAGAACCCCCATTTTACATTTTTCGGGGACCAAAAAAAACAAACAATGTAAAATCCAGGAAAATGTAAAATCAGGGAAATGTATTATACATAATATATAGGTGGGACCACAAAACAGCAATGTAAAATGAGGGAAAACTTAAAATCAGGGGATGTAAAAAGGGGTTTTACTGTTTTTTATGGTTGGGGTGAAAATCTTTTAAAAGAAGCATAGCCCAGAAATGGCAGGCTTTTCATTTAATGTAATTTATGCAACTTTTATACATAAGCCTAACTGAATAAGCTCATGTTAAAAAGGAAGGGGGTTTATAATTCCCTTAACGCAGAATAATGACAGAACAAAAACTGAATGTTCTACAGATTTGGAAGCACACAGAACAAGAACTAGAGTTCGTTTTAAAGCTAAATATGGACATGATTATTCATTTTGCCTATTCAAATTATAACATTGCAATTTAGTGAATATAGTGAAAAAATGCTTAGATGTTTGTGGCTATTTAAATAGGGAAATATAACCTTATATAGGTACTGCTTGTTCCTCTCCCAGAAATAATAAGAAATTTGCCTAAGAAGCTATAATAAGTACATTATTGAGGGGAAATAATAAGAAGGTTAAAGAGATCCTGTCATCAGAAAACATGTTTTTTTTCAAAACACATCAGTTAGTGCTACTCCAGCAGAATTCTGCACTGAAATCCATTTCTCAAAAGAGCAAACAGATTTTTTTATATTCAATTTTGAAATCTGACATGGGGCTAGACATGTGACTTGTGCCTGCACTTTAGGAGAGAAATGCTTTCTGGCAGGCTGATGTTTTTCCTTCTCAATGTAACTGAATGTGTCTCAGTGGGACATGGGTTTTTACTATTGAGTGTTGTTCTTAGATCTACCAGACAGCTGTTATCTTGTGTTAGGGAGCTGCTATCTGGTTACCTTCCCATTGTTCTTTTGTTTGGCTGCTGGAGGGGGAAAGGAAGGGGGGTGATATCACTCCAATTTGCAGTACAGCAGTAAAGAGTGATTGAAGTTTATCAGAGCACAATTTTTTTCCCCCATGACAGTATCCCTTTAACTTTCACTACAACAACACTATAGTGTCCCCTTCAATCGGACTTATTTGTTCATGCGTTGAATTTAGTAAGCTATCCTCCTGGTACGCTATGTAGTGGAAGTATTCCTTAGTTTAGGACCCTGCTCTTTCTTGTTTCCAGGTTAAGAATGTAGTTAAAGATCAACCAGAACAATACTCACAAATCTACGTACCCAACGCTGTTATTGTTCCTGGAGGTCGCTTCCTTGAGTTTTACTACTGGTGGGTAAAAAAATACTTTTTAATCCGTCTTTTTCCTTCCCATGCCTATTTTACATCACAGACAGTCACAGGTTAAAATTCCACGATACAATCCCAGCACTGACCTATCATTGCCTAATACTTTGCAATTAAGGAATTGCAGTGAATGATGTTAAAATCCAACTGTTTTATCATGTTGCTAATGTTTATCTTACAGAACTGATCGTTTTTCTTTCTCTCCGTCTAGTAATGTATGTCCAGTGAGTTAGTGAGCTGTATTAACATCAAGCCTGGAACTAACTCCATTGATTATTAGTTCTATAGTTGTATAAGGTTAATTGCTGGTGTAATCCACTTTTTTATATCATACATCTTCCACAGTTGCCTTGAAATCAACATGTATTTATTAACAGGTATTTATGAAACGACATGACATTAAAGGGACATAATGAGATAACGTTTGGTCCATCTGTAGATAGTAATTACTTTATAGGCCTTGCCCTCTGACAACACCAGACATAAACAGAAGCCAGACAGTAGACTAACCACAATCTAATACTGTCTAACCTTGACATTACACATTGGGGAAGACATAACCCATTTATATAGAAGATAAAGTCTTCTTTGTTTTGCTATAACTGTTTAAAAAAACAACATGGGCATATATTATTCTGCAGAAAGAGTCTTAATAACTTATTAATTTTAGTTGGTGCTTTGTTTTTGCTTCCTAAACTGCTTCCATAAACTCTAGTCAAATCTTCCAGTGGCAAAGTATTATGCAAATAACTGAATGCTTATTTGGGTTTCCTGAGGGTTCTATATATTTTATAAGCATCCCTAGTAGAAAAACAAAAACATACATTTAGGGGCAGATTTATCAAAATCTGAGTTTGTGAAAAAAAAATAGCACAGGTGAGGAAAAAAATGCAGACAAAACTTGTGCATTTTTTTTTTGGAGTATATTCATACTCGTGTTTTTTCACAGCATAAAAAAATATTTATTATAAATCAGCCCCTTTATATCAGAGTTACATGGCTTTACCTTTTTATTTTTTTCCTTTTTCCACAGGGATTCTTACTGGGTCATTAATGGACTTCTCCTCTCAGAGATGAACAACACAGCAAGAGGGATGATAGAAAACTTTTTGTACATGGTTGACCGGTGAGGAAGTCAGATAATAAATAGGTGTCAGGCAGGGGAGTGTACTAGAGATAGTGTATAAAATAGGGATGCACCGAATCCACTTTTTTGGATTCGGCCGAACCCCCGAATCCTTCACGAAGGATTCGGCCGAATATCGAACCGAATCCGAACCCTAATTTGCATATGCAAATTAGGGGTGGGAAGGGGAAAACATTTTTTACTTCCTTGTTTTCTGACAAAAAGTCACGCAATTTCCCTCCCTGCCCCTAATCTGCATATGCAAATTAGGATTCAGTTTGGCCGGGCAGAAGGATTCGGCCGAATCCGAATCCTGCTGAAAAAGGCCGAATCCTGGCCGAATCCCAAACCGAATCCTGGATTCGGTGCATCCCTAGTATAAAAGCAAGCACAACTGAAAGTGCTAAAATATATGCAGAAATGATTGCACATTGATATTATTCATAAGGGCATTTTATACATGTAGTAACCTGGGGGCACACCAATGCATATATCCAGCCTGCTCTGATCAAATGTGGCAGCTGTATGCATAGACATAAGGGAACCCTGGAAATACTGGCAACCAGGACCTGACAACTATACAAGATTACTAGACTTGCAGCAAGTGAATCAAATTTTAATTGATGCCGTGGAACAAAAGTTATGCCATTCACTGACAAAAGCAGTAAGAAAAAATAGTTTCCCAAAATAGAAGAATATTATGCCACTTCTTATCGTGCTTTCACTAAGACTGTCACTAACTTTCTCTCACCATATTGTAAAATTTGCAGACTAGGAAGTTCCCTTATTACACAACATTCCTGTCATATAACAAACACAATAACAGTGTATTTGATCATTGTTGGAAATGCATGTACCTTAAATGTTCAGAAACAGGGATGGTGAAAGTAATGAGATAGGGGAAGGAATGCTCGTTCGGCCCATTGCTATCACTGCTCTCCATCAAACGGATAGTTATTAATTACAGGAGATAATTGTATGCTAAATGAATGTTTTACATAATGATTTCAACCAGATATTTGCTTATAGTAAGATTCATGCCAAGGTTTAATGATGCATGACAGCCAGATTGATATATTTAGTGATGGAAAAACATATCAGATAAATAAAAGAAATGTAGGTTTGGGAGCTATAATATATTTGGCATAAAGTAAGGCAGGGAATGATAAAATGAAGGGATTGCAGTATAAAATGCTAGCACACTGCTGAGCCTCTCTTGCCTCTTAAGCTGGTTTTAGACGCAAAGATACCATTGTACGAAACAAAGGTTCGCACCGTGTGTGGAGTGTCGTGACATTTTTTGTACCATGGCGATCAGTCACTCAGTCGATAGGACAGGATAAAAGATTTCAATTGGCTACGGATATCTCTGCATGTATTGCCTATATAATAATATCAATGGGTGACTCTTAATTCTATTTGCCAGACATAACTTTCTGTTAATTAATGGCCCAAGCATCGTGTGATTTGTTCTCTTTATATTCATTTGAATAGTTAGTCGCAGGTCGGAAGATTGCCACGGACGATCTTTCATCTGACATAGGCTATAATCTGCACATCTACGGTCATCTTTAACTACAAAGTACTAACCAGTTCCACATATTGGCAACTCAATATATGGATTTTTACTACTATTATTTCAGCAGTGGCAGGACTGAGCAACTAACAACCCTCATAATAGGAGTGGGGGGTTTCTTCTTTGGGTTACAAGCAACACAGATATTTGTACGTTTGGTGCCCAGCAATAGCAGAAAATGCAGAAAGAGTGAGGCACTGATACTCTACTCTCTACTAACTCTTGATTCAGGTGTAAATAAGTCCCAGAGTGTCATAGTGTGACAGTTTTACAAGTTCTAATTCTGAAACAACCCTCTTACTTGTTTATCCTTTCTCTCAGGTTTGGACTGATCCCCAATGGAGGGCGGGTCTATTACCTTTGTAGAAGTCAACCGCCATTCCTTACCTTGATGATGGACAGCTATATGACATATCAAAAGGATATGACATTCCTCAGGTGATGTATTAATAGGAGCAATTATATAACTTTTTTTTCCGGATGTTCTGGATTGCTGGTCTGTTAATAAATGCAGTTGCACGGGAAGTAAATGAATGAAGCTATCTCCCTCTTTTAACACACAGAGAAAACATCCACCTGCTAGAGAAAGAATATGACTTCTGGATGAATAACCGGACTGTGACGGTGACACTGGGAGGAAAGAGTTATTTACTAAACCGCTACCATGTGCCCGTTGGGAGGCCGAGGTGAGATAACGTTGTGGTATTTATCACCTGTAGTACCAGCACTTGTGAGTAACTGACTTTTGCTAGCAAGTTAATAGTTAAAGCTGAAAGGATGATACAAATGTGCTTATCATGAACCCTCTATTTTTGCAAACAAGTTACCAAATGCTACATACACAAAGGAGAAAAGTTGTAGGTTGTAACCTCTGTTGAGCAGTAGCCTCTTTACCTTTCACTCATAATTATTTATATGTAATCATTATGTTTGATAAACTCACCCTTCTATTTTACAGCATTGTAGAATATCATTGATCTTTTAAAAATTCTAGATTTTTGTTTGATTTTAATAGCGGCCGCTGGGAAATCCATTTTTTTATATTGGATTAAGGAGAAGGCTCCCACTTTGGAAGATGTTCTTTTATATTTGCACAATTTATGTAGTCAAGAAGCTATTGGATTTTGAGTTGAAAAGCTATCTTCAAGAAATAAAATTAAAAAA
Source organism: Xenopus petersii (assembly GCA_038501925.1). Taxonomy (NCBI): domain Eukaryota; kingdom Metazoa; phylum Chordata; class Amphibia; order Anura; family Pipidae; genus Xenopus; species Xenopus petersii. The sequence continues at coordinate 56,635,785 of CM076684.1, forward strand.
AGATGGTCAATTTACTTAGCCATTTTGGATGACAACAAAAAAAATCATCAATAAATGTATGGGCAGGGATGAGTGAAGGCTCTGAAGCATAATGTAATAATTGTTAAGCAATTCACAAAATATTTGTTGGTGTGTTTACAAATAATCCGAGCTGAATATTCTTATTTCATAGTCAGTTTGTCGAGTAGTGAAACAGAAAGGAAACAGGTGAAATGGTTTATCATTAATTGTTTATTGTTCATTTAGAATGAACTCCATAGTTATCCATAAATATATATGGAGCTGCATACACAGTATATAGCCACATGCTGTCTACTTGCCTTATTGTAAAATTCAATAAAAAGATCTAGAGGCTCTAGGTTGGTTTGGCATCCTTGGTAAAAAGTACATACATTGTGCTCATGGCCAATATTAGGCCTAAACAACTACATATCTAATGGATATCTGGTCAGAGCTCAACTTTATATCAGGCTGGTTATAGACAATTCTTTTGGGTGAAAACCATGTCTGCCTGTTGATCGATGATTCTAGAATGAGGGGGTTATTTATCAATATTAAAAATTTTAAAGATTTATATACCTTGAATGAACTCGCCACTCGAATGGTTTCTTATTTAAGAAAAACCTTGAATGGAAAAAAAACTTGAATGAGCGAGTTTGGGGTTAACAACCCAAAAACTTGAATTAAACGAGTTTTCGTCAAAAACAAAACTTGAACCACTCGATTTGATCTAGTTTTCAGAAAAACCCTCCAAAGAAACTCGAGCATCATGAAGCCTATTAACATTTTCAAATGGTTCAAGGGACTTCTTCCATTGACTCCTACGTGACCTCGACAGGTTTTAGATGGTGTTTTTTCAAATTCGAGCTATTTCCAGGGTCAGGATATAATGAATATCGAAAAAACAAAAAAAATAAACTCAGAACTCAAATTTTCATGGAAAACACAACCCAATCCTTAATAAATCTGCTCATTAATGTCAGGGCCATTTTAATAATTGGGCAAAAGGGATGTTTGACCGGAGCCAACCATCAGACGTTTCATGTGCTATAACTTTTACGATGGAAAATTTAATTATGAGGGTAGACTGTCAAGGTTGGGGTTTTTTTCTATAGAAAAAAGGCGCTTGCGAGGGGACATGATTACACTTTACAAGTACATTAGAGGACATTATAGACAAATAGCAGGGGACCTTTTTACCCATAAAGTGGATCACCGTACCAGAGGCCACCCCTTTAGACTAGAAGAAAAGAACTTTCATTTGAAGCAACGTAGGGGGTTCTTCACAGTCAGGACAGTGAGGTTGTGGAATGCACTGCCGGGTGATGTTGTGATGGCTGATTCAGTTAATGCCTTTAAGAATGGCTTGGATGATTTCTTGGACAGACATAATATCAAAGGCTATTGTGATACTAAATTCTATAGTTAGTATAGATATGGGTATATAGAATTTATGTGAAAGTAGGGAGGGGTGTGTGTATGGATGCTGGGTTTTCATTTGGAGGGGCTGGACTTGATGGATTTAACTATGTACAGTAACTAACTATATAACTATCCCTCAGAAATGGCAGACCCTTGATTTTGATGAACCGGCTATTCAACATGATCGTTTTAATTTCTTTTGTTTCACTCTATTGGAACCTATGTATCTGAGGGATCTTTCTAATAAAAGGCTATTTAGTGGAGACTTTTTTGTGATACTCACATTTTGTCAGGTGAGGGTGTGCATTAAGCATTGAGCTTGTTTCTTATTCAGGCCAGAGTCCTATTCTGATGATTATGAACTTGCTGAAACCGTTGCCCCAGGTATGTTTCCTTTTCCCTTTCTTTAGTTTGCAACTGTTTCAATACATTATTGTCTGGCTTGTTGTGATTGTTCTACACATTCTAGAATCATATGTCTAGATTCCCAACAGTCTCTTCTGGCGGAGCTGAAAGCTGCTGCTGAATCAGGCTGGGATTTTTCTTCTCGTTGGTTCTCCGGGTCGGTTGGCAACAGCCAGACAGATAATAAACTCAATACGACCAGAACCAGTTCTGTGGTGCCTGCGGACCTGAATGGAATCCTGTGCCGTGTGGAGAAAACATTAGCCAAGTTTTACAAGGAGCTGAGTGAGTAACAATGTCCTTATGAGAGTGTACAATTGTATGTTTATTCAGTGTGCTGTAATTCTGCCCCACAGTACTCTGTATAAATAAAAAGAATTCATCCTGGAACCTTTCCTGGTTGGTCGGTGGCATGAACTTTGCTCCTCTCCCTACAGATCCATGGTCTAATGCCTATAATGTAGATTTCTTGCAATCACAGACTTTTAGGGGCAAATTTATCAAGGTCGAATTGAAAATTCTCATTTTTTAAATGCAAATTGAAAATTCAAATTTTTAAATTGGAATTTCGAGTTTATTTTAGTGTAATTCAACTAGGAAATAGTCCAAATTCGATTGGAGTTTAAAAAAATTCAAATTCTGAAATTTATCATGTACTGTCCCTTTAAGAATTCAAATTCGACTAATCGACATTCTAATTGAAAACCTTCTGAATTGGTGTTTTAGCCTATAGGGGACCTTCTACAACCAATTTTGAGTCATTTTGTGGACTTTTGAAAGTCTAAGGTCGATCCTATTCACCCGAATATTGAAAATTAGATTCTTTTTCAATTTCGATTGGTCATTTTTTCCCCCAAAAGTTTATGGGAGTTGATGGGAGTTTTTAGAAACTTCCATCAATTCGAAATTCGACCCTTGATAAATATGCCCCTTAATATATTATACTCTGAATATAAATTGTCTGCATCTCTAACCTGCCAAACCCTGTTTACATTTTGTTGGATGTTTTATGTATTATTGATTAAAATAACACTTCAATATACTGCAATCACTTTGCAAAAACAGCGCAACTTTTCTTGATCTAGTAAAATGGTTTAGTCCCACACGATGCCCTTCCTTCCTTAATTAATTTTGCTTAAAAAAGAGCTAAAATCAAACCCTTCAGTATTATGTACAAATGCCAGCAACACTGGGCCATGCTCTGTACCTATTGCAAATAATCAGATATTTGCTTTAATTTCCTGTTCTAAGCAACATTTCATTTGGTCCTCATTATTTTTTTTCATGTTTGATGGGTAAGACATTATACAGAATTATTGCAGTCCATTATAATTAATAAACTGCTTGCTGTAACAACTGTTAATGCCTGATGTATGGAAATATGTCATATTCTTAATTTCCTTATATTTCATAGTACCTGATAGTGATTTCCACATTGCCTTGTATAAAAATGCTCTGTTTTCTTTTTTTTTCTCTGTTAGATATGCCTGAGAAAGAATCTCGGTTCCAAACAGCTCTGACACAGAGACTTGAGGCAGTACAGTCTGTATTGTGGGACGAGGGCCTGGGGATATGGCTGGACTATAACATGGATGCTCAGCAGAGAAATACACATTTTTATCCCAGCAACCTGGTTCCTCTATGGGCTACGTGTTACTCGAATCCAGAAGTTGCAGACCGAGTAGTGTCCTATCTCGAGGTTCACTGATGATTCTTTTTTAATTAAATGTGATCTCTTTCTCTTCTAGTCTTGACAGTAATGACTTGAGCAGGAATGCAACACTTGACTATCCTGCCCCTTGCTGGCCCCACAGCACCTGGCCTGCCCAGGATCTGCAGGATAAGCAGAGGAATGGCTTGTCTGCAGGCAGGTGTTTGCAGCACCCAGCAGTACTGGCAGACAGAAATAGGCTGCAGGGTCGGGTGGGCCTTGGGTTGGGGTGAGGTTTCCATTGGGCTCAGATACCCCAGTCCCACACTGTTCACTTGCAGTCCTGCTCATGGTTTATGCTGTTCCAAAGTGCTTACAGGGACAAGGCTATAAGTGTTTGTAAACACAGGGGGTTGTGGTGCCTTTTGTCTCCCAGTATTCCTGGTTTGTGCATTCCAAATGGCTCACAAACTAGGGATGAAGTGCTCAGTGTCAGAACGGCCCACTGGGATACCAGGAAAACTCCCGGTGGGCCCATGTGTCAGTGGGCCCTCCTGTTTCTAAACATTTGGCCTGTTTAATGGTCATTATCAATTTCTATGAGAACAAACAAGCTAAATAGATGGATTAATCGATTATAGTATGTCAAGAAAAGAGACTAGGAGAATAGAGGTTTAGTGAGGAGAGGAAGAATAATAGTACTGAGAGTGGGCCCCTGGTCTAAAGTTTTTGGTTGTGCCCCTGGTGTCCCAGACCGACACTGTGTGGGGGCCCCTGAGGTAGCAGTCCCAGTGGGCCCAGGACCCCCAGTCCAACACTGGATGTGCCACGGGCCACCCATATCCTGCTAATCCTATATGCAGTGGTATTGTGCATAAGCAGTGTCACATGTACAGAATGTGTGTCCCGCTATACTTCATTTTTGGAGCACACAGAGGCTCACAGTTTCATGCAACCCCTCCCTCACCTTGGGGCATGTTTACTAACATTGGAGATAAATATCTGGAGAGATTTCTGGAGATGTTGCCCATAGCAACCAATCAGATCTTTGCTTTTCTTTTCTAACTTGGCTGTGGCTGTTTAAATCGAATTGCTGATTGGTTGCCATGGGCAACATCTCCAGAAATCTCTTCAGATATTTATCTCCAATGTTAGTAAACATGCCCCCAGGTTCCATAAAGAAGTGATACATTATGGGATTTAAAGGAAAACTATACCCCCAAAATGAATATTTACACAAATTAAATGGCATATTAAAGAATCTTACCAAACTGGAATATATATTTAAGTATATAATGCCCTTTTACATCTCTTATCTTGAACCACCATTTTGTGATGGTCTGTGTGCTGCCTCAGAGATCACCTGACCAGAAATACTGCAACTCTAACTGTAACAGGAAGAAGTGTGGAAGCAAAAGACACAACTCTGTCTGTTAATTGGCTCATGTGACTTAACATGTATAGTTTGTTTGTGTGCACCGTGAATCATATGATCCCGGGGAGTGGCCCTTATATTTTAAAATGGCAGTTTTCTATTTATGATTACCTAATGGCACATATTACTATAAAAGTATATTATTATGAAATGCTTTATTTACATTTACAAGCAGGGTTTTACATATGAGCTGTTTTATGCAATATCTTTTTATAGAGACCTACATTGTTCGGGTGTATAGTTTTCCTTTAAAGTGGCCATACTGGGCCAATGATTGAATCACAATAGGCACCTATGCAGGCCCATTGGGAGAGGACTGAATCAGAACACCGACTCACCTAACAGGATTTTCAAATCTGCCCAATAGATATCTGACCGATATCGGGAAGACAGTCAGGGAGGGCCCATACATGGGTAGATAAGCTGCCGAACTGGCAGTAGAAAGTGTACAGTTTATACATTTCCTTAATATCATCCTTTAATTATCTATAGATTTATAGACAAGTAATGATTCTGTGTTTTTTTAACAGAAGAGTGGAGCATTGTCTTATAAGAATGGCATTCCCACCTCACTGACACGATCTGGTCAACAGTGGGACTTCCCCAATGCCTGGCCTCCTCTCCAACACATGGTTATTGAAGGTGAGAAATAACGTTCCTGTATCTCCCTACTGCCATAATCAGTCCTTACAGACTATAACATCATCCAACCGTCATTAAACCAGCATGTGAGAATGTACTGTTTAAGGTGCACTGGGCTTCTCTATGAATACTTGCTAAATCCTGATTATCTCTCACAGGTCTGGCACAAGCAAAATCCTCCAGAGCAAAAGATACTGCGTTCTCTTTGGCCCAAAACTGGATCAGAACCAACTATAAAGCTTACACCAAATATAAAGGAATGTTTGAGAAGGTAGATTCTCATTTTTCTCCTTTAAAATTTGTGTAACAAACATGCTTACCAAAATCTGTGCTTGTTACCACATTACAGTACTGATAACAAAAAGTATCAAAGAGGAGTATCAAATAAAAACCCTAGCCCAAAATGTCACTGCTACCCAACAAGTCCACAAGGTGCGGATAAATGAGCCCTTCTCCCACAGCCATGAGAACATGTGGTTGAAGCTATATATGATATATGTATATGATCTTATATACCCTTTAAATGAAAACTATACCCCCAAAATGAACACTTAAGCAACAGATAGTTCATATCATATTAAGTGGCATATTAAAGAATCTAACCAAACTGGAATATATATTTAAGTAAATATTGCCCTTTTACATCTCTTGCCTTGAGCCACCATTTCGTGATGGTCTGTGTGCTGTCTCAGAGATCACCTGACCAGAAATACTTCAACTCTAACTGTAACAGGAAGAAGTGTGGAAGCAAAAGACACAACTCTGTCTGTTAATTGGCTCATGTGACCTAACATGTATGGTTTGTTGGTATGTTTGTGAGTTCAGTGAATCCTACGATCCCAGGGGGCGGCCCTTATTTTTTAAAATGGCAATTTTCTATTTGTGATTACTCAATGGCACATACTACTAGAATAGTATATTATTATGAAAATGGTTTATTTACATGAAGCAGGATTTTACATATGAGCTGTTTTATGCAATATCTTTCTATAGAGACCTACATTGATTGGGGGGTATAGTTTTCCTTTAATTAGTTGCAACACATAATGAGGCTCTCCCCATGTCCTCACAGATAGTTTCAGTTGTGTACATATTTAGATCTAGTCTGGCACAAATAAAGCATTTGCTGATCCTCTTTTCATGAGGTTTGAGGAAAGTAATTGTGCAACTGAGCATGTACAGTATGCCTTTATTTACTAACACGGGTGCAAAGTTATAATAGTACATTACCCAACAGCACCCTATCAGAAAGTAGTTTTGATCAGCATCAATTTGTCTCCTATTGTTCTGCTCATGAATTTCTGTAGCTTGACATACTTTTGTTTCTTATATGTGCAGTACGATGTAGAAGGTGATGGGAAACCTGGAGGAGGAGGTGAATATGAGGTTCAAGTAAGTCCTTCCATTTGACCTACAAGCATTACTGACCTAGTGGGGAAGGTGTCATGGCACCTATATAGAGGGACAGTCCTGCCATTAAGGTCTAAATCTTCTTAAAATGATTGTTATAAAAAGAAATCTATGGAGCAGACATATATCTATGACTATGGACTATGAATGAGAGGGGTTCATTTATAAAACCCCAAAACTTCCTTCTTTCTATTTGCTGTTGATTACAGGATCATGCACATGTTACTACATAGCCGCCCCTTAGATTATAAACTTGAGGGAACAGGGTTTCACTGTGTTTGAATTTAGAAGTGTAGGTTCCGCTTATGTCACAATAAACCAATTTCTCTCGGCCGCAGTCAAGTGAATTAAGGGGAGACACTCCAGACCCAAGCCAAAATTATATTTTACTCTTCTTTTTTGAGGTCAGTTCTACAGTCCCGGGGCAGATTTACTAATCAAACTAACTGGTGAGGTTTGTTCCTTTATAATGCATTTAAAATGATATAGTTTTGATACTATCATGCTATTGTCTCCTTTGCAACATATTTTCTTCATCTGCATAACATTTGTTGTCATTTTGATTTCATTTGTTTAATATGAAAATCAAATAAAATATTTTAAATAATAATAATAATATAATGCATTTTAGAGTGACATTTTTTTTGGATGCCAGTTATAAAAAAAAACAAACAGATTTTCATATGCTGTTGGAATACTTACTGCCAGGTTTATATAGATTATAATGGGTTCTGGCACCTCTGAGCAGGACAGCACAACCATGTGTGAAAACTGAAAAATGGTTCAGTAAAAATTAAAAATGCTTTACTGAAAGAAAAAAAAAAAAAGTTTGATCTGAAATTGACCATATACATATAGTATATTATTTGCAGTTTTTACTCAAATCTTCTCAGGGAAATCATATTGAAGGTTAGTGAATCTGTCCTTTAGTGTCATGAAGCAATTTCATTTTATGTCAACAATATACTTTATTTACCATTTCTATTTTCTCCTCGTGTCTCAGGTGGGCTTCGGCTGGAGTAATGGAGTCGCATTACAATTACTGGAACGGTACAAAACCCAGCTAACTGCTGGCACTACCCTATGTCGCTCACTGTCATGGATGGCCATCATTCTGCCAATCGTCATCACTTTCTGGGCGTGAAGCTGAGGCGCAGGGTGGGACATCTGATGAACTGCTTGCAACTGTTGTGTTCTTCACCTCCAAGCTGTGCAGTTGTAGTTACCACCTTAGATCCCTCTCATTCAAGTTGATCCTTTTGTATTCTTTTCTAAGTTTTTCCTTTAGACTCGCCATGCTGTATAATTGTCATTGCAGTTCATGCTATGGGTGTCTTCTCACCAGAAGCACTGCAACTTATTTTGCTTTAAAAAAACTTTGTAAATTAGAAAAATCATATTTTTATGCACAATCATTGTTTTGCAAAAATGTTTGCTCTTCATAAAGAATTACAGTAATACAAAAATGAATTTGAGCTTTTCATTTTACTGCTTTAATTGCTTTTAGGACAGAGGCACATGGAATGGCTTGTTACCTGCATTTAATCACCTCCAGCACGGGTAACAAAATGCCCTTCCCACCAGCTTCATGTAAACCGCACCCCCTCTCAATTTTACAGGAGTTACCTGATTTATAACCCCTTCCCCAGTCTTGAGCTAAACAGGGAAATTGAAGCTACTCCATTATGAGTCCTTGTAAAGGGAGATGACTGGTACAATTAAGCCCTCTGCATAATGGAATCCTGCTAACAAATGGTGAGGATGTATACTAGAATGACATGTTTTCATTTTCCCAGTTCCTGGTTCTTGCAATGCAGTTAATGACATTTCTAAATCCCCTTCTAAGCAGACCTCAGGAGTGTGGAGGGACAGAGCTCATTATCTCTAAGCTAAAGCTAGTGGACTACAAACAGACTCAGAGGTATGGCCAACCAGTGTGTCCATGCATGAATCATGTCCACTTATCAGCAATATGAAAATATATGGCTTTCAGTAGCTGGGAATTCATCGTGGTAGCTTTTATGTAGCATAGATTACACGTAGCACCCAGCAAGTCAGCTAGATATTAAGGAGTCAAATCAGCACTAACACCTGGAGCCAAGGCTGCACTTGCAGAGTACCAGAAGATCCTAGACCCAGCCTAGGACAATTCCCAACAGAGCTTTCTTTCTGAGATGAACGATTACCCCCTCTGCTCATACTAGGGGGCACATTTACTAAGGGTCGAAATTTCGAAGTTAAAAAAATTTGACCATCGAATTCGATACTTCGATAGTCTAAGTATTTTTTCGAGCGAAGTAAAAATCATTCGATCATACAAAAAAAAACCTTAGACTTCTAAAAACGTATCCAAGGACTCAGGGGTTCTAGGAGGTCCGCCATAGGCTAAACAGCAATTCGGCAGGTTTAAGGTGGCAAAGTGTCGAAGTCAAAGAGACAGTACTTCGACGTTCGAATGGTCAAATATGTGAAGTTTTTTCAATTTGAATCAAATTTTGGCCTATTCGATGGTCGAAGTACCCAAAAATTACTTAGAAGTTTTTGAATTAGAAAATTCACTTAGACCCTTAGTAAAATTCACTTCGATCCTCGGTATGCTCATATATTTTTGAGAAGCCACTCGGATGAGAGGTGAAAAGTTTAAGAAAAAAAATGTCCAGTTGACTTTGAATTTAATCGACTAGATACACCCGAATGAATGAGAATCTTCATACGCAAAAGGAATTTTAGTTTCACTAAACAAAAAAAGTTTTAATAAAACAAAAGGCAAAATATATGTTCAGCACAAATCCATTATATAATACACAAAAGCCATGAATATCTTCTTTTTTTTTTTATATCAGTTATAAACGGTGAGTTCTGATGTCATTTCTGTCACATGACTCACTGAAACTGGTCTATTATAATAAAAAAAGTAACCCCAGTTGCAAAATATGAGGATATTAGAAGTTACCTTGACCTGTATAAAAACACTCGGCCTCGTGTTTTTATATGGTCATGAAACTCCTCAGTAACTTACAATATCCTTATAATTTACAAGAGGGGGTACTTTATTCACTATATATATTTAAAAGGCAGCAATATACTCCCCCAAGCTATTGTGATTTGCAACAAAATCGTAAACATGGCACCAGTGCTATAAACCCACATCAATCAGAAAATAGCTTTTAATTATTCCTCGCTTGTGAATTTCTCCCATCAGTAGGTACATTTTCAAAGGAAGCTTCTTGAGCCTTTTCTGGAGGTACCAGTTTCCCCACATTAACCCTTTAACTGCCAACGAGTGTAACTGATCAGGGTTGCACATTACCTAGCAATTCCTTCAGAACAACAAACCTTGTAGTATTCATAATACCTTTCATTCTGTAACCTCAGTGTCCATTCTACAATGCTGGCAGTTAAATGAGGGCAAGACAGGGCCCCAAAGACGAAAATGGTACAAGAAAGGAAATAAACACATTTTTAAATGTATGGTCTTTTATTTAAGTCCAGCTTGTTTAACCATTACCATCCCTGATTAAATGTCATTATAGCGCCTTTAATCATTTCATCCGGTACTACCATTCATAATATATTATTCCCCTGCCAGATAATATATGTATTTACATGTATATATATATTTAATGAGAATACTGTGATTTTTTTTTTGCCAAATAAGAGTTACCTTGATACGGATAATTATAAGGTGACAGAACTCCTCTTAGATTTAACATACAAAACTCAGATCAGATGCGACCAAAACAGGTGATCATTACAAAAACATTCCAAAAAACAAGTCCTATATAGAATATGAATGTGTTGATACACACAAGGCAGAACAATGTACAGGAAACATAAGCCCAAGGATAAAATCTATTCCAAATAAACCCGTCTCCCCCTTATTCTTGAAATGTCAGTATGGACGTAAACTTTTTATAGTTTCGTAAACTCATCTTCTGTTCGTGTTGTAAGTAAAATATGACAGCCCCCTCTGCGGAGAACCAAACCAAGGGCTTTGGACAGTTTAAATAGAATATCATTTGATTTTTGCCTCACATATCCAAGGCACAGGTGGTATTTGGGTTAACACAATGAGGTTGCCCACAGCAGAAGGCATATGGGCAAGGCAACAATATCTCAACCACATGTGAGAGACCACAATAAGGCATTAATAAAAGCATTAAAAAGTAAAAACATATACATATATAGAGAGTAGTTTCTGTAACTGGTGTAGCATTATTGCACTACCAGCTCGTCTTTAAAAATCTAGATCAAAGTGTCACGGCACCAGAAAAACATCCAAGTAAAAAAAAAAAAAAGTATAAAAACAGTAATACTTTTCTAAACCATTAAATGTGATAACAGTACTGTTTAACCTGTGCTTGCATGTAGCAAAAGCACAGTTGCACCATCAGTGTCTCCAAATGTATTTAAGAGCTTTGCACTGCTGTAAGCTTTGCCCCAAAGATTTGGCCATTTGCCTAACAGCAGGATACAGTGGGTAGTGTATGATTGTAACACTGAATAAAGAGAGAATTGTTTTCAAGATCTCCCTTTTGTCTGTGGTTCCTGAGGAGTGTGTCATTATAGGGAAGCCACCTGTATTAGTTCATGAACTGAGTGTAACCCTCAGCCCCAGTTACAATGACATCCATCCATATCCGCATAGCCTCTGGGGAGGGCGCTACCATGTAATACAGCCGGTCGTGTGTCTTGACACAGAACGTTAGCGCTGGGTTCGGACTCTGTGCAGAATGAAAAAACTGAATTATTTAAGGTTTTGCAGCAAAACATCCATATCGGTTAGAAAAATGTGTGAATACATATGGCCGTGAGCAGCTTCCAACCATCACTATCATTGTCACTGGCCTGATGGACAACGGTTATTACATCTGCAAGTTTAACAGCAGTGCCTTCTGGTCTCTCTTGGTTTATTGGTTTGTTATACTGTATTGTATACAGTGCTCCTTATAACTTCAATAAAATAATATTTATCAGGCAATTCTATCGCAAACATCTCTTCTGCCTTGGCAACCTCCTGACAAGGATGAAATATAAGTGGGCCACATATTTAGCAGGTTTCTATCCACTTCCCTCCTGCTGTCAGTGTATCCTAAACAAGTTCTGCCCAAATAAAATCCTGTTTAAGAGATTGGTTCAGCCCCTTTTATTGGGATGCCTTCCTACTCATAGAACTTATTTTGCAGACCCCCCCATGCACTTTTTTCACTCCCATTGCAGCCTCCTTCCAGTGCTTCCTTTCTCCCATTCACAATAAAAATAAACTTCCATAAGGAATGGTGAGCTGGGATCACAAGGCAGGCAGAGAATATAAAACATGCACATTGTGCAACATATGATTAAGAATATTCAGATAAAATGTAATTGATGGGAAGTGTAGTTCTGTAACAGTTAAAGCAAATATAAAGACAGAGTATGACCTACGCCCTCGTTTCCCAATGGGAATTTGCTCCCTCCTTCTGGTGGGCTTAAAGGAATTAGAAATTTTTGTATGAACTTTATGAGAAAAATGTCTAAATATCCGGCACCCAGAACATACCTGCTTTGGAAAGTTAACTGTAAATAGAAATGTATAAAGAGACTATTTTCCCTCTCAGGGTTATACTTGCTAAAGTTTGTTAAAAAAATATAAAATACCATGCAATATGCATGGTTTATTAACTTATAGAGCATTATGGATTATTGTTCTTGTTTTATTTTAATATGAATAGCTGGAGTAGTTCAAAATATGGCATATTTTATATTTATCCTACTTGGTTAAAAACCATTGTGCATACAAGACAACAAATCAATTGTAGATGTTGGGGCTATCACTGCTCTGTTTGTCGAGAAGAGACACATGAAAACCTGTAAAGTTATAACTTTTCTTCCCAGGTTGCACACTATATTCAACCTCTGCAAATTCAAAATGGGGGGTCTCGCCCATTATAAACACACACTAGCACACGCACTCCACACACAGGAAGATTCTCTACACATCCACGCTCACCCACCTCCTTCCACAGGGGCACAGAAAGAAAATCGGATATCTGCTATAGGGGATAAGAGAGGACTTCAGTGGCGATTGACAATCAGGGATCACAATGAACTTACGGACATACACACAGTGAGGCAAAATAAGTACCACACAGGCTCACATAACTGCATATATACAGCACACGCTGGTTAGAAAACAGCCAACCATTCACACACACACATTAATTATAATATATGGGGTATATATTAAAAAAAATAAAGCAATTACCCCATAATATATAGGGTATGTATTAAAAAAAAAAAAGCAAAAACTCCATACCTTGCTACAACTATAACAAGACACATGCATATTTGTCATAGCACAGACATGCAATAACCGTCGTGCAGTGACATGCAGAGTTTGCAGCCATGTGCAGTAACCACACACAATAAAAGAGGTACCCTTTAATATGTAAGGTATTCTGCCAGGTAAAACGTCAGCATGTGACACACAGAGAACACACACATACCAAACACCCTATTAGTTTGCAACTTTTCCATTACATAGGATTGGGCAGGGCTAACAGCTTTACACTTTTCCTTCCTACCCTACACAGCACTTTTTCTAGAGGTGGGTCAGCACTTCAGATTCAAGTCGGGTTGCTCAGCTAGTGTAGAGCTTAGAAAGCTTGGCTCCCAGAGTGGTGTATAGGGTTGCCACCTGGTTGGTATTTTACTGGCCAGGCCGATAAAAAAAGAGAGTTGATCCCAATGTTATTAATAGGGAAAATAGATAAATATATAGGAAGACCGGTATTTTTTCCAGAAAAGGTGGCAACCCTAGTGGTGTGTATTAGGCATACCATCTACATAATCAATGAACCCAAGCACAGCTGATTTGAAAGAGTTTCAGAAAGCACCATCACTTTATTTTCAAGTATCTCCTAGCGTGATCACCCTCCTGACCTCCCCTTTTTATATTGCTTGAATGTCCTTATCTCCCCTCTTCTAACCCAGCCTGGCAAAGTGATTAGGACATGCCCGCCCCCCCCCCCCCCAAATGTATCTGTTCCTGCACATTAACAATGAAGGCAATCAGATGTGTAACTAGAGGCAGCAGACCTTTTGACTACTGGATGACCTGGGAGGTATAAGGAGCTGACTGAAGGGCAGACTGTTAATCAGTTTTAATATAAGTTTCCTAAAAGGTCTTATTCGTCAATTTTAAGTGGCCCTAAGGGTCATAGCACAAGGGCAGATTGGTCATCTGAGAATCTGCACTAACCATGAGTATAATATTTTCATGTTTGTTGATTAAGGGTAGTGCAGATTTTCAGTGGGTGACAAATGCTTTCACCCTAAAAAGGAATTTGCTGTGGGGCCCCAGTCCTAATAAATATAAAATATATATGAATATTGTAATTTATAAGCTGCTTCTGTTCTGTGTTGAGAATAGAACCACTATAAATATTTATTTCCTGCACTAATAATTATTTCTTTATCATCATTACTTTAATTCCAAACTCTTTTTCCATTCCTCCCTTTAGTCAGTAACAATTTTTGCATATGTGAGAATACATGTGAAAATGTATACTAATATTTGTCTTGTTATAGCTAATGTAGCAGATAAGATCATAGCACTGTTATCCATGTAATAAACTAACGCATAATTGGTTATCAGTTGGCCCATTTTTTGTTATGAAGAGATCAGAGTTCCAAACTTCTTGGTAGGAACTCCCAAATACCGGTGATTATATACTGTAGTTTGGCAAGCAACTAATAAAATGGATGAAATGGTATGAATAATCCAGACAGGAATCACTGTGTTGCGGTACTGTAGACAATTAGTTTAAGGTGTTGCGGTACTGTAGTCAATTAGTTTAATGGAATGTAAATGATGACTTTATAGTCAACAATATGTGCATAAAAACATTGGGATAACCTATGGCTGTAATGTTGCCTGAATGGGAACATTCAGAAGTTACCATGTTTTAAATAATATAAATACACCTTATTAAGTGTGTAACTGGTGCAATGAATTAGCTACACAAGCAATTAAATAGCAGTGAGTTAAAGTTGTATATACATCAGATTAAAAGCACAAAGTCCGTTTTTTTTAGCATAGTTAAATCTTTTCCAGTGTCTTAAAAGATAGACACAAAAATATCTTTAGACACAACATTCTTGTGAGTTAAAGATTGGACATCTGTTTGTATCACTGCAGAAGGATTTTTTTCCTTAGTAGGTGACAGTCTTCCATAAATCATCTATTGGCATCAAGGTTATAACTTACTTCTGAAGACAGCTGTTTAAACCAACACATTAGGTTGAAATATTTTGTGTTAGCCCAGCTGTTTTTTAAAAGGCTGTTTCAGACAAGATGCTTCACATCTGCTTTGAAAGCCCAGTGTTAATGGTGAAGCTGAACATGCAGTTAATAACACACATCAGTGTATTTTATCCAGCCCTGAAGTAGTAGTGTGGTTACAGTAAAGGACTAAGACCAGAAGTATGGGCGGATATATACGTACAGTGGCCAGGCTGAGGTTAAAAAGTCCTTTCTGTAGAGGAAAGAAAGGTCACTAATTCAAATCAAAAAAGGTACAGAAAAAGAAAGATGGGTTAAAATTGGGAATGTGATATTACAGAAAGAACAAAATACTAAATGAAAATGTTTATAAAGTTGGAAAATAAGACTGAACATGAATGTGGCTGCAGCAACAATCTCACCTTGGCTGCACTCCTGAGGTGGTCATAATAAACCTCTTCTATGGCCTGGAAATATATAACTCCTTTCAGTTTTGCCTCATGTTTATCTGCAAAAGAGGAGGTCAAATTAATGGCACAACGCAATATTAAAGCAGAAGGAAAGCTCCAAGACAGTTTATTGTCAACAGATTAACCACAATAGTGCAAGCTAAAATGCTATATTTATTCTGCAGAATGCTTTACCATACCCGAGTAAACAGCTCTAGATACTGTCTCTGCTTGCTTAGGATAGAAGCTGCCATATAAACTTGTTGTGACATCACTTCCTGCCTGAATCTCTCCCTGCTCACTTACAGCAGGGATGGGAGGAGGGAGGGGGAGAGGAGCAAACTGAGCATGCTCAAGCCCTGCCCTGGAGGTTTAAGCTGAAAACAGGAAGTCTGATACAGAAGCCCATGTGTACACAATAGAAGGAAAGAAATGCTGTTTCTCTTTTGACAGAGGATTTAGAGCAGCATTACTTTGAGGGTTTACTGATGTATTTATATAGACCTTTCTGATAAAGCTTACTTAATTTTAGCCTTTCCTTCTCCTTTAATATGTAGCACAAACCTACACTTATACTATAAAATGTGCACATGTCCCCCATCCCCAAAATAATTATAGTATTTATAAAACAATACTGTCCTGTGGCCGACATATACTCGGCATCTGGGCAAATGTAAAATACTTTAGCAATCTAGATAAAGAAATCTAACTGTGCGCTTTAGTGTTGAAGTGTACATTCTAAAATATATAATTTCTAGTTTCTGGAAATGTTTGCAGATAAAATAATTATAAAATCATTTCTCAACTCACAGAATACATGACCTTGCAAGTTTTGTGAAGGGCCTACTTGAACCATACTTTCCAGATAAGTTTTGTAACAACATGCAGCTTTAAGATGAAGCACATCTTGTCCTGGACCCTTACCTACATAATACGATAGGGTACGTTTGAGGCGATCAAAAACAAACCAGCGCTTCTTCCATGATTTTATCTTTCCACCCATCTTAGTCAGGAAGCCACGGCACATCTTCTCACTTAAAATGATGTGAGGACAGGCATCTACTGAATGGCCTGAGGACTCAATATGAGTTCGGAGGTCAAAATCTTCCTTCCGGATAGGAAGATAGCGTGTAAGAGGACGAGCCTGGAGTGAGGAAATTAAAGCAGAAGGAATATATTAAAAACCAGAGTATACTTCACATCTCCAAGCAACATCATGCCATGTTAATGTTTGCTACAGGTGCAAATCAGCACTCTTACCTGTGAAAAATGCTTTTCCCTCATCTTGACCTCCTTATCTACTAGTCTTTGCCTGTGAGCTGTCTCATCTTGAAGGCGTCTTTCCAGCTCTTCTCTCCTTCGCCTCTCATCTTCTAGTGCTTTTCTGCGTACCTCCACCTCACGCTCCTAAATAAGATGTAGAAGACAAGCACAAATCTGCAAATTCCTCTTCACACTTCCATCTCTAGAGCTTTAAAACTTATTTCCTACTGCAGTGTACCATTTCATGCTAAAAAACTTACCCTGGATTCTACAAGCCTGGCTCGCTCTGCATGAGCTTCTAGAAGCATTCTCTCCATCTCCTCTATCTTCAGCATGTCTAAACCACTAGCACTTTAGAAAAAGAGAATGAGTGGGTGGAGAATTAATGCGAGTGGATATTGACAATAAGCAAGTGACAGGGAAAAAAAATCTGATTGGGAAAACTTGAAAAAGCAGGGTGTTAAGATTATCTACAAGAGGAAATAAGAAATTAGACAATAACAAAGTAGTGACAAAAGAGAAACCTTACCTTGACATGTTATCAGGGGAACATGCAGAGTTTCCTGTAGAAACACTAGTGTCCAAACTATCAGAACTCTCCAGACTAAGAGTGTCAAATCCATGTGTAGGGTCATCTTCACGAGAATGGAGAGGCCGCTGATGGTGAAGAATGGAGTGGTGCATGATGGGAGTGTACCCTTGATTAGAGGCTCCGTGGAGAGATTCCCACTGAGATTGTGCCTCAACTGCAGCTCTCTGTTTTAACTCTGCAAGACGTCTGCGCTGCTCCTCTATCACTTGCTGACCTGGGAAACATTTTCATATCTCTATACATCAAAATCTTGTTTTAAATCTATGCAAAAAATTCAAATTATACAGAAAAAAGGCTTTATAACAACCATCAGTATCTTATCATGCTTTTTTTCAGCCCCCCTTCTAGGTTACAGTTTGCTCAGGCCCTCCTTAGCTAATAATGTGGTTAACAATAAAGATAAAAACACTTCCATCAGCCACTCTTTTATAGTTGAATAGCGAATATCCAAGGTAGCCCTAACCGAAAAAATCTCCCTAATTATCAAAGTTTTTTCTCATGAAAAAAGTTCCAAAATATTCACATGGTATACAAACACTGCAAAAGTGCATAAAAAAAACAGTGATATGTGCTTATTGTTTGTACAAGTGAAAATATATTCTGCTGTTGAACAATGATTTGAGTCCTGTGGCATATACCCTCAAATGGTGGAAAATATATTTGAATTGGACTTTTTAGTTAATTGACCAGCAGTAACAATGGACAACAGATAAAAGTGAACACTCTGTTCTGCTGTAAAAAATATGTGCCTTCAATTCTTTGCTTAATTACATTTATTACAGAATAATATAGGAAAAGCCTGTACAGTGAAGAAAACTTAAGAGGGTGTTCTTGCTTCAGCGTTGTCAGACTATTACCCTGAAATCATATCACCCCATTATACTGTTACTAGACAACACCTCCAAACCATATTACTCCTACTCAATTTTAACACATAGGAATCAGTACCTATTTGACTGTCTAGTCGAGAGAATATTTGCCCTCGGTAAAAATTGACCAGCTGGTCAAAAATATTTAAATGTTCATTTTCCCAGGGGTGCTGCTTCCATGAAGCAAGTTAACTTTCTTACTTTTATTGGGGCCAAATCAAATAATCTACCAGTGAATCAGGCAAAATTGCTAACACTGAAAAACTTATAGGGCAGGACATATACTCTATGGCTAAAAATATGTCCCAATGAATTGGCTGTTTAAGATACATCCATCATTGCCCAAGATAGAAAGCACAAGACAGTTCTGTGCTTTCTATTTTGTGGCAAAAGTTTGGGGAAAGCCCTTTGCCATTTCAGTAGGATAATAATGCTTGACCATACAGAGTTAGTTTGTAGAGATGGGAGTAGAAGAATCTGACTGGCCTGGAACTGACCATAACCCAACAACAATAACGGTGGGATGAATTGGAACACTGAGCAAGACCTGTTTCCACCCCAACATCAATGTCGAAACTCTCACATATGAATGAAAGAACATCCCACCTAGTGATCGTACTCCGGAAAGTGGGGTGGGTAAAGGTTGCTTTAGCAGCAAAAGGAGAACCAACATATACAATAACCTTGTTAATGAATTAGATGTTTGACAGGTAGGTACCTAATCTGTTCATATAGTGTTGCCAGAGCTACTTAAAATAACTTAGAAAATTAGTATAAAGATATCAGCCACACAGCCCATGAAAAGATGAAGGAATGGTGAAGGCACTCTGAAAATCATCACTGCTATAAGTATTTTTGCATGCAGGGGATTATTAAATGCCAAACTACCTGCGACTTCAGATGGAAGAGAATCCTCTGTACTCAGACTGTCTGCTCAAGAGACACACACAAGAGACAGTGTGAAAGTGTGGAGTGAGAAGCACAGCGTGAGCAAGCCAAGAGACACACAATATGTGAGAGATAAAAAGTGAAATTATTATTGTAGTTTAAATACTGTACATTATATATTTTTTTAACTTGGTTATATTAAAGTTATATAATATAGTTCTATTTATTTTATACTTACTTATAGTATAGTTATTTTATAGTCAAAACAAAATGTTCTGTTGCATACAAAGCACACACAAGTCACTCACAAAGAAATGGAAAATATTGTACAGTTCATGGCACAATATTTAGTCAAGGCAATAGCTGACCAGGAATGAAATTGGAACATATAATGCACATAAACTTAATGGCGCATGAAGGGATTATTGCTTTGCATAGGTCTGCTAGGCACTGTACTGGTAACATTGTAAGTGAGGTTGCAAAAAGACACACGTCCATCAAGTTCAATTTTTTTTTTTTTTAACCTGCCTAACTGCTAGTTGATCCAGAGGAAGGCTGCATTATTTTTCTAAAACTCACCTTTTTGCTGCAGTGCCAGCTGTCTCTTGCTTTGGATGTCTTGCATTGTTACTGCCAATCCCCTGGAGAGGCTGCTTGTGCCATTCAGAGTCAGAGGGGCATTCTGCAAAAATTTATACCATTTCCAGGAACATTAAAAATGTCATATTGGATAACTGGAAAATGGCAGCATCATTCACCTACGTATAACACTGGCTGCTGCAACTAATGGGATCCATCTACATACCTTTGGAGAAACACTACGGCCCAGAGTGGCCACTGAAAAGTGAGAAGAAGAGGGGGAGACTGTTTTCATCCGTGGAAGGGTGCCTCCGCCTTCAATTTCAGTCCGAGAGCGAGAAATCTGGGGGGGGGGAAGATGGACAGGTGAAGGATGAAAGTTACAAGACACACACGAGCTGTGTTACAGAACACAACATTTTATAATTTAAGCCTCTTTCACTGAATTAAATGGAAGACATATGTTAAAAGGTATTATCTGAAAAAAAAGGACATTTTTTATTCACATTGCTCAGTTTTTTTTATCCAATAACATAACTGAATGCACTTACACTCCTATGTACTGACATGACCTTAGCCTAAATTTGTTCACTTACTTACAGTATTCTGTATGACCTGTATAACGCTGTACCAGAATGACTTGCTGTCACCAGCAGAGAAAACAACAGAATTCAGCTTTGATTTTGCTTATGATAGAGACAGCACACAAGAGGTGAAGGCAGATTACCTGCAAAGCCTTACGAGATGAATGAGATTTAGCAGGGAGTGGAGGAGGGGAAGAAGATGGAGAAGAAGAGGCAGAAGGAGCAGTTACTAAATCTTGGTACCAGGTATCCAAATCAGAAGCTGGGGGTGCGGAGTGGCCTTCCGTTGTTGGGGAATTCATCTGGAGTATGTTGGCAAAGAGATGGGGAAAAGATGCAGTAGGGGGTAAGCATGGAATTGACCAATATAGAGAAAAAACATAGCATAATATGGTGTAGTGAAATCCATTTAAGTCACAAATATAGTTAATGACAGATGAGATATATGCATGGATGGACAGACCGGTCAAAAAAAAAAAAAAATATGAAAGGTGTGAACGAACCTCCAGAGAAATGGAGGGAGAGGAGGAAGATGAAGAAGAAAGATGTACAGGAGGAGGTTCCTCAGGTGTATGAGCACAAGAGGCGGAGTTCACATCAGGACCAGCCATTGGTACAGCCGTTTGGGCAGAACCTGTGGGCATGCTTTCCAGAATATCCTGTAGCTGATCTAAAGTGATGTACTAGTGAAAGATACAGTAAAGTATCACTATGGGTAGAAGAATTGTTGCAATGCATCACCACAAGCCCTGATAAACATCCTACATTATTTTAAATACACACAGAAAGAAATTCTAGTTATAATATCAAATACCAAACTTTTCATTGAATATGGAGCAAATACAAGTCACTGAAATAGCACTAAATATACATATTTATGTACATATATACATTACATTTAAGGGCCTATTTACGAACATTCGGATTTCCTTGTTTTCACGAATCATAATTATTCTCGAACTCTAAAAATGTAAGATTTATAAGTGTTAAACCACGAAAAACTCTACTACAAAACTTCAAGTAAAAGCAGTCCATGTCCCATAGAAGTCAATGGGACCTGTGCTGATCCTACAGGACTTTTTTTAGCCATTTGAATTTTTAGAGGTTTTTGGATTTCTTCCCTAGTAATTGTCAAAAGAATTGATTTTTTAGAGCTTTTAAAGATTTCCATATTCATATTTTTTTCAGTTCATACCTTTTATATTCAGATCTTTCAATAACTTTCATGGCACTCGTGGTTTTAGAGAGAGTTTAATTATGGCTTCAAAAAGCTTGAATACCACTAATTTTCAATTTTGATAAATGCCAAGAAATAAGTATGTTTCCAAAGTGAAGTAAATGTATTCTAAAGCTTTCTACTAAACCTTTATATGGGATGTAAACAAAAAAAAAATCTAATTTTGTATAAAGAAAATAGGATTTTAAGCAATACAAATTTAATACAATCCAATACACATGCATTACTACTTTAAATTGTTTTAAAGTTATTAGTTAATAGAATTACTTTTTAAAGCAGTATCTATCTGTTCCATGCTATTCTCCGCACTGCTTGTTTTGACTAGTTGAAAAAAATGGACCATAAGCTAGCTGCTTAACAGACTTATGAACAATCATGTCCAGCATTGTGGCAAATGGAGTATTGGCTGGAGGGGAGCTGAATTCAGATACATTATTAGAAGTCAGAGCAAGCAGTGCAGAGAGAAACAAAAACTGCTTTCAATAGCAATTATTTGTCAAGAACTTTAAAGGGGATAAACATTTCTAATGAATGTATACTGGAAATTTAGTATTATATTTTCTTTCATTAGGCAAAATTATATTCTTGGGTTCAAATCAGCTTTAAATATGCTGGTAAAGTTACAAATATACTTAAAGGAGACATATAGGATAAATAAAAAAACGTTAATTTCATAAGCAATGTATAAGCAATGTATAAAATATGGTGCCGGTTATATATTTTGAAAAAGATTGTCTTCAAAATTAGCCCCTTTATTGGAGCTGCCCATAGATGTTCACTGGTCCCTGCTTCAAATGAAGAGTGGGCGTGTCCTAATGGTCCCTGCCAGAAGCACAGTAGGAAGGGGATAGCCAATCACAGCCCTGCAGTCACACAAGTAAAGACAGGCTTCAGTTCCCTATCAGGTCAGTCAAGCTGCTGGTTCTTATCCTACAGGGCAGTATGCAGAGTGCTGCCCTGCAGAGTCTGGGAAAGAAGGCAACAGGAAGTAGAACCGATGGGCAGGACTAGTAAGTAACCAGAGACACAACTTTTTAAAGTGCATTCCGTCTATATTTAAAGAGTTTGATGCACTGGTACACTTGTTTTTGTACATAATATGTCTCCTTTAAGGATCTCAACTTTTCAGTTCTCATACTGTAAGGCAGAACAGTGACGAAGAGCTCCAATCCTTACAATTATTTGCCATCCCAGGTATTTTTGAAGATATGACTAAATAGATAATAGAGTAATGTTTTAATATCAGTAACATTTTTATGAACCAAGGTGAAGCCTGTACAAATTGTGGACCTTAGGGCTCTTACTCACTGGCGTTCTGACCTGCGATCCCCTGCGTTCCGTTTTTTGGCGTTCAGCCGCAGGGGAGCGCAGAAATAGACGCGTGTCATTATTTCAAATGGGGCTGTACTCACTCAGACGCGTGTAGGCGCCGAACGCAGGAAAAATGCAGCATGTTGCGTCTCAATCTGCGTTTGGCGCCAACACGCGTCTGAGTGAGTACAGCCCCATTTGAAATAATGACATGCGTCTATTCCTGCGCTCCCCTGCGGCTGAACGCCAAAAAACGGAACGCAGGGGATCGCAGGTCAGAACGCCAGTGAGTAAGAGCCCTAAGGTCCACAATTTGTACAGGCTTCACCTTGGTTCATAACAATGTTACTGATATTAAAACATTACTCTATTATCTATTTAGTCATATCTTCAAAAATACCTGGGATGGCAAATAATTGTAAGGATTGGAGCTCTTCGTCACTGTTCTGCCTTACAGTATGAGAACTGAAAAGTTGAGATCCTTAAAGGAGACATATTATGTACAAAAACAAGTGTACCAGTGCATCAAACTCTTTAAATATAGACGGAATGCGCTTTAAAAAGTTGTGTCTCTGGTTACTTACTAGTCCTGCCCATCGGTTCTACTTCCTGTTGCCTTCTTTCCCAGAACGCCAGTGAGTAAGAGCCCTTAATGATGACCATATATTTAAAATCATAGTGATTCATTTCTCATGAGAGTAATGGAAATGTTTTACCAGCAACCTCTGAGCTGTGCATCAGGCAAACCTAAAAATCTCTAACCCATCCACAAAGTCATACAGTATATGGATACAAGAAATGTTGTTTCAGCAGCCTAGACAAAATATATTCTATAGACCCCTTGTTTTGCAGCTTTAAATGAGACATAAAAGAACAAACACTTTCCCCTCAAGTTTCATAAAAAATAGCATACTATATACTGGTGACATCATGTTATTTAAGATAATGCTTGTTTGTTTGTTTGTTTTTGAATGCCATAATGTCACACTGTAACAGTGTGGAAAACCTTTTCTAGCCCAGTATGTAGGAGAAATGAGAGACTAGTGAGCAATGTACCTCAAGGGCGGTGGTGGGCTCTGCAGCAGAGAGAAGGGGGAAAGCAGGAACAAGAGGTGAGCTGCTGTACAAGCGGAGCACATCAGAAAGGCACACGTATTCCTGAATGCAGTGATGGAGGAAGGGAGGAAGAAGGCAAAGAAAGAAAGATAGATAGACAGATAGAGATAGATAGACAGATAGATAAGTCAGACTTGTTTCATATCAAGCTGCAGCCAGTAGCACACTTACATTGTACACAAGAACAATGGTGCATATTTAACACTCTGCCAAGGACAGTAAGTATCACAGCAGGTTATTAGTGGTCAGCTGGCGTTTCGGAAAGAAGGAGTTTACCTCTTGCTGCCGGGAAGGGGAGTAAGAGCAGATGGAAGGGATAGCGGGTATGCAAGAAACATCAGCTTGAGCGAGTAAGCAGTCACTAGTCTCAGAGATGTGGAGAGCAGCCTGTGCAAAGGGTAATTAAAGGTATTTTGTAAATTGTCATGTACTAACTCCCAGACGGCAGACTCTGCCCTGACCCCACAGCACTCGACACCAGAAGTGGTGGGTCCTCGCAGCACCCTAAACCAGAAATGGTGGGCCCTTTAAGGACCCATCACCCAAAAAAATTATTCAAAATCCTATTTTATCACATTAGTCAAGGAAAAGTAACTTTAATTACACTATATAAATTATTTGAATCTTGTTTCCTTCAGTCTGGGATTTCAAAATTATAGCAAGCAGGCAGCAGCCATTTTGTGGACACTGTTATTAAGACAAGCCTTGTATTATCTCAGAATCTTGTTTGTGCCCCAGAATGGGGGACCCGATGTCCATCCCTATGCCCTGGATACACAATTATATGGTAAAGAGAAGGGGGAATGTTGGGAGAGCAGTGACATCTAAGAAGTGCTGAATGGAAAGTGAAAGTAATTGTCTGCCCCGCCTCCATGCCACGGGCATAGAGGAGAGGCAGACAATATTTGATTGACAGCTGAGATTTTTAAATGAGCTTACAACAGCTATGAATGCTTTAATAAGAAATAGAAATTGGATTTCTTGATTAATTTGAAAAGGACTTTTATTATACAGATTTTTGTGTCTGGGTGACAGGTCCACTTTAAATGTATATTGTAATTGAAATAGAATCCGATATTTCTCCTTTTAACAGATGCCAAGTGCACATGCTAAACACTTGCATAATATATTGTGCACATACTTGAACTGTAAGTAGGGAGCACCTTCCTCGTGTTTCCTAAAACACTGAACAGTCTGTAACTTTTTATATTTATTGCAAAGTTAGTTTTCCCTGTTTGTACTTTTACTGTATTGTAATATATTGTTATACTTAAGTATACAAGTTATACTATATAAAGTATATACGTTAACACACTCAACGGTTATAGGCAATGTTAGATAATTAAAGTTATACATAATGTTATTCTGAACTCACCTCTCTAAGAGCAGCTGATCCAGCTGAGAATCCCCGTCGTCCTGTTAGTGCCTGGTATCTTCTCTCCAACTGAACCAGCTTCTCTTTCTCCTGTATGGGCCACAGACATCAGAATTGTGCACAAAATAGAAACACAAGTTATGTGTATTACATTATGTTCTGTTACTGCACCAAAGTAACACCAAATTAGGTCTATAGCACAAAGGAGAATAAAAAATAGAGGAAAATATAAAAATAGAGGAAAAGTGCAAATGTACATACAAATAAAATGCAACAAATATAAATGAACGTTTTTGCAGGGTAACTATTCTATAAAGTGGATGTGGAGCAGTTGTGAAAAATCTTATCACTATAGCCCACAACAGAATGGCTCCACTTCCCTTGATAGGGTGGACATGTCTCAAAGGCTACAAAACAGATTAATGGGTGTTGGCTGCCTGCGATGTTCCCGATAAGGACAGGTCTCCATTGCGAACATAAATTTTTAAAGGTACAGTAAGACCAAAGAATGGAAGTGATTTGAATTAATGAAAATAGAATGTACTGTTGTGCTGCACTCATACAACTAGTGTATTTGCTTCAGAAACTCTTAATATAGTCTATATAAAAAAGCTGCTGTGTAGCCATGGGGGCAGCCATTCGAACCTGAAAAACGAGAAAAGACACAGGATACACAGCAGATAACATAAGATCTGTGGTATACAATGGTATTCTTCAGAATTTATCTGTTATCTACTGTGTATCCTGTGCTTGAATGGATGCCCCCATGGCTACACAGCAGCTTGTTTATATAAACTATAGTTGTGTTTCTATAGCAAATACACCAGTTTTATAAGTGCAGGGCAACAGTACATTATATTGTCGTTCCTTGAAAATAATTTAAGTTTTTTGGTGTTACTGTTTCTTTAAACATTATTGTATTGTGACAGTTCATTAAATATGCATTATATACTCTTTTTAAATAAAAGCTCAGAGGATAAAGGCTTGTTCTGAACACTCTTTTTGTCTTTTACATTAAGAAGTCTCTATGGTTTTCTTGATTTCTTGCACCATACAAGAAAATAAAACTACCTCCGTCTTCTTTCTCTGCCGAGTTTGCAGAAGTGAAACTGATAAAAATGACCAGTCCACAGATAATCTACATTATGAGCTTCTCATTACCACACAGCCTAACAGTTTTGGGTTTGTTTATACAAAGCTCATTATGCTAAATTGCAGCTTTGTGGGCCTAGTCTTGATTTCAGCCACAGTGGTATCTGCAAGGAGTCTATATGTTCACCCTGTGCTTCTAGGTAGTCTGATTTCCAGCCAGACTCCAAAAATTTACAGGCAGGTTAATTGGCTCCTAATAAAACTGTCCATATTGTGTGTGAGTGGGATAGCAACCACAAATTGTAAGCTTCATTGGGGCAAGGACTGAGGTAAATAATATACAATTATTCTCAGCATGTGTTATGGCTTGGAACGCCAAGGGAATATCAAACTTGATAAATTGTCCATGGACCCTGCCTGTTGGATTATGATTACACACGGTGAGTCTGAGCAGTATTTGCTTCATTTCTTTGTAGGCCTGACTGGATGAGAGACTGGCTGTTTCTCTGCATGCGTTTATACGCAGGAGGAGAACAGCCACGTTTGGCATTAATCTAATATTTTTTTTAAAGTTTCAAACATTAAGATCTTCTGTTGACAAAGGGATGGGAAAAATCAGCAACATACAAGCAGCTCTTCCTCATAATCTGGCCCCATTGTTTCTATAAAGTTAAACTTGATCAGTTACCTTGTGTAGCTGAAAAAGAACAGTGCTTCTTTCCTGGCCAAGATGTTCTGCATCCTGTGCTGCCTGGAGGCAGATCTGATTGACTTGCATCTCCAAAGCAGTTAGTCGTTCCTGTCACGTGCAAGACAAATTTCCAGAATTACACCAGAGAGCCAAGTCTTTGAGCCCACTTCCTGGAATATTACTACTTTACTATGATTTTGCTGCAGGGGTTCCATTTTCCAGGAGTAGCTAAGTTTTTAAATGTCTTTATTACAAGCCCCATTCACAACACTTTATGTAAATTATTATTTTCCCATTTAATCATACATGGAACATTACACTCTGAATTTACTATAATCTCCCTTATTCACCTTACCATATATCTTTGCTGATATCCCATACTTGCCCCCTACTGCATGCTTTCTCTCTAGAACTTTGTATGCTCTACCCCTGGCACCCCAACCCCACCTTCCGTCGTGTGATGCTTCGCTGGCATTCCCCCTTGCTCTGTAAAAGTTGCTGACTTGTGGTCTCTCTCTCCTCTTCCAGGCGGCTTTCCTTCTCTAGCTGCTGGAATTCCAGATCCTCAAACAGCTTCATCTTTGTCTCCAGGAGTTCAGACTCCTGAACACAGCCAAAAGTACCGTTAGATGGCCCAAGACCAAAGCAGTAACATACCAGTCACAGTTCAAGAGGCACACAAAAAGATGTCAAATTAGCAACACACACAGATCATACAAATTCTTACACAATCACAAAGCACAAATTAACTGCCATGGGCAGAGACACTTTCTCAAACATAAGAAGCAAGACCAACATTCAGACAATTAACAGCTCAGTATAAGATTTCATGTACAGAAAGGCGACTGTCACGTCTACACCGATGAGCTAAGGTATCGGAAACTCAAACACCAAACAGAACAAAAAATAAATCTACAGGAAAAAGAGTGGATGAGAGGCAACTCACACATAGGTGACCAAACACAACCAAACTGACAAAAATATAAAACAGGGTATGCTTTTATCTAAACATTAAATCCAGAACATACATTTCTTTTATACTGAGATACATCATTTCCACGGGATAGAACCCACAAACTCACGCATAATGCATTACCAAACATACACATGCCTTTTTGCCCAACCAGCTCTGACAGAGAGGTTAGTAATTGTTAAGGGGCAGTTAGCAGTCAAAAGCACAACATACACTTGCAACATCTATACAGTCCCATACCCAGAAGAAAACAGTGTGCGTATGTGTATGTTTGGTAAAAAAAAAAAATTGGGGATTTGTGTATGGAAGATGTATGCTTGCAAAGGTGGGAAAAAGTGCAATACCAGTGTGTAGGTTTGTGGATATCCTTATACAGTAAATAGGAGCAGAGAGCACCATAAGGGTAGTGTATCTGTTCAGAATGTTAAAATACACTACACTAAAAGGTTAAAATATCGCAGTGTTTAATATAAACAATATATTATGTTTTCTTTTTAAAATCAACACAAAGTGTATAAAACATATTAGATTATTTTTGTGTAGGCATGGGATCTATTATCTGGAATGCTTGAGACCTAGTGCTTTTCTGATCAGGGGGTTTTCCTTAATTTTGATCACCATATAATAAAAGAACAGTTTAGTGTAAAAAAAATACTGGTTAAATAGATAAGCTGTGCAAAACAAAAAACATTTCTAATATAGTGAGCTAGCCAAAAATCTATACGGGCTGGAGTGAATTGATGTCTAAAATAGCAAAAAATATCCAAAACCCAGCTTCCTCCTTTGCAGCTTTCTTACCTCTTAGTAAATCAGCAACTTGAAGGGGGGACATAACTGTTGGGTTAGGTTGCTTTTGATCCTTAGCTGTTCAGTTAGGTTGCTTTTGAATGTGATCTGCATGCTATGTGCCATATGGCTCCCTTCAAGTCTGGGACTGGTAACCGGTTTGAGAGCCGCAAAGGTGTAAGTAGTGTTCTGGCTATTATGTTAGACATCCACTCAACCCAGCCTTTTTAAATTACATTACTAACTAGCTGTGCAAAATAAAAAAAATTCAATATAGCTAATCTAGTTACCCAGTTTAAATTTTACACTGAACACTTCCTTTATGTGTTGCCACCAACATGGATTCATGCAGCTTAGTTAACACAAACACGAGGTACTATTTTAAAACTATAGAGATTAAAAACACAAAATGATTTGCTTAAGATGGAGCTCTGTTGGAGACTGCATATTGCAAGAAGAGATCCCACATCTGTAGTAAATTGTAATTGCTTTTTATCATCAGCTTATGAGAATACTGGATAGAAATCAACCCAATAGGGCACAAGTGCCCACAATCGCATTTTCGAGATTGATCTCCCACAATGCAGAGTTTTTCCCCCAGAATTCTAGCATTGTTGAGATTGCAAGGGGGGGGGGGGGGGTGATGTGATTGACACAGCTGCACTGCATCTGGTGCCATTCCTGGCAATTTAGCAAAATTTGCCAGACTGTGTATGCATTAGGTACAAATAGGACAGTCTGGCATGAAGTGTGTGAGCGAGGTCTACACGATTATTTAGGTGCAACAGTGCTTGATTCAGAATACAAGGCAAGAGAGGGTACCAAACAAACTTAAAATACAGCAATAATCATTATTAATGAATTCAGTAGTACTTTGGACTAGGATATGGGGCATAGTTACTCAAGATATTTACAATTAAATGAGAATTCATGTAAACGTGAAATTTTATCTATCGAAAATTCACAAATTTACTAAGAGTACAAGAATGAAGCGCAAAGCAGCCACTTTTGCATTTCATGCTCATTTTCTCCACTACAAGCCTGGAGAAAAGGACACATATCTGTGTTTCTTTAAGTGTACATATTATTTTTAGCAAATATGAGATGTGTTGTGAAAATACACCTGACCAATTGAGGTGAACTGTGGAGAAGTTTCACTCTTTAGTAAATATGCCACTGTATCTGGCCTATTTTTTTATTATATTTATAATAAAGAAAATGTAGTAGGAGCTCAGTACGAAACTTGGGAGCAGTTTGTCATATCAGCACACTCTGAGTAAAAAAAGTATAAATATTTATTTGTAAAAAGTTTGGCTAAAGATTAACAGTTTTTAAAGGGGATAATGTAAAAAGGCCGCATCACAATGTGGCTGAACGCAATGTATTATTAGGAAAAAATGCGGAGTGTGTTAGGACTTGTACTGATTGGTGTTTTCTCTGCATCTGACACATGGTACATTCTGTTAAGCTATACTTGCTAGTTAGGTGACCTTAGACTTTCTATTAAAAAAATACTAGTCCTAATATTTCTATTATATACTTATGTCATTAATAATTATAATAAAATTCGAGCAACCCTAAATGGATTGGGAATTTCCAAAACTACGAAATGCAGTCATAATATAAATGTACCAGACTTCGGAATATATGACCATTAGGCTAATGCCACATGGTGCTGAAACTGGACAGCTGATATACACAGCTAGATAATCAACCCATACATCAGCATTTGCCTCTTGTCCTACCTGCACTTTGAATCATTGCAGGCACACACAGTGATTTCAGTGAAGAAATGCAAGGGTTGTGCCTTAGAGTTGTCTTACAGGTCTAAAAAAAAAAAGCCACTAACCACTGCATGGCAAATGTTGGTATGAGCGCCTGCCTAAAAAATGCCATTTAATAATGTTTTAAGTTAACATTACATTTGATCAGAGGGAGAAATAAGCATTTTGGCAAATGGTGAAAATAAGCAGCTCTCTGGTCTTCAGGGAAAAGAAAGCAGCAGCTTGTAGCAATCATTGAAATGGCAGCAGAATGTATAAATAAAATAATGTTGACTATGGGTGATGGCAGTAGCTCTGAAGGTTTTAGGGTAGTGGCACAGGGAGAAATTAGTCGCCCAGCGACTGCAATTTGTATTCTTGCCATGAGCAGGCATTTTGGGGAGATTAGTCACCCACAGTAGAGAAGATTTGTCACTGGCTGACTAATCTCCTTAGTTGCCACCACCCTTAGCAGGGCCGGATTTACATATCAGGCATCCCTAGGCCCACTGACGTCGTTGCCCCTGCCTTTTATTGGCACAAAATTTCATCATCAGGACCAGAGCAAGTGGCATTGGCACACAGGAAAAAAAAAAACAATTTTATCTCCTGCGCATTCCCAGTGTTTCTGAACCAATGTGGGTATGGTTGGGCAGCATGCCGCCCCCTAGAACCCTGCCACCCTAGGCTCGGGCCTTGGTGGCCTTTCCACAAATCTGGGGCTGACCCTTAGAAGAAAGGCAATGGCATGACGAATTTAGGATAAAGGCAGAAGCTTTAAAGGGAACATATTCCCATTTGGACATGAGCTTATTCAGTTGGTCTCATGTACAATATTTGAACTTCCCAAAATAAATATAAACATTGTTTTTTTACAAAGACGTACCTTTTTCCAAAAATTGAAAGTAAGATATGTTACACATACAAACCACTTCCCATTAGGAATGCACCGAATCCAGGATCTGGCCAGGAATCGGGCTTTTTCAGCAGTATTCGGTTGAATCCTTTTGCCTGGCTGAAACCAAATCCAGGGAGGGAAATCGGGTGGCAAGGAAGTAAAAAATGTTTTCCCCTTCCCACCCGATTCAGTTCAGTATTCGGCCGAAGCTTTTGCCAAGGATTCGGGGGTTCGGCCGAATCCAAAATAGTGGATTCAGTGCATCCCTTCTTCCCATTCCACCCATACTGGTTGAACCTCATCCCTCACCATTGTAAATGGGTGGGTTCTGGAACTTAAAATGTTTTCCATAGTGGGTGGTGCACAGATTCTCTGAAAAGCAGAGGCACTTCATGTCCCAAAATACATGAGTTCACTATGGAACAAGGGGAGTGAGGGCTTGGTTATTCAGGGAACTCCTAAAAGAGGAGAATCCCTGCACCACAGGCCAACTATCATGGTTTCCTTTCAATCTAGGTCTATAAAAAATAAAAACTATTAATTTATATATATATTTAGAAGTTCAGATGTGGGGGATAAAAGTAACGTTGCTGTGGCTTTTTGGTGAATCAGGGAAAAGATAGCAAGTGTATGTTTCAGGGAAAAGCAAAGAGTAGTACAATTTTGTGGATCTAAAATTCTTGGAGAATTATATTGTGCAGATGAGTGTGTATTGGGATAAGTTTAAATAAAAGAAATTGAGTAATGATGTATGCATGTGAATTGTGCATGTAACAAAGAAGAAAGTGTGACAGACAGCTGTGCCATGGAAAGACTGAAAATGGCACACTGACCCGTGTCAGCTGGCACTGCACCTGCTCCCGCAGAGCCTCAGGGCAGTTATGGAGCTGCCTCTGCAGGTCGTGGTGAGAAAGCTGAATACTCTGCAGCTCCATCCTCTCCTGTTCCAGTTTTTCATGTGCCTAAATCCAGAAGGGGCACCCAAAAGACAAAATGGGGAATAGGATACAGCTCTGTAACCTCAGCCATGCTTATGAGAGAGGAAAGTAAAAGAAGGGAAGGACTGACGAGGGAATAGGGAGAAGAAAGGGTTAAGATAGAAAGATAAGAGGAAATGAATAGTGGGTACATAGGAGAGAAAGACTCAAAGAAAATATAAGTGACAAACTGTTTTGAACAGTCACTAAACTCCCAGAATATTAATCTTAACCACTTCACTGCCAGAGGGGACTGCAATATTTTTATGTGTATTTATCAATGTACTGAGATCAGGGTAAGCATGTTCAGTATAATATTACAGTTCTGCGTTATTGTGGATATTCATTATCATAGATCTGCACCTGGTCCTGTATTGGATATAGTATATAATTCATTGCTGATGTTTCGTTTCTGATGGTTGCACTGTATTGAATATTGCAGTGGAGGACAATCTGCCAAATGTTAATAAGTAACTGGCACGTCATACAATGGCAGATAGTCTGTGTCCCCACACTGCATAGTTTATGTAGTATATCTTTTTACTGTTGGCACTAATTACTAAGCAAGGTACAGAGCAGTGATTTTCAAAGAATTGGGACCCACAATTATAGATGCTCATACAGGTCCCATGAACATTTATTTCACATTTCTAGCCAACTATAACATTGCTTACATTGGTTACCTTTGTCACACAGAAAACTTGAGCCACCTGGTATTATATTGCCATATTCTACATTGCTGTAAAGTGCATGCTATTCATACATGGAGTTGTGCAGTATTATTTTAGAGTGCAGTGAGTTTTGATTCAGTGTTTATTTGGTATTATTCTACAGTGACGTGTTCATTATCTGTTTACACTTCCAGTATCATGTTTATGTTCAATGTACAGTCAGTATTGTCTAGAGTCTAGACAAAAATGTACATTATGAGCACTTAGGTATTCAGCAACATTCCAGAGGGCAGCATATTATTGTGTATAATTAATTACATACTATAACTGCATAGACTAAGAATTATAGAGTTTAACATGTTCCTTTTTGCAGGCTAAAACATGCACACTGGAAATAGGGGTGTTAGTGACGTTAGAGTTGTGTTAATAACAGCAAAGTAGTCCCATTTTAATCAACATGTGCTTGTCTACGTGACAGAAAGTTGCTGCAAAACACCCCAAATATTTCAGTGAAGTAAGAATGGTAACAGTCTGTATCTGACACCTGGGCTAATTCTGTGCCTGGATTTAATCCTACAATAAGGCTGGTATTCATTTATTTACACGTTCTCCTCCTGTACCACTGTTGATTTTAGTTGGCCAGCCATAGAGACCTTAACTACATGGAAAAAGTATACAGTAATTATTTTGCACATTAATAACATACTGGGACAATGGTTATGAATCTAAAATACAATTTACAAGTTTAACTACTTGTAACTGTGCAGCTAAGACGTGGACATGTTATATTGGCATAACAATCTCAAATGAGCATTTACTTGGCAGTCAATAAGGTAGGCTTTATAATGGGAGCACTAGATTAACCTTTGTATTGGCATATATTCCACCCCCAATTACGCCATATAATGCCACCCGTAGTTCTATTCCTCACACATTTGAAGCTATGCTACACATATATGAAGCAATTAAAAAGAAAAACCAAATATAAAAAAAATTCATTTTGACAGAATAGACTTTTATAGCTTTTATAATAGCTTTTATAAATTCTTTTCTTGTATATAACCTGCATATAACCAACCCAATGTATATGAAATTTAATTGTAAACTTCCTATTTTCCTTGACTATGAGGAGGCACATTCCCCAATCCTCCTATAAACACCCTGTTAACAAATAGAACATGACAGCGAGGTACAGAAACTTTTGTCCAACTGTAAAGGTCTTGTAAACATGCAAAAATATTACAACCGTGACAGAATGAGTCTGTGGATTTCTACCTTCCCTCCCCAATTAAACTTAGAGAAATACCCCCCCCCGTTTTTGACATTTGCTCGTTCAGTTTACGTAGAAAAGGTGTATAAACCGTATCTGAACTTTCAGATTTAGATATAAATGTATTTTTGTTTAAAACAAATATACCCGATTCCACATATATATTTATTTCTAGGAGTTTAGGCATCTTTTCTACATAAGCCCAACTAGGGTTCATGTCAAGAAGAGGGGGTATACTGTCCCTTTAAGTGGTGTGGTTTTGTTTGCAGGCCTCTCTGGCAATGCAAGGTGTTAAAATAAGCACTTTTCAATTACTGTTCAGAGTATGAATTTTGAAGAAAGGACATTTAAAAGAGAAAATATGAATTTACCCCAAAAATCTAAGAAAAAAAAGGAGTTGGAAATATTGAGTGGATAGATAAGAAAGTACTTTGTAATGAAAAGTGTGATCTTTTCCAGCAAGGGTGACTATCATGTGGGATATTTGGTACCTTGTCTTTTTCCTTCTGGACGTTGCTTTCTAAGGAGGTCAGGCTGTCCTGCAGCTGTTGGGCCATCCTCTGCTCATGCTGCAATTGGGACAGCTCAGCCTCCCGTTCCCCTTGCAAAAGGGCACGTTCCATCTCTGCCTATTAGCAAGGAAAAGGGAAAGATATGATTAATCTTTGTACATGCAGTGTTACATTTATTACAGAGAGGCTCACTATTCTTTTTCTTGGCTTTGCACAGAAATTCCAATCCAGTTTTTGCCCAGTTCAAACATACAGCTTTACCCACATAACCAGCTTAAAAGGATGACAACTCTACTCCTACTCATCAGACTAGAATACTCACCTCTCTTGCACTTTCCTGCAACTGACCCTCTAATTCAGTCACTCTGTTTTTTAGCTGATCCACACGTCCTAGGGTCTGCCTGCGTTGCTCCTCCAGAGCTAACAATTCTGCAGCCCCAGTTGGGCTTACCGCATCTTCCTGCTTGGGAAAATGGCAGATGAGAGAAATGCAGATTTTCATTTTATTTTATGGATACATTCAGCTTCATTGTATTGCTCCAATTAGTGGATCCTGGATTTTTAGCAAGACATTTAAGTGGTGTAGTATTCTGTACAGTAATTTGTGTTTCACAACAATCCCCATACCACTATATAAAAATATATTGTGCGAGCGCAATGCTTAAAAAGTCGCAGCTGAAGTGAATATTATGGCCAATCAAGTATCAAGTCAACTTGCCACTTGACATTACACAATAATGGTTGATGTGCAAAATCAATAGCAGCGTGATTTATAATTGTATTTATATTTCTGACAAAGTCATTATAACATCATAGATGACAGAGGGATTAGGCATAGTAGCAGATCATTTTGTTAGACAGTTATCTAGAATAAAGTATTGCACACCACTTTATATTACATTAATTCCTAAGTGTGGTGTTGATTAATCCCCACATAGTTTAGGCAGCCAATCACATATAAATATTTAACATCCTGCCCCACCTCTCACCTCGTGTTGGGTACTCTCTGTACTGCTGTTCTCTTCTCTTTGATTCTCTTCCTCATTCTGTTCTCCCCGTGCTCTCGCCCTTTTGCCTGTGTTCTCCAGGGTAGTACTCCTGGTGTTCTCCCAAGATGGTCTACGAGTGCAGAGGGACGCAGTGTTTTCCTCTGTGCCCCCCAAGGAGGGGAAACCCCTTATGTCATCCAGGCGAACCTGAGGTGCTGTATCATCTGTTTTACTGTATTCTGCACACAAGTTTAAAATGGTTTCCAGCCTCTGCCGTTCCTGAAAATGAGACATTACACAGCTGAGCATGTTTATTGTTTGATCAGTTGTAAGTGCTCCAAATTCTTCTATATTAACAATTTCTTCTATACTAAAAGTAAGATACCCTTATAATATTTCAAAGAGTAGGCAATGCAAAAATAAGCTCACCATTTATATTTAGGGAGGCTGCAAATTACTCAAGGATTCTCCAGAGCTTCCAATAAATATCCCAAAAATATGGACAGCAGGCCGCACTCCAAAAAAGTATGCAAACAAACCTGGCATTAATTTATGCCTGAAACTATATTGCATAGAATTCACATATCCATGTTTAATTTATTACTGCTGTTATACTTTAAGAATAATCAGGAAGATGGAATTAATGTACTTCATCTCTTGGTAAAGCAACACATTTGGCTGTAGCAGCTGCCTATGAAGCAATCTGGGTAAGACTTGTATACCAGCCTTGCAGGCTTGAAATTGCCACTACCACTCTGTGCCTCAGCCGCACTAACCAGGGTCCCCCGCTGCACCTGAAACATTCTTTGTACAGAAAGCCCTCCCTTAAATGCAGATGAATTGCAGCAATCACAAGATATTACTTAAAAAATTCCAAAGAATAATGGGAATTGTAGTCCAGAACAGATGGACAGCCTCAAATAGCTTTTCCTGGGTTGAGAAGCTGTGCCTCTAATTGAATAAATCACTCGAACCCATAAGAGCCACTCAGTATTTTCACCAGAATAACTAATTTTCTACATTACAATACAAAGTATTAAAAAATATATCATGCATCTTGAAAAGTGCCTTACAAAGACAGTGGACCAATTCCACAGAATTCTGCACTGAAATCCAAATCTCAAAAGAGCAAACAGATTTTTTTTATATTCAATTTTGAAATCTGACATGGGGCTAGACATTTTGTCAATTTCCCAGCTGCCCTTGGTCATGTGACTTGTGCCTGCACTTTAGGAGAGAAATGCTTTCTGGCAGGCTGCTGTTTTTCCTTCTCAATGTAACTGAATGTGTCTCAGTGGGACATGGGTTTTTACTATTGAGTGTTGTTCTTAGATCTACCAGGGAGCTGTTATCTTGTGTTAGGGAGCAGATATCTGGTTACCTTCCCATTGTTCTGTTGTTTGACTGCTGGGGGGGAGGGAGGGGGGTGATTTCACTCCAACTTGCAGTACAGCAGTAAAGAGTGATTAAAGTTTATCAGAGCACAAGTCACATGACTTGGGGCAGCTGGGTAATTGACAATATGTCTAGCCCCATGTCAGATTTCAAAATTAAATATAAAAAATCTGTTTGCTCTTGGAAATGGATTTCAGTGCAGAATTATGCTGGAGCAGCACTATTAACTGATTAATTTTGAAAAAAAAATTTTTCCCATGACAGTATCCCTTTAAGGGAAAAAAACTGACTGCAGGATTTCTTTGATATATAAAGTCTCTAAATGTGTCAGTCTGCCCTAAAATGCACCTGTCTTTCAAAGACTTAAATTCCTTAGTTTAGCAAATATAGGTATGGGACCTGTAATCCAGAATTCTTGGGACCTGTGGTTTTCTGGATAAAGGATATTTCCGTAAATTGGATCTTCATACCTTAAGTCTACTAGAATATCATGTAAACATTCAATAAACCCAATAGGCAGGTTTTGCTTCCAATAAGGATTAATTTTATGTTAGTTTGAATCAAGTACAAGCTACAAGTCAATGGGAGAAGGCCTTTTTCGTAATTCAGAGCTTTCTGGATAATGGGTTTCCAGATAACAGATCCTATACAAGTGACTGGAGACAAATGATAATTATTTCTTATTGGGGAGAAAATGCTAGCAAACTGAAGGATCTTGAGTCTGTCTCTCTACAGACACAGTTACAGCAGTGTCTCATTCTAAAGTATATCCGGAATCTACTGTATATCACTAATGTCTCAAGCCGATATTTTAGCAGGATAGCCTGTAGAACATGGCAAGGATCTAAACAACAAAGAGTCAATGCATTCTACACTGTGAAGATTACCTATACTAGAATGAACTGTGAGAAGGTGAAACTGCGCACGTTATTTTTTGCAGCATATAATTCAGTTGCACAATTTTACAGAAAAGGTTTTTAAACATTAAAAATCTGAACGAATTACAAAAGGATGTATAAATGTAATGCTTTTACTTCATTCTCTTTTTTTCCCTATACTTTATTCAGCCCAATGGCGTTTCAGTTTCACTCTCTCACACATACACACACCGGACTGTGGACATTTTAGTGACCCTACAGAAAGGCACAGAAATATATAACACAGACATGCTTTATGCGAAACACACACATGCTTTATGCGAAACACACACAAATACGAATGAACCGGATATGTCCAGTGTAAATATCAAGGCCCCAAATAAACATAAAATCCTACCTGTATTACAAACTCACAATGCTCTGGTGCTGTTTATTCTCTGCTCCTCCCATTCACGCCTCTCACGTACATTGCTGCATTATCAGCTCACCTTCACACCTGCCTGCGTGTTCAACATTACCACCTGTTCACTCCCCCTCCCACACAGGGGTGCCATTATAATCATACATGCAGCATGTAAGTAGCATTTAAAATATTGGCACTAAACCATAGTTTCTTTGTGTGAAGCATGTTTTTTAAACAAGGACAATCAAATCAGGACAGAATTAAACCTGTATGCTAGAGCGCGTTTTGTCCTTGTCAAGTACAAAGGAGCATGTCTGCAGCCAGTCTGTTTAAAAACAGAACCTGCAAATCTGTCAGTACACATAACTATATACAGTAGACTAGTTTGTAACCCATCACTACCTAAATGAACCGGATTGTGGCATATGTTGATATATATAGAAAATAGGAACACATTAACAAAAAGATCAGTCTGATAGGACATCACAAAATAAAGATAGGATTCTCTCAATGGGACCAAGACTGGCTCTAGATTAAGTTGTGCACAGTATAGTTAGTACTACTGTATATACCAATTAGTAGTACAGGTATGGAATCTGTTATTTGGAAATCTGTTATCCAGAAAGCCGTCTCCCATAGATTCCATTTTATCCAATTTTTAAAAAAAATTTTTATCCAAATGTTTAAAAAATGATTTCCATTTCCTCTGTAATAATTGTAACTAATTTTACAAAATGTTAATAATTAAACTCTTTGGCAGGTGATAAAAATGCCTAGAAATACCTTTCCATTGAATATAACTTGTATTATAGCTCAAATTATTCAGTGAGCATTTTCCTAGAAATAATGTAGTGGCAGTACGGTACGGTACCAATTAGTAGTACAGGTATGGAATCGGTTATTTGGAAATCTGTTATCCAGAAAGCTCAGAATTACAGAAAGGCTGTCTCCCATAGATTCCATGTAATCCAATTTTTAAAAAATGATTTCCATTTCCGCTAAGAATTAATGTAATTACGGTAATAGTGATGTGCGAATTTCTCCAGTTTCGCCAAAAAATTTGGGAAGTTCGCGAAACGGCAAAAAATTTGTGTGTAATCGGAATAGTTCATGAAAAATTAGTGGAATTCGGACGTTTTCACTCAAAAATTGTGAAATTTGAAGTTTTCACAAAAAAACGTTAAATTTGAAGGTTTTCACAAAAAAAATCGTGAAAAGCAGACATTTTCACGAAAAATTTTTGAAAATCTGAAATTGACGCCGGCAAATTATTGCGGTAGATTCGCAAATTTATTCGCCGCCTGTGAAACTCTGAAATTCGCCTCAAATTTGTGCCAGGCAAATTTATCCGCCCATCACTAGTAATTAATTGTAAAAAAATGTAATAATCAAACTCTTGGGCAGGTGACAAAATGCCTAGAAATACCTTTCCATTGAGTAGAACTTGTATTATAGCTCAAATTATTTGTCAATGAGCATTTCCTACAAATAGTGTAGTGACAGTACTTTTTCAGCAAATACTTGAATCTGTCTAGAGGCACTTTAAAATTGCCCTACCCACTGATATTCCCTCTGTAAATTCACACACCATTCCTGAAAATGGCTACCTGAGTCAGTAAGGGATAAAACAGCTTGTACAGACCAACACTGATTAGGCCATAGTGTTTTTTTACACAACATCATTTATTGGCTTACTTATGAAAAAGAGCTTTTTTCTCACCCACCTAACATTAAAACAACTAAGAGAGGCAATAGTAACGAAGATATAGAGTGCAACTATGGGTGACAGTACTAGATGATATATCCAGTTATTCTGAGAATTCAAAATTCATATTACAGCCTTGGTGTTCCAGAGGAATAAACTGAAATCATAGCTGCATACAATACATTGTTGTTGGAAAAGGAATGGGTTACCAAACAGGTGCTTTGGCCCCAGTGAGAGCTATGAACCAGCAATGGATCTAAGGAACGAGATAAGTACTTTCTCTTTGATTGGCTTGCTGTGCTTGGCTTTTGCTGTAATCTGATTCTTCAATGTAGCAGTGTATGAAAGTCAGATTGTAATCTGATTCTTCAGTGTATGAGAGCATGAGTCAGACCCCACATTTTATATTATGAACGTGTAAAATGCAGGAATTTGTATCTGGCTTGTTCTGTTTTAAACCAAACTGCAAGAAATGAGGAGATCATAACAAACTGATCGTTTGATAGGTTACATGTTATAGCTTGA
This sequence comes from Xenopus petersii, assembly GCA_038501925.1. Lineage (NCBI taxonomy): Eukaryota > Metazoa > Chordata > Amphibia > Anura > Pipidae > Xenopus > Xenopus petersii. The sequence goes on from CM076684.1 coordinate 56,676,804, forward strand.
TGCTGGTTATTAAATATACTGATTAGCACAGAGGGAAACAGTAACAACAAAAAATTAAAGTGTTTTAAAGTAATGAATATATCATGTACTGTTGCCCTGCACTGGTAAAGCTGCTGTTCAGAAACACTACTATAGCTCATATAAACAAGCTGCTGTGAAGCAATGGCAGAAACTAAAAAAAGGCTATATGGCACAGGTTAAACAGTGGATACAGAAAACGCCATTATGTTCTACAGAATTTATCTGCTGTGTAAACAGAGACTTTTCTCCTTTGAATGGCTGCTCCCATTGCTACACAAAAGCGTATTTATATAAACAATAATAATGTTTCTAAATCAGTTTTACCAGTGCAGGGCAACACTGCATTATATTTGTATTACTTTAAAACACTCATTTTTTATGTTACTGTTACTTTAAGTAGTAGGGGAGGATTATAAATATGGATGTATTTGGTTCATGATTATGTTCAAATTCCAGCATATTTTGTCAGAATCACACGTATCCTAAAACTGGGCATATGCATTAACAAGCAAGCAGATCTTTGCCAGATTTGACTGCCTACATGCTGGACCAAATTGGTTTGATCGCTTAGCCCCTGGGCCAAAGATTGAACCATAACGTGTGCCTATGGATTGCCACTGCAAGAGGGTCTTAACCCAATTAGATTTTCAATCCTGCCCAATAGATGTACGTCCAATTTTTGGTCAGATATCAGAAAGGGATGACAGATAAGTTGCCGATTCAGTCTAAAGGGGCAATATTGCCATCCTAAATCTGCCTGTGTACATAGGGTCTGTCTTTTTCTGGCATTCCCCTGGTACTTTTTTATGCTTATGTTGCTCCCCAACTCTTTTTTACAACAGAATGTGGCTCACAAATAAAAAAGGTTGGGGACTGCTTCCCTACTGCCTCACACTGAAATGTGAACAAGGACAATGGAAAACCTTAACATGGCGGGTACAGGCAGCTCTCAGCCTGAAAACATGAATTTTCAGGCCAAGAACTGCGTGTAATAGTGGTATAATGAAGTCAGTGAGAGATGGGCACTTCTCCAATCAATGACATATTCAGGTGAGAAAAACACACATGTGCCTTGTCCTAATGCCTGGATATATTCAAATGATTGCATTGACACAACTACTTGTTACTGTGTCCCACTGCAAATTCCACTTAGGGCTACTTACTGACGAGCGGTTGAAGCTGCGCTTCAACCGCAGCATGTTGCGTCTCAACCTGCATTCGGTGCCTACACACACTTGTGCGGCTGAACGCAGAAAAACGGAACACAGGGGAGCGCAGCTTCAACCGCTCGTTAGTAAGAGCCCTTAGAACCCTCCAAAAATTTGGCATGTTGGTCTAATTTACCAATCAATGAAACTGATCATTATTTAGGTCCCCATTAGGGAATCCTGTCCCCCTTGCAACGGCAGGGTGCGCTTCCACTATAGTTACGCCTTTGAATGCTTTCATTTATTGTTCTTATCACAACCACCTTTCTTGTGCAATCACATCAGCAGTGTGGAGGGCTGAGATATAAAACAACAAATGCATTTTCAGGCTGGAGAGACGGAGCTAGAATTGCACAAAGGAAGCAGAAAGACCAAGGTGTGTACCAGGAACAATGCAAGGAAAAAAAGTGGATATAAGGACCAGGGATGCACCAAAGCCATCCTTTTTGGATTTAGGCAAATACCTAATACTCCAAAAAAATCTTTCTAAGAAAAAGATCTCAATTCATATTTAACTGCATCATCTGTGAACATAATAATGTTGCTTTCACTTGTCCAGAACTTGACTAAAGACACTGTTTGCCCAGGTGCAGTAACCTTTAGAATATATTATTTAATGGCCACCTTTTTAAAAGCAGTCATCCTATTGGTTGCTGTGGGTTAATGCACTTACGCAAACTTATTGCCTTCCAATTTATAAGGGGTAAGTGTTCTGCTGCACTGAACCTATAAGGCTGATACTACACAATGCGTCTTCTTGAGATCTTCTAGAGATCAGACCTTATATTCGCCGCATCCGTCTCCTCAATTTCAGCGCAACGGATTTCATGAAGACTCATGTAGTTCCAGCCTAAGGATTTGATTTAGGATTCATACACCCGGGTTGCTTTTATGTGTTTGACATAAATTGAGATACAGGTTTGAGTGCACCTGTTAGAAATTAATTCCTCTAACAAAAAGCCAGTCCAATTTAGGCTTAGCAATGGAAAGATTTATTCAAGCTATGCAAGACAGTGAATGTAACAGACCTGAAATGCATTTGCCGATTGATTCCATTATATTCTGGCTGTACTCATGAGCATTCTGAGTTGTTTTTCACTGCATGTTTCATGGGTTTGACGTACCATGCTGCATGGTAAAATAGAGGGTTACATTTGGAACTGACAAATGCACTGCGTTTATATACATTTGTTTAAATGCAATATATGTTTTTTAAGCTCAGCATGTGTTTAAAAAAAGACATAAAAAACACCTGTGTGGAAGAGCCTTAAATATGAATACTGCAAAAAGTGCTGGGATTAAGCCGAATGCTAGACAAAATTATCCTGGATTTGGTGTATCCCTAATATAAGGCTTGTGTATTTTATTAGAACTGTGCTAAGTGTATTATACACATGTGTGCAATTCTAGGAAATATTGTTGAATTGTGACCTAAATTATGATAACAATAGAAAAACACTTACTTGTTTTATTATGCAATAAAATATATATATGTACTGAATCCTGGATTCAGCCACATCTAAATACTTTTTGCATGATTTTCTACAAATCCTATTTTCAGCCGAACCAAATCTCAATGCTTTAAGTCATGTGACTTTAGGTGGCCATACATGGAGAGGTCCGCTCGTTTGGCAATGTCGCTAAACGAGCGGATCTCCCTCCGATATGCCCACCCTGAGGTGGGCAATATCGGGCTGATCCGATCGTGGGCCCTAGGGCCCAACGATCGGATCCTAACGATGCCCAAACGGTCGAATAGATGCGGCCGCGATCTGACGGTATTTTCTGTCCCATCCGATCGAGATCTGGCCGACTTTCGGCCAGATCTCGATCGGTGAAGCTTTTATCGGCCCGTGTATGGCCCCCTTTAAGTACAACATCTGGAAAATAAATGCAACAATTGATGTTTTTTTAAAAATAAAAAATTCTCAGATATGTAAATTAGTTATGGAGGGCCCTCACCAAAGGTTCGACCTCTAAGCGGGGCTTGAACTAAAAAGAATTGGACATCTACTGCATAAAAGTCTCCATGCAGAATAACTAGCTTATGCTGTAGCTAACCACGTTAACCATGTACTAGGCTCCATTAAAAAAAAAATAATAAAATCACACAGGGATTACTGGCATTGATTCATTTGTGTTAGATAGTTGCAGGAAAGTCACCCTTTTGTACACATATTTAAATAGATCTAATAAAAGAAAAGCGTGCCAGCACAATTGCACAATTGAATGACGAGGTGCTAATACGAGGGATAGTGACTGCTCTGTTTGTAAGATTCCAATGAACTGCCAAATGCCACTTATAAAGGCATTTTCATTTAAATGAAAAGACCAACAACAAAACAAAAATAATACTGATCACAACCATTCTACATTTCTCTGGCAGTGGATGGCATACAATTATAAAAGTCAGAATTTCCTAGCATAAAAATCTAAAACTTAAACACAAATCTCAAGAGAGCACTTGTCCCCATTTAATATGATTTACTGTCACTCTGATGAGAACATTTGACCATTATATACCTCTTTGCTGATGCCAGACACCCTCTTGCTTTCCAAGCCCCTGCGTGCTAGGTTTAGCAGATAAAACCACACATCATCCATGGGTGTCATGTCGGAGAGGAGGGGAGACAGGAATGGCTGCCGATCCATCCTACATACAGACCCCTTGGAATTGAATCAGAGCAGCTGTGTGCCTCGAAAAAAAACTTTACAGATCTCTATCTACACCCCTCCCCAAGCCATCTGACTGACAAGATTTAGGGTAGGGCCATATATTTAACCTTTTCAGCAAACACACTATATAATTCAATTAGGGCAAACTGGCCTTGCACAGCACAAGCACATGTGGCAATTGTCTCCATTCTGAAAATATTAACTACTAGACTACAGTAACCCTTCAAATCACATTTTTTGTCACTTTCTGGCCATGTCTGTTATCCTCAAGCAACATAAAAGTCTTCAAAACAATAATTACTCCAACTTATATTGGATGTGAGTTGTTTCAAAGATCAGAAAAAAAGGAGGCTTCAACAAACCCGAGGTGGCTAATATAAGACTATCCTGTGCAAGAGTCAATTGCAGATCAGGCTAGAAAAGCTAAAACACTAGAAAAACACTAAACTCTAGAAGAAAAAATATTGGCTTCAGCCTATCATCAGATACTTGCGTCTAAATTCAGTGCATTGGTGAAAAAGTGTGTTTTTTTCCATATAGGCACCTAGGAGCCGCTTCCCTAAAACTACAACCCTAGACAGGGGCCCTCAGGTGACTATATAGTAAATACAGCCCTGCATAGCAGGACACTTGTATGGTTAAAGTAGACAGAAAAAAACCCTGCCATTTCAGTAAATGATCTGACAAGTGAATTTTAGGTATAATGCAAACATCTGAGCAGTAAACCAGGGCTGCAGTGATTACTTCTGTCTTTGAAGAAAAATCAATGAGGCAAGTTTTGTTTTCAAAATTTTTAGGATAGCAAATTGTATCTTCCAACTGGCCCAACACAAAGAGGTATTTTCAGTGCCAACTAAGGCTCGGTGTACCAACTGTGCTGCTTTATCCAGAACAGGGATATCCAAGGTCAGCGCCTCAGCTGTTGTACAACTAAAGCAAAATTTTCTCTTTGTCAATCACAGAATGGCTCAGTGCTTAGTTTTCTGATGTGTGTATAATTTTCTCTAATCTCTTTGTGTACAGTCATATGCCTTTAAAGAAGCTGCTGAAGGGTAATATCAGATATGGTGGAGACATGCCTACCATTTGAAGCTGTGAACCTTTTCTAGCAAAATGCACATTACAAACTACAGAGAACTATTGCTGATAGCATCCTGTAAAAATCACTATGAGTTCTTCATTCAGCAGGCAATTTGTGACCTTTCATTTTTTTGTCCAGCAGCTTTATACTGTTATAATGCTTTATACTACTAGATTTCACAGCAAAATTGTTAAATCTGTTTAAAGATAAAGACACTGTAATCTCATTACACATTTTTGGTGCTTCAAGCTTTGGCCTTCCGCATTGACAGACAATATTGGTGTTGTGACTGTTGCTGTTTTACAATGACGGTGTTCAAAATGCCCTTAAATTCTTTCTTCTTCCAGTTACCCCAGCAACCAGAAAGAAGATTTCTGAGGCTAGATTTTTATTGTTATCACTTAGCTTTCTATTCAGACCCTCTGCTTTGCATTTCCAGTGTCATAGTCAAAACCCTGTCTGGTTTCTAGGGTAAAGTGGACTAGCAACCAGACTATGCAGTTGCAGAATTATGTGTGATGCATGTTTGTGGTTCTCTCTTATATTTATCAGAATGAAGAGAATATTTTGTATTTTTTTAAGTGACTAGCTACTTTCAACCGTTTCACTTTGAATACATTTGTTCAATTTTTTAAAATTAAATTTCAGGTTAGAGTAACAAGCGTCTGCTAAATACTTACAAGCCTTTCCATTTCCTGCTCTCTAAGTCTTTCTTCTCTCTGCCTTCTGTGGTAGTCCATTAGCTCTTCTTGATTTCCAGAAATTTCACTGATGCTGTTTTTGCGCTCCCGTAGCATAGGCCCTTTCCTTTGCACCCGGGGGCTTTGTGAAGGGGACCCCAGTGATCCAAGGCTATATGCTGGAGTTAGTCTACGGGATGTCTCTTGAAAAGAGGAGGGAGATGGGCTGCGCTCCCTTCTCTGTCTTGTACTTGTGTTATTTTCTGTGCCAGGAGAGCTAGTACTACCCGCCCGACGTCGTCCTAAAGTGCTGGGGCTGTCTGGCACTCGAGATGGGCTGTCTGAAGCAGGCTTCACAGAGCTAGATGAACTCCTACGTGGCAGAGAAGGACTAAGTGGGGGTAGGTCCCTCATGCTTTCAAGGTTCCTCCGTCCAAGTTTTGGACTGTCTGGTGGTAGACTTCGTGTTGGTCCTACCACCTGTCTAAAAGGGCTAGTTGATCGGTCTGTGATCTGGTGATGAAACTTACTACTCAAGAGTGGACTGCTTGGCACACTAAGTCCCCCCATTCTGCTTCCTGTTGCTGGGCTTGAAGGACTAAGCAGAGACCCACCACCTACACTGCGATTAGAACGTAAGTCAAGGTTGCTGCCTCCATATGTGGGAACAGGTCGCGGCAAGGAATGGCTAAAGCTAGAAGTCCGAAGTGGCACCACAGGGGGAGCTGTTGGTGTTCCTGTATCTTGCCCCGGAGAGGGGCTAGTGAGACTTCCACTTCCAGGAGAAGACAGTGGAGAGGGAAAGGTATTGTCATATCCTGAGTTTGAGTAAGGTGGACTTGTAGGAGGTGAAACCATGTACCGTCTGCTCTCTCCATTGGTCATAGGGGTGATATGGTTGAGGGAGGTCTGGGAAAGCTTCCTGCTCAGTGGTGCAGGCCCTTCTAAAACCAATGAGTCCATGATATCCTGAAGATTTTTCTCAATGGAGCTCACTAGTGAGGTATGGGAGGGTACAGTTCTTGAATATGCAGCATCACGAGAACCATTTAACAAGGAAGAAGATTCTAACAAGAAAAATAGAGATAAACAGAGAGTTAACATTTTTATAAGCTATTTGAATATTTGTCTTGACCATCTTAAAGTGTTAAGCAAATTAAAAAAAAGTGTGTAGCAGATGTAGCAAAAATAAACATTTACACTGAAATCTCTGCATCTCAGCACTGTCTTAGCTGTATAATAACTTAACTTTCCTATCCAAGACTAAATATTCAAAGTTTGTCACCTGATGGGTACAAGCCTGGCGCATGGCTTCTCCCAGTGGAAGGAATCATGGCTTTCATCCAGTGAGCTTCAGCTGGGTGGTTAAATCTGAGGAAAGTGGACTGACCCAGGCAGATCATACACCCTGCATCAAATAAAGAAAAAAACAGTGTACAAATATGGACAAGCACATGGATCAAAAGCTTATTACTGTTTACAACCATGCAGCAAATGCTATAGCTAACATAAAAATGTAGGGAATGCTTTAGTCTTATTAAGTTGGCAGCTTATTGGGCATTGTATGGGGCCCTTTGACAGGGTTTCCCTGATCAATATCTGGCCAAAAGTCAGCCAGATGTCAATTTGGGCAGGGTTAAAAATCCAGTTGGATCGAGGACTGCATTGATTTGTTGATTTGTTTACACTTTCTGGTTATCACAAGTACCACCACATGCAATCTGCAAGTAATTAAATCATATTAATAAAAAAAAAAGACATCTTTTAGAACATATGATATATACAATGACACAAGGTTTCCACTGTGCATTCTTTCACCAGGCATAAGTGTGAATTAGAATAGTACTTATGGTTAACATTGGCTTTATGTTTCTAGAAATGTTCAGTAACATTTATTTTCAAAAGATGGTTATCCTACTTATAGATTTATAATTTTGCTTAGGTAGCCACCAGTTAATGCATTTAACAGAAAACAATGAAATAGTGCCCTCCAGTGGCCTCATTAAAAAGAAAAAAGTATTGCTTGGACATGGTATTACTCAAGTTTAGCTCACCAAGAACAGATAGATATTTTTTCATCCTCACTGAAAATGATAACTAGTCAGTATTTTTCTTTGCTAGCCCTTTAAATCCAAATAAAACCAAACACCTAAAGGTTTGCTCTTTCACCTATGTTCCTTAGCCAAGCCTTCAGTTAGGGGCAGAGTTAAGCTGGCCATAGATGCAAAGATCCGATCGTACGAATCATCGTACGATCGGACTTTCCCATCTCCCGACCCGCCACTAACCATTCAGATCAAAGTCTTACCAGTCAGATTAGTTAAAGAACAGATCAGCAATGTTCTGCCCCTGACAGCAATCGTACGATATCTATATCCAACCAAAGCTAGTGACAGTCTCCCAGTCTCGGTAATACACGCAGAGATATTATCGGCAGCCGACAGAAATTTACGACGAATCCTCGTACGAATCATACGAATCCTTGATTCGTACGATCAGATCTTTGCGTCTATGGCCAGCTTTAGACTAGAGTTGGAGGAGGGTAGACAGTTATAGCATTACAGAGGTAGTTTAACACAGAGAAACCTAGTTAGGTTAGTATATATGCCTGACTACCAAGCAATACAGGGATTACAAATTAGTTGATCATACCTATAGAAATAGGTAAGAAAAGGGTCTGTTATTTTCTCATTATAGAACTTAAGTAATTTGTTCACCCAGTATGCCTTATATAAAGAGACTGCTCTCTGTACCTAGCAGTCAAATAAATGCCCCTCCCTTTTCTCGCTAACACTGGAATTCCAGAAATGTAAGCTTTGTGTCATTGCTGAGATGTTTTGCCTTTAAAGATCAGTGCAGAAAGGGTATGACTAGGACAGGGCTTGGCTTCTCATCCTTCCCCTTTTGGATCATGATGAGAAAGCCACACAATTGCTCTCAGTGCATATTGATCCTGCTACTTTTGCTGGGAAAAAGCTATGACTGAAACCGCTGTGAGTTACTTAAGTAGAAATCACCCCTAGCTAATCTGAATTTCAAGATCATTGCTGGAAATTCTATATAAACTTACCAGCATTAATCACTGTCCATTTGCTGACTATACATGCAATTCTCACTAAAATAAAAGGGGAACTGAGCTAGGTTTGCCCTTTAAAACCAAACACATATGGAATCCACAGCCTGCATGGCTAATTAGCAATTTATTTAGATGCATGCTGCAGACTGAACTGATTAAGGGCTCTTACACATGGGCATTTTTGTGTGTGCGCAGGAGTAGACGCCCTCAGTTATTGTGAAGGGGCTGTACTCACACAGACGCATGTAAGCGACAAACGCAGGTGGGACACAGCATGTTGCATTCCACTTGTGTTTGGCACTTACATGCGTCTGTGTGAGTACAGCCCCCTTCATAATAATTGATTGCGTCTACTCCTGCAATCCCCTGCGGCTGAATGGAAGAAGGCGCAACGCAGGGGAGCACTCGTGTGTAAGAGCCCTTATGTGCAGTCATGCATCATGCATCTAAATGAATTGATAATTAGCCAGGCAGGCTGTGGATTCCATATGTGTTCAGGTTTAAAGGGGTGAGGTGGCAACCCTAAACTGACCCCACAATTGGTCTTACCCTTTTAATCTATAAAATATCTTTTATAGGTATAGGATCTGTTATATGGAAAGCCGGTATCCGGGAAGCTCAGAATTATGGGAAGGGCACAACCCACAGACTCCATTTTCAAATAATTCTAAATTTTGATTTGAATAATTCTAAAATCCTTTGAAAGAGTACCTTGTACTTGAGCCAAACTACATTGCATGAATTCTTATTGGTGGCAAAACAATAGTAATGGGTTTATTTAATGTTTAAATAATTTTTTTGTAGATGTAAGATATGGAGATCCAAATAACAGAAAGATCCCTTATCCGGAATACCCCTGGTCCTGAGCATTCTGGATAATAGATCCTATACCTGTACAACTCTTCCAATAATTTTCTACAACAGCCACAATTATAATATTTTTATTCTGTAACCTCATTAGTAAAACTCTGTGACCCCCTGTTTGTTATGAATTATTGTATGCTGCGTACGTTGGTGGCGCTATATAAATAAAAGATGATGTTGTTGAAACCACCCCCCTTTGTAGTACAACACTAGGTCAGGCGCCATAGCATGCTTTAACTCAAGACAAGGTTAGTCATATCTTAACATATTATTATCATTAGTATGCTTTTCATATTGTGTTGGTAATCTGCAACACTTTACAAAGCTTATATATAATTTACATCAGTATTTGAAAAAAGCATCATTACAAACACTCTGCTATAGCTTAATAAGTAACCAGGACAACACATAAATGCCCAAACTTCATCCTGATCTTTGTCCTTAGCCTGATCCCCCCATATTATACTTATAGACTTCCCAGGAAGTAAAGCCAAATAATATGGCTACAGTAGTGACAAGGACAGCACCAAGTCCTTGGAAAGTCAGTGAGCAATGCCATTTACCTATTGATGGAAAACCAAAGGCTGCAATATCCCGTTGTACAGAATTTGTATGCTCAATTGCCTCTGTCAATTCTTGGTTGATAGCACCCTCTCAAGATAAAGTCGAGGTAACTAAGTATGAGATAAATATGGGAAAACTGTTCTGAACAGATTTATTACTCTCAGCTGCATATTTCTGTAGCAGCAATGCATGTAAAAACCTGAACATTTATAATAATCAAGCATGTCATTCTTAGGGAATGTGCTGACAACCATGCCCATAGTTATTCCAGTCTTGATAAAATACAGGTTCATTTTCAAAGGACTTAAAATCCATATAATTATACAGCTATTTTAGGAACAATAAATTACAGTTTTATGCTGTAACCTATGCTGCATTACAGCAGTAAATAATTTAGGCATCTCAGGGTCAACGTATTTACTGTAGCTAGGGTTGCCACCTTTTCTGTAATACCGCCTTCCTATATTTTTATGTTTTTCCCTATATATAACATTGGAATCAAGCCAAATTTTTACCGGCCAGGCATGTAAAATACTGGCCAGGTGACAACCCTAACTATAGCTTAAGATACTTAAAAACTTTGAAGAGAAATATACATTTGAGGAATTTACTGAAGGGCTGCTTTGGACACCTAGGCAGAAGGTTAATTGGCCATTGCTCTAGAGCTAGATCCATCAAATGTGTAATATCCAAGGGTGACGATAGTACATCTAGGAATTAGATCAGGGGTGCCCAAGAGGTAGATCAGGATCTACCAGTAGACCTTAAGCTGGTGATCAGTAGATCTCAAGACACTGTCACCAAACAGCTTGACTAATAACATTTATTATGTTAAGGTTATATAGAAATAGTTGTTTATTAAATATAGCAATATAAATTCTCTCAAATCAATATAATATTTAAGTAATATTCTCCATGGAACAGAATGCTAACAATGCTTTTATGGATGTAGATCATAAAGGAACAACATTTTTAAAAGTAGACCCTGCATTAGTAAAGTATGGGCACTCTTGAATTAGATATTCCAGAAATGTACCAAAGTAAATATATTTTGTAAAAAAAAAAAAAAAAAAAAAAGTCCTGTTTGGAGAAGGAGTGGATAAAAAAGCTCACCAAAAATCTAAGAGTTATTCCCAAAGGTCTTTATTTTTGTGTTCTCCATTGTTGTGGGAGGGATTTCAGTCATGTACAATTATTGGTGGTTCTCAGCTCTCATAGGCAGAAGGAATAGCTGGGGGATGTTCAAAAATAAAGTATTTTTCTGTAACCAGAACCAATAGGCACACAGAAAGCAAATACCACCTTTATGACTCTAGTCCTGAAAACGCAGTGTTAACAGTCTGACTTCTTCAACAAGGTCACTTGCTGAATAATTTCACACCTGTATCCACAGTTGTGGTTCACTTGCAGTTAGATATCAGAGGCTCAAATGCATGAAGGTTACCATTGCATATTACTCCATCATTTCAGTAGTGTTGGTTATCATCCCCTACTGTATGTAGTTTTGGTAACACTGACACTAAACTGCCTGGGATTGTTCAAATATGTTCTTGTTCCAAAGTAGGTCTTTGACTAATTTAAAAAGGGCAATGAAATGAAATGTCATGCATTTTGGTGGTGGGCAATATGCTTAGGTACGCCCCACATGCATTGCCCAAATGGTTATCTTCAAATCTTTTAGTCTTTCACACTGTAATATCTGCTTTTTGCTCTGTCAACAAATGCTATCATACATAGCAAGGGAAATTTTGTCAACAAAGAGAGCATACCAAGAATTACTCAGGGATCCTATGATAAGGCTACCTCTAAAAAGCAATTTCTATAGATAAAGGGACACAAAGGATCTGGTGGCTCTATTTGTTGTTGGGTACATTTATTTGGCATAGCTTAAGGCCCATATTTACTTAGATGGCAAAGCATATGTATAAACTCACTGTGAGTGGTCACTTTCAGTTGTTAAAAACTCATTTCTGCCATGACAGCAGTAAAATATTCCAGGATGACAATGACCTATCCGCAGGGCACAAATTATTCTAAATGTAAACCACAAAAAACAGATCTCACGCCCAATCAGAAAAACTTGAAACAGAATACATATGAAAGATTTTGGAGCAATACTATAATCATCACCATAAACATTGTATCAACTTGATGGAAAAATGTCATTCTCTGGGAGGGATGCAAAACCAAACACTTTATCAAAGTGAGGGGCATTTACAAATGCAAATGAATTGTGCAAAGTGCAATTTTGGATGCAAATCATCATGTAATTTACCATTAATGCCGAATTAATCCCAATAATTTCAGGGTTATTGTGGTTGTACTTTCAGTTGCATCAAAGTGGATGCAACTGTAATTGTGTGCAAGTTTTCAGAGTTGCAGTCATGTCATTTTTAGAGCATGTTTTAAAAACGGCGTTCCATCCAAATTCATTGGGCACAAGTTTGGTGCCTCTATTACAGAATGTTTTAGCTCCAGCACTAGTAGGCATAGTTTCATACCCTTCATCAGTAGAACCAGGATGGACACATTGGGGCAAATTCACTAAAGGGCCAATTTTTGCCTGTGAAGGCTTTGCCACACTTCGCGGCACTTCGACAGGTGCAAATTTGCTACCACTTCACTAATTCACTAAAATGTAAAGTTGCGTCTAAACAGCCGAACGCTGTTGAAGTTTTGCTAGCGTTAATTCATCAGCACATGCATTTCATTGCGAACTTTCTCTAACGTTCATTTCTGCCTAGAGAAACTTTGTAGGTACACTTACTCTTAGGTCAATTTGAATAGGGCGGGTACATATAGGTCATATACTTGATTAGAGATGTTGGTGCAAATGATTGAAGTGGCCACTTGTTATTAAAAATATTCAAGGAAGCAAAATAAAGACAAAAGAGATCCTCTAACGCCCGAGACATGAGCCCATCCTAAAACAAATGTGCCACGTCACTCAAATGGTTTAAAGAAAAAAAAAAAGTTAAAACAAAAATTTGTAATAGTTACAATTCTTAAAAAAAATCCCGCTTTAAAATATGAAAAAATGGCAGGGTTTTTTTGTTTATCATTTTAATAACTTTTCGACATACAGGATATAATGTCACTGACATAAGATTGAGGAGGATGTAGCTTCTCAATCAATGTCATCAATGTGTTAGCTCCAGCACTGCGGATGGGATTTCTGGCAAATTTTGCTAGCGACGGCCTCTTCGCCCTTTAGTAAATCTGCCCCACAGACAACTATGTGGAAGCACAGGAATGTGCTTAGATGCACTTTCCATTGTGTCCATATTAGAGAACCTATAGGTTTATTTGTTAGTGACCCCTATTATCTCCCATATTCACAAAAAAATGTATTTGTTATACAGGTATATGGAGTATTTAGGAGGTGATTTTGTGGTTAACTCATATCTCATGTATTACATAGATGAAGTTGATTTATTAAGCCCGAAATGAAGGCAAAATTGACCATGCTTTGATGCAATTCTCAAAGGTGGCTATACATGTATTAGAATATTGGTGTGAGTGCCTGTTCAGCCTGCTCTGATAAATTGTATACAGTGAGTTGCTGGCATGGACGCATGGGTACCCAGAAATTAACACCAGCCTTAACCTGCCAGTAATTCCAGAGTTCCCTGTGTGGGTTGTGCCTAAACATGCCAAAGATTTGCACCCAGTGAAATGGAAAGCACAGCTGTTATTGACGCCAAGCGTCAGAAATAATGGCATTTACACACAAATTGTTATAGCATGTGCTACAACTTGCATGCAGTTCACCAAACAAATGCTAATGACCATGGAGTTCTGGAGGTAAGATGCACTGTAGGTAAAAAAACATGCTGATTCGCCTGTAAAAATTACACTTTGCACATAGCACTGTGTTCACAATCTGCAATTTATTTTTTATTTTGCTTTTGTTATTTTACTTTTTATTCAGCAACTCTCCAGTTTGCAATTTCAGCAGTCTGGTTGCTAGGCTCCAAATTACCCTTACAACCGTGCATTGATATGAATAAGAGACTGGAATACGAATAGCAGAGGGCACTGAAAAAAAAAGGGTAGAATGGAAAGTCAAGTAATACAAATATATGTATAAAAACTGTGACCCTCCCATTTTAAAGTTGGAAACAGTCAGAAAAAGAAGGGAAATATTCAAAAAACTATAAAAAATAAAGGCCAATTGAAAAGTTGCTTAGAATTGGCCATTCTTTAACTAACAACCGCTTTAAGTGGATAACGCCATTGACAAAATACATCTAAAGAAGGAGGACTAATAAAATAAGTGCATGCATATCAGTTATATACTAAGCACTGGCCATACTAAATATTGCAGCTAAAGAGTCACTTAGAAATGCAGCTTTGTAGCACTTATAAACCACTTTTTTGCATATACTGAAGTTAAAGCTACAAAAAAACATCTATACATTGCATTTTTGCGTTTCTTTTCTATAATTTATCATTTAGTCTTTGTGTTTTGGTTGCTGCAGGGCCCTCGAACTTCATGATTCAGGAATACAAACAAAACAAGTTTTAGGTTTACATGTAATAATGGACAAGAGAGTAGGTTTAATGTCTAAATCATTAATGAACCTAAGCAGAAAGGCTTTTAATGCAAGCCTGTTTAGGCCTTTGCAGTGAGTTGCTGAGCTCTGAGTAAATGGAAAGCCAAGCACCACAGAATTGATTAGGTTAGGTGGTGTATACCTTAAAACTGTACAGATGCATGGGAGAAATAAGTATGTAAATGCTAATGGCAACCAATCTGCAGTTAGTTTTTGCAGTTGACGGCAAGTTATAAAATTAAAGTAACGTTTTGTGGAATGTAACACTTTTCAACACAGATCTTCAGAAAAATCAGGGACACTTCTAATAAATGCAATTAGTATGTGGTAGCACAAGTTTGGGGTCAATTATAAAAACTGGGCAAATTTGCTGGGCAGAACCCCATGGCAACCAATCAGATATTTGCTTTCACTGTTCAACCTGTGGCTGGGTGAAAAAAGCTAATCACTGATTGGTTGACTGCCAAGGTGCAAAATTGCCCTGTGTTTATAAAAGAGACCCATTGATTGCTACTGGGAAACATCCCCGGTTTTTAAGATAAATCATTTTGTGTGAATATGGGGTGATTCTGAGTTAAAGGGGGGGGTTGATAGTGTTAAAAAATATATAATAATAAATAAAATCCTAAGTGTTATAAATTAGCACTTTTTTACTTATTGCTGTTCTTATACAAATGAACACTGAAGCAAAATCTGTACACAGGTCCTTGTGCTACACCAGACGATTTAGCAGTAAACCAAGATAACAGAGTGGGAAACTACTCTATCCACCAGGATTATAAAAATCTTGCAGTGTGTTATTTTTTGTAACAACCCTCCTTTTAAATCCTGATCTTATAATGCGAACTTTGCTCATGTAAAGCAGTAGTCGGTGACTCAGCCCAATAACACAGTTGCGCTTCCTGAGAATCACAGTTCGGGCTATTAAATGCTGCTCTGCCCCATTGTTCATATTTAGAATCCGCCTGTCAGAGTCATTGAAACCTTCAGGCTAATTATAGGAAGTGTGTTCTAATAACTTGTGAGAAAGCAGCACCTCACATCACTTAAACACTTATTCTGCCAGAAGGGACAAAAATGACATCGCTATGGAACAGCAGGTCATGGAACAGCAGCTCTTTAAAGAAATGCAGAGAGTAAAGGCTAATATGGTATATTCCATTAATTTTCAGCTGATTTATTGATTTAACGTGTAGAGAGTTCCTCTTAGAGAAAGCGCTAAGTAGGTTTTATAGGGTGTGGTTTTGTAAAAAGCAGGTAAAAAATACTTTGTGGTTTTACAGGTAAGCGCCTTAGACAACAATTCCATGAGACTATTTCAAAACACTCCTCACTGTCCTGGGGCTATGAAAATTCACTAAGAGAAATGTATGGTTTCTTGGCATGTGCTTGAGCTGTGTCAGAGTCAGTCATAGAGCACACTGTGTTGATATCATCTGGAAAATGTAATGTCATTTTCAGTTACCTGTTTTTATTGGCGGAAAGGGTCCAGACATGTATAAATAACATACAGTTAATTAACTACAAACCCCATCATCCTCTGCTATCCTTACTGGAACTGATAGTTAATAACAGAGGTCCACACATCTATATACACAACATATTTTAGGCCTTTCTGAAATGACATTCAACTTGCCACGGAATCCTATAACACTTAGGATTTTATTTATTATTTAGTACAGAAGACCCTACCAATGTCCTTGCTTTAGTACAGGCATGTCCAAAGTGCGGCCCGTGGGCCAATTGCGGCCCTTTTTCAAATTTACACCGGCCCTCAGCCTCAATCATGAAATAAATAATTATGAGGCCCCCCAGCACAGTGCTTTTTATGGCTGCGTAATTTAGTTTTATTAAGTGGGTAACTAGAATGAGTACACACACCTAATGCCTAGGCCAAGCAAAAATAAACAACTCATAGACATTGCCCAGATTCACAGCAGCAATCATCATCAGTTGATGTGATTTAGGGAGGTACATTAATGCAAGGGATTCCTCTTCAGATGTGGGACCCAGTAACATAGAACTTTGCTAGTTAACTTCTAGTGACTGAACTGTGCTAATGGCAGCACATTTCTACCTTGCTCTAAGGTAATATGGCATTATAATATTTACTTCTGGGGCATTCTGACTTTTCAGCCATCCTCGTGGCTGCCATTATCATCCTTAAAGAAATCACATACCACCAACAAACTGCAAAGCTGTATCATCCTGTTAGTTACCAGTACAGGGAAAGCTAAAGTTATGATGGGTACTTGGCTTTGTAACTCTGTAACAACTGGCCCAGAGGCCCTTTAACAGAATGCTATCTTAGCATTTCAGTAGCAGGTTTACTGCAAAAAGCACATGTACAATATACATGTGTACTGTATTTTTCCACTCAAAGTAATCACTGGGTACCAACTTCTGAAAAAGCACACAATGCCAAGGGGTTACATCATTTATAAATATGGAATAATGAAATCCTTGAATATAAAGTTACCAACACAAAAATTAATTATTATTTTCTTTTGTTTTCCCTTTCTCTGTAAATTGTGACTCACCCAAGATGACCTAAGCTGTTCCAGTCTTGTTTTTGCGGGAATATATCCACCTTCAAGTGCCAATGTACCAGGAGCTGTATACTTGCATGTGTCGGTCTATGTTATCCAGTTGTGGTATATGTGTGAGATGTATAACAGTGTGTATACACCAATTGACCAGGTACTGTACCAACTTTTTTCTATCCTAACTAGCCTCTTCAATGTCCTCCGCACACTGTAGGTAAAGTTCTGCTTTCTCTAAGTATACCAGTTGTGCTGTATGAATCCGTTCTTCAGTGTATATTCCAATTGCAGTCTTTAGTGTAAATCATGCTTGTCTTAATAAGGGATCTTTGTTAATTTGGTCATCAGCATCAATGCTGGTATACATACATGTACATCTCAGCTGGTGTATATATATCCTTGCTTGTATGTGTGCCGGCTCCTGTCCTTCTCTCAACTCTGGGCTGGTTCTGGAATTAGGATGTCGTTACAGTGCTGGAGGTGAATGAAGGGGGAGAGCTGGCCCTGTGCCTGCTTGCCTGGCAAACTCTCGTTTTGTTCAAGGGTGGATATCCTGTGCCAGGTCAAATGGTCTCTATCTCTTTCTTTCTGTATTCCCTCCCTTCTCTCCCTGCCCTCCCTTTCCAATTCTCTCCCCTCCCTTTCTTTCTCTCACTCCTTCCTTTCTTTCTCTGTGTCTCTTCCAGCAGTTGGCTACCATTCAGGGGGATGGGACGTTCTCTTAGCCGGCTGCAGTCACAGCCAATCACACACGTCTTTGCTTTCCACCCCTGGAACAGTCAGGCAAGGGAGGGGGAATATGCCACCAATCCCCCCTTTCTCCTATGCTCATTCAACCCCCCCTACTCCTCCCATAAATCTGCCTGCTTCTGTGGGACTGTGATATCCTATGAAACCCTCTTATTGTGATCAACCTAGTGACTGCCTTTGTGTGTTAGAATTTTCTTTCTTTATTCTGTTTCTATGTGCCATTATTTCCACTGCACTTTGTTGTACCACTGGCAAGTTGTTTTTGCTTTCCTTTTTATTGTGTTTCTTTCATCCTCTTTTTATTGTGTTTTCCTTGTTTCCTGTCTCATTTTGCACCTATCCTGGGTTGGCGACTCATTCCTTTAAATAAAGGCACTAATTAAATGTAGAGTTTAAGACTGTGCTGAAACATATGCAACCCTTATAAGGAATTCTTAAAAAAGTGTCCATATTTAGAGGCAGATCTTGGCACCCAGCTGCTCCCTCATCCTCTCTCACAATGTAAGTGCACCTACACATATGTCCAACCTATTGTTCCTCATTCCCTTAGGGGTCCCATCTGAAAACAACTTCTCTGTCACTCTTTATGTTACTCTGTTTACCTTCTCTCCTTCACCCAGCCTCCACTCTTATGTTTGTTCCCTGTCTCTCATTGTAAACCTACAGGGATGGCAGGGAGAGGTTATAGTAATCAAGTAAGCAATAAGATACATGTGGCTCTCTAGTTGTGGTTGGACTACAGTTCCCAGAGGTTTTCACCATTTTACAAGGTGTCTAAAACCTCTCGCTATAAACCTCACAGCTATAAAGAGATTGAAAAGTTCCTCTTCTACAGAAAGTACATAAATAACAGGGGCATTCTCTGCATATTTCCGTGACTTCCTCCTTATGTATCACAGTTGCATGGGTATTTATATGTAATAATAATGTTTATATTAATAATTTTATATAAGTGTGGTGTGGAACACTGAAGGTTATGGATTGCTTTGTATGTTCCTAATGCTAGCCATATGTTTTGGGGAAGTTATTATGTAAATGCCCTTCTTTTTCTGATAAAGATTATTTTATATTATCCCCTTTTCACATTTTAAGAATGTCTCCTGCACTGTACCACCCAGTTACGTAGCAATAAATTACCTTTATTAATCCACCTCAGTCTTGTTTACTACATCCATAAACTTTGCTGAGAGATGTTACACTATTATTTAGCCACCAATCTGTTGTTTCTTTTTCCACATTACTTCTCTTCATTCCTTCCCCTCTCTCATACTGTCCTGTCTGTCTTTCTCCCAGTCTCCCTCTGGTAATTATAGCTTTGCTAAGTGATGGTTATACATAGTAACATGACAGTGAAATCCAGAATATTTCAGATGCATTTTTCTTGTTCACATAACCCTGCTGCAACAGTATCCCTCTGTGCACTGAGCACCACAAGTCCCAGTGCCATAAAAATACTTTAGCAACTGAACGCCAAAGCTACAGGTAATACTCCAAAAAAAGTAAGTCTTCATCCCATATCTTATTTA
This sequence comes from Xenopus petersii, assembly GCA_038501925.1. NCBI lineage: Eukaryota > Metazoa > Chordata > Amphibia > Anura > Pipidae > Xenopus > Xenopus petersii. The sequence goes on from CM076684.1 coordinate 56,696,349, forward strand.
TGGGTGCAAGTACAATGTGTTAAAATCACCATTTTCTTACATTTAATACAGTTTCCCCAGAATTCCAGTATCACTACAGGAACTGGATAAGCAAGATGCAGATGCAAATTATGGCCACTTTGGTAAACCACATGCAGAAGTTTTTCCTATTGATTTAGTATGCAAATTGTGTAACTTCAGGCAAAAGGCATCGGTAGGTGTAAGCCAGTAGTTGTGTATGTAGGTACAACAACATTAAAGGAACTCCGGAAGAACCACCATCTCAACATGTAAGTACTAATGGTGGCCATACACGGGCAGATAAAGCTGCCGATATCGGTCGTTTGGACCGATTTGACAGCTTATCTGCTCGTGTATGGGGGCTTCCAACGGGTCTTCCCGATCTATATCTGGCCACAATATCGATCGGGAAGGTTGGATTTTTACCCGACCGACCCGTCGGAGCCGCTTGGCGCATAGTAATTCGATCGTTCTGCCATAGGGCCGAACGCTCGAATTACCCCCGATATAGCCACGCAGTTTAGTGGCATATCAGGGAAAGATCCGCTCATTTGGCGATGTCGCCAAACGAGCTGATCTTTGAGTCTATGGCCACCTTAAGTAGATTGTTCAGGAACAAGTTACCTTTATGAATAGTATCTAAGTGCGCACAATTTTATGTTAATTTTAACACTTTGCACTTGGAGATTGTTTTAATATCGCAAAAGTGTAACAACACATGTCACATTTAACCCACATGGTGCTAATCAGATTCAAATATCTAAAATCCAATGTTTGTAAGCATTAATTCACCTGTGCCATTATAGTGGCATTTCTATTGTGTATGGTATGCTTTTGATATCATTCAGCTTGCTCATTTGATATCTCTTACCAGAACTTGATGTGATTTTTAGATTTTTGTGAGTTGCTACTCAACTCAAACTCAAAGGTATATACAGAAGAAATAAATCACACCTGCCTTGCATCCGCCATTACTGAAGCAACAACTAATACAACACAGACATCATAAAACTAAAATTGATATGATGTAAAGACATGGAAAAGGAGGAAAGGCATAGCAAAATCTACTTTGTGCTCTGCACCTACATTTTCTAATATTTGTAATTATTGCAGGTACCTGTCCTCATGCAGTACTTTAAATTTCATCTAATTGTGCCTTCGACTGCCTCCAACCCATATGTCATTTAAGATTTTTCTAAGAGGGCCAGCCTTACAGTTTGGGAACCTCTGCATTAGAAATAACAGCAACTTTTGTTATGATTGAATTCTCAATAGCTTACTTCCTAATGATTAGAGCGGCAATATTGATACATACTAGGGATGTGCCAAATCCACTATTTGGGATTCAGCCAAATCCCAGAATCCTTCATGAAAGATTTGGCTGAATACCGAACTGAAACCGAAGATCTGTGATCCCCAACCCGTAGCTCGTGAGCAATATGTTGCTCTCCAGCTCCTTGGATGTTGCTCCCAGTGTCCCCAAAGCAGGTGCTTATTTTTGAGTTCTAGTCTTGGAGGCAAGTTTTTGTTTCATAAAAACCAGATGTATTGCCAAGTAGAGCCTCCTGTATGCTGCCAGTCCATATAGGAGCTACCAAATAGCCATTCCCAGCACATTTGTGTCACATCCCGGAACTTTTCTTATACGTGTGTTGCCCTCCAACTTTTTTACATTTGAATGTGGCTCACGGTAAAAAAAGGTTGGTGACCTTTGCCTAAGATGGTAAGGGAAAAAGTGGAAAAAACGTGTTTTACTTCATTATTTAGCATATGCAAATTAGGATTTGGTTCACCCAGGCATGAGCATTCTGCCGAATCCTGCTAAAAAAGGCTGAATCCTGGATTCAGTGCATCCCTAATACATACTGGTTTATTCTATTTCTGGATTCAATATGTTATGCCAAAAGAAAAAAATCTCTTGAGCACATTATTGTAATATAACATCTTAATTCAGTAGCCTTATTCAGTGGGTCTAGACTACATTAAGTCAGCTTGTGGTCCACCATGAGAAAGTAAACCTTATACTTTTTGCACCTTCCTTACCTTATGTGGTATCGCTATTGGCTTTGGGTAACAGCTGTTCAGTTCAGATGTGGTGTATAATCATCTAAATTGAGGACAAATTAAATTTTTTCTGCCTTCTTGTCACTGCTGTGCAGCACAATATCTCTTTATAAATAAATAAATAAATAAATAAATAAATAAAGTAACGCAGTGACATATTCTGGAGTAGTTACTGTCTGATTACATATCACACCCATGTGTTTCTTCTCACCATACGGATCTCATATGAATTGGGAAAAGCAACTCATTCTGTACATGCATGTTCAAACAAAACTTTCCATTCACATCTGGTACTCTCCATATTTTATTTCCTCTTTTAAACAGCCAATTTTTCACTCTCAGTAGAGCAACTTTTAAAATTACCCTTCAAAGCAAATTTTCCTTTCAAACGTGGCCAACTTAAGTCACACATGTTAATATGCATTCAAACACCCAGTCTGCGACCCTCCAGCTGTTCTTGATTCCCACTAACCCACAACAGTTGATGTATATCAGTAGTTTTGCAGCTAATTCCTTTGTGTACCTATCCTCACATGACTTTATTTTCCAAATTACGGAAAGACCCCTTATCTGGAAAGCCCCTGGTCCCAAGCATTCTGAAGAACAGGTCCCATACCAGTAGTATTGTAGTGTGAAAATATGAATGAGAATATGTGTCTCACAAGAATATACTGTATCAGTATACTGTGCACATATCTACTGAAGGACAAAACATTTACATATGGTACAAATAATAGGTGACAGTATCAGACTTTTTGCTTCAAACTGCACCATGATCTTGCTGCATTCTGAGGCATGGTAATAGAAAGAGCCTGGGGAGCCAGCCAGCAATGTGTTCAATTTAGCTGTATCAGAATTTTGTCCCACAAATAGAAACATTCCTCTCGCTGAAAAATACTTTTGTGTCACCAAAATAGGACAAAACATTTCTTACAGAGTGATCAAGCAGACGTAGGACCGGTTTGTAACAATGCTGTATAACATAATTTTTTATTGATACTACCAGAAAAATTGAAAAAATCTTTATTTAAACTAAAAAGGAATCTAATGAAGCCACATGTGTGCTAGTTACTACACCAGAAGTGTCCTAGTTAGATCTCTGTAGAAGTGTAAAAATGTCTCACAATCAAACTCAGAATGGCCAGAATCTGTTAACAAAAGAAGCAGCACCAACAACAGTGAAAGAGTGTTAGTACTGGGAACAAAGGTCTTACCATTAAATAAGGTATTTTGGTGAATGGGGAATGGAATTTAACAACCACAGTTGTTCAAATGTAAGGTAGGGATAACAGTCTAAAGAAAAAATAAAGAAAGGACATTATACATCCTTTTCAACATGTAAACAATGACTAGAGATCTTGTAAATATTGTTTTAATTAGGAAATATATATTGTTTTTGTTATTTCTTGAACAAAACAGGGCAAACCTGAAACTGAAACTTGTCACATGACTTCCTCACAATCAAATCAAACTAACAGTCTACTGAGAAGTCCACTGGATAATGAGCTACGGTTAGAGCCTTAAAGGAACAGTTCAGCGTGAAAATAAAAACTGTGTAAATAGATAGGCTGTGCAAAATAAAAAATGTTTCTAATATAGTTAGTTAGCCAAAAATGTAATATATAAAGGCTGGAGTGAACAGATGTCTAATAAAACAGGCAGAAAGAATCCAACTTCCTGCTTTTCAGCTCTATAACTCTGAGTTAGTCAGCGACTTGAAGGGGGGCCACATGGTACATTTCTGTTCAGTGAGTTTGCAATTGATCCTCAGCATTCAGCTCAGATTCAAAAGCAACAGATATGACCCACGTGGCCCCCCCTCATGTCTCTGATTGGTTACTGCCTGGTAACCAGGGTAACCAGTCAGTGTAAACCAAGAGAGCTGAAAAGCAGTATTCTGACTGACGTTATACATCAAATCACTCCAGCCTTTATACATTACAATTTTTGGCTAGCTAACTATATTAGAAACATTTTTTATTTTGCACAGTCTATCTATTTACCCAGTTTTTATTTTTACACTGAACAATTCCTTTAATGCTTCCCAGTCTTAAAATCATTAAGCTCTACATCCCCATTACTTCTGGGGTGCTGCAGTGCCTCAGGCTGTAGTTAGTGCATGCATAATGGGAATACCTTGAGGCAGCACAATGCTTTATGTCTAGTGGACTTGGAGTAGGAGGACTGTGTGCAACTTCATATAGCAGACATTCAAAGCAAAGGCTGTTGTGGGTATAATTCAATATCCATCTGGAATTTGTGGGCTCTGGCAAAGGCCAGGGGGCTATTGAAAGATGCCCTAGACAGTCGCTATTTAGTGGGCTGATGGAGGGCAGTTTAGGCCTCTGAACTTGAAATGCCAGGGCCTATATATCACAGTCTATACCTGTCTGGCATGTCAAATTTGGGTGACACAAAGGATAAAGAGATACTGTATAAAGAGAGAAGAAAGTGCCACATGAATTCTACAAGTTTGGCCATATTCGGCCAGATTCTTTTTTTCACTAAGACACTGTTCTAGCCGTGAAGCACATAAGTTCTATGTATATACAGTAGGTATGCCATTTAGGAGAAATAATTTAACTGAACTTTAGGGGGGTTATTTACTAAAACCCGAGTTACTCGAACTCGATTTTTATTATGAAAACCAAGTCGAACAAACTCCCTTCCAAGAACTGAACTCATTTATCAACAACTTTTCTAGTAAAAAATCGGAGCAACAAAACGTCGCTACAAAATTGAGTGTCAGTTTGTATTGTACGATTGTGTCGTCTTTTTTGGATTATCGGATAAAAAAACAGATTTCGGATTATCCAACGCAGATCATAATGTCACGAAACAACTTCAGGGACATCTGCCATTGACTTCTACGTGACTTCGACAGGTTTGAGATGGAGTATTTTCGAATTCAAGTTTGGCCACATTTGGCCAGATTCTTTTTTCACTAAGACACTGTACCAGCAGTGTAGCACATAAATTCTATGTAATAGGTATGCCATTTTAACTGAACTTAAGGGGGGTTATTTACTAAAACTCGATTAATACTCAAACTCGATTTTTATTAAGGATACACCGAATCCAAGATTCGGTTCAGGATTCGGCCTTTTTCAGAAGGATTCGGCCGAATCCTTCTGCCTGGCCGAACCAAATCCGAATTTGCTTATGCAAATTAGGAGCGGGAGGGAAATTGCGTGAGTCACAAAACAAGGAAGTAAGAAATGTTTTCCCCTTCCCGCCCCTAATTTGCATATGCAAATAAGGATTCGGATTCGGCCTCATCTTTTGCAAAGGATTTGGTGCATCCGTAATTTTTATTATGAAAACCAAGTCGACCAAACTCCGTTCAAAGAATTGAAAAATTAAAAAATCGGTGCAACAAAACGTCACTACAAAATCGAGCGTCAATTCGTATTGTACGATTGAGTTGGCTTTTTTGGATTAGTGGATGATAAACCCGATTTTGGATTATCCAACGCAGATCACAATGTCAAGAAACAACTTCAGGGACATCTGCCATTGACTTCTATGTGACCTCGACAGGTTTGAGATGGAGCATTTTCGGATCCAGATTTTTAGGAGCTTTGGGGTATGATAAATCTCTACAAATTCGAGTTTTTATTTTTTCATGAAAAATTCGAGTTTCCCCCTAAAAACCTCGACCAGAAAAAAATTGTCATTCAAAGATACACAGTTTTATGTTCTTGCTGTACAAGCTAAGAACAGCCATGTGGTGTCTTGGCTCTCTTAGAACTGGTTCTGGCAACACCCATAGACACCCTAGCAATTAGATAATTCCCCAATATAAAAATGAAGGTGGTCATACATGGGCCAATAAGTGCTAATGACTCTGTCCCTCCATACGAAGTTGACATCTTTTTGATGTGTATTTGGGGCACAACCAATGGTCTGCCAGACCAATATCTATTGGGTTCTTTCCTGATTGGTCTCCCTGGGCAAACATTATGATTTGATCTGTGACCAAGGGGCCAAAATTACTGGATCATCCCAAATTGGCCCAGTGCATTGTTGGCCAAATCAGGGAAATATCTGTATCACTATAATACTAGTTCATTCATTTTACTAGCTACCGGAAATATGCTAGAAGCTCTTCAAGACACATAGGTGTGGTGCAACAGAAACCTATGCACAGTGATACAGGATGATAATGAAAGCATAAAATTATAAGGCCAGAGCTATGCTAATCAGTGATATTTTTTTAAAAAAAATCTCCAGAGAGAAATTGTTACTAAATTAATTTTATGTAGAATATTACAGTAAAAAACACTGTACCCTCTGGCAGCGTATTTGTTAAGATGAGTACATAATGTACTCATTTCTAGTCACAGACACTGAATTTTTCCCCAGGATAAAATTCACAATTGAAAATTTAGGAGGCTTTTATGTTTTATACAGTCACATCTGCGTTGGTCTGCTGGGGGGCACAAAAAAAACCGCAGATCTAGGGAGTAGAGCACTCCATAAAGAATCAGTTTGTATGCACACAGGCTAAAAACATTCTTGTGACATAAAAAATTCATATTTGGATGGAAGCAGTAACTAGTTCCAGGAATAAAAGCTGCATCCAAAAAATACGATGAAGGCATTTTCGCAAGACTACGTGGAATGGCAGAATGTAGTGTTTTACATGTGGCAATTCCACTGGATTTGGGCTGGCAGGTATTTTCAGGCGTGAAATAAAGCTCGAAAACCCCCCCACCACCACCACCGTCGGTCCGGCCCTTTAAAGTTGCTATCTCTCGTGCATCTCCAGCATCTCAGTAACCCAGGTGCAGACTCTCAACTATTACAATGTGCTACGTTAGTTTACATTTCTCAGTAGGGTCTGTGGAATGTTAGCAAATATTGTATAAATTATAACAGCTGCCTGAAACTCAGGGATTATGCACAGCAGTACCAAAGATAAGAATATACTAAGTATCAACTAATGTAGCAAATTAGAACAGTTTACAATGGACATGAGGGATGTGAAAAGAAAACACTGTAATTTTGATATTGGAAAAATGGTCAAAAAAAATTAAAGCAGTTAAAAAAATGTCTTTGGGGCAGATTTACTAAAGGGCAAAGTGACTAACGTTAATGAAAATTCGCCAGCGTGATGTCATTTCGTTACTTCGCCAATTTACTAAAGGACGCAGGCGTAATTTCGCTAGTGAAGGAGCCCTGGACGCAACTTCGGATTTTTGTGAATTAGTGTTGTCCTGGCGAATCTACGCCTGGCGAAGTGGATGCTAGCACAAATTCGCCGCTTAGTGAATCTGCCCCTTTATTTTTCTAGAAACTGAAAAAAAGTGCTTGGAGCAACCCCATTAATTTGTGCAGAAAATGACACCACCTTATCCTTTCTTTTGGAAATTTTTATTTCATTAACTCACTGTGTTACATACAGTATTACCCCTTGTTTGCTGAGAGCAAAGGACTAGATTCTGTATATGCAAGGTAAGACAGATATTCTATAAATACAAATCAAGAGGGTCTTCAATAACAATTCACTACTGTAATGAGGTCTGCTAAAGTAATGTAGGTCTCATATCACTTAAAGGGTTAAAAATAACTTCTAGCTTTGCTGTGGATATACTGTGGTCAGTCTTTCCACATCCTGTTTAGACCCATCCTGGCCCCCCCACCAAGGCTTGTCTGCGACCCACTCCCAACCCCCCAGGAAACTCCCCACTCTGTCTACCCTGCAGGCATTGAAAATGTTAACGTTTTCTCTTCCAGTAGTAAACAAACCTACTGAATACTTGTCAAAATGTAATACAAATGCTTTCCTTTCATATGCAACCACTTTAGAGTCCCAGACAAAGATTCTGTATAATAAGCTTAAGTTTTAAGTTAAAATAAGTGAATATGCAACACAAAACTCTACATATATCGTGTTACCAAGCAAGTCCAAAAAGTATGCTTTTGTTTCTTGAAATATTATTAGATCATTGTTTATTCATGATAGAAAGATCAAACCACAGATAATGAAATACTTGTGACCTAAGTTTAAGGGTCAGGCCACACTGGGCGTTTTGGGGAGATTTTGTCACCTGGCGACTAATCGCTTAATTTTTGTGGCGACCAATCTCCCCAAACACCTTCCCTCACTCTGCGCCGGCTAAAATGAAAAAAAAAATGCCGGCGCTAATCACACGCATCGATTTGTTTTCCGAAGTCGCCCAGGAAACTTCGGGCGACTTTGGAAAAAGAAATGACATGTGTGATTAGCACCAGCATTTTTTCATTTTAGCCGGCACAGAGTGAGGGAAGGCGTTTGGGGAGATTGGTCGCCACTAAAACTAGGCGATTAATCGTCAGATGACCAAATCTCCCCAAAACGCCCAGTGTGGCCTGACCCTTAGAGCCAGTAAGAAATAAGGCTGCTGCAGTAAAATGCTGCTGCTGCATCTCTACTTCCACCACTAACAGAGTTAAAGTTGTGCTGAAGCAGACATAGAGAAGGGGCATGTCTTAAGTGGCTATAACCCCCCCCCCCCCGAAAGGAATGTTAACCAATCCCCTAAACTTAACTACAGCTTCAGCTAGGCACATTAATTTTAGAAAAAAAAGGAATAGCTTAAGTGCTGGGGAATGTAGAAAAGAGTGCCGCATCGCCTTCTTGCTTACAGTATTTTTTAAACTTGTCAAATGTCTAAAGATCCATTTTTCACGATATGCCCACACCGAAGTGGGCAACATCCCTCCGGCCAAACAAATGGATTACAACGATGGGAATAGAGGCTGTGAGGACAAGAACAACATCTGGTTACTAGAAGGACTGAATTGGCAGCTGTTATTGGCCAGTGCAGAGCCACCCTATTCTCACTGCTGCACAGGGTTGTGTGCATGTGTAATAGCAAAAAAACCATGGTTTTAATTTTCTAAGTGCCAATATTGCTCGTTTGAGCTTGTGCAATGCTTGGCCAGTGAGGGCCAAAAGAAAGATCATCATCATCACCATTTATTTATATATCGCTGTCAAGATACGCAGTGCTGATGGTGATCCTTACAATATTACACTAATCAGAACCTTTTTTACAGAAGGAGCACTGTCCTGTATGACCTTAGCAAATATAACAATCTGCACTGCCAGTGATTTATGGGGGTATTTACTAAAACTGGAATTTATCTACATTTTTTATTAAAACAAAGTTGACCTAACTCTCATCCACTGATTTCTTGATAACTCATTTATCAAGAAATCAGCTTGAAAAAGTCGGTGCAGGAAAAAGTCACGACAAAATCGTATCAAATCAAATGAACTGACACCGAATCGATTGATTTATTTCAAGTTGTTGTCCAAAAACCCTTACTTTTTTAGATTATCCAGCACAGATCACTATATCAAAAAACAACTTCAGGGACATCTGCCACTGACTTCTACATGACTTTGACAGGACAGTAGTTTCGGATTCAGATTTTTAGCAGTTTTGGGGTACAATATATTTTTTCCCCTTTAAAAACTCCCCCTATGTATAGGCCCCTATGTATTTCCTTATAATGTAAACTATTTCTTAGCCTAATTTATATGTCAGATAAATTGTTTAAGCAGAGTCAATTTTAAGCAATAATAATAGTATTTGTAAAAATTATTTGTTTTATTTTTGCTTTTAAGCATTCTGAATAATAGATCCTGTACCTGTACTATTGTTTTGTGTACCACATATGTCTTGGAGTTGTTTCTCCTGTCAGTCTTATTCTGGAATAGTCATCTCATTTAATAATTACTCTTTTCAACTAAGTTTTGCAAAAATAGCTTCTTTCTTGGTGATTAAAGAGATTAACAAGACAATACTGGTTAATGCACAAAGACCATAAACATAAAAATACAGTAAACAGCTTATTTCCATTTGCATTTATGTGCATTCTTATTTATTTCAAATTCATGCTTCAAGAGCAAATAGGGGCAATATGTGTTGCTAACTTTGTGCATGATCCCAACATTATTCAGTTCACTGGCTGACACTGAATGAATTTCCACAACTAGAATAGTTGCAAACAGGCGGGAACAAATAGGCATTATCGATTCAAGAAATATTTGTAATAACATTGTGTTTGCCATGTAAGGCAACCAAAATCCAGAAAGGACTAGGCGTCTTGCTATAGCTGCCAAATAAGAGATCTGTACAGCTCCAATTTGGAGAAAGCCACACAAGACCTGGACCCACAACCTGATAATGGACCCACACAATGCATTTGTACATGCTCAGACCATCTAAACCAGTGTTCCCCAACCAGTAGCTCGTAAGCAACATGTTGCTCTCCAACCCCTTGGATGTTGCTCCCAGTGGCTTCAAATCAAGAGCTTATTTTTGAATTCTGGGCTTGGAGGCAAGTTTTGGTTATTTAAAAACCAGGTGCACTGCCACACAGAGCCTCAATGTAGTTTGACAATCCACATAGGGACTACCAAATGGCCAATCACAGCCCTTATTTGGCATCCAAAGAAATTTTTTCATGCTCGTGTTGCTCCCCAACTCCTTTTACGTCTGAATGTTGCTCATGGATTCAAAAGGTTGGTGATCCCTGATCTAAACAACCTGACCAGTCACAGATATTTCTGCAACTGGACCAACAAACTCACACTCTGCTTTGAATCATAGAAGCAATCTCATCAAAACATGGAACTGATGCCATCAAAGGTTGGGCAAAGGAAGGGAAAAAGAAGTAGAGCTAAATTCTCTACAAGTACAACCTGCAGCTTTTAGCTATCCACCCAGTACTAGCATGGCTCTACCCATACCACAACAAATAATTTAGAACAAACTGCACACATTGGAACTTGTGTGGAACTTAGACCTATAATGGGTGATGAAAGGTCCAGGACTGCTACAGGATAGGAGACCGTAACACGGTGAGAACATGTCTCTTTTGGCCTAAGTCATTTATATGATTCTCTCTTAAAGTTCTTGTAGATTAGATATTTCTCCAAGTGCTATGAAGAATTAACCTTACCTTGCGTCAGGCGTGTGGGTTGGGTGATGGGCAGTCCATCGATGGCACAAGGGTTTCCACATGGGTACAGGGTGAGGTTTCCTCTGATGTTTTCAATGTAGCAATGTTCTGCAGCAATACCAGGTCCCTGTAGGGGGATGTCCTTAGAGGCATGACCCAGGGTTGTCCTCCCTTAGAAAAAGTAATGTCGGAACAAAATAGATATATGGAGCAACTGACAGAAGCATAAATATATGTTCAGTGTTAACATATACTGTAGTGTAGCTGATATATAGAGTCAACTACATTTTAGAGAAAGAGTTGTGTCATCATAGCATCATCAAATTCATATCACATCCATAAGCATAATATAATATTTAAGAAGTCAAGACAATGGCAGGGTTGTTTGAAACATGTGGGTGGTTATTTTAAAGCACAACTGTTTTTTATTACAAAAAAAACTATCACCAATATTATATTTGGATATATTGAATGGCAAGTAGAATAAAAATTGTATTGGTCTTAAAGGGGTTGTTCACCTATGAGTGTTCATGTTTTATTATTTGTGGTTTTTGAGTTATTTCGATTTTTATTTAGCGACTCTTCTGTTTTGTTACTACGGTCCAAATTATCCTAGCAACCATGCATGGATTTGAATAAGAGACTGGAATATGAATAGGAGAGGGACTGAATAGTAGCAATAACAATTGTTATTGTTAATTGTAGCGTTAAAGAGCAAAAACAAGGCCAATTTCAAAGTCGCTTAGAATTAACCATTCTATAACATACTAAAAGTTAACTTAAAGGCGAACCACCCCTTTAATTAAAAATATGGAGGTAAACAGAGTTGACTATGAATTCAGAGTTAAAGGAGCTGTTCACCTTTAAAATAACTTTTAGTATGATATAGAGAGTGATAGAGAGACAATTTGCAATTGGTTTTAATTTTTAATTTTTATTTGTGGCTTTTGAGTTATTTAGCTTTTCATTCAGCAGCTCTCCAGTTTGCAATTTCATCTGGTTGCTAGGATCTAAATAATCCTTGCAACCATGCATTGATTTGCACGAGAGACTGGGATTTGAATTGGAGAGGTCCTGAATATAAAGATAATAAAAAGTAGCAGTAACAATATATTTGTAGTCATTTGAAAGCTGGAGAGAATCAGATGAAAAAGGCAATTCATGCAAAAACGATAAAAAAACAATTAATAAGACCAGTTGAAAAGTTGTTTAGAATTGGCCATTCTATAACATACAAAAGTTAACTTGAAGGTGAACCACCCCTATAAGGGATGTGCAAAATCCTATTGCAGAAGCCATGGATAGTTGATGGGCTGCAGAACGGAATGTTAACTATCTTATTAGAAAGAGCAACCACTTGATGATGCTACCTATATTCTCAGACAGTAGATATGTATCACACTCTGCTTCTTAAACTTATTACTTCTTAAACACATCAATGTCTGTGAGTTGGCAAGTGCACTTCATACAGATGGACCTCCCCCCCACACACATTAAGTACCTTCCTCCAGTGGTAGCAAGGTGATTGCAGTGCTCAACCTTCCACTTCCCAGGCTGACAAGATGAGGTTTTTCTGTCTGCACCTTTAGACTTTTTCCTGTCTCTATGAGATCCAACGGTGTGCTCTGTTGGTGAGTAAAAAAAACATATTATGGAGCGAAAGAAACTGTATAGATTCCATTAAGACACCATGCTACTGCCTTATTTCCACCCTTCTACAGCATTAAAAACTCCAAATCCCATAGTTTATTTTTGTCTTTGCTATGCTAAATGTAATGCAACACAGGGCACTTTCTAGCATGGTGTTTTTTTTACACCATATCCTCTTCCCTTCTTGGTTTGGAAGAACTTTTTGACTTACTGAATTCTTTAAAGCTGGACACAGACAGGCAAGGGTGGAATATCTAACCAACAAGGCCACATATGAGTAGGCCACACACTTGCACAGCCAAATTGGAGGAATGCAGTCTGAACAATTCCGCAATGGTGAATTACCTTATAATCATAGCAGTTTTTTCCTTTCAGTGTCCTTTTAAGGATCCTTAAAAAAGGCCCCACAAAAAAATGTGCGCCGAAACGTTGGATGTTTGATATGTACAAAAAAAAGCAATTTAATTCATCACAGAAGTGGAGTGTGGATCTTTGAACAGATATACTACTTTTGACCCTGCACCTGAATTTATCTAAAGAAGTCCGAATTCGAGTGCGGCTGCTTAGAATTGACTATATACTGTGTATATATATATCTATATATATATAGATATATATATATGTGTGTGTTACATCCCTTTTAAATAGAGAATAATCTTTACCTGAATAACAGTGTGAGTTGTTCTGCAAGGGCTGCTCACATCTCGACTCAATGCCTTCATTGTGTCCTGTATTTCTGTCTGAGCAGGGTTTTCTGGTTCCAAATAATCCTGGAATTAATAACAGAGAGTGCCTGTTATCTATACTATTTAAATAAACACAGTTATTTTACATTACCACCATTTAGTATACACAACACTACACAGTGTTCATCCAAAGTTAGTGCATGAGTCACAATTGTGGCATATACAGATTTTGATTATAGCACTTTCCTCAAATAGACCCACAGTGATTAAAATGCAATTTCCTACTAGAGGGGGTTCCCATTCAGGTGAATATCTTCACCCACAGTTGCTTAAGCTGGCCATAGACGCAAAGATCTGATCGTACGAATCGAGGATTCGTACGATTTTCGGGCCGTGTGTGGAGAGTCCCGACATTTTTCGACCGGCGGAGATCAGTCGTTTGGTCGATCGGACCGGTTAGAAAATTTCTGTCGGCTGCCGATAATATCTCTGCATGTATTGCCAATCGTACGATTTTCAGTGGGAGACTGTCACTAGCTTTGGTTGGACATAGATATCGTACGATTGCTGTCAGGGGCAGAACATTGCTGATCTGTTCTTTAACTAATCTGACTGGTAGGACTTTGATCTGAATGGTTAGTGGTGGGTCGGGAGATGGGAAAGTCTGATCGTACGATGATTCGTACGATCGGATCTTTGCATCTATGGCCAGCTTTACTGTGTTGTGGATACTGCCCAAAGTATGTGATCTCCATGGTGGGGCATGTATGTCCCGCATAATCTTGCCATGGAACTGCATGAGATTGTCTGACATGCTACAAAATTGGACCCTCTGCACCGTAAAGTAGTATCTGATCAAATCAGTTTTTTTGTTAATGTATGTAAAAGAGAAACAAAAGTCCATCAGACTTTATAAGATGAAAACTCATAACTCAGTATTCCCTTCTAACAGCCCTGTTAATTTTTAAATGTCGTTTACAGATCAGGTTACTTACATTGTTATTATACAGATAAGTTAAATTATTTTTAAGACACTTCCAACTACATTAAACTTTCTGTGTACAATTTTCCAATACAAAATCAAACAAGGGTTGATAAAAGCTGTCAACTTTGTCCCATCTAGACCAGTTTATTGACCTGTGTATGGGCTCCACTGATTGGTCTGCCTGGCCAATATCTAGAAAAAAAATGTCCATATATATATATATATATATTGGGCTCGTTTGAAAATCCTGTCAGACAATCTTACCCTGACTATAAGATTTATAAATTATTTTATATCATTCTGGAGAGCAACATTAACATTGCTAATTATTCTCTATTGTGAAACATTTACCTATATACAGATTTTCTGCTGGGCATGACAAGTGATTATTATAATAATAGATAGTACTTTATAGAAGAGGATTCAGAGATCTACATTAACATAGAATTACCAAAGAGGGCCCCAGGGTTTGATGGGAGATCAGAAACAGAGCTATTTTTATGGCTGTGTACAAGAATAACAGCGGTGGTTTTAGGCTGGCTGTAGTGACAGAACTGTCTTTATAGCATAAGCACCAGGATAATAACCAAGGGTCGTGATACTGAATGCAGATGTAATTTAACAGCTCTCTTTTTTTTAGTAAAATATGGAATAAAGCTGAACTATTCAAATAAAAAACAAGTTACAGATTTGTGTTTTGGAAGCAGATAACAAGAAACAAAATAGAATAGAGTAGGAGGTGCATTTTTTCAGAAAGCATAGGAATAAATATACAGCTCCAAGCCAGGAGGATGGTAAAATGCCAGTCATTGATGGAAATGTGGAAAACTAGGCATACAAACGAATATTGAAGGTACTAGAAAACCAACGCATGGTATGGAAATAAATCACATTTAAATGTCAGGCATTAAGAGAATCAAAATGAAGAAGGTCACTGCCCCAAAGAGCTCCTGTCATAAAGAAATCAGCCTTCAGGAGGATAAAGTAGCCAGAATTTTGTTTGTGGAAGGGTTATTCTAGGACAGTCTAGTGACAGAACCATGTTTGTGAAGCATAGCAAATGAATGAATACTATTAGGGTGGTGAGGAAGTGTCATTATTGTGTTTACAGAATAAATGCACATTTTTAAGCTATACCACAGCTGAGTGATCCTGGTGTTATTTTTCAGTGGATAAACAGATGAAGGTGTAGGGACCACCAATGTGTACGTATTATTTGCTTATAAGTAAAGCAGAGAGCACAGAGGCAGAGAGTTGTACTTGTACATGGATTCACATGAGCCATATTCCATTGTGGAGTCAGGTGTGCCATACTCTACTGAGGACTGTGGAAGAGAAGAGCATGTGTTTTAAGAGGACATCTCAGACTTGTAAACACAGGAATGTGCTCAGGAAGCAGGTCCCCCAGGCAGATTTCCTGCCACATGTCACAGGCTTGAGGGGATATCCTTAGTGTTTCTATAAAAAGACACTCCAAAGCTATCAGCAAATGCCTCTCTGGCACAGCCTTTACCTCGAACTGTTTACACAAAATCACTAGGAGGGCCAGTTCACTGCACAGGCATTCTCATTCACATTCACTGCAGAGGCATTCTCTTGCCTATAGTGGTTAATGTAATAAGAGGTGAAAATCTGCTGAAGTTAAAGTTACACATACTGTAGCAACCAATTAGCAGATTGCAATTACGGTGCGCTGTTTGGAAGCAACCATCCAGGCTGTTTTCTATTTCTAGTTTACAGAACTGCAAAAACTTTAACCTGCAATAGATTTAATTATTGGTGGCCATTTCATATTTGCTACTTGCAGTCTTGTTTTTAGGAAGTAGTCACACTTGCTGTATTCCAATACTGGCAATTACTGACTAACCACCTGCTTCACATAGCCTAGTCAGTGTAATGTAAATACATTTAAGTTGTGAATCCTTTTCATTTTCGGGATAAGAAAACGACACATCCCTTTAAATGTTTCTATATTCCTTTTTACAGCTCCGCATCATTTGCTATTAAATTTAAACAAGTTTAGCATTTAAAGGATCAGATGGTTGGCAGCTTCTCAGGATGGCAACACTCTATTACACAATTTGTTTTCACCCTCCCATTGACTAACAATTATAGCTGAAATTCATGGCTAGGGGAAAGATAAATAGTGTGGGGGAGAGAAGCAGAGAGAGAGAGAATGCAGAAATGGGTAATCATACAAAATGACAACAGCTAATAAGAGGCTACATCAGAAAAAGAATAATGGGCAGGGGGGGCTTTAATTAGAGAGATGAGGAATAACGAGAACATTGCAAAGAACATATGTAAAAAGTTTAGAATTAAGGGATGAAAGCACCAAAGTAAGACAAGGCACATAAATCAGAACACTTCTATTTTTTAAAGCTCTATCCTGTAATTAGCAGCTAATTACAGTGTGAGCTGAGACTAGGATGTAATTAGTACCACATACTCACCCTCCAGAACAAAGACAGCTGGAAACTTCCTAGCATACTGAGCAGGGACATATATATAATATATATATATATATATATATATATATATATATATATATATATATATATATATACGTATGTATATATATATAAAATTCAGTAGAACTGGAGCACTTATACAACAATAAACAACCGCCTGGGTGCTGGTTATAAATTATGTAAACCAATCTGCATCAAAACCGCACTCACAGGAATTGTAAGGTGCAAAACAAAAAATTATTTTGTAGGAGTAGGAGCCGAAACGTAATAAAATAATTTTATAAAATATGATATATAGTTGAAATAATGTTCAAATATACATAATTGTATAATTGTAATTACAAGTGACTCACTCTCTCTGTAGGGAAGTCAGTCGTTAAATTCACTTTTAAATTCTACGCTGAATCACACATAGAAGGAATTCACCCATCACTTACCTGTCCACCCCTCCCCTGATGCCAGCAAGTGCAGGCAATTCTGCGGTAAAACTCAGATAGGGGACCCCAGCACCTTTCCATATCTCCCCCCTGGAATGTGGGGAATCAAAGGGCCACTCACCATGCCTGTTGACTAGGGATAAAAAGTTACAACCAGTTCTAAATAAATGTCTCCCACTATCTAGCCTGCCTTTTTCTGTGATTTGGGCAGGAAATGGCAAAGGGAAGAGAGGGAGGAGAGGAAGCATTCCACATCCAGGAAACTGGGGGTGGAGGTAGACAGAAAAATGAGCAAGTGTATGTGGGGTAACAGAAATTAATTTAAGCAAATGTAAAGTTATACAAGGCATGCTATATTACTGTTACATTAAAAGATAGAGCATATACAGTAAGGGGTTCAATGTAACAATAAAAGAATATTTATAGACAAAAATGAGAAGGGTGCCATAAAAAAGAATTCTGTTCAGGACTAAAAAAAGTAGTAACTACAACTTTTCAAACATTTCTTAATCGCCTTATTTTTCATACCTTTTATGCCAGATGCCACATTGAGGTGGGCGATATCGGGCTGATCCGATCGTGGGACCTTGGGCCCAATGATTGGATCATAATGCAGCCAATACGGGTGGTCGGATCACGGGACCGCATCAACAAACAGATATGGCCATGATTAATGGGATTTTTAACCCTGCCCGATTGACATCTGGCCGACTTTCGGACAGATATCGATGGGGGAAGCCCGTCGGAGGGCCCCACACACAATCCAATAAGCTGCTGACTCGGCCAGCTTAAGTCCAATACAGTATCTTGAAGCTATCCAAATTAATATCGAAGTCCCGATAATTCTCAGGGAGACCATCATATTGGCTCCATACACAGACCAATAAGCTGCCTACATCGGCCTGCATAAGGACATTAGTCTGTACATAAATAGACTTAACAATATTCACAATTACAATGTAATTTGACAAAAAATTTGAAATATGAAATCATGTATATGAGATTCATTACCCTTTTTTCTTGACAAACCCATGGTTTCATCTAAGACATAACTCCCAATTGTCCCATTTGAGAGGGACAGTCCCTCTTTTGACAGCTCAACCAGCAGTCCTGCGTTTGTACTGGTATGTCCATTTCTCTGCACTGAACAGCCAAAAAATGATACATTGTTTCTAACTTCATTGGCTCTTGGCAGAGAGCCCAGAATATATACAAAAGATACATTTGTAACAGTTTTGTCCCTTGGGAGAAGTAAGACTCATTGCTTCAAGGGAAATTGACATTCGTTAGTAAAACTGTAATAAAAACTACAATGTGTTCAATTTAGTAAAATGGGCAGATCTGTGAGGTTTCAATCAATCCTGAATGTCTAGTAAAAACATAATCTGAAGTACAGTATTTTCACAGGTCCTACTGTGTAAATGCCTTGTGTACATGGCACAACCCTTATTAATAAAACTCACTCATTTTATTCTTTCCTTCCATCTGACCTAGATACATCACTCACAATATCCATCTATATAAAAAATCTCTTAATTTCTTCTCTACAAATCCTCTTTCCTCTGAATCCACTAGTCGTCCTTCCCCACCCACTACTCCCTATTGCTGCCTGGCATATCTCTTTTCCTCACCCCCTCCCTCATCTCCTGGCATAACAAATTTTGTATATATGTGGAACAGCACCTACAAATAGAATCTGTAAGATCTCCAGCCTAGGAATAGCTGAGTGTTGGAAGAAATCTCCCTTGATCATATATTTGTAGAGACCTTGTAAGGATTTGTATTCGCACATGACATTACCTCATGTCTAGGTCCCAAGAAAAAAAGCAGGCCAAAATGTGTCCCCAGGTTACCATGACAATAAGCTTTTCCAGACATAGTCGTTGCAGCTCTGATTCCCTCTTACTACTACTCCATATAAGGACAGGTCGACATAATGCCTTTTGTAACTCCAAGTAACGATCGCAATGTGGCCTTGTGAACGTATCTCTTAGTATCTCTTAGTAATGCAGAATCTGAACATCTAAACAGATGTCTGGTTTTAGAGAACTGCCTTAGATTACTAGTAAACTGCCTAGAAATCACTGCAGTTGGTGGCTCTCTACAGTACAGTTGACAAAGATTGTGTAACCCTGAGTTTTTGAAAATAGAAGGGCTTACTACATGTAATTTTTTTACAAAAAAATATGGTAATAAAAGCATAGTTAGCAAATACCCGCCATATGTAATAAACCAATAAAATATTTTCTTTATAAGAGATGACCAGTAAATGCTGCCTTCTGACTGGTTTCTATAGGTGACTAGACCCGTAGAAACTTTGCACCATTCAATACATAACCATATACAGGTATGGGATCAGTTATCCGGAAACCAATATATTCAGAAAGCTCAGAATTACAGTAAGGTCATCTCTCATAGACTCCATTTGATTCAAATAATCCAAATATTTAAAAAGTAATAAATATGGCCTTATAAATTGTATTCTGATTTAGATATAAAGCAAAATAGCAAGCCAGTTGCAGAAGATTTTGCTAACTTTGACCACAGCAATAATCTGAAGCTGACATTCTAAACAACCTGCACTAATAAATTAACAGAATTCTGGAAGAGAAGTAGTTGTTAGGTGCACTTTACCACAGTGGTCCCCAACCATTTTTAAGCATCAGCCACAGTTAAATGTAAAAAGAGTTGGGGAGCAACACAAACAAGAAAAAGTTAAGTAGACTGGCAGTATACAAGAGGCTTTGTTTGGCAGTACATATGGTTTTTTTGCAACAAAAACTTTTCTCCAAGCCTGGAATTCGAAAATAAGCACTTGCTTTGGGGCAACTGGGAACAACAGCCAAGGGGTTGGTGAGCAACTTGTTGCTCACGAGCCACTAGTTGGGGATCACTGCTTTACCATGTTAAAAGTCCGTTAACATATTAATATTAATATTACATCACCAGCATACAACGCCACAAATATGTATATGTGCAATCCATCTTGCGAGCGTTTGGTCGTATTGAAAACACGCAGCGTATTTCAGTGAAGTGTATTTCTAAACCTGCGTATCACAGAGAGTTCAATAATATTGCTTTTTGTTGGGGTATTGGTGTTTCTGCCAAAAACTGCAAATATACTGCATATATATACTTTATAATGCACGACTTGTGAAATACATCAACATAAAGTGTTTCTTGTTTTTCATCTTATTTGTTAAAGGAGAAGGAAAGGCTTTGTACCCTTGGTGGTGCCAAATGTTAGGCACCCCCAAGTGATTGTATTGACTTACCTGAACCCCAGGCCAAACTCGAGCACTCTTCCGTCTTCCTCTCCCTCTTTGCTCGACTGCGCATGCACAGAACAAAAAGCCGAACTTTAACTAAAAAGTCAGCTATTTCAACTCATCTATGCATGCATTTGCCCAGGGAAATTTGAAGAAAGAAGACGCCGGAAGAGGATCGCTCCGTGGTGCTCACTGGTATAACCCCGGGCTGGTGCAGTTTTCTGCTGATAGGAGTACCGGCCCAGGGTTTAAGGAAAGTCAATACAATCACTTGGCGGTGCCTAACATTTGGCACCCCAAGTGCACTAAGCCTTTCCTTCTCCTTTAAGGTAGTGCTATGCTCAACCAATACTCCTTGCAGATGGCAGCCTTGCTGAGTTCAGCTGCCTTGTAGCCCTCAACTTTAATTTGTGGTGGACATTTCAATCACGGTTTGAGCATGCAGGAAATTCATTATTTACATTTGTTTCACTGAGCAAAGTAGAACTCATGTCGAAAGCCAGCTTAGCCACAGGAGACTACATGAAACATTTGAGAACACCTGAATATACACAATATACACAAGAGCCATGAATATACTGTAAATTGTATCCTTATAATGATGTCACTGGAGTGCTTAGTGATGTCACTGGAGTTTGGTGATGTCATTTCTGTCACATGACTCACTGAAACTAGTGTATTATAATAAATCAAGTATCGATTATTGCAAAATATGAGGATATTAGAAGCCTTCGGCTTTGTGTTTGTATATGGTCATGGAACTCCTCGGTAACTTATAATATCCTTATATTTTATAAGAGGGAGTGCTTTATTCACTATATTCTAAATACTCTACTTTATTCACTATATATTAGAATAATTTACTGCAAAGTCAAGTCCATTTCCATAGAAGGTTAAGGTTATAAGTCTTGGCCACATGTTTCATGTGTAAGGCGTGCTGCAATTCATGAGTAATAAACACTTGTGAGTAATAGCACTACATTCAACAGGGATTGTTTATTAACAGAAGAAGAAATTGATGTTATTTAAAATACTAATGGGCATATTTATCAAAGGTCGAATTGAAAATTAGAATTTCTAATTAGAATTTTCAAGTTTTTTTATGGCCAAAACTGTCAAATTAGACTAAGGAATTGTTAAAATTAGATTTTCGAGATTTATCATACTCTGGTACTTTAAAGAGCTCAAATCAACTATTCACCAATAAAAATCTGCCAAATTGCTGTTTTAGTCAATGGGAGACGTCTATTCACCTGAGTTTAGAAAATTCTATATTTTTAATAAATTTAGATTGGTCGAATTTCGAGTTCATGGGAGTTTTAAAAAACTCCCATGAATACGAAATTCGACCCTTGATAAATCTGCCCCTAATTGTAATAAATACATAGATTTAATGCTACTTAGCATGGTCTTGTTGTTGTCGACACAATGGCACACATAATTTGATTGTTCATACCAAATCTTCAAATCTTTACAAGTATAAAAACCCACAAAGAGAAATGAAATCAAGCTATTTAAAATGCTTTTGTACAAAAAAAAATTGAGAGTGGACTGACTGATTTGGCATTTTGAATAGGAAAATCTTTACAGAGGTTTGTCATATTGGATTTGTTCAGTTCTTGTACAAACAGAACTAATCAGGCAGAATATATGCCTAGGGCTAATAACCTGCACATGATATTGTGCTAGGGCTAATAAACTCAAGAATGACAGTTCTAGGGCTAAGAAGACCTATCCAAAAGTATAGTTTTATTACATTGGAATATAGATTATAAAAATAAGAAAGGTGTTGTACTGTGCCTTTGTCAATGTACAGCATGCTCCTCATCACATTGTAAGACAAGATGGAAAAGTATAAATACTCCTGTTAAAGGTGTAGTTTACCTTTAAATTAAACATTAATATGATGTAGACAT
The DNA here is from genome assembly GCA_038501925.1 of Xenopus petersii. NCBI lineage: Eukaryota > Metazoa > Chordata > Amphibia > Anura > Pipidae > Xenopus > Xenopus petersii. The sequence continues at coordinate 56,718,785 of CM076684.1, forward strand.
TGTTATTATGCAACAATATGCAATTGGTATTCAGTTTTTAATTATTTTTCAGTTATTTAGCTTTTTGTTAAACAGCGATCCAGTCTGGTATTTCAGCAGGTATCTGGTTGCTAGGGACTAATTTACCCTAGCAAACAGGCAGAAGTGTGAACAAAAAACGGTAATATTAATTGGTGAGCGCCTGCATAGAAAGATAAGTAATAAAGAATAGAAATAAAAATAAATTCGTAGCCTCGAAGAGCAATAGTCTTTGGCTGCTGGGATCAGTGACCCCTATTTGAAAGCTGAAAAGAGCCAGAAAAGAAGTCAAAACTATAAAAAAAAAATTAATCTAAAAAAAAGATTTAATTCACTGAGGATGTTCCTAACAATTTGCACCTCCCCACCCCCAGTAAAATAGCTTGTTCAGAATTATGTTATGCTGTACGTTTATCTTTTTTAAAAGCTAAGGAGGACTTAAATGCAAAAACTCTAAAACACGCTGATCAAGATCAATGTAAACAATTGATCTTGTGAAAAAATCACAAGCTTTCTCAATACAAAAATTAGTTCAAATAACAGTGACAACCTATTGTGGCCAAGCACCAAATGTGATGTACAAAATGGCTCAGTTGCCAAACAACATGGTCGTTAGCACTTTCAGAAATTTTGGGAGCTACACAAAACTTCCACCAACATTCACTGCATTTATTCCCACTGAAGTTAACTAAACATGCACACGCACAAAGCAAACCATTTCCATGGGCCTAATGAAAGGAGGGGTTTTTAATATATTTGTCTACAGCAGGGATCCCCAACCTTTGGAACCAGTGAGCAACATTCAGAAGTAAAAGGAGTTGGGGAGCAACACTAGCATGAAAAATGTTCTTGAGGTGCCAAATAAGTGTTGTGATTGGCCATTTAGTAGCCTCTATAAGGATTGTCAACCTACATTGAGGCTCTGTTTGGCAGTACACCTGGTTTTTATGCAACTAAAACTTGTCTCCAAGCCTGGAATTCAAAAATAAGCACTTGCTTTGAGGCCACTGGGAGCAACATCCAAGGGGTTGGAGAGCAACATGTTGCTCATGAGCTACTGGTTGGGGATCACTGGTCTACAGCACTTGGGCATTAGCCTTTTGCTTCTAGGGTTACCAACTGAATTATTTTTTTGGCTTTGCCAGTAAAAATTATGCTTGATCCCAATGTCAGCAATAAGGAAGTATTGTAAAACAATAGGAAAGTGAGCATTGTTTTCCAGAAACCATATTTACTACAGAAATGACAGTGCACATAGTGGCGTATTTTTCACAGTCTGATGAGCTTTATTGGTATGCTTTGTAGGACAAGCTGTAGTTGGCCCTGTACAGATGCTCTGTATTAATGTTTCTTCATTTCATTTTCAGTACATAAGTAAAATTCCAGATGATTAGAATTTTGGCTTAAGTACAAAGTCTGTGGTTTTTTAGGTATGTGCCACAGGTGAGTTATATCTTCCAGCTTGCAGACAGTTTCTATCTCTCCATCCCACCCCCCTTTTCTTAGGACTGCTGGAGATTAAATCAGAAAATCTTAGAAATGTCAGGAATTTTGCCCAGTACAGATTATGCTGTGGTGCCAGCGTGGGATGGAAGGAGGAGCAACATAGATGACACACAATGAAAGAGTCTATGAGAGAGAAATGGAAGGGGGATACTGTTAGAGACATAAGGAAAATGATAGGAAGAAGAAAAAGAGGTCAATGTAAATGTGGAGAAAAGCAGAGACAAAATAAAATGAGTGATTAATCTAGCAACTTGTCAAACCACAAATTTCATAGTTTACATACACACTTTTACAGTGCATACACACTTTTAATGAAACCCATAAAACTGGATGAACTATGTTTCTGCTAGGAAAGTGCACTTTAATTACAAGGAGATGGCTGTAGTATGACTGATGTGAAACAGTTAGAATTATAAAAGATTTTTTAGTATTTTCCAGCTTTATCTGACCCCTTAGAGTAAACAACATGAGCATTACAAGTATTTATATACAAAACAATTCTTCAAGTTACATTGTTTTCAAACAGTACAAGTTACATTTTTTCAAAACAGTTTACAATTCTCGCAGAAATAAATGTCATTTTTCATGCACTATGATACGTCTCAACATTAGGCCAACTGAGCATGCAACATGAGCTTTATAACTGAAATAGTTGCTCAGTATTACTCAGTAATATATTGAGTATTACTGTACATCTACTCTGACTTAAGATAGCCTTTTAGCTAACACTCCACAATCTTGCATGGTTTTTCTGGCAATCTTAGCCCCTTATGCTCCACTCACATGAGGAGCAGTCTGGGCTTCTTCTCTCTGTCTGTAAAAAATACACAATTATGCGTTTCCGTGCTGATATCCACTAAGTGTGTTTGCACACAGGCCAACACAATGTCTGTCAGTGCAGAGACAGAAAAGCTGAGGCTGCTCCTCTTCTGACATTAGCCTAAATGCTTGGCCATGCGGCACAGCTTCATACACAGTGAGCTCTGTAATTTCTGCCTTATCTGAACATCTAGAAGATGCCTCACAACATCATATTAGTATTTTTCAGTAGTCTAATAACCAGGGACATATCAGATATTTATTTATTGCTGGTCCATAAAAATACAGGACAGAACTGCCTTCACTTTAAATCCAAAATGACACCAAGAATACCTTGCAGCTGTGAATGAGGACGTCCTTCAGTGGGTGGCTGGGATTGACTGAAAATCAGGAATTGTAGGTATCAGATCCCTTCTCTGTACAGCCATAAAGGTTTCTAGCTTATTATCTCTGAAAACAATGCTTATCCATGGCAGCAATCAGTTAATGCAAATAGTTCCAACATATGCTGCTCAGATCTCTGAAGATCAGTATTTTTTTTTTATTGTTCCCAGTAAAAATAATGAAACCCAGAAGGTATACTCCATAGGCTGAAATTTCATAAGCAGACATCTATAAATGCTCATGTCACGCAACCATCTCAACAGGTAGGTTACTCCATCTTGCTTGTCCAGCCTTCACAAGCATTGGAAAGAGAGATATAACCAAAGAATGCATGAATATATATATAGAAAATGGAGATCTATCTTACAACCTACTTAAAAACATGTTATTTTACAGGGTTGCTTAAAAAATTTTGTTTTTCAAAAAATGGTTGTTGATGATATGCTTCCTCCAAATATTATTTCAGTTAAAAGTTAAACAAAAAAGATAACCAGAACATTAGTTGCAGTACCACATGTGTGAGTACCCCATCAGCAGCCTTCTCCAGTCTACCTAAGCCCTCTGCTGATACAGTTGTTGATCCAGGGGCCAACTGATAAGATCATCCCAATTGACCCAGCGACTTGGTGCCAAATTACAAAATATTCTCTCATTTTGGAAGCTCACCAAACACTATTAACAAAACATTCTGAATCCTCTTGTGGCACTGCCCTGGGGGACAACTGAAGTTAGGAAAAGCCTTCAAATAGCAAACATTTTAAATTGGTGGGTATTCCCCTCTGATATAACCCTCTGATGCAAGAACATTTCAATGTATTTTCATGCATCCTCGATTTCATTCTGGGAGAAAAAACACCCTGTGTCATAAAAAGTATTAGATATTATTATAAAAAGGTATTATAGTTTCTCCAGAGGAAAGTGAAATGAATGTGGGGAGGGCTTGTTTTGGTGTTTGTATTTTTCAACAGTTTCTCTGTTGTTAGCATTCATTGCATGCGCCATCTAGTGGTATAATGTAAAATCTATTAATACTTTTTTTTTTTGTTTTTTTAATTATCGGCAAACAAAAAAAGTGAAACATGAAAGCATTATACAGTCATTTTATCAATGTATCAAATTTTACCTTGGTAAATTATACACTATGGTCAGCCCACACATAAAATAAATGCAATTATACACATAAGTTAGGTTGTGCATGACACAGCTTGTACTGTGCCTTTAACACTGGCTTAGTTGCTGAGGAATGTGACCAAAGTAATCATGCGTGAAAATAAATGAGTTACCAGCTTTTGCACTCTGTTCTGTGCTGTAACTAGGGACATAATGGATACTGTGTTAAACAGAGGGCATTATGACAGTGCCAACACTATCCATTACTACTCTGTAATATATGTATATAGAAAGTTGCAGAACAAGCTCAGAAAAAAATGTTTGACACAAGCCTACACTAATTTATATACACAGAGAATTTTATCCCCACATCGTAATACATTCCAATAGCTACACTTCATGGAACTCTTAAACAGAGGAGCAAGTTTATAACAATTGCAGGTATGGGATCTCTTATCCACAAACCTAATATCCAGAAGCTTGAATCGCATAGACTCTATTTTAAGCATACAATTCCACATTTTTAAATGATTTTCTTTTTCTCCTTTTTTTTTTTTATTTCTTTCCCCAAATTTGTTCCTAGCTAAGTTGCATAAATCCATATTGGCAATAAAATCCATTTGGGTTTTTTTAATGTTTAAATGTTTTTGTTAGACTTACGGTACAATGATTCCAATTACAGAATACACCTTATATGGAAAATCTCAAGCCCCAAGCATTCCAGATAATTTATTCCAAACCTGTATATTTTAAAATATGTAATTCTCTTGGAACATAATACAGGTAATCTCCACAGTCAACCCCACAGGATTGGTTTGCTATCAGCATGGATTTATGCAGCTTTGTTATGATCAAGTACAAGGTACCATATTATTATTATAGATAATGCATCAAAAATTGTTGATACATTGTTTTCTTAAAAAATGACTCTATGAGAAAATATTTTCTCTGTTTTTGAAGTTTTCTGGATAATGGGATTCCAGGAAATACCTGTATGTTAAAATGTAGCAGAAAACTCTTCACAGGCATGACGCTTCGGATAAATGGTTCTATCATTAAAACAACGTATGTGTTATGATCAGTTGATACCTGCTGTTTTCTGGCTCTTATTCTTAAATGAGAAAAAAGTTTAACTGTAGAAAGTAGGAAGATGCTACAAACTTCGAAGATAACGTAAAAACATTGTTTGTGACAAAATCATATTGACTACACTGCTTTAGATTTGTTTGTGCAGATGGTCACTACACTAAAATCAATCCAAGGTAGGCACCTTCACCAAAAAGTTACACAAAGTGCAAGTACAAACAAAGCATTCAATTAATTCAAATGCAATAAGCAATGCAGTATGTTAATAAGAGGAATGTATAGAGCAGACAAAGATAATGTGCTAAGTGGTGCCAGTCTCACTCGCTTCTTATGACAGGTATATACACCTGAGAGGTACAGAGGAATGTAATACAGCCCTTATAGCCCAACACATTAGGAAGAAGAATGTTTATCATGTGCTCATGTATGCAAACTGATTCAGCATTGTCTCACATACAAAATATAGTGAATAAAGTACCCCCTCTTGTAAAGCATAAGGATATTATAAGTTAACGAGGAGTTTCATGACCATATAAAAACACAATGCCGAATATCCTCATATTTTGCAACTGAGGGTACTTTATTTATTATAATACACAAATTTCAGTGAGTCATGTGACAGGAATGACATCAGAACTCACCGTTTATAAGGATATCATTTACAAGATATTCATGGCTTTTGTGTATTATATAAAGATACATTGCATACAGCAACTCTAAAATCCCCACCCCGCAACACTCAGTGCTACCCAGTACTTGTATATGAAAGCCCAGGCATCATACAGTTAATGGAACACAAAAGCCAGGAGTGTGACCACATGAAACGATCTGACATTGTTTTGGTTTCTTATGTCTGTATATTTCTAAAACTCCATAGAGTCCAATCTATGGCAAGTCTGGGATAAGTAGTGGAATCCCCCCTTGTCATATTTAATCCCCCCACAAGCACATAAACCCCCATAAAGCAGACCACCTTACCTCGTTCCCTTCTGGATTTGGGCGCAGCCCCTCGGTCTCTCCTCCTCTCCCCCCTCCCTGTACCACGTCTGCACAGGAACAGAGTGTAGGATGCAGGCAGCTGTGAGCAGACAGAGGACTCACTGTCCCATCTGGAATGGGGTCCCGTCCCGCCTACAGCTGCCTCAGCGCCCAACCAATGGCGAGCAGGGAGAGGGGATAGGGATTGCCCATCCGCCCACCGAAGAACAAGGAGTAGTTTATTCCATAGACACAAAATAAACATATATCAATCACAGCAACATTCTATCTGCTTTGGGGGGTTATGTGGTTGGTCCTTGTTTTAAGAGTGCAAAGCAATAAGCAAAGAAAATGTCTTCCTCACTGGTTTTCAGCACACATAGTGGAGCTGCCTATTTTCTGTAGCGTACCCCAAAAAAATGAACTCATATACTCTTCGTATACTTAATTTCTTAGTCTGGCTATTTATTCTGATATTAAACATATATCTGAGGTAACAGCTGACTTAAGTCTTTAGTTCAGGGGGAATTGATTAGACTGCAGAACAGAGGAACAGAGCGCTACTACATGACGTGTTTTCTGACTGAACTTTTCCATCCCTTGTGCTGCTTTCTTGGGAAAGTTACTTGCATGAATCATTGTTTGACATATGTACCTTTTGGTAAAATGTAGGAAAGTCTGGATAGTGTTTAGGTTAAGGGAGGGTGGAAGAAAGAATTGCTGCCTCTGAGCCCTGGTCTCTGCTCTTTATCGGGCCCTGGTGAGAAAAAACTGAGAGAGTAAAAAAAAACCTTGCTTCCCCCCATACACCCATATATGCACTGGGCATGTGACTGCTTTTTCTTTCTGGGGGAAATACATTTGCTGTTTTTGGTATTAAAGTGGTTGTTCATCTTTGAGCTACAGTAACTTTTAGTATGATGAGTTAGTATGATGAGACAATTTGCAATTGGTTGTCATTTTTTATTTTTTTATGTTATCTTTTTATTCAGTAGCTTTTCAATATGCATGTTAAGCAATCTGGTAACTAGGGTCCAAATTACCCTAGCAACCATGTATTAATTTGAATAAGACTGGAATATGAATAGGAGAGGACCTTACTAGAAAAATGAGAAATAAAAAGTATAGAAACCTATAGAAAATAAATAATGAAGACCAATTGACAAGTTGCTTAGAATTTGCCATTCTATAACGTATTAAAAGTTAACTGAGAGGTGAATCACCCCTTCAAGTATTGTTGGTTAAACTTTTTCCTGTAAAAATGTTATGTGCTAATATCTGGTGTGATGGAACAAGTTGCAAATTAGGCTGGGTGCAAAGAATTAGATCTTTGTGGATCTTACCAAAAGAAAAAAAAATAGCAGCCTTCCAAGTTTTGTAAATTTTCTTCCAAGTTTAGTTATTGATAGCAATGGCCAGTGGGGTAAATTCAGAACAGTAAATCTGCTGTTTTAGGGTCCAATGGAGAGTATATAACACTAGGTGGGTGACTAACCATGTTGCAGTCACAACTCTGCTCCCCTGATAGATGCCACTGATCCCCATAATCCATAAATTTCACCATTTTTTTTGGTAAGGGGCTGCACACACGAGGCACCATATATAATATAGCAACTTTGTTTCAGGGTTGTCCAATATATAACTCCCTGCTGTTAGAAATACAACTCTCACAGTAAACAGAGAGACTGAAAGTGACTGTGCACGTGTGTCTGAAGAGCTGTAGTATTATAAAGTGCTATATGGACTATTTTTCTACTTATGCCCCACCACCACTAAGTACTGCCCTGAGTTTGTGGCCACTAATTGACTACAAGGAATTTCTGTTAAATAAATCCTTATCTTTAACTAGTATTTTAGTATTTCTCTCTGACCATTTTGTTCCCTGGAAAGAGGAGAGTAGGTACAATGAAGCAGAAGTTTTTTTTCACCTGTGAAGCTTCCTACTGGGGGAGCCATGTTTGATTTGAAAGGAATGTGAGCAAATATATTAACTTCAAGCACGTGTGAGCTGTGCAAGTAATAACCTGAGTAAGTGGAATGTGCACCCCTGATGACAGCGACATTGCTCTCAGGAAAAAAAAAACTCACCAAATGATGGAGACAGATAGTACTTAGGAGCATGCAGAAATACAACACATGTATGAGACAGAAAGCTGTGAAGTTATTTATAGTCATTTATTTACAACACTCTCAACAAACTATTTTAGGCACCTTACAGGCCCTTTAAAGAGAGGCATAAGCCTTGGTGAAATCATCAATCTGGACTACACACATTTTATTAGTGCAGAAATTTGTCTATGTAAATGATGCTTCCCTTGGTGACCTGTAGGTGTGTTGACACAAGTTTCTGGTACAATTTCTCACAATACCTGAAGTAGGTTTTAGTCAAAATAGTTTCGCTCTCTGGATAAGCCCTTGCTGTATTTCCTGTGGATACATGGTAAAATTGGATCTTATTTTCAGTTTTTGTATTGGCATATTCCTATTATGTACGGTATATATATATATATATATATATATATATATATATATATATATATGACACATCTTAGCATATTTTCCACCCAAGGAAATATTTGACCTGTAAATATGCAATGTTCTTAAAATTGAACAACTGCTCAACCTGAACTGGCATTAGTCATAAATGGCTTGGGATTTATTTATTGTGTCTAATAGCTAGGTAAGTGATATGGACATCCACATGTGCAACACTACAATCAAAAATCATGGGGCTCATTAACATTTAGTCAACAGGGACCCCCCCCCATAGGGCCCTACCTATCAGTCCAATTCCATTCTAGGGGACGTAGGCAGTAGGCCCTGACAACAAATGGGGCCCCAATTAAAAATACTGCAAACTGGATTGCATGCCTGGCCAACTAATCCCCATCAGACCCTCAGGGCTATACACACTCCGCAAACTAGACAGAACAGTCTCAACTAGCAGACCCCCAAAGGGGTAGTGCTTACTGAAAAGTGGGTTGGATTAAGGGTATATGTTGCCATAGCAGGTTGTTGCTTGGCATCCCCTTCAAAAGACTTAAAAAAAATGCAAAATGGGTCATATATTGGCAATATATTGTATTGTGGTAAATTGGTGAATTCTCTGTGATGGACAAAATGCCTGTTTACAGGAAACCTGTGGGTGTTCTAGCACAATGGCATGCACACATTTTAGATCATTTACATACACTGGGAAAATGAGGTACAGAATTTGGCTGGGGACTTTTAAAACAATGTGACACTAGTGGTTCCCATTCATTGTATGTCTTGTTAACAATTTAAATACTGGATGTTTGTGTTACTTACTTAGGGGCCAGAGTCACATACTGATGTGATGTGAGTGAATGCATTGGTTATCAGTGTGTCTTAATGGGATGGGGGAAAGAATATGCTTATACTTTTGTTAGCACTACAGAAAAAAATTAGGGTATTTTACTTGTAATGTTTTTCTGCTCCATTAGTGTTGATTTTTACATTAGAACACAGTTATGCCTATTAATATTTTGTGGTAGCAAAAAAAGCTTTATTATGAGTGCACACATGGAGTCACTACTACAATCTACTACAGATCATCTCTGGTGGCTGGCTCTATTCTGGTGCTTATTAGATCCAAATTACAGAAACAATATAATCTGTTAGAATGGGTTGATTGTCACACAAAATGGTAAAGGTGCTAGAAAAACAAGTTTTACACCCAAATTTATGTAAATATGTACAACTTATTCACCCACAATTGTAAAGATGAGGAATAGTTATCCATTGACTTAAGAAGAAAGGAAGAATTCCACCAATGGAATGTTTTCACTACAGTAATAGCTGTAAATTATTGAATTCTTTGTCATGTGAGATTGTTTTGGCAGATGTCCAAAATATGCTTCGATCCATTTTTGGAAACACAGGATACCTGGAGTGTCAAAGCAGTAATTTAAATAAGGTCAAACTGCTGATCCAGTTGGTAGCCTAAAACAAGGATTTACTCCCCAGGGTACAAACAGGACTTTTGGATCCCTGCAATATACTCATGAAAAACTGTGGCAGCCCATTAGTGAGGAACCAATTCTGCTAATTGTTGGCAGTGGGAAGACTAGTCTTATGGCTCATGTGAATAACTATGGTTGTAAAGGATGCCTACATAAAGTTCAATATATTTTCACATATGAGCCAAAACCCAAACAGTTCCCACTGCCAACAATGATAACTGTTTCTTGCCTGCTGCCTACTGCAGTAGTTGTCAGATTTGTTTGGTTCCAATCCAATGCTGATGTCCAAAATTTGTCTAGGGCCCCCTTAGCTCATAACAAGGTTGCAGACATAAGAAAACATTTATAAGAAGATATAAGAACATTTATCAGCCATTGTTTCAATAATACATAGGACATTTAAAAAAATGTTCACATTTAAAAAAATGTTCACCCAGGGTGAACATTTTTTTAAATGTCCCAGGGTGAACATTTTTTTAAATGTCCTACGTATAAATGTTAAATTGACCTCTAAGATGGGCTTTCAATAGTATCTAGGAGAGCAGTCATTTTTCCTCTCAAATGAGCTATCCAAATTTAGAAACCACTGCCTACAGGCCTGGATTTATAGGAAACATTTTAGGTGTAGCATGCCACCAGGCCACTTCTGCACTGGGTATTGGGCAGAAACATGAAAAAATCTGCCAAAATTTCCTGCTGTGGAACTATGAGCCAATGTGGTCTTCGCCCAACAGGATTTTGTCCAGATAACAGCTGGGCATGAGAATACAGGGCCCCATACATGAGCAGATAAGATGTCAAACCAAATGATCAAATCAGCATCTTAAATCTGCCTATCCACCTTAGCTAATCAACAGCTGGATGGAAGCAATTTTGGCATCCTTATATCATATTGTATCATATACGGTACATCAAAGGGGTGGTTCACCTTTAGGTTAACTTTTAGTATGTTATAGAATGGTCAATTCTAAGCATCTTGTCAATTGGTTTTTTTTTTATTCATTATTTATTTTTTTATAGGTTTTTAATTATTTGTCCCTTCTTCTGACTCTTTCCATTCTTTCTGACCCTTCCAAAAAAACAAATGCTCTGTAAGACTACATACTTTTTGTTATTGCTACTTTTTATTACTCAACCTTCTATTGAGGCGCTCTCTTATTCATATTCCAGTATCTTATTCAAATCAATGCATGGTTGCTAGGGTAATATGGACCCTAGCAACAAGCATCCCAAAACAGCAAACTGGAGTGCTGCTGAATAAAAAGCTGAATAAAAAGCTAAATAACTCAAAAAACACAAATAGTAAAAAATGAAAACCAATTGCAAATTGTCTCAGAATATCACTCTCTACATCATACTACAATTTAACAACCCCTTTAACATTTTAAGCTTTGTGCTGACACCCTTCCCATAGCAAGCACAACATTATGTCACATGTTATCATTTGATCCTTGCATTCGCATTGCCACAGCAGTGTTTTATTCCCTGCACCCAAATCCCCACAGTAGCCTGCTGCACTGTGTACTTGTATTCCTTAATCAGCTTTTCAATCCCTGCTCTGGTATTGCTGCTTCAGCCTTCATTTCCCTGCAGCAGTAACATCAGCTTTTCAATCCCTGGAATTTGTACAAACAAGAAAAAAAATCCTGAGGACACTAGATTTACAAATGCAAAAGATATTCCGATTATTGGCCTGGCATTTCTTTGTACTGTACTGAATTATATATTTATCCTAGCAAACAGTTCCTGCAATCTGGAACAAAAAAGTAACCAGGAACCCATACAAAAAGCAATTTGCTGGGCTACAGGGATTGCACAGACTGCAATCAATCTAAATGAAAATCAGGTCAGTCCTGCCAACTGCATTTTTAGATTTTTAAAATGACCTGGTCAGTTAACACTGGAGAATTGGAACGACTAACAATACACATATGTTCACAGATGCAAAACCGTACAGATAAAATATTTGTCATGATACAGACTGATCACATGGTGACTCAGCAGTAACATTCATTGAAGTCCAGTGTGATATCTTAGTGAACAATTACATGTGTTTCCACTCACAACACATCCCAAATTTGGTGCAATAGTGCAAGTGTAACATAATTCAGTCACTCTTTTAGAAATCACATCCAATTTTACTAGAAATTAATAATTAATCATGCACTTCATTCATTGGAAGGTAACCTTGCTTATTATGAGACAATATGACTAAAAATAAAACTTCATGGGTATTTATTTTATTCCATTACAAGCAGAATGATCTGTATTATTCCAGCTTATGGAACGCTTATGCTGGCTGTTAGAGACTGCTGTTCCCTAGGGAACATGTAGTAAGTGCAAATGAGTGCTGAAGTTAAGATGTATTTGCAGACCTCAGTGATTGGTTGCTGCATACCTACAGCACGGCTGTGTACATAAAAGCAACCAGAGTTTATTTGTTTTGCACACAGGTTCAAACATAAAGCTTTTGAGCTGCATCCATGTACATGTTATGCCTCTGCACTTTTAAAGCAAAGTCTATGAATACACAAAGTGTGTAGTGATGGAATTTCAATTATCATAGTAGCCAAAAAAAAAGACTCATTCTGATTTAAAGCACAAGGAGTTATTCTAAGACTAAGGTGTGGTTTATGGTTTTCTTCCAGTTTCTATAACGGGGATTTTTGCACCAAGGGCATCTGATGACCCTACCGTTCACAAGGTAGGAGCCAATGGTGATCTGAATTGCTAATATATCATAAGTAATTATAAGGTTGATGCAAAAGATTTTAACGTGTGGTAATTTAGTTTGAGGAGCTTGATTTTGAAGCTGGCTAAAGTGTACTGTAGTGATAAAGACAATCATGAAAGATGAACCTTATTGCATTTCAACTTGTAGTCTTACCTACCCAAAGAGTTAAGGTGGCTGTGTAAGATTTGCTTGTTTGACGAGGTCACCAAATAAGTGGATGTTTCCCTGATATCCCCACCCTGGGGGACCCAAACGATTGGATCATTATGTCGAGGATATAGGCCATCGGGGTGAAGACTGTATCGATGAGACAATGCGGTCCTTGTCCGATTGCATTTTCAAACCTACCCGCTTGAGAGCTGGCCAAATAATGGTCCGGTTGACCCATTGGACTGCCTCATACATGGGCCAATAAGCTGCCGTCTCAGTTTGCTGGCAGGTTTTATCAGCCCATGTATGGCCACCAGTGCCCTCACTCCCAGCCAGATACATATCACATCTTTCATCTTAGGCTGTACATTCAAAGCAGCCTTGGGTTACAGTTCGGTAGCACACTGCTTTGTTACAGATGTGCTAGTTTGTCATTACAGAACTTAATTTGCCTACTGAGTTGGCAGATGTGATGGGCCTTAAAGGAATTGTTCAGTGTAAAAATAAAAACTGGGTAAATAGATAAGCTGTCAAAATAAGAAATGTTTCTAATATAGTTAGTTGTGTAACATAATAGCCAGAACACTACTTCCTGCTTTTCAGCTCTCTTGGTTTACACTGACTGGTTACCAGGCAGTAACCAATCAGTGACTTGAGGGGTCACACATGGGTCATATCTGTTGCTTTTGAATCTGAGCTGAATGCTGAGGATCAATTGCAAACTCACTGAACAGATATGTCCCATGTGGCCCCCCTTCAAGTCGCTGACTAACTCAGAGTTATAGAGCTGAAAAGCAGGAAGTAGAGTTCTGGCTACAATATTAGACATCCAGTCACTCCAACCTTTATACATTACATTTTTGGCTAACGAACTATATTAGAAACATTTTTTATTTTGCACAGCCTATCTATTTACACAGTTTTTATTTTCACACTGAACTGTTCATTTATTTGCACTCTTAGTAGGGGAAACAAGCACAGAGGCTAGTCACTTTCAAACAGATGATCATTAAGCCCCTTTATCAGCTCCCACCAGATCCATAAAACAGCTTATCCCTCCATTGCACAGACAAGAGGCAAAAAGACAGGATGGGACATGAGGGACTTTTTACAATCACAAGTGCAGTTGTGGGGCCACTATATTGGGAGCAGTTAGATGCACAAAATAACCCATTCATTTAATGTACTTGCTTATTTGACTTTTGCATCGTTGCACTCAGCGCCACTGCATTCCTCATGCCTTTGTGCATTTATTGATGTTAAGGAACCATGGAGCTAATGTCATTTCTGAAGGTGGCAATAGTTCTAGGGTTCACAGTGTGGGCTGCATCAATAGGGTACACCAGACTTGCACCTAAACAATCCACTGCACATGTCAGTGTCCAGTGGGCAGGGAGGACAGGGAACTGCATAAGAATGGCGTCCAGGGGGTTTGGGTAAGAGTGGCAATGCGGAGGGCGAGGTAAGTGTCTGGGGTCTGAGACAAACAACCCTGGAAAAGCGGAAGTGGGGTGCTGGGAGTTGCAGATCAACAGCAGATAAAGGGCCGCACTGTGAATATCCCTAATTGGATTTATATAGCGAAAATATCTATTAGTTATTGCATGTACATTTACTCAAGGGACCCCAGAAGGGCCAAATTTCTTCTCTGCCTTAGTATGGATGTGTATGGGATGGGTAGGTCACATAACTGACCCAGTAATCAAATAAAATAATAAAAACATAGTACACACCAGTCAATTATGTTTTGATGATGTGGGGGCAGGGTTAGGGTGTATATGGGCGATGACTCTGCACTTCACCAAAAGTTATTGGATGTTCTAATGTGGAGATGTTCCTGAAGTTTCTTCTACTTCAGGTACTGTTGTCTCTTCAAGCAGCCATAGTTCCACTGGTGTTGTTTTCTTCTCTGCCTTATACACTTCCACCAGCAATGTCCCTCTTCAATAACCAACAGTTCCATAGCTCTTTCTTCAATCCACCTAAGTTCCAGCAGTGGCACATCCTCTTAATCAACTATACTTACACCGATGACACCTCTTCAATCAAGCAACAGTACCACCAGAGAAGCCTCTTCAATCTAGAGCAGTTCCATCAGCAGCACCTCATATGAAACCACCAGAGAAACCTAATTAAGTAGCCTCATCAAGTTGCACGAGCAATGCCTCCACTACAATCAACATTCCCCACTAACTGCTTCTCATCAATATGTGCAAAAAATTATTTTGTGTGTACATTTCAAACTTTTGTGAGAATTTTTAAAACTTGTGTGCTCAGGTTTAAATAAATGCAATATTATGTGTTTTCACACAAAATACTTTGTGTGCACCACAATTTGTGTATGCTGGCCCCAAAATTTGTACTAGTGTACAGCTTAGAGGGAACATTGACTATAATCAACCGGAATCCCACCAGCAAAACCTGGTTTTCTATATACTAAAGTTCCAGCAGCAGCACCACCTCTTAAAAAAACACACACACTTCCACCAGTGATTCTGCTTTTTCAGTCTACCGCAGTTGCACCAGAGGTGCCCCTTCTTTAGCGACAATTACACTAGTGGAGTACCACTTTTTCATGTGCTGCACTTCCACCCAGTAGTGGAATGAACGGGAGTGTGACTGCAAGCACAAAATAGCTTTTGGAGGAGGGTGGTGGGCCTGGTTGCACCCGGGCCCCGCGGGGAATAGTTACATTACTGCTTCCACCAGCAGTGCCCCTTCTCAGATGTGTTACCACCAACACTACACCTTCTCTGCCACAATTCTACCAGTAAAGTTCACAGCAATGTTCACGAGGACGGATCTCTTTGATTTGGTACAAATACAGAGCACTGTTGAACTTAGCAGATATAGGTTGTTATAAGGAAATCAGTCAATTTCTGTCAGTTTGTCCACAGTACTACAATAAAAGGTATCACATTCAAACCACATTTTGCAAGGGCAATGGCACACCAAGTGATTACCACTGCCCTGTCCTGTTCTACATTTCCAGGCAACAACGGACTGATGTTGAGTTGATTTCCACAAAAATTCATGGGAGTAGTTTCAGATGTTTTGACTATTGGTTTTGGCTTCCTAGCAGAAGAACTAGTACCTTATCTTTCTGGTTTTATGTTACCAGAGCTATTTCCAAGACTTACTTTGCCATCTAGTGGGGGATTTTAGGTAACACAGTGCTCAACAAAAATATAAGTACCCGCATTTAAATATGGCAAGCATGTTGAATTACAACTTTTAAAGTTAAAATAAAAATATTTTTATTTTAAAACATTTAGTCCCCACATGGATAGCCCAACATTTCATGCTTACCCATATATATATATATATGGGTATATATATATATGGGTATATATATATATATATATATATATGTATATAGTTTGGAAATTACCTCTTTTGGTCAGTAGAGGTACTCTGTGCACTAGGTGTATGGATTCCTTAATACTCTGCTCCTGGATTTTCTTTTTGGTTTATGACTCCTAGTCATAATGTACCTCGAACAGCTGTACCTCCATGATTGCTGCACTTGTATGAGCAGCTATGTTTACTCTGACATGACATGGGATTGCACAGGTCAAAAAAATACACTAAAAGATCCGCTCGTTTGGCAAGGTCGCCAAATGAGCGGATCTTAACCCGATGTGCCCACTAACGGCGGGGCGATATCGGATGAATCCGAACGATCGGATAACAATACTACAAATGGGCTCTAACTAGCCGATGTGGTCCTGGATCATACAATAAAATCAAACTTGATCGATATCTGGCCGATTTTTGGCCTGATATCAATCGGGAGGACCGATAACTACAGCTTTAATCTGCCGTATATGGCCACCTTTAAGGGCCAATAAAAGCTGCCAACAGACCTAGTCGGCAGCTTATTGGCCCTTGTATAGGGCCCTCCAACAGGCTTCCCCAATCTATATCTGGCGGGACTAAAAATCCCGTCAGATCGCAGCCGCATCTGTTCGTTGATGCGGTCCCGCGATCCGATCTTTGGGCCCTAGGGCCCACAATCAGATCAGCCCAATATTGCCCTCCTCAAGGTGGGCATATCGGGGAGAGATCCGCTTGTTTGGCGACATCGCCAAATGAGCGGATCTTTGTGTATCAGTCCATTAAAATTATTAGTGATCTGACCTAAGACCAGCTCAACTTGGCCCAGCGGGTGGGTGGCCAAATCAGGCCCAGGTCTGCTCATTTGGCACCCGCACTTAACATATTTCAGACAGCAGCCTGGCAGAGATCTGCAATTCGGCACTTATTAGGGGAGATATTACCAAGGTCTCAAACATTTTTTGAAACTGATGGACATAGGATAACTAGACACTTTCCAATCTGTTCAAACATGGGCTAAATAGTGTCATTATATTTTCTGCAGCGTGGCATTTTGTTTTTTTTTTTCAGAAAGAGCACATGCAAACAGAATTTTTTGCAATCCATTTTAGAATCAACTCCTGTAGATACAAAACCCAAATGCAGGAAGTGAAGTTAATATATATGAAGGCCTCATGAGGATTTATGGTAGTAGGTAGCAAAGAGAGCAATGAATCACTAAGCGAACAAATCTGAGGCGTCTGGGGACAAAATCTGCGGATAACCCGATCACGCTCCACCCCGCCCCCCTCGTGCCTTACAGCACAACAGCAACATATTCGGTGTTACATCTTCACAATTAAAGCATATTCATATTTAACATTATAGCTCTTTTCAAGACAGGGGAGTGGCCCTTAGAAGGGCCTTTTGGTATAAAAACAGCAAGATCTTTAGCTTAATATTCTTGGGACTGCTGAGAACTCTTCTTGCCGGAACTCTTGCCTGAAGCTGGGGCAGCCACGGAAGTCTTTTTAGGTAGTAACACAGCTTGGATGTTGGGAAGGACGCCTCCCTGGGCAATTGTTACCCCTCCGAGAAGTTTGTTCAACTCTTCATCATTGCGGACGGCCAACTGCAAGTGGCGGGGAATGATACGAGTCTTCTTATTGTCCCTGGCCGCGTTACCTGCTAATTCCAGGATTTCTGCCGTGAGATACTCCAACACAGCAGCTAAATAGACCGGGGCCCCAGCACCTACACGCTGAGCGTAGTTCCCTTTCCTTAATAAGCGGTGGACGCGACCGACGGGAAACTGTAGGCCAGCTCTGGATGAGCGAGTCTTGGCTTTCGCTCTAGTTTTGCCGCCAGTCTTTCCTCTGCCAGACATTGTGCCGGATGAATCAGATTCTTCTCACAGCTTTCCAATCTCAAATGAACCGGTTAGTTCAGAGGGCACGTATTTATCTGCAGTATCAGTGATCTTATTGGCTATTGCTCTGGCGGCAACTGTGACGTTCCACATAATGTGACCTCGTATTGGTTCCTGCGTGAAGCTGCTTGTTTATTGGTTACAATCCATATCGCCTCTCCTACACGTCAGTATTGGGTATTATTTATATTAGTTAAAAAAGGCGCCAAACCCGAAGTATAGGAAGAAGAAAGCAAGCCAAAAAAAAAAATTATCTATCTATATAATATAGTGTAACTTCCAAAGCTGTAACAGTATAGAGGCATATTTATAGCTGTATTTGCCTTCAGATTAGTGCAGATTAACAACAATAATTAAAAAATAACATTTTGCTGTTATAATAGAGAGAGATTATTGTGCCATTTTAGCTTCTATTAAATTGTACTTAAATACAGAAATATAGGACACACTTGTTCTGTGCTACCAAAACTGTATTTCCAACTCTAATTGCAGGAACAAAGAACATTGAGACAGATTTACAATTTGCGGGTGGTATTCCATTGGAGGATTGTTTTTTATTTTTATGGAATATATTTTACTGAGCAATATTACTGACACCAGAAATGAAACCTTTTTTTACATCTCTCATAATATCGTCTTTGCATACTATTTATAATTTTGCCATAAAGGTTCCACATATTTGTTCAGCAGAAGTCTTAGCATTATAACACTTCAGGATACATAAGGGATACTGTCATACTAAGGGGTTTCTCCGACTGGAGAAAATGCTGATACTGCCTGTGTGTAAGTGACATGACTGGTATCCACCATCAATATGCAGGAGGGGTGGGTTTTGGCTAGAAAACCATACATTTTCTGTCTGTAATTAAACCTATTCACCTCATTTACTACATAAACTGTAACTAGGGTTGCCACCTCACCAGCATTTGACCGGCCTAGCTGGTAAATCACCAGCTATGACCTAGGCCAGTATTACACATGTAATATCCTATGAATCCCTTCCTTCCCCGACCTCCTCCGCTGCTGTTTTGTCTCCAGAAAACGCCCGGCTATAGAAAATACTGGGAATTCGCTCTGTTAAAACAAGCAAATTGTGTAATGGCTCAAGAATGCCTTTGTATGCATATTTGAGCAGTTATGCAATTTTAGTGTTTTAGCAGAGACAATTCCCTGTATTGTCTATGGCCGGGTATCTTCTGGCATTTTGTAGCTGTGACAAAAAAGTGAATGACATGGACCCACCACAGCACTGCCCATTTCCCACTCAGTGCCATCACAGCTCCACACCCAATTATGTCATTACCTAACAACTAGGGATGCACAGAATCCACTATTTTAGATTCAGCCGAATCCCCGAATCCTTGGAGAAAGATTTGGCTGAATACCGAATCCTAATTTGCATATTTTACTAACTGACTTTGTGATTACTAATCAGCCTTATATTGTGACATTTATATTCTATGTGTACTGTATATTGTGAGTGGGACCCTAAGCTCAGTAATTGACAGCAGTACAGAGCATGTGCAGTGAATCAGCAGAAAAGAAGATGGGGAGCTACTGGGGCATCTTTGGGGGCACAGATCTTTCCTACTAAATGGCTGTGGTTTCCTTGGGCTGGTACAAAAACCCAAAGCATATACAGCATTTCTAGCTTCTTCTTTAGCTAGGCTTTAGTTCTCCTGTAAGGAAGTGTTAAAAAAGCAGCTTGATCTCTAGGCTGCCCTCAGACTTAATGAGTAGCTGTCAGTTCTCCCAATTTTCAGGAGTTAACAGATTTTCTGCGCTGTTGGGCGGTCTCCCGTCACTCCGATGCATTCTTCCGATTTCTAACGATTTTCAGGCAAACATCTGGGTGCGCATGCAAAGAAACTTTCAGTGACATCAGCGAAGTTTCATTGGCTTCAGGCGTGGTTCTTCACATGTGCGTGATGTAACGTCCACGGACATCACAAACCCAGAAATTGTTCGGCTGCGTGTGCTGCAAATTTCCTGGCCAAAAGTTTTTAAAAGTTGACAGCTCTGTTAATCTAACAGTCCTGGTAGGCCTGATCACCAAAGCCAGCAGGACTAAAAAAGTAACTAGGAATAGTAGAAAGCACTCCTACTGGCAATTTTTTGTGGGCCTAGGTGAGAGTTCCTCAGCAGCCATGTTAGGCTCGATCCCCTTTATTTCAACAGTGCTGTTTGTGCGGGTCTATCAATCATTGTGCAATAAATCAAAAAGAATATTGAGTGTCTGCCTTTTTATAAAGTATTGTTTTTGAAATACATATACAATGTGCCCTTACATAATCTCTGATTGATAGTGACCTAAGCATTAAGAAAAATTCTGTATGAAAGATGCAGTTCTGTAAACAAAATCAGACAAAACAAATGAAACTACAATCTAGAGAGCTGAAGATGTCTACTGTGGGAAGCAGCAGTAGTGCTAACATCTCTTCCATTGCCATGATGTATTGCATATTATGATGACCTCTGATGTGGCATCTTGATAAAAACTTGACATCAGGGGTGCAGTAGGCTGGTTATACTGAGCTCAGTAGTGACCAAAAAGGATTGTGTGTAGTGCTGGTATTTATTTGTAGCTGACAACATTCTCTCATGAGAGATTGACTCTGCTGCCACAATACTCTCCACAGCATGCAGACTAAGGCCAGGGACACACACTTCTGCCCGCCTACAGTTTGGAATCAGATGGAGAGAAACGGATACACTAGATAAATTACTAAAGGAAAGCTTTAAACTAAAACCTCTGTGACATGTTAGTCCTAGCCCCCTCTCCTTATAAACTTTAAAATCGCTACCGATCTGGTGCAGAGAGGTCATAGATTACATTTGGGTTGATCACCGAACTTCATTGCTTCATAGGAAAGAAAGAAGAATGGTGTGTGCTTGTGCAGGGCAATAACTGTGCCTGCTCGTGCCCTGAATAGATGGATTTTTGTACTGCAGCAGGGATATGGGCTGACCTATGACATCAGGAGTTGGGAAGTGGGTGGACTGGGGAAATGTAAGCAGTCAGCTTGGGGAGGCCTCCTCTCTCTGACTGCTTACATTTCCCCACTTCTGATTGGAGAGTTCACTACTGAAAGCTTTAGGGAGGGGCCTATTCTAACTAGTGATTTATCACCTAGGTTGGTAAAATACTGACTGGGTGGCAACCGTAACCCCAATACAGCCTACCTGGTTCATAAAATGCAGAATAAAGGTGACCATACACAGGTGGATTTAAGAATAGAGCCACATGTAGTGGATCTCGTGTTGCAGAGAAACACAGTCCGAGACAGGGCTGGAAGTAGGGGTAGGCAGAAGAGGCATGTGCCTAGGGTACACAGTTTGGGGGGCTCCAAAGGCACGTACCTCATATGCAGCCTACCGCTAATCCGGCAAGTACAATCGCGGGCCTCTGCTGTATGCAGTTTTGCATGTGCACCCTTAGTTGCGCACTGCAGCGGCCGAAGTGGCCGGCAGAGCTGCCTGGGGCACCCAGCCGGCCTGAGAACCTGCTCCTCCACTACTGTTACTGCTGTCACCTAAATACATTGGCCTGGCTCAGGTGCAGCCAGACAAGGCAGTTTTTCCATTTCAAGTCAAAATCCCACCATATCTGCACCCAAGCCAATGTATTTGGGCGCATGCACATCAAATAGCAGGAGCAGCGTGGCCCTAGCCTTAGACCAATTTGGCAGTTTATCTGAAAATCAGACCCATTTTGCTGCCCCAGGCAAGTTTCTCAAGTCACCTCATTGGGCAGCACCCTTGAGTGGGTGGTGCCTTTGACTCAACTACACTACTCCACAATATAGTAAAAGGTTGGGCAAACAGGACTCTGGTGTGGCTTTACACATGAATTACACCGATATTATTTCCTTATAAAATGTCACTTGTCTCCTTTATGAAGCAGTTTAACAGTAAGCAAAATGCCAGCTTAATAAAAACGCGTGACCCTGTAAATATCTTAAGCAGATACATCGTTAGCTTGGATAGCAGTGTAACTGACCCCTTTTATCAACTAAGGAGCACTAATCAAAACTTTCACCTTAAATGTGTAGCAAGGGAGGCCGCCATTATAGTCAGTAGAAACATACCATGGGGTGGCTCAGTTAATACTGCACGGATACAGCCAAGACGTTACAGCTCTATTAAAACATTGGAGTGGCCCTTAAAAGGGCCTTTGAAATAAAATGAAGCGATATTGTTTTCGGCTCAGTATTCTTGGGATTGCTGGGAGCCCTTCTTGCCTGAAGTCGAAGCACCACCTGAACTCTTTTTGGGTAACAGAACAGCCTGGATGTTGGGCAGGACGCCTCCCTGGGCAATGGTCACTTTTCCTAACAATTTGTTTAGCTCTTCATCATTGCGGACGGCCAGCTGTAGATGGCGGGGAATGATACGAGTCTTCTTATTGTCCCGAGCCGCATTGCCAGCGAGTTCCAGAATTTCTGCGGTGAGATACTCAAGTACTGCAGCCAAGTAAACCGGCGCCCCAGCACCCACTCGCTGAGCGTAGTTCCCCTTCCGCAACAAACGATGAACACGACCTACAGGAAATTGCAGCCCAGCTCTGGATGAGCGAGTCTTTGCCTTGGCTCTAGTCTTGCTGACTGCTTTTCCTCTGCCAGACATCCTTTAACTTCAGTTCCACTTCACCCTAAACTCGTAGACGATCTCCGGAGCATGTGAGCGTAACTTTACTATGACGGCATTTATACTTTACGGAGCTCGTAACTGATTGGTCCTTTTTTAAAAACAGCGCTGCGTTCCAGAACACTCTTCAGTGGGCGTGGTCAATGTATGCGCTGCTTATTGGCTGATTCTGATCCTAAACATTCTTTCAAACTAGATGGCCAATCGGCGATCAGCGCGGGAGAGTTTTCAGGTTAAACGCAAAATTACACTGTCCGATTAAACCGCCCTCAGGGTATTGTCGTTTCCCACCATTTTAATTCACTTAGTAATTTGAAATTGCGCTTAAAATAATAATGTTTGTTGCTTATCGCTTAAAACCTTTTTCATACCCTTGGTGTATGCGAACGAACAGGATAGGCCCCATCTGCATATTTCTATTTTCTGCGCAAACGCAGATCTGCTTTTCCATAAATACCCTGGGAGAGAACATAGTTCAGAATTAATTATTTTCCGATAAAATCGATCAATTAACCCGCACTTCTCTATCACTGGATGATAAAGAGCTGGGGGGGGGGAACAGCCAATCAGTGACGCGGCCTATCACGTACTATTGTAGGAAAGTCAAAGCCAATTGGATAACTGCAGAGCCGGCTATAAAGACAATGCTATTACTATTATACATCTAAAATTGTGGATGTGGTGCATTCATACTTTGTAGGGAAAAAAGGCAATTGGCCACACGGATGCACTCCTGCACAAGCCTGTTACCTCATGATAACTGTAAAGGCTCACACCTTGTACGTTTTACTGGATTAAAGGAAAACTATACCCCCGAACAATGATAGAGAGAGAGCTAGATAGATAGATAAATTTGATTTTAGAAACTGTACAGAATTTTTAATTGATTGTATTTAAAGTTTCTTATTTTAGTATACTGAAGCTTACATATTACATTTTCACGATAGTCCCCTTTTAAGTAATCAGTTCATATTGCCAGGGGCGTAACTATAGAGGAAGCAGACCCTGCAGCTGCATGGGGGCCTCAGGAGGTATAGGGGCCCCTTGAGACTCTTAATTTATTGGTGAAACAGTGAAAATAAATAAGCCACTCTCAAATAAAAAGCTGCATAAACATCTATGGCGCACTATTTGCATAATGAGGGTGGAATGAAGAAAACTTTGTATTTGCTTGAAGCAATGGACATGACAAAGAAAGGGATAGGTGTACTAGTCAATTAGCTGCATGTGAATGTTGGCACCATGTACAATTCCAGTACTATTAGATGAGAATAAGTCAGGGCTAATAGCAGTTTATGGTCATGATCGAAAACATTAGCCAACAGTGTATCACTCCTAAACTTGTTTACTGCTCATACATGAGCTTACTAATATATCTATGGAGCTTTCATGAAATAACCAGGCAGCCCTGCTAATGCCATGGCATAGAAATTATTAATATTACACCAGTACTGAGTTTGGACAGGGGGCATTAACAAGTTAAGAGTTTGTAGGGATGGAGATCAGGCTGTGACTATTGAGTTTCTGAATGAGAGGCATGGTTACCCCTAACACCCCCTTTACCTGATTACACACAAGTCCCCAGAGATTTGAAAAAGCGCTTCGCTGCCATGCGATAAAGTTGCAGCTAGAAAGCTTATCTGATCTTCCTGAATCCCATGGGAGCAGCTGCTGCCTGGAGTCAAGAGGATATTTAATGAGCCCACCAACCCCATTTGTTTTTGGATGATTTTCATTGGTGCTGCTGTTCCTGCCGGTATCCGCGAGGTCCCCGCTCCTTCTGTCGCGGGGTTTGGACATTTTCTTCCATAGAAAACAGACAAGGGCTGGTTTGTTTGGGTAGGTTGAGGTGGGGAGGCTCAGCG
This sequence comes from Xenopus petersii, assembly GCA_038501925.1. NCBI lineage: Eukaryota > Metazoa > Chordata > Amphibia > Anura > Pipidae > Xenopus > Xenopus petersii. The sequence continues at coordinate 56,743,310 of CM076684.1, forward strand.
CATTGTGACAACAGCTTGAGGGCACGGTGCTGCCATCTTTAAAGGGACTAGGGGTGGAGAGGCAGGCTTCTTAGCCTGTGTGTATATGCGAGTGGTTTAGACCGCCACATTAACCAGCAAATGTATTCATCTAATATAAACTCTCTTCATGCTGTTGTAGTCACGCTGTCTTTTTATATTAGTTGCTCAAAACGTCGCAGCGGGACATTCAACTGCCCAACCTGGGACAGCAGGATGGGAGGTCAAAAGCGAGACTGTCCCACGAAAAACAGGACGGTTGGGGGGTATGCAATGTAGGTCTCTATAAAAAGATATTGCTGAAAACAGCTCATATGTAAAACCCTGCTTCATGCAAATAAACCATTTTCATAATAATATACTTTTCTAGTAGTATGTGCCATTGGGTAATCGCAAATAGAAAAATGCCATTTTAAAAAATAAGGCCCGCCCCCTGGGATCCTACTATACCATACAAACCGTACTTGTTAGGTCACATGAGCCAATTAACAGACAGAGTTGTGTCTTTTGCTTCCACACTTCTTCCTGTTACAGTTAGAGTTGTAGTATTTCTGGTCAGGTGATCTCTGAGGCAACACACAGATCATCACAAAATGGTGGCTCAGATGTAAAAGGCCAATATTAACTTAAATATATATTCCAGTTTGGCAAGATTCTTTAATATGCCACTTAATATAATGTAAAAACTATCTGTTGCTTAAGTGTTCATTTTGGGGGTATAGTTTTCCTTTAAGGTATTGATTTTGGAAAAATGGTAACCAAATGGGTACTATAGGCTTCACGATTTTATATGACCAAGTACAGTTTGGTAATTCAGAAGCTAAGATAAGGAATCCTCTGCCTGAGCTCCAGCTTTCTAGGATTACATTATATTGGTGAGCAAACATGACTATGATTAATAAGGGGTAGGCAAACTTTTGACCCCTATTAGGACCCCTCCACTTGACCTATGACTTTAAAACAAAGACAACTGTTACAGAACATCTGAAGGACACTCTTTGTATAAACACATTTATTTTACAGTGCTGAGAAATATGCTGGCACTCTAAAAATACATGTTAATTAATATCTTTACAAATAGCCCCTTTATTTTAGCTCCCTATAGATGTTCACTGGTCCCTGTCTGTGTTTCAAATGAGGGTTGGGCATGTCCTTACAATCCCTGCCAGAAGCACAGTAGGAGGGGGACAGCCAATCGCAGCCCTGCAGACAGTTACTCAAAGCAAAGACAGGCTTCAGTTACCTATGGGGGCAGCCTAGTTTGCTGATTGGTTCCTGTCCTACAGTGCAGTGTGCTCAGTGCTGCCAGCTCCCCTGCACAGCCTGGCAAAGGAGGCAGCAGGAAATGGAACAGATGTGCAGGTAGTAGGGGTTTTGTAGAAATTTTCAATAAGGTAACCAGAAACACATCTGTTCTCAGCACATTTCTTCTATATCTAAAGAAGTAAAATGCACTGGTACATTCTTGTTTTTTTACAATGTCTCCTTTAATGGGAAAAAAATAGCAGATGTCTCTGCCTTTGAATAAGGAATTGTTATCAAAATCTGCTATTGTTTTTGAGGTTTGTGATTAAAAAGAAACAGAATAACACATGATAAATCAATTTTTTTTAATATTCAGCCAAATATAACTTGCTACAATAGAAAATATACAAAAACTACGAAACATATCCTAGTATCATCCAGTAACACTGGTGCAAAATTACAATCCAAAACATTCTATGGTCAGAGCAGCATACAATTGTCAATAATTCTGCGTCTAGCTTTATTGTGTAACATACATAATCATTGATCCATCACTATTTTATAATATGATGGATTGTTTCGTTTCTGCCATAAAAAAGTTGCAACCTTTTGCTTAAACGAACAAGACCTCATTCAAATAGTAAAATAAAAGAGCTTTTTAAATATGCATTAGCTTGTTAAGTTATTTATTTGAATGCCATATAAAACTCAATTCAGTGGTGAACCCCCTTATGGTATATCTCAGCAGTCTCCAAAGGCACATAATTCTTAGGGGGACAAGTGTTGTTGGATGGGGGTGTTGTACAAGGGGATGGGGTTCAGCCTAGGGCTCATGGAAGAATTTATCTGCCCCTGCTTTTTCTGCACATAATGACCCAAGCACATATTTCTTGATGTTAAAGGCCTCTGGCAGTAGTCAAGTTTAGTGGCTTTTTGGCTGTTCCTTCTCTCTAAATTAACTTTACATTATCTGGAATCATTTAGCTGCCGTGCCACAGTTAAGATTTCCTTGGCACCTTTGCTCAACAGCAAGTCTGCCAACCCTGTCCCTAAACATTCTGCAGATTCCAGAGCTTGGTGTGAAACACCCAGTGCTGTGATACCAACATGTTGCACGTCATCATTGGGTCCTTCCACCTCCTAGAAGCATGAAAAAGGAGAAGACATTTTTTAGTTCAACATTATCTTTTCATAACACATAGTATTTTTCCTTTAAAAGGAATCTCAGCAGTAGTTAACCAAGGATTTTAGTTTCCCTTAAATGTATTTGTGGACAGCAGCAGCATATGTTCCTGGCCTTCTCTCTGGTGTCACTAACCCAGCAAGTGCAACAAAATGAGAAGGGTTGATGCATCAATCAGTGGCAGAACACAAGCATTACTGGGGGAGAAGCATTAATGTCACAGGTGCCTATACTTGCAGATTGGGCTGTCATCAAAAATCCTAGAGCCCTGTTATTTGTCTGGGGCCTCTCCCATGAACACAAGCAGGTATTTCAAACATTTTTGGCCATGCCCCTTGTATGCACTACACAAAGGATCAAGTAGCAGAAGTGGTAGCTCTTGCTAGGACAAAAGGTTGAACTCAAAAGTTGTGGATTTTTTTTTACCACAGCTACAAATCATTTTACTGAAAAACAGGGGTGTATCAATAGAGAAAGCAAACCCTCTAACTGCAGGAGGGCGGCTAGGAATTACAGGGGGCACAGTGACTTTGACTGATAATCAGCTACAATGTATATTTATGGAAAAAGTCTTGTTCCTGAAGTATAGGGGCCCAATGATCTTGCTGTGGGGCCCAATAAATAGTCATTCCTCTGCCGGAAAGTCCATGTAGGAGATTGATCAGGTGAATTAAGTAAATTATGAAGTAGTCAGTAAAAATAGTCCAATTAATAAAGTTGCTAATAAATCAGTTAATTGGGGGTCAGGGGAATTTAAAATTTTGCTTAACAAGGCCAATAAATTTGCAATATTACACTTACCTGCTGTGGGAAGTTGATGCAACTCTGCATTGTCTCCTTTAGAGAATCTGAACCATCCAGGCTGTATACAGCACCAGTAAGGTAGAGCTGGAGAAAAGGTTTAGCATAACACATTTAGTAAATGACCTTAATTATCAGAAAAAGCAAAAACAAAAGCTCAAAAATGTAAAGTCAAAGGATTGTTGATGTTTTGTGACAATGCTTTTTCCACAGAATTTAAAAAAAAAAAAAATTCTGTCTATTTTATAAAGGCACTCATGAAGCCTTTTCAGCTGAAAAGCACCTCATAATGCTTACTGCAGTTAGCAAAGACTTCAAAAATGCATTTTTTAGACCAAAAACTATCATAATAGAGTATTTTAGACTGTTCAGCTCAGGTACCGGTGCTGTCATTCAAGAAAACGGGAAGTCAAAAGAAAAGTGACAGTTGTACCATCAGTTCTAAGGCAGTGAAAATGCATCAAAAGTTAGAGGTAGTACAGTGTAATTTGTGCAAAATTATATTTTAACAAGAATACCATACCTGAGAGTCCTTCACAACTGTACTCACTGCCACTGGAACACTGCAGCCCCCTTCCTAAAACATGAAAAGAAAACATAAGTCAATCAGAACTTATTTTGTGCCTGAGCTCCGTGGCACCAATTTGCTCAGTTTCTTCTAAATTAAGAGTAGAGACACATGTGCCCCCTCCTGTCTGGGGTCCTTTTATAAAATAATTAATAAAATCATGGAGCACACATACAAACTTCATGCTTGATGCATTTGTGGCTGTGGCCATTTCCTCAAAAGGCTTTATTAATGACTTAATAAAGAGATGTTTTTAAGTGCCCCCTTCGTGCTCTGTGTAAAAGGACTTTTCTCTTTGGGATAAAATATGTGTTAATTCATATATGTACAGAGATTTTTTACCTTGCTATTTTATAAAGGACGCTATTCCAAATGTTGTGGTAGAAAGGAGCACTGTTTCCTCAGTGTAAAAATGAAGATAATAAAACACTCTCTCTACAAACAAAGGTACTAACTATACAGTAAATATTACTTAAACATTGCTTCTTACCAGTTTCTTCATAAAGGCTCTCTCTGCTACGCATCGTAGAACCGTCTCAGGATCCTGTAGAGCAGACACCATACTCAAGATATCCTGGTCTTTAGCACGTACTTCCACAGCAAGAGCCCCCTTTAAAGACAGAAGAGAAAAGTGTTGGTAAATACATCAGTATTTACTATAATAGTATAAATGTGGCTATGCCACTGTTTCATACAGCAAACAACCTTAATTTTGAACCAGAATTAAATGTAAGCTCACAAGTTTCTGAATCTGCCAAACAGAAATGCAGTACATAAATGGTACAGGGTTCAGAGATCACACTGAAAATACAAAAATAAAAATGATACAAGAGTGGCCGGACGTTACTATATGGATAAACTCCACGGGAGAATCTGGTCAGATTTTGTGGGGCAGATTTTATTTGATCTTGCCATGCAACAGCACAAGATTTTGTAGGATGCTACCAAATCTGGTGCCCCACAACTGTAATGTAAAGTCGGAAGAGATAAAGCCTGATGGAGTCTTTTGTTCATGTATTTCATTGAGAAAAAAAAGTCTCTGATACCATCACTTTTTCTCTTGTTGCATGCTTTGTTCCCATCCGACAGGTGTGTCTTATCGGAAGACAAATGTTTCATGTATTTTACCCATCAGATTTTTGTATCAGTCCCATTATATTTTAACCCGTGCGACTACATCAGACTTGTAGGATGCATTTTGTAGATCTGCTACCATCCTATAAAATCTCCCATGGGTTTAGCCCAAAGGGACAGAGTTGGGGTGAGTAGAGATTAAAGGGTGTTAACCTTTAAAGGAATCCTGTCATCAGAAAACATGTTTTTTTTTCAAGACGCATCAGTTAATAGTGCTGCTCCAGCAGAATTCTGCACTGAAATCCATTTCTCAAAAGAGAATGGGGCTAGACATATTGTCAATTTCCCAGCTGCCCCTGGTCATGTGACTTGTGCCTGCATTTTAGGAGAGAAATGCTTTCTGGCAGGCTGCTGTTTTTCCTTCTCAATGTAACTGAATGTGTCTCAGTGAGACATGGGTTTTTACTATTGAGTGCTGTTCTTAGATCTACCAGGCAGCTGTTATCTTGTGTTAGGGAGCGGTTATCTGGTTACCTTCCCATTGTTCTTTAGTTTGGCTGCTGGGGGGGAGGGGGAAGAATGGGGAGTGATATCACTCCAACTTGCAGTACAGCAGTAAAGAGTGATTGAAGTTTATCAGAGCACTAGTCACATGACTGGGGCAGCTGGGAAATTGACAATATGTCTAGCCCCATGTCAGATTTCAAAATTGAATATAAAAAAATCTGTTTGCTCTTTTGAGAAATGGATTTCAGTGCAGAATTCTGCTGGAGCAGCACTATTAACGGATTCATTTTGAAAAAATGTTTTTTCCCATGACAGTATCCCTTTAAGGTAGTAACCTATTCTTAGCAATTTATCAATTGGTCTTCAAAAATAACTTTCACTGATCCCAGCAGCCAAAAAACTATTATTCTGTTGTTACTTGTTATAACTTTCTTTTACTATATTTCTATTTAGGTCCTCCTCTATTTATATTCCTATCTCTCTTTTAAACCACTGCCTGGTTGCTAAGTTAAACTAGACCCTAACAATGAGATAGCTGTTGAATGTTCAAACTTGAGAGCTGCAGCACAAAAAGCTAAATACATTTTAAAAACTGCAAATAATAAGACCAATTGTAAATAGTCTCAGAATAGCATTCTCCACATAATATTAAAAGTTAATTTAAAGGTGAACAACCCCTTTTATTTAGCTAAGAATTGTTTTCCTTTAAATTATAGGTATTTTTTTAAATGTATGTATGAAGTGTAGAACACAACTAAACATACCACCCTTTGGTTCAGAGCCTGAGCGTTATGCAGGGCAAGATTTAACACACTGGAGCATTTCTACTTTCAATATATCTCCTATTCATAGTCAGAAAACGAAAATAAAGCTGCTAGAATGGCCCAATCAATCACCCAACTTGAATCCAATTAAAAATCTATCTAAGTAAGCTTGTTCTTATTCCCTGTGTCATTCCACTTTATTATACATAAATTAATTCATGGATTTATTTGTTTTGATGTTTTTGTATGTGTGGATTACTTGGGTTGTTACCAACACTTCATGTCAATAGCCCCATTAAAAATATATTTAATGAGAAAAACATTGACATGTTCAATACTTATTTTTTTCACTAATTTATAGCAATCAATTAGCCATGAACCTGCACTCACATACCTGCCCCACAGCATAGAGACATTCATCCGATGTCAGAATCTGAAAGGTAAAAAAGGGAATTAAATGCTTGAATCCAAATAAACACTTCTCAATTAATTGTGAGCTAAATCTGTTGGCTGTGAACCATGTCTGTTACTTTTTCAAAATCTGACTTGAACAGGGCACAAATCTGATGACTATTTAAAGTAGATCATTATGTGTGTGTGTGTGTGTTTTAATATTTATTTTTTCTCTACAGCTCTCAGGCTAGGGCCACACGGGAAGATTCAGTGAGATTGGTCGCCTGGCGAATAATCGCTACGTCTTTGAGGCAACTAATCTCCCTGACTGGCTTGCTGGTATCTCGCACCCGCTAGCGCTAAAGTCGCCTGCGCCTATTCACACGCGGCTATACGTTTTTCAAAGTCCCTCGAAATTGCCTCATGAGGTAATTTCGAGCGACTTTGGAAAACGTGTCGCCGCGTGTGAATAGGCGCAGGCGACTTTAGTGCTAGCGGGTGCAAGATACCAGCAAGCCATTCGGGGAGATTAGACGGGGAGATTAGACGCGGCGATTAGTTAATCTTCCCGTGTGGCCTAGCCCTCAGGCTTGAAAGTTAATCTGCTATCTGGTTGCTAGGGCTTAATTACCATGCCCACCAGGCACCATTTTAAAGTCAGAATAGAAAATCAGCAGGAGAGGGGCTAAAAAGTGAGATAAACCATTACAAATCAGAACAACAAAGCTGCACTTTAACCAGATCTTTGTTTTTCTGCAGTTAGGGTCAAAGACGCAGAAAACTAGATTTTTGTTACAGGCAAAAAAAAAATTCAGAATAGTAAAGCTAATTAAAAAAATAATAATAATTATAACAAAGGCAAAAGTTGTTTATAATAGATCTATCTTTAATATACTGATGAGCACAAAGGAGCTCATCCCCTTTAAGTAAGTAAATCCAAATAAACAAACAAATCTCCTCTTCAGGCGACTAATCTTCCCGAACTGCCTCCCACCGACTAGAATGTAAATCACTAGCGGGATGACAATCGGTGCACTTCGTTTTCCGAAGTCATGCCTCACGAGGAAACTTTGGGTGACTTCGGAAAACAAAGTGATCCCGAGTGCCATCTTCTTCATTTGCAGCGCTTCTTAAACCCATCTCATGTTTGTGTTCTGTTTTCAGGGCAAAAGGCGAGGGAGCTGCCAGGGCTATGGTTCTATACCTAATCATAGTTATTTATTGGTACCCATGGCTGCACAGTTCAGGTGAAAAAAATGCTGAAAGCCTATTTCACACATACCTGTCCAATTCTGTTTTCCCAGCCCATGCGGCGAAGTCCAGCGGCTGCTAATATAATTGCACTAAAATCCTCCTGTTCGTCTAATTTCCGCAATCTAGTGTTCAAATTACCACGCTTTGGAAATGTCAAGGATCAGACACATCAGAATCAAAATGCCAGATCATTAAGTTTAGATTTTCAGTACGTGCAGCAGCAGAATTGTGTATTTTTTATTCACTGCACTTAACAGTCAAGAAATACAGATAGGAACAGTAGCATTCAAGGACTAAATTCAAATCCATAAGTACGGATTCTGCAAGTCAAACACAAGAAAGGTGACACTTTCTTATGCAGATCCTTGTTCTGGTATGCAGGCCAACAGATTGATTAATATAAAATTGCTTGGCAACAGATTTCCTGAAAGAGCAGAAGTTTAAAGAAATGCTCCACTTCAAACTATTGGGAAGGATGACTGAATATCTGTACATGAGAAGAATTCTGTTTCTCTGCTTATACAGTCACACTGGGCATAATAGCTGGCAAGCTGCAGCAGTTTTCATTCTTTTGCCTGTGGAACACATTGTGGACTGAGATAACCATGGAGTACATTGTTGCACAACATAATAATTTGTGGTCCACAGACTACCGGTAAATGTTTTATATACAAAGATAAATAATTCACATAACCACAATAATACAACAGTAGATACAGTGTGCAGAATTTCCACCAAAGTAAGAGACATAATGGAGTACTTGCACTAAAAGACTTGACTGCCATAATGCAGATTGCAGATTGTGTACACACTCTTTCTTAAAAAATGCAGAAACAAATGCGGGCAGCAGGAACAGGGACTGTACAAAATAAAGACCCAAGTGCATGTATTGGTCATCATCATTTAGTGCACATGCAGACATATATTGCTGCATTTCTCTATACATAAGTATTGAGTGTGTGCTTTTTATGGTTTATGTATTATGAGGTGAGGGACATTAAATGTGAAAGTACATGATTACACAGTTGTTGACCTTGAAAAAAGGCACACTTCTATTAAGTTCAACCTTTACCTCAATAAATCTCACCAAAATGTATAGTATTACTCAGTCTGACTAGTCATTTTATAAAAGGATACAATATCTTTAAACTCCAAGTGTGGAAATTTTTTCTTGAGCTGTGCTGCTCTCCGGAGGGAGCTGGTTCCGATCACACTGATGAGAAAAGTGGCATTTCAAATCATTATTAGTACTATTTACATATTTATAAAGCATCAACATATTCCACAGTGCTGTACAATAAATGAGTGTGTGTGTGTGTGTGTGTGTATATATATATATATATATATATATATATATATATATATATCACCTCCTGAGGACAGCTAGAGTGGGCTAGCCGAAACGTTGAGGAATAAATGTCACAGCCCATGGGGGCTTGTTTTCTTGCGAAAGTCCTGTGAGTGCGGTCTTTTTTCATGTATTTTATATATATATATATATATATATATATATATATATATATATATATATATATATATATATATATATATATATATATATATATATATATATATATACACACACATACACACACACACACATACAGATTTACATACAAAGTAACCAATAACTGATTTAAGAAGAGTTGCCCAAAAGAGCTTACAAATCATCATTAAAGGGGTTGTTCACCTTTGAGATAACTTTTAGTATGATGCAGAGAGGGATATTCTGAGACAATTTGCAATTGGTTTTCATTTTTTGTTATTTAGCTTTTTATTCAGCGGAACTTGAATTTGCTTTTTAAGCAATCTGGTAGCTCAGGTTCCAACTAACCCTAGCAACCATGCATTGATTTGAATAAGAGACTGGAATATGAATAGGAAAGGGCCATAAAGAAAGAGGAGTAATAAAAAATAGCAATAACGACACATTTGTAGCCTTAAATAGCATTAGATTTTTAGACTGGGTCAGCAATGCATATTTGAAAGCTGCAAAAAGTCAGAAGAAAAAGGCAAATAACTATAAAAAAGAATGAAAACCAATTGAAAAGTTGTTTCGAATTTGCCATTCTATAACATACTAAGGGGCCGATTCACTAAATTCGGGTGAAGGGTTAGAATAAAAAAAACTTCGAATTTCAAAGTTTTTTTGGGCTACTTCGACCATCGAATGGGCTACTTTGACCTTCGACTACGACCTTCGAATCGAACGATTCGAACTAAAAATCGTTCGACTATTCGACCATTCGATAGTCGAAGTACTGTCCCTTTAAAAAAAACTTCGACCCCCTACTTCGGCAGCTAAAAGCTACCGAAGTCAATGTTAGCCTATGGGGAAGGTCCCCATAGGCTTGCCTGTGATTTTTTGATCGAAGGATTTTCCTTCGATCGTTGGATTAAAATCCTTCGAATCGTTCGATTCGAAGGATTTAATCGTTCGATCGAAGGAAAAATCCTTTGATCGATCGCAGGATTTGCGCAAAAAATCGTTCGACTTCGATATTCGAAGTCGTACGATTTTAGTTCACAGTCGAATATCGAGGGTTAATTAACCCTCGATATTCGACCCATAGTGAATCGGCCTCTAAAAGTTACCTTAAAGGTGAACCACCCCTTTAATGGTTTTTGAAAGACAAATTCAGAAGAAAAAGGCAATTAATTATAAAACTATAAAAAAATAAATAATGAAAAACAATTAAAAAGTTGTTTAGAATTGGCTATTCTATAACATACTAAAAGTAACCTTAGAGGTGAACCACCCCTTTAATTTTATTTGTAGGTTGGTTAACATAATCCATACAAGTGTATGATATTCAAAAAACAAAGTTGATGTAGCAGCTTATTTGCCTGTGCATGGCCCTGCCTGAAAACTGGCCAGATATCTATAGAGTAAGTTTAGAAATCCTGTTAGAATGTGGAGACATCTACAAGTTGAGGGAAAAATGATTGGATTTGCCAAATATCTCCGAATTCAGTGAGGGCATATAAAAAAAAAAAATCTGCTCCTTTGGTGTACTCGCCAGATGGGCAGATCTTTAGGTGGTCAGCTTTAGCTTTATAGTAGCTGGTTGTTACTATTCTCCAGCAGGTTATTTAGTTTGGAAATAGCTTCTTCCGTAATGCTTGGAACAGAGAACCATGCAACCTCTTACCTCTTTTCAGGCAATGTGCTCAAGGTATTCCCAAATCTTTTAGGGTGAAACACAACGGCATCATATGGATTCTCCCGTCTAAAGAAGAAATACTTGTTAGAGTATAATGGTGAATTGCACACTGCCTATTTTACATCTCTTTCATAAACATCCCTCATTTTATGAGAAAAAACATACTTGCAAACTGCTCCAATGGTAAATCCAGGAGGCAGGGAGGTTGGTAAATCTTTCAGCGAATGAACAACCAGGTCAACTCTAGAGCACAATTAAAGAGAAACAGAGTTAATTTATTATCAATTACCTTTGCCAAAATATAAGTGATCCTTAAAAAACCTAGACTAGACAAGTGCTTAATAGCTTTTTACACACAGTCTACCAATTAACTGATATACCACGTTTGTGGAATGGATTTTATTACAATAATGGTCTCATGTAGCCCTCAAGCTGAATTGAGACCATAAAAATCTTTTGGTTGACATCATGCCACACAAAAATAAAATGGGCCACCCCTGCAACCCCTCTGTTTTGGAATTATACCCCATCTTTTATATATCCCTTAACCCACATTCAAAATCTTACTCATTTTTCTCAAGTGCATTTTCCAACTCTTTGGTGAAGAGGCTCTTTTCTCCAATCTAAAATATGAACAACAATACTACAGTCAAACTTTAGTTACATTACACATAGAAGGGAATAGGATCATTTCAGTTGATACCTTATCAGTTTATGTGAGCCATTATATACAAACCTTGGAAAGCGCTGTGTCCAAGATCTTATCCCCAGTGGTGGACATGGCAACTAGAAAGGTATTAAACGAGAGGTAACAAACAAAACTAAAAGCATTATGAAGATACATATAGAAAGCACATACACTGAGAAAACAAAAGAAAAGAGTGAAAATAGGCAGGAGAAAGCAGAAAAGCAGAAAGCAACATTATAAATTTCTTACCAATTTCAAAGTGTGTAGATGTGAATCTCTTGCTCAGCATTTCCACCACACTATCAGTCTGTATGCGAGCCAGCTAGAGATTAAAAAAAAAAAAAAAAAGACATGCTACAAAGGGAGCTACTGTGTGTTTTGTATGGCCCTACCTGGGCTTTTTGGAGAGGGTCTCTCCAAAAAGTAGCAATATAAATTAAAGTAGCACTAACAATATATTTGTAGCCTTACAGAGCATTTTTTCTAGATGGGGTCAGTGACCCCCATTTGAAAGCTTGAAAGAGCCAGAAGAAGAAGACAATTCGTTAAAAACTATAGAAAAATAAAAATCTTCTTAGAAATGGCCATTCTATAAAACACTAAAAGCGAACTTAAAGGTGAATCTTTAAAGGGGTTGTTCACCTTCCAAACACTTTTTTCAATTCAGTTGTTTTTAGATTGTTCCCCAGAAATAAAGACTTTTTTCAATTACTTTCCATTATTTATTTTTTAAATTTTTTTCCAAAAATAAGTGTAAAGGTGAATGTTTGTGTCTCTGGTGTTGGTAGCTCACTAATTCAGGTGCAGACTCTAGTCTAAACTGTTACCATTTTGCAACATTGAGTTGATACATTTCTCAACAGCATCTCTGGAGTATTAGCAACTATTGTATCAATTCTAACAGCTGCCTGTAATGAAACCCAGAGATTCTGCTCAGCAGGGACAAAGATAAGAAATGTATCAACTAAATGTATCCATTTAGAACAGTTTACAGGATCGGCGACCCCCCCCCCAGCTGCTTCAAAAGTAGAGAAATTACACTTTACACTTCAATATTAGAAAAACCGTAAAAAAAAAAGAAAAGAGTAAGTCATTGGAAAAAATCGTTATTTCTGGTGATCTATCTGAAAACAACTAGTTGTTTGAAGGTGAACAATCCCTTTAAGAAAACAGAGAGCGCTTCTATGGCTGATTACTCGGAATGGAAAAGCATTTTACAGAATAAATAAAGCATTTTAACTTGCAGCATTGTGGCTAATCTACTTGCAATAAACGCTGCAAGAGCATGGACCATATTCCTTTCAAGTGAACTCATTGCAACCAGGGCTTGGATGAACTCCAGACGTTAAAGACCGCTGAAAGAAAAACTGTCTGTATTAATTTGTTCTATAAAGCAATTATACACACCACCAGCACTTTACCTGGCTTTTCCTTGTCCCAACACGGATGACATGTTTGGTCTCTCCTGCACCTTCCTGCACCATAGGAAAAAAAAGAGAGTGTGGATCAGCACCAGTAGGTCAAGAATTACTTGTTAGGGGTCTTGTTACGGGTCTCCCAGACACAATTAATTCACCAGTTTGATTCCTTTAACTTTAACTGGCGAGATGAATTTATGCGTAAGCACCGAGGCTACTTTTTCTGTTATACATACTTATAGTTATCTTGTACATTTTTGGTTCACAGTAAGGGTAGGGGCACACGGCGCGATTTCGCCGCGATTCTACGCTGGGCGAGTTGCGAGTTGCGAGTCGCTGCGTTTTTAAAGCCGAAATAGCTTTGTTAACTTTGGCGCTGGCGTCAATGCAAATCGCGGCGAAATCGCTGCGCTAATTCACACGCGGCGATTCGTTTTCTACTGTCGCCCGGAAACGCCCAGCGAGGCAACTTCGGGCGACAATAGAAAACGAATCGCCACGTGTGAATTAGCGCAGCGATTTCGCCAGCGCCAAAGTTAACAAAGCTATTTTGGCTTAAAAAACGCAGCGACTCGCAACTCGCCCAGCGCAGAATCGCGGCGAAATCACGCTGTGTGCCCCTACCCTAAGAGATTCAACAAAGCCAAGTTGGATATATACTTCAAATAAAAAAGGAGGCATGGTGGAGGAAAAAAAAAAAAAAGACATTGAATACAAATATAAAACTTTGTATACATTTTGTATACAAATACTTTGTATACTTTGCAAATACAAATACAAACTAGGTTTGTCGTTGGTACACTAGGAATAGTAGTCAGTGGTGCTGGGAGTTATTTATGCAAATCACGTTTTTTGCCACATACAAGCATTCAAAAAGTAATTTAACAGCAAACACAGTAAATATCTCCAAATTGTGTATAAAGGCATATTTTATTTGAAGCCTGTGAATTAAAACATGCATTTAAACAATTTGGAGATATTCTACCTTGTGTACCATGAGGGAAATTAATTTTTGAATACAAATACAAAAGATACTGCTGTATTTAATGCCTGGGGCTAAGGGAATAAAAAAAATCTAGCATACTGTAGTACTAGGTTACACCTCATATTTAGTGTGCCACTCAACAACTGCCTTATTACATTTCACTTTGGCAAAAGGTGCAAAAGTGCCATTCCTGTATGTGGTTTTATTTTTTCAGCTGTGTCATGATTGGGGAATGAACACTATAACTTCCCAGCAGAAGTCTGATAAATATAATCCTCAATATAATATAATACGGATAAGGGATTGCTTAGCCAAAAACTTGAGAAGCTCTGAAATAAGGAGAGTCTATCTCCCATAGACTCCATTTTAAGCAATCAATTCTAATTGTTCTAAATAATTCAGTACAGCTATGGGATCCGTTATCAGGAAACCAGTTATCCAAAAAGCTCCAAATTACAGAATGGCCTCCCATAGACTCCATTTGATCCAAATCCATATTTTTAAAAATACTTGATCCAAACTAAGATATAATAAACCCTTATTGGAAGCAAAACCAGCCTATTGGGTTTATTTAATGTTTTCATTATTTCATAGTAGATTTAAGGTATGAAGATCCAAAATACAGAAATATCTGTTATCCGGAAAACCCTAGGTTCTAAGTATTCTGGATAACAAGTCCCATTTTTGTACCGTGTACATGATTCTAACTAAGCTGCATGTATTTATGCAAATGGCTAGACAATCCTACTGGGTTTGAATGGCTGTTAGTATGGTGATCCCGCGTACAGAAAAAACTCTTTAACAATAAAACTTCAAGCGGCAATTATCTGGATAACAGATCCCTCTATAAAGTTATACAATTAAATAAAAGGCAACCACCAACCTTACTGAGTAAGCACTCAGAAACAAGGACAGCTCAATATCCCTTGCCTTATGTAGCATGCATATTTATAATAAATTGAAGTCAGCAGAGTTTAAAATAACACAAAATGTCAAATGAATTAGCAAAAAATTACCAGAATTTCCCAGGTGTCCATGATTAAGTGTCTGAACTGCTAGAGATGTCTGCACGTGGGTGCCCTTGCAACGGTGTGTGCTCTGACTACTGGAACTACTACACCCTGAGCCCTTTCTATGACAATGTGGGCATGCAGATAAGTATAAGAGCTGGGGCTGGGAGAGGCTACGGGTGGGGTCACATTTTAAGGCATAATTAAACATGAATCTTCACTGCTCGTTATCAGTGGAGTTCAGAATGGCCTACCATTTCTATTTCAGCACTAAATGAATGACAGGGTCCCCTGTTATCTTGGCACAGAGGCAACTCCCTTCTCTGTGCTGAGCTGCAAAAATCCATTCAGTTTCCCCGTTCCAGAAGAGACACAGGCAGCTGCACAAAATTACCAACTGAAAATGTAAGGCCATAAACCAGCATAAGTGCTTGTCATTAATATTATTCAGTGAACATAGGTTACTAAGGTATAGGCTGGTCAGTCCCTGAGTTGTTTGGGTATTTTTTTCTGATGAAGACCACAGCTTTGCCTCAAATGCTGAAGTAAACCACTTTTATAATTCCTCACTGATCCTTTGAGTGGTGATTAAAGTTGGACACACAAATACGTTTTATTTGATGATCCATATAGAGCCTTTAAGCAAGCATTTTAGAAGATCAAATCTAAAATGAGTAACTTCAGGCAAATATCACAAAAGGCTTCCCATTATAATCCTAATGTCCCAATATGGGGTCTATTTTTGGTTACATTACTGCATCAGTATCTACAACCTCAAGTGTTAAGGTGGCCATACACCTTCAGATCTGCCCATTTGGTGAGGTCGCTCAACAAGCAGATCTTTGCCCGATATGGGCACCTTGTGGAGATATCTAAGTGCCAAACTAAACTAAGGGTTTTTAAACCTGCCTGAACAATATGTGCCCGATTTTGCTGAACAATATCAGGTGGAACCAATCATTTGGCCTGATAGGTTCATAACAGGCACCAGTGGAGGGTGTTGGGGGAGGACTGCACCAACAAGCCAATGCAGTCCTCATCGCATCAGGATTTTCAAACCTGTTTGATAGATATCTGATTAATTTTTTGCTGGGTACCTATCAGATAGGCTGTCTAAGAGGGCCCATACAAGCTGCCTTCGCGAGCGAACCTCCCCTAAAGGTATGCGCTAAAATCTCAAGTGTCGGCAGTCACTTCATGAAGAAATCCATAGGTACCAAAGATGGAGCCCACAAGCTCCAATCCACTACTCTGCATAGAAAGGTCAGTGTTGCTGCCAGGGACACTCTTTCTAGTAGAAGACTATGGGGAGAGGAATCAGAGAG
Source organism: Xenopus petersii (assembly GCA_038501925.1). Lineage (NCBI taxonomy): Eukaryota > Metazoa > Chordata > Amphibia > Anura > Pipidae > Xenopus > Xenopus petersii. The sequence goes on from CM076684.1 coordinate 56,759,707, forward strand.
GGGGGGGGGCAGTGGAGGGTGGCAGATTGGGGGCTTTTAACTTTAGGGTGTTTCATTGTCTTTTAAGGGGCAACTAAAAACTGCCAGTGTATGCCCAGATTTAGGCATAAGGTAAACTAGATCATAGATACTTACCTCCCTTAAATGTCCAGGAACAATGTCTATATGTTACACAATATAAAATCCACAATGTAAGCTAACATCAACACCAAAATGATTCCAATTTAGCAAGGCATGGGTGTTAGGTGCACTTTGCTTCTTATAAGCTAACACTTATGTGAGCTCTTAAAGGGGTCACTGCAAAATCTTGCTGCACACTTACGTGCCTTCCCCTACTCCACCCATCAACTACCCCATTACAAACTCTTCCCATACCCAACCCTAGGCTGAAGATCTGAGAGCACCCAAAACAAAGGATGATGATAGGGGTCTCAGAATCAAGTAGTTTCCAGGTCACATAGAGAGCACTGCATGATTGTCACTAGTTGAAAGACCTGGTGACACATCAGCCTAACAACTGAAATGTCCCTGGAATTTTATTATAATATTGCTGACCACTATGCCATCTGATACACTTTACTGGGTCACACATAGGCACTATGTGAGGAGCACTGTGAATTATTATTCACAACAGAAAGTGAAAGCATTCCTCAGGTCGGGTTCAAGTCCTCAAATATGGTATTGTGCAAGCAAATAGGCTGCAAATTATAGTGCCACACTGCTTTTTATCAAACTCACAACTGGCTCTAAAGGAGTGTAATTCAGACAAACCATACCAGTGTTGGACTGGCCCACCGGGAAACCAGGAAAAGTCCCGGTGGGCCCAGGTGTCAGTGGGCCCTCATGCTGCTAGACATTTGGCCTATTTCATGGTCATTCCCTATTGCTATAAGAACAAAGAGGCTAAATAGATGGAATAATAGATTATAGTGTGTAAAGAAGAGACTAGGAGAATAGAGGTTGAGTGAGGAGAAGAAGAATAACAGTACTAAGAGTGGGCCCCTTGTCTAAAATTAATTGGTGGGCCCATGGTCAAAGATTTTTGGGTGGGCCCTGGTGTCCCAGTCCGACACTGAGCCATACATTTATATTCACACATATTAAACACTCTTTGAACGATTCATTGAAATTCTTTTGCTATAAAGTTTGGAATTCATCTCTATACATAACTGATGGCTGTGTAGCAACTAGTCATGGGGACCAATCCCTTTAAAGACCGGCCAGGCTGATTCTGGCAGAGTTGCCAGGTTGGCGAGTTTTCAGCCAAATAGGGTTACTAATTTAAATTCCAGGTGGGTTTCCAAAGTACAAGGTATAGAATTGGACTAGTTTTTGGAGCGTTGGTGAATTTAGTACTTTGGAAACTCGCCAAAGTTTTTTCCCTAAGTATACTTGACATGCCTCTACCAGTGCAAGTTGGGTAATGTAGTTTGGATATAACAATTTGCCTACAGCCAAGGTTAATTTAAAACTAAAATACCCAGCATGCAATGGGATATAAAAAGCTCCCTTTTCTATTCCTCTTTGCTGACTTTGCTCTTTCAGTGTCATCCTATTTGCACCTCAACCTGTTTCCTGCGCTATGTGATTGTACTATTGATTTGTACAGTGATGTGGGGGCTGCCATTTTTTACTTTCCGTAGTTGATCATTAAAGGGATACTGCCATGGGAGTATTTCAAAATGCATCAGTAAATAGTGCTGCTTCCGCAGAATTCTGCACTGGAATTTGTTTCTCAAAGGAGCAAACTGATTTTTTTATATTTAATTTTGAAATCTGACATGGGGCTAGACATATTGTCAGTTTCCCTGCTGCCCCCAGTCATGTGACTTGTGCTCTGATAAACTTCAATCACTCTTTACTGCTGTACTGCAAGTAGGCGTGATATCACCCCCCTCCCAGCAGTTTAACAAAAGAACTATGGGAGGGTAGCCAGATAACCGCTCCTGGTAGATCTAAGAACAGCACTCAATAGTAAAAAGCCAGGTCCCACTGAGACACTTTCAGTTACATTGTGTTGGAGAACAACAGCCTGCCAGAAAGCAGTTCCATCCTAAAGTGCTGGCTCTTTCTGAAATCACATGACCAGGCAAAATGACCAGAGATGGCTGCCTACACACCAATATTATAAATTGAAAAAAATACACTTGCTGGTTCAGGAATTAAATTTTACATAGTAGAATTAATTATTTGCAGCGTAAACAGTGTAATTTAGAAATAAAAATGACACCATAAAAATCATGACACAATCACTTTAAGCTTTAACTCTCAGAATCTCTTGGGGCTGATGAGAGTTGTAGTTCAAATTACCCATATGTTTATCATGTTTGGGGTTAATGCAACATTCTGAATTCATTTTTGTAATGACATTCTTCCAGACAGTCCCCCTTTTACAAAGCCCTGACTTTTGACACCGAGTCCTTGGTTTATCATGATTGACCCTTTGATGTGAAATGATTGGCGTGGTATGCTGAGGCCACAAAGGGGCATGTCCAAACCGTTTGCCACTGCAGTTAATAATACACCTTTTATACGTGTTGGGAGGTAATCAGTGATGTTGCTAAATATACAAAGATGTGTTTTATTGTTTTACTGTGAGCTGGAGCTGGCAGCAAAATGACAATAATCTGCATGAACACCGAGGGCAGGGAAACATCATTCAGTAACTGGGTTGGGGGCACTGGGCATATTAGACTATTTTGGGCTACTTAAGAAGTGTCTTTTGGCTAGTTTTGGGCTAGTCCTGGAACTGACTTTGGCTGCTTTGGAAAATCAGAGCTGGAAACCCTGGCCGCTTCCCTCCATAACACTTACCATTCTACTGCGGGTTGTACTGAGATGTTCTCCGGTCCTGGCTGCAGTGTGTCCTTTAATCAAGTAGGGGAGGTGAGGAAACTGTAGTACCACCGATTTATTAGCCTTGATCTTCACTCTGCCATTCAGTTCCTAGCTGAACTAGGCACCCTCCGACGGCACACTAGTCTGCAATGACAGCAGCTTTTTTTTTTTTTTCAACAAACTTTATTTGCAAAGTTGAGAGTGTTCTTTGTCTTTTGTGTAACTTTATTGTATTAAAGACGAACAATCTGCTCATGTGACTGTTGTAGTCGCTACAGTGCCGTTTGTGATCGTTAGCCTGACCATTAATAGCTCATAACAGGCTGTCTTTGGGGAAGGGAATCTGTAGCTGAAAGTTGAAAGGAAGGAATTTATCTTGGCAAGCAGGGGAGGGAGGGAGTGAGGGAAGCACTGTGTCCGGCACTAACATGGCTTATCAAAATAGCACATTTACTACAATGAGTTATTATTTAGGAAAAAATCCAGATAATGGAGCAAAGAGCAGGACATTTATTTTTAGATGAGAAAATGCAACACCACAGGTTTTGGAAACCCCTTTGAGTGACCAGGGCAGGTCTCATTTTCCAAACCAAAGTCAGTTTCAAAACCAGCCAAAAGCCACTATGCACATGAAAAGAATATGTGTGAAAGCACACCATTTTAAAACATGGAACTCATGCCCAGTGCCCCCTCTCCAGTTAGTGAATATACTTAATATTGTAGATTTGCTGCCAGCTGCAGCTTACAGTAAGACAATTAAAGGCATCTTGGTACATGCAGCAACAATACTAAGGGCTCTTACTGACGAGCGGTTGAAGCTGCGCTCCCCCGCGTTACGTTTTTCTGCGTTCAGCCGCAGGGAGTGCAGAAATAGACACATTATGTTTTTTTCCAATGGGGCTTTTCACACAGGCGCGTGTTGGCGCCAAACGCAGGTTGAGACGCAACATGCTGCATTTTTCCTGCGTTTGGCGCCTACACGCGTCTGTGTGAGTACAACCCCATTGGTGCTAAAAGGTGCTAACAGCAGTGTGTATTGCATTGGCCAACATGCCAGATAGCACAGAAGACAAGTAGGGTTGCCACCTGGCCGGTATTTTACTGGCCTGGCCGGTAAAAATGATGGTTGATCCCAATATTATTAAAAGGGAAAAAAGATAAATATATAGGAAATAAATATATAGGAAGGCAGTTATTTTTTCCCAGAAAAGGTGGCAACCCTAGAGACAAGGCATGCTGGCAGTTGGAGTATAACAGTAGTCATATGGTCCCTATAGAAGCACAAACCCTCAATGAATATCCCAAGCCACATGAGACTGTATCAAAGTATCACCATCATCTTTAGCCAGTTCAGGCACCATCATATTCGACAGCAAAAAAGCCTGTGGCGTCCCACCAAGAACTCATCCTGTGGGATTTGCTGTGTGTTACACGTTCCAGCACTTTAGCATACCTCCTCTATGCTCAACACTGAGGTAATATAATGAAAAACGGACTGCCTGCAAGAGCCAGTGTTATAAAGAGTAAATAAGTGCATATATTAACCAATCGCATTGCACCTTTGTGCTAATGCTCTGTTGCTGCTCCACTGTCTACAAGCAACTCTAACGTCCCAGCAAAGAATCTCTGAGAACACTTCTCTGGAGTTGTCAAGAAAAACAACTCCACAGAAGTACTGTAGTCTGGGTATTCTATTTTACATTAATCTAGGATGTTGCCAAATTGTTATATCCTAACTACATTACCAAACATGCATTGGGAGAGGCATGTCAGATACACAAGGGGAAAAAAACTTTGGCAAGTTTCCAAAGTACAAACCTGCTAACGCTCCAAAAACTAGCCCAAATCTGTCCCTTGAAGGGTTTGTATTTGGGAAACCCGCCTGGGCTTTAAATTAGTAGACCTATTTGACGGAAAACCCGCCAACCTGGCAACTCTGTGAGCAGGACCGCCATCAGAAATCGCAGGGCCCCATATGACAACATTTCCTGGTCCCCCTGGGCTGCACTCACCGCAAGCCCCCCACCACACAGTAAAAAAAACAAAGAAATATTGGTGGCTAGGGTTCCCACATGTTAATAAAAAATAAAAAGATATTGGTGGTCAGGGCCCCCCATAAAAAACATTTGTGGCCATGGCCCCCCCATTAAAAAATATTGGTGGCTAGGACTACACATGAGAAAAGAAAAATTGGTGGCCAGGCCCCCCCCCCACATTATGAGAAAAGTGGTGGCCGGGGCCCCTTAAATGTCCATGCCTTCCCGAAGTCAGCAACTCTCAGAAAGATGGGGGGCCCGGCTAATCAAGTAAGTGTGGCGTGGCATGGCCCCCCTTACCCCTTGGCCCCCTACAACTCTTCCCCCTGTCTCCCCCCTGATGGCTGCCCTGTCTGTGAGTGACATATTATGGGAAAGGAGGAGAGTGGGGAAATAAAATAGCCAGAGGTCTATAAAAGTGTGCGAGGAAGTGAAACACTAGCTGGACTGGGCTGGTTACAGTCTGTATCTCAGAGCTGTCAACTCGGCCTATTTTATCGAGAGTTACTAGATTTCATGCTTTGTGCTCCGGTCTCACGTCACTTACGCATATTCCATCCATTTCACAATTGCAGGCAAAAATTGTGATTTGCGCAAGCACAGACTACTTCATTGACATCATCGGTGTGGCTTCTGCTCATTCAGGATAGGCTCTGCACATGCGCATGACGTCACTTTCCAGTAAGTCACAAACCCTTAAGTCTTAGGGGCTTACTTATCATGCTGTGTAAAAAGTGGAGTGAAGCATTACAGATGATGTTACCTACAGCAACAAATCAGCAATTAGATTTCAACAGATAAATAAACAAACGCAACATCATAGTTACATAGTTAAATTGGGTTGAAAAAAGACAAAGTCCATCAAGTTCAACCCCTCCAAATGAAAACCCAGCATCCATACATACACCCCTCCCTACATTTAATTAAATTCTATATAACCATACCTATACTAACTATAGAGCTTAGTATCACAATAGCCTTTGATATTATGTCTGTCCAAAAAATCATCCAAGCCATCATCAGCGGTAATGTTTCACTCCACTTTTTACACAACAAGGGAAAACCTTGCAAAGATTGTATTTGGAGTAAAGAGACGGGAGAAAATTAAAGGAGGAGGAGTCAGAATATTGCTGCATATTTTGAGGGGGGAGAATCTTCTATATTTTTCTTTATTACTGGCTGTAATAAATTTAAGCACTTTCTCAAGTGCTTAAATTGGTGACACAATTCACCACCCTGACAGTGTCCAAATTAATACTTTTAGGGGGTTATTCATCAAAGGTCCCGTTTTTTTCTACCTCAAATAAACTCACAACTCGAAAATTTGATTATTTATGAAAAAAAAACCTGAATGTAAAAAACTCAAGCGCAAACCACCGATAAAAACCCAAATATCATGAAGGGTAAAAAGATCTTCAAATGGTTCAAGGGACCTCTTCCATTGACTTCTACATGACCTCGCTGTTGAACAGATTGACTGCTTGAACTGGGCCACTGACGAGGAAAGCACATATACCTTATAATGCTTGATGAATGTATTTGGAGTGACCCAGGTTGCTGTCCTGCAGATGGTCTCAGTAGATACCCCAGCCTCTGCTGCCCAAGAGGTTGAAATGCTGTGCGTTGAGTGAGCTGTAACCCCTGCTGGAGGAAATCGTCTTCACAATCCAAGAACTCGAGGAGGACTTTGCTGCCAGCTCTCCCTTGCTTCTACCTACTGGAACCACAAAGAGGCTTTTAGACTTCCTAAACTCCACCATTCGTTCAATGTAGCCCTTCAAAACATCCTTTGACATCCAATGTGGAGAGATCCTCTTGCAAAAGTAAAGAAAGAAGGTAAAACTATTGACTCATTCACTCAAAACTACTTTCTAATGAAAGGTGGTATAAGGATCTACAGACAAAGCACAAGGCTCAGATCTTTGTCTAGCCAAAGTGAGGGCCACCAGAAAAAAGTATTCAGAGTAAAAAGCCACAAAGAGACATGCTCCAAAGGTTCAAATGGAGTTGAAGCTGTCATCAGCACCAATAGGAGGTCTCATGTTGAACAAAATGATTTAGTAATCGGACAAATATGCAGTACAGCCTGAAAAAAACTCTCTATTAAGGGATCTTTGGACCATCTTTTCTCCAGGATTGCTGACAAAGCAGATATATGTCCCTTAAGAGTACTGTAAAGCGTACTTTTCCTGGGGGAGCTCGAGAATCTCCAGCACTGAAGGAGACAAATCAGCTGAGCTGTATTGCCTTAAAAGCCTCCTCTCAACCTACAGGCCATTAGCTTGAACTCGGGTGCCTCCAAGTTCCCTGGACTAGGAGATTTGGAATCTGAGAAAGATCCAAATGTTCCTGAATCGACAAAACTTTAACAATGGAAACCAGGCCTCCTGGGCCAATTTGGTATAATGTCTATTGCCTGCATCCTTGTGGCCAAGATCTTCTGCAAAACTCTCATGAATACTGGGACTGGAGGAAATACAGATTCTGACAGCTCTGGGTGAATGTAGCTAGAACAGTCAGAGAAGGGGTCAGTGAGAAGACCTTTGGAAGCTTGGTGTTGTGCTTGGTAGCCATAAGGTCCACCCAAACCTTGTGAAAAGCAAGTCTTGCTCCCACAGGAGGCAGGGCAAGCTAACCATCATCCTTCTTTTTTCTGAAACTGCTTTGACCAGACTTCCAGGACGCTGACCTAGATTTCTTCCTTCCCCGGTTGGTATGCCTCCGCGTCATCTCTTCTGAAGAAGAATGTATCAGATTGTCTTCTTGATGTCCCAAGTGACCGATTGGTCTGAGGCAGAAAGGTATACTTCCCCCTATGTATTTAGCAATGATGTCATCCAAGGCCTTGCCTTCCTCATAGGGCATCTTGCACAATGTATTTTGGAGGCTGCATCTGCAAACCAGTGTCTGACCCATAAAGGTCTACGAGCTGCCACTCCAAACACCAATGAGCATGTGCTGCGTTGCGTGCATCCAACATGACATGACTGACGAATGCGAACAATGCATGTTGGGTCTTCATCGTGTTGTGTTGGATGCACGACTCGACCATGTCCAACATTTCTATTACTTAACTTAGATTCGGTGCATCCGATGTGACGCCTGTGATTCATCTCAGTGCTTCGGAATGGATGCTATTGCAGGTAAAAGCACTTGTGTCGTTCTACCCATAAGATAAGCAAAGAAAGAATTGTAACAATTTAGAATAAGCAGGTATCTTGGGGAAACTGTGACTTCCAGCTTAAAGGGCATGTTCACTTTCAGAAGCAAAACTGTAATAACACATACAAAACCTGACTCTAAAACCCCCAGAAATGTGTTCAAACTTTCCATAACCTGACAAATCAGGGGGTTGTGGCCATAAAATGAGCATGGTCAAAAAAAATGTTGTCCCTCTTTCTATTTTTTTCCCAAAATGTTGGGAGCCATGCTCTCTCTGATGAAAGGGTACACTCCCAAAGTATTGTATTTGATACAATAAACACAGGAGATCTCCCCACATTTTGGCCTATGTACATATCCATATTTGTACATGTCCCAAATTAGGACCATTTTTTACTAACTATATCTGCAGGCTGCTATAGATAAAACCAACTGCACCAAAACAAATTGCTCATGTAGAATATATTTGCACAAAGTATCTCAAAAAGAAACACAGAGTATTTTAAAGATAACATCCACATTACAACTGTGGGGATGGTGATACACTTCTGCAAATATAGCACCACTGTCATATAAAGGACTTGACAATTTGTTTTCAGTAGAACTGCTACTCCAGTAATAATTACTGTAATCTGTAGTAGCAGTGGAGTTTTATCTACTTCCAACCTGACCCCTTCCACCACTAAAAAAAGCTACAGTCACAAAACCAAGTAGCTGTAGCGACAATAAAAAAATTAAGAATAAAAATAAGCCATTCCCTGGCAATGTTCCCTCTAGGTGTGCGCTTGTGCGTGTGCACACTAATTTTGAGGCCAGCGGACACAACAAATTGTGGTATGCACAAAGAATTTTGTGTGAAAACACAAAGAATGTTTTTGCACACATAGCAAAGAAGCAATTAGAGGGAACATAGGGGATCCAGCAGTATGGTTGCCACCTCACCCCTTTAAAACTGAATACATATGGAATCCATAGCCTGCACGGCTAATTAGCAATTCATTATGATTAGGGATGTAGCGAACGTCGGAAAAAAAGTTCGCGAACATATTCGCGAACTTGCGCAAAAATGCGAGCGGTTCGCGAACGGTTCGCGAACCCCATAGACTTCAATGGGAAGGCGAACTTTAACATCTAAAAAAGACATTTCTGGCCAGAAAAATGATTTTAAAGTTGTTTAAAGGGTGCAACGACCTGGACAGTGGCATGCCAGAGGGGGATCAAGGGCAAAAATGTATCTGAAAAATCTGCCTGTGTGTGCTTGGAAGAGATAGTGTAGGGGGAGAGCTGTTAGTGATTTCAGGGACAGATGATAGTAAGTTTGCTGGCTAGTAATCTGCTTGATACTGCTCTGTATTGGAACAAAAAAATAAATAAAAGCAGTCCTTACAATGACTACTGTTATTGCAGCAGTCAGCAGATGAGATCAGAAGCAGGACAGCTGCCCACTGCAGCTACATACAGAGCACTGCAGTAGAAGGTAGATTACTAGCCAGCAAAGCTACCTAAGCTTAAATGTCCCTCAAACCCCTGCAGACTTCTGTCCCTCCAATAACAGAGCAGTATCAAAACGATTACTAGCCAGCAAACTTTCAACTGTCCCTGAAATCACTAACAGGCAGCAGCTCTCTCCCTACACTATCTCTTCAGCACACACAGGCAGAGTGAAAAAACGCTGCAGGGCTTCGGTTTTTATAGGGAAGGGGAGTGGTCCAGGGGAGAGCTTCCTGATTGGCTGCCATGTACCTGCTGGTCTGGGGTGAGAGGGCAAAAAAAAGCGCCAACAATGGCGAACCCAAAATGGCGAACGTCGCGCGACGTTCGCGAACTTCCGGCGAGCGCGAACACCCGATGTTCGCGCAAACAAGTTCGCCGGCGAACAGTTCGCGCCATCTCTAATTATGATGCATGGCTGCACATAAATCAGTTCAGTCTGCAGCATGCATCTAAGGGCTCTTACTGACGAGCTGTTGAAGCTGCGCTCCCCTGCATTCTGTTTTTCTGCGTTCAGCCGCAGGGGCCCAATGGGGCTGTACTCACACAGGCGTGTGTAGGTGCAGAATGCAGGTTGAGACGCAACATGCTGCATTTTTCCTGTGCCTGTGTGAGTACAGCCCCATTGGAGAAAATGTAATGAATCTATTCCTGCGCTCCCCTGCGGCTGAATGCAGAAAAACGTAACGCAGGGAGCACAGCTTCAACCGCTCGTCAGTAAGAGCCCTAAATGAATTGCTAATTAGCCATGCAGGCTGTGGATTCCATTTGTGTTCAGTTTTAAAGGGGTGAGGTGGCAACCCTAGCCAGGTCTTCTTAGGGATAAATGTGTGTCCCTTGAATGTGTAGAAAAAACTGAAGACAGTTTGCAATTTTTCATATATGTTTGGTTTTTGGTTCTGCTGCTTACTAATCTAACATTTAAACCCTTATCTGGTTGCTAGGCTTACTGATCCTAGCAATAAGTAAGAAAAAAAGCCAGATCAATGACTGTTATTTCAATTACCCCTGCATTTCCATATTAAAGTTAATTGTCATTGCATGAGTGTTTTCAATTTTGCCTAATTAAAGTAACAGCCCTTTTAAAGGAAGAGCAGTCTTTATTTACGTCTTAAAATAATGTCAGAAGCCTGTGATTGGAACAGAAGGAGTTAACAGAATTCCTTGGGCCGATACATGTGATCTTACAGACATTTTAAATTTAGAGTCCCAAAAAAATATTACAATTCTGTTTGAAATAAAAACATTCCATTGATAGTACTACATTTGTAGCAACAATGTATTTGCGGTTTGCAAATAGGAAACCATATGAGAAACTTCATCTATCCACAGCACTTGAAGACTGGGATATGAGTGAGGAACTAAAATTATCCATCACAGCGGATCAGTACTTTGCTGGTATGTCATTTTAATGTTTATGTAAATTGTGCCTCTTATTTGGTGGGTTTCTCCATGAAGTAATATGAATTCTTCGACATAAATTGTTTATAGAGAACTGATGCCCTGTTTATAAGTATGTTGTGACTTCCCTTGACTGAAGTATTTCTATAGATTTTCAAATAACTACACCACCACCTGTTTAGGTAGTGTGGACTTCTGTTTCCATTGTGAATTGTGACACCCTGTATGATGAATTAACCAGTGACTTGCATACATGGCACATGTTACCCTAGATGCAGCCATGCAGAATGACCCAAAATTAATTACTAAGCATGTTTCATCACGTGCGCAGTGCAGCATTTTGTACACCAATAATTCTTTTTTACGCACTTTTTAAAACCATGTGGACACTGTTAAAGAACTGGTGTATCAGAATAAGTAAAAAATTATTTGTACGCACTACAGTTTCTGTTTGCTAGTCTCACATTTTGAGTGTCAATGCACAAGTGCACAGCTTGTGATGCACCACTTGTACGCATTTGGGGAGAAATTCACAAAAGTGACCTCAAGAACAATTTGGAAAAATTGTTAAAGAGTAGAACTACAGGGACGATTTCCACGTGTTTTCGGCAGATCTGATGCAATGCGTCAAAATGCAGGCGTTCAGTCGATTGAGACAGAAAATAAGGCAAGCTATAGCAATGTTGGATGGTGTCTCTGTTCATCTGACTGCAAACCAACTGCCGGATGCCGACGCAGCATCTGCATCCGAAAGTCGTGACGCATCGAATGAGCGTTGCGACACCATCCGACATTTGTATTTACCTTATTTTCCATTGCATCAGATTTGTTGCCTATGTTTTGGCGCAGTGCGTTGGATCCGCCAAAACGCATGGAAATCATCCGTGTAGTTCTACCCAAAATTGCCAGAAAATTATTAAATGACAAATTCAGATTCCTCTGCCATTTTTTTATTAATACAGCAGAGACCTGTTTACAGTTTTTTCTTCTGTCCATTAGAGCGGCTGTATTTCTTTTAAAATTAAAACCCCTATCAATTTACTCTGAAGTTTCTTTGTTTTTAATCACTGTAGTTTTGTCCTGCATGTGGGAGCATTTGGGAGTTACTAAGCTGTATATTTAACATTTGTAGTGATAAGTAGATTCTGTAATACCTTAAAGGGGTGGTTCACCTTTATGCTATCTTTTAGTATGTTTTAGAATGGCCAATTATTAGTAACTTTTCAATTGGTTTTCATTTTGTTCTTGCTTGTTCATTTTTTATTTGCCTTCTTCAGACTCTTTCCAGATTTCAAAATCGAAATAAATGTAAGGCTACAAAATAGTTGTTGTTGGTACTTTTTATTGCTCATTTAACTATTCAGGCCCTCTCCTATTCATATTCCATCTCTTTTGGAAATCAGCACATGGTTGCTATGGTAATTTGGACCCTAGCAACCAGATTGACACTGCAAACTGGAGAAAACCACAAATAATAAAAAAATGAAAACCAATTGCAAATTCTCAGAATATCACTCTCTCCATCATACTAAGTTAATTTAAAGGTGAAAAAAACCCTTGAAGATGAATGCGTAACTGTACTAAAATAATATATATAATATCCTAAAATGCATATGCTATAAAAATATATGCTTTTCCCAAATACATTAAAAGTTCCCCTCAATAAAATACCACCACAGCAAGTGCGCGTTGGGGCTTATTTATAAACATTGGGCAGATTTGTACCTGGGCAGTAACTCACAGCAGCCAATCAGTGATAAGATTGATTTTCAACCAGCTGGGGTAGAACAATGGAAGCAAACATCTGAATGGTTGCCATTGGTTACTGCCAGGTGCAAATATGCCCAATGTTTATAAATTAATCCCAATATGTTGAAAATTGCTCAGCATTAGTGCAAATGTTTGTGCCAATCTTTGGCAGGGTTAATGTGCGAGCTTATAATTGCTTGCTCTGGGTGCAGTAAACTGTTTGCCGGTTATCTTACCTGTATATGAATAAAACTATAATCAGTATTGCACATGTTGTTCACTTCATACCTCACTGTTTAACTACTGTGTCTGTAAGTCCCACAGAAACCGTTTCTCACCCCCCTCAGCTTTGCGTTTCACATACGTTTATTGATTTTGCTTACCACTCAGATCCCCCACTAAGATTTCTGAGCCCTACAGAGCCATTTATTCTGCAGTCATTTTTTTTAAATAAATGGCAGCTGCACATTATATTTTGTTTGAATATTACCTGCTTTTATAGGTGCTGATGACAAAGTTGAACGGTACACCCTGAGACGTCAGCATAGTACAGAACTGTCCCCTACAAGGTCAGAGGAAGGTGACTTTCAAGGTACGTGCATGCAAGTGTGTTGTGGGTATGGGATGATTTCTCTTTTCCCTTTTCTTTGTAATAATAAAACCGTAACCTGTACTTCATACCATTTTCCCCACTGTGGTGCAATCCTAGATTCCTTCACCCTGGGATTTTTAAAAGCGTATTAATCAATAGGTGAAAGTTCATCCTTTGACAAATATGCCTTTCAAAATCCCATAGAAATGAATGGGAGAGTGGCAAAATTTCACTCTAGGGGACTGTGGTGATCTCGATCTTCACTCTTTGATAAATATACCCCTTGGTTTCCAGTGATTGATTACCAGGCAATGAGCACAACTGTTTTTGATTATTAAAATTGCTTTTGAATTAGGCCTGCATGGTAAGGATCAATTGCAAACTCGCTGAATAGTTATGTGCCATGTGCCCCCAAGGTCACTGACTAACTAAATGTTAGAGAGCTGAAAAGCCGGAAGTTCTGTTATATTAGACATCCAGTCACTCCAGCCTTTATACATTAGATTTTTGCTAATTAACTATATTAGAATATTTTTTATTTTCCAGAGCCTATCTATTTACCCAATTTTTATTTTTACACTAAACTGTTCCTTTAAATGTTCATTGTACAATTTTGTTCTGTACTGCCCCCTTGTGACAACATGAAATGACAACACTTTTGCTTTAGTACTTGGGGTGGTTCACCTTCAAACAACTAGTTGGTTTCTGATAGTTCACCAGAAATAACGACTTTTTCCAATTACTTTCTATTTTCTATGTGTCACCGTTTTTCTAATATTGAAGTGTAAAGTGTAATTTTTCACCTTCTGAAGCAGCCTTGGGTGTGGTGCCAACCCGACCCAACCCTGTAAACTGTTGTAAATCATTTAGTTGATACATTTCTTTTATTTATGGGGAGCAATCTGAAAACAACTGAACTAAAAACAGTGTTTGGCAGGTGAACAACCCTTTTCAGCCTGACATTGATTGTTTTCCTAAAATATCTGTAAATATTACAGTTGTGCAATACATTTTTTTTTTTTTTTTTTTTTTTTTTTTTTTTTAAATAATAAAGCTCCAAATTACGGAAAGATCAGTTATCCGAAAACCCCGGGACCCAAGTATTCTGGGCATACCTGTATATGGTAGAGAGAACAAAAACAGCCATGCATTTATGGTTTCCACTAGTGATGTGTGGCATGGGCTGACAAACGGCTTTTTATTGGGGGGGGGGGGAATAGTCTGGGGGCTATTGCACTAAATGCACACTAACAGACAATTTAAATTGTGAGTTCAAATGTATATTCTGCCTATACAGGGCCCAGTAGGGCTAACAAATAGTGACTTCCTGGTTGTGCCATTCATTCTATACTTGATCACAAATGCATGGCATATTTTATTCATCCAACCTTTTTGGCAGCACAAACAACTAGCTTAAATGCTTTCTTGAATAAAGAGAGTGGTGGGATACTTATATTGATGTTATATTTATTTTAGAGCCCTATCAATTTACTCTGAATTATATTTTGTATTCAGTAATTTTGTCCTGCACTCAGGAGCATGTGGGAGTTATTAATCTCTATATTGGACATTTGTTTTGTTCTGCCTATATGGGACCCAGTAGGGCTAACAAATAGTGACTTCCTGGTTGTGGCACATAGGATTCATTCTATATTTGATCACAAATGCAGAGCTGTCAACCCCCCCACTCTTTTCCAGGGAGTTTAAGATTTCAGGCTCTGTCCTCCGGTCTTGAATCGCTTTTCTGTAATACCCCCAATTTCTGACAATTTTCCATGATTTCTGACCATTTGTGGCAAAAATCCAACCTGTGCAGAACGTTTCAGTGACGTCAGCAGGAACAATGTGCTCATGTGCAACACAGTATTTTTGGCTTCAGGAAAAGTCTGTACATGCATGTGACACCACTTCTGCCCGAGTCACTTCTGGGTATGAAGTATTACACACGCCTGTATCTGCAAATGCATAGCGTGTATTTTATTCATCAACCTTTTTGGCAGCATAAACAATTGGCTTAAATGTGCTCCTGAATAAAGAGAGCAGTTAGATATGTAAACTGATGTAGTATTTTAATATTTAATTTATACTATAAAAATGAATAAAATAGGTACTCTTAAAGGCGTGAGTTTTAGAATACAATCTAGTTATAATCTATTTTTTTCTTATTGAGTTTTCTATATAAAAAATATTTACACGTTGTATCAAGTACCCAATTATAGCTTTGACTGGAATAGTGTACAATTTGAGTATATTGACCCATCATGTGTGCCTGAAGTGCAAGATACCCACTGATCTCAGGAATTATTTTATTTTTCCTTTTGAGAACCATGTGTAATCTGGTGTAGACATCCCTGATCTCTGGTCTGGACTGAGGATCAAAATAAGCCCTTGCATGTCTGCTACACAGAGGCCCAACAGCCCCCCACCAGCCCAATAAATAGTATTGTATATGGCAACTTGTAGCAGCCCCTCAAATTTCCAGTCTGGGTCTGCCTGATATTAAAATCACATGCATGGCTGTGACACTTGTTTACTATGCACAGGCATGTGCCCCACCTGCAACAGAAGCTCCCTCCTGTTTTTTTTTCTCTGTTATAATAATAATAATAATAATAATAATAATAATAATATTATTCACAATAATATAATACTCTTGTATTTGATCAAAACTAAATTATTTACATGGAAAACCCCAGGTCTCAAGCATTCCACATAGATCCCATACCTGTATTGCAGCATAAACCTCTGTTAACCTTTAATCCCCAGAATGCAAATTCCGCCCCAGCCTGTGGCTTGTTGTGGACCCCAACTTGGTGATTCCATGCCCTGAGTGGATCAACCGTATCCCCCCTGCACCTGAATTGACCTCTCCACCCTTGCAGCTTCAGAGGCAGCTATCTGTTGAATATTCTACTGTGGAGGATTCTGAGGATGAAGCACCAACCTCCTGCAGTGATCTGGTAATTCGGGGCAGGGTTGCCATCAGGGGAGTACAGTAAAATGACAGGGGTTAATCAGGGGCATGACTGCATGTTAGGGGCATGTTTTAATTGGGGCACCATTCAAGTGACCATTGAGTTAATAACTTAAGCCCCCTGGGGTGTACCCTGCAAACTTTAGTAGTATAAGCCCTGATTAGAAAATTTGAATGTGTTTATAGTAAAAGCAAAGATTCTTTTAAATGTGATTTTTTTTTTTTTTTTTTTTTTTGTTTATGAATAGCAGTATAAGGGATTCATTGCTCACATGTGGCAATTAAAGATATATCTTCTATAAGATGTTATAGCATTAACTGTGGTAGACAAAACAATAAAATGGAAAGTTACGTCTCGCTTCAGACATTCTGTACATTTTGAATCAAGATGTTCCTTTCCTCCTCATTATGGTGCATAATGATTCTTTCCTATATTTGTACCCATTTCATGAGTTAATGGGGTGGCATGGCCAAAGGCTAGGGCTCTGACCAAAGAGTAGACCTTTATGCTGTAACTGAAAAGTTGACAGCTACTGCTCTACATGGACAAGGCAAATTCTATGAAGGGGTGCCTTCTGATCGTCGGGTAAATGCACTACTCATTACACATCCCTTAAAAAATATATTGTCTTTGAGCACCTTTGCAGTTTCAGTTATGCTTGGTGTAAATCCCAGTCTCTTAAATTTGGTTTCCCCTGTGTGTTTGATGAAACTCTTAAACTTTCAGTCTAATGCAGAATATAGGAGACCTTTTTATGTATCTGATTAAGCAGATTAAAGAAAGAAAGACAATTATTTGACTTAAGTTATAACTTGTTCAGAAATGTGCATTTAGTTGTATTTATTTTGTTTATATTACAGATGACTGATGATGACAATGATGATTCTTATAACCCTTGCCAACCCAAAAACAAGCACAAGAGAGCCAAGTGTCTGGGTAAAAAGCTGAGGGTCCAAAAAGGCTTAACCGAACTGGAATCATGGGCTCGCCCCCCACTTAATTACTGCAACTTAATCTCGCTTGCACTGAGAAATAGTGAGGATGGATGCCTAAATGTGCAGCAAATCTATAGTTTTGTCAGGTGAGACAGCTGGGGAATAGCTGTGATTTTTTTTTTTTTTTTCTTTTCATTTGTTCCTTATAGGCGGGCCCAGACTGGCAATCTGTGGGTTCTGGCATATGCCAGATGGGCTGCTTTAATAGTCCCATAGAAAGTCAGTATTAAATGGGCTGTTTGGGCCTCTATGTGGGCTGACTGGGCCTCTGTGTACCTAAAATGCCAGGGCCTATTTTAATTCTCAGTCCAGACCTGCTTATAGAATCCTCCTGAAATTGCAAATATTCATCACATCTGCTACTACTATATTGGAAGTTTCCTGAAATGGCATGGTGGATTAGTGGTTGATCCCTTTGTCCCAAGTTTGACCCTCACTAGGGCACAATGTTTAAAGAGTTTGTATTTTCACCCTCGTCTGTACGGGTTTCCACCTGTTACTCTGGTATCTTTGCTTGATAGTAGTGCATGTGGGTGTTTGGGCAGGGCCCTCTTATCGCTTGTATCTGTTATTGGTTGTATTGTATGTAAATCTGTATGTTCAATGTGTACACCAATTTATTTTACTCTGCGGAATATGTTGGCACCTTATAAATACATGTAACTAATACTAGGCTCAGAGATCAACGTTGGTATTCACAAGGCAATCTTATTTTCACTGCCTGCAATTGTTAAAAAAAAAAAAAAAAAAAAAAAAAAAAAAAGACTCCATGCTTAAGCTATATATATATATATATATATATATATATATATATATATATATATATATATATATATATATATATATATATATATATATATATATATATATATATATATATATATATATATATATATATATATATATATATAAACAAACAGGTCTGTGGACAGCACCAGCTTTCCCAATTAGCTACCTTGTAGCTGCCCCTGTGCACGGCGGTATATGTGTAGATAGATGAACAAAAACCAGCACCAAGGGTCTTCCAGTGATGAAAATATTGTATTGTTACATAGTATGCAAAACCGACGTTTCGGTCCTTGATAAAGGTCCCGATGGGGACCGAAACGTCGGTTTTGCATACTATGTAACAATACAATATTTTCATCACTGGAAGACCCTTGGTGCTGGTTTTTGTTTATATATATATATATATATATATATATATATATATATATATATATATATATATATATATATATATATATATATATATATATATATATAGTGCTACTTTTACAGAGCAGTGCTGAATACCATTTAATAGAAAAAACAGGAAATACACGAATAAAAAAGATATACAAAATATAGTTATATTCACGTTTAAGTGGTCCATGTTAGAGACAAAAGGTAGGTTGTCCCTGCCCTATAGATCTTAAATCTAATTGTTGCCTCTTTAATGTCCGATATTATACAAGTGCTGCAAGAGATAGTCTCAGGGATTTATTTCCAAATGCAAGGAGTGCATTTTAGAAGCGGAGGGGCCTGTTTTCTTGGATAACTGGAGAATGATTTAAGCAGCAGAATTAAATGCAGACTATAGTGTGTAGAAGTATCAATTGGGTAAACCAGTCAGTAGCAAGTTTCAGTAGTCTATAGCTGGCCATAGATGATGAGATTTTTATCTTGAGACCACAATCAATTACGAATTGACCATCAACTAAAAAGACCAATTTGCCAGGAAAACAAAGGGGAGCTGCCTGCTTGGCCCTGCAAACATAGATAGATTGCACTGGGACCGACAAAGATTTTTTGACCTGGCCGATCAATTTCCTGACAGATGTCGGCCGAACAATCGTAAGATGTACGATCGTTCAAATCCCACTAACCGCACGATAATTGCGAAGGATTGGTCAGACTTCCTTAAAACTGGTCATTGAGCAAGCAGAATCGTCGCGTCTATGGGGAGCTTATGTGGGATATGATGAGAGCATACATCAGTGTCTTAGCTGTTTAGGATGGATTTTGGCAGTATTGTGTAGGAAGAAGAAACTGTTTTTTGACAGTAGTGTTGCTATGATAAAAGAGGGAGGAGTCAAATATTACCCCCCAGAAAATGTGCTAAATTAACGGGGTTAATAATCCTGTCATAATCTGTTCAGTTTTGGTTAGGTTCAATTTGAAGTGCCTTTGATTCATGCCATGCCTGTTAATGAAGTATTTATGATATTTGAAAAACAGCTACTATTTAAAGCAAAATGAGTGTACGAGATCCTTAAAAAAATATACATGAATGGTTGAGGACAGAATGTTAGAGATACTTTCCAGAGTATCATGATCATGAGTCCGTAATGAAGATGAGACTGGACTTGAATGAGTAAAGGTGGCCATACACAAGCCGATAAAAGCTGCCAACATACCAAGTCGGCAGCTTATTGGCCTGTGTATGGGGCCCTCCAACGGGCTTCCCCGATCTATCTATATCTGGCTGAAAGTCGATTCAAAATCCCATTGATGCGATCCACCCGTTGGCCATTGTTCGGATTCGATCGTTGGGCCCATGATCGGATCAGCCTGATATTGTGGGCATATGGGCGAGAGATCCTCTTGTTTGACGACATTGCCACGAGCGGATCTCTCCATGTATGGCCATATTAAGATAGGGCTAGGACTGGGAGGTCAATATTGCGTGTATTCTGAATTCGGAAACTGGGAGGATGAGTAAATGGGGCAAGAGTGTAAAAAGTGGAAATGTAATGAGGTGATGAACAGAGTGGGAAGGGGTCCATGTTCAAATCAGAAAGATGAGATAGATAGCGCCACAATATAGATAGCGCCACAATATAAAAGAAAAAATGTTTTAAAGTCATAAAGTGTGATGGGAGTGGGTTTAGTTATTTTCTAAAAAGCTACTGTATAACCTTTCTTCTACTTCAGAGACCACTTTCCATTTTTCCGGATTGCTCCAGATGGCTGGAAGAACACTGTTCGCCATAACCTTTG
This sequence comes from Xenopus petersii, assembly GCA_038501925.1. Classification (NCBI taxonomy): domain Eukaryota; kingdom Metazoa; phylum Chordata; class Amphibia; order Anura; family Pipidae; genus Xenopus; species Xenopus petersii. Next base: position 56,779,928 of record CM076684.1, read on the forward strand.
TTTCAGTAGTAGCTTTGAAAAGAGTTCTGGTTGGGTTTGTGCAGATGGACACAGACGTTCTTGCTTGTGGAAACTAACTCGTCAAGGGCGCAGAAAATTCAGAAATGAGATGCATGCACTATCTGATGATTTGCTGCATGTGCTAAGGAGAAGCATGAAAAAACCAGGTGAGAGTGAGTGGAGTGTAAGGAACTGTGTAACTGAAAAGCAAAAGGCCTTATTTTCAAGAATAATTTACATGATTTATTGAAAAAAATACCAACTGCAAATTGTCTGGATATTTAAAGGTCAACTTACTCTTTATGGAAAGTAAAAGTTAAATTTTAATAAGAAACAAATTGGTCACAAGTGTAGCGTTGGAATTGAAAACATATTTTCAGGAAAATGATCTAGGCGAAATATCAATAACTACGTTATGGCAAGCACATAAGGCAGTGTTGCGAGGAGTATTAATTAAGGTGTTAGCAAAACGTAAAAGAGAGAGGCAGGAGAAATTAAATAATTTAAGAGAAAAAGTACTAAAATATGAGAGTATAAGAGTATATATGAATTTGGTAAAAGCAAAAACAGAATTAAATCTAGCGCTCTCAGAGGATACGTGTAAAGCAATGCTATGGACTAAACAAATTTTTTTGAAAGGGCTAATAAACCAGACACCATATTAGCTAGAATGCTAAGGGGGGCACGGAAAAAACAAATGATCGATACTATTAAGACAAAAAGGGGGGAACTGGTAAAGGATCCACTAGAAATAAATAAAGCATTCGTAGATTTTTATACAGACTTATATAATGGGGAAAAAACTATTAAATCGGGTGGAATAGAACAGGAGATGGGATAGATTTCTGCAGGATTGCAATCTCCCTAAACTTACATATGAACAACTTCAATTACTAAATGCACCATTTACACCTGAAGAAATTGCGGCAGTAATAAAAGAGAAATTGAAAATCTCAAAGGCTCCTGGGGTAGACGGGTTCAAGCTATCGTCCCATATCACTAATTAATACTGATATAAAGATCTTTGCTAAAACTCTGTCTGAACAGTTAAATTTGCAGCTACCTAAGCTGATACATTATGATCAAGTGGGGTTTATTAGGGGGCGAGACGCTGCTGATAATATTAGGAGAACAGTAAATTTAATGGATATAGTAAAAAAAAAAAAAAAAAAAAAAAAGGTTGCCGTCTATTGTGATATCTCTGGATGCCGAAAAGGCGTTTGATCGGGTGGATTGGAGATATCTCTATGCAACACTTGAGATTTTTGGCATTGGGTCCATTTCTAAACGCGATCAAGCACCTTTACGGTAAACCACTGGCCGAAGTTATAGCTAGTAACATTAAATCTGGAGCTTTTGAAATTAAAAGTGGGACACGTCAGGAGTGCCCACTATCTCCCCTCTTGTTTGCCCTCTGTATAGAACCACTGGCACAGTATATTAGGCAAAAAGTGGATATTACAGGAATAGAAATTGAAGGGGAGGTTTATAAGTTAAGCTTATTCGCAGATGATATTTTATTAACACTGGGCCAACCACAAATTTCATTACCGAACTTATATAAGGCACTAGATGTTTTTGGCCGATTCTCGGGATATAAGGTAAACCTATCTAAATGTGAGGCATTGAATCTGAATATTCCTTTGGAAATTGCAGAACGGTTGTCAGTCGTTTAACTTTAGATGGCAACCTGAGGCAGTTAAGTACTTGGGGGTAATGTTAACTAAAAGATACCAAGATCTAAATAGATTTAATTATGTACCGTTGATAGAAAAGCTTTAAAAAAGATCTGATTAAATGGGAAGGTTATAGTATAGCGTGGTTGGGACGTATTTATAGCGTGAAAATGAATGTTTTGGCGAGGATTCTCTATTTGCTCAGAACAATTCCTACTAAATATCCGAGGATGGAATGTAGAGCTCTACAAAAGGCTATAGAAAAATTTGTGTGGGAAGGAAAAAAGGCCAGAATAAATTCTATTTAAGCATAAGCTTAAAGGAGGTTTGGGGCTTCCGGACCTATTCTCCTACTATAAGGCGGCCCAATTCGTACAACTGCAGGCATGGCATCTAAAGTTGGAAAAACCAAGATGGGTTAAACTTGAACAGGATCTACATGTAAAACTAAAGCTGTCTGATTGTATATGGAAACCCCATCAATTATCTGAGATTAAGCCGTCTACTTCCTGCGTAGCTCACTCATTAAAATTATGGGCAACTTATAGATGGAAAGATAAGCTATGCAACCAGGGATCCTTAATGACTCCTTTGTTTCAGAATGAGGATTTCTTACCAGGTACTATTGTATCCGATTTCTATTGGTGGTCATCAAAGGGGCTATTAAGGGTAGGGGATTTAGTAGAAGGTAATAAAGTTGTTACTTTTAATAACCTTAAAGTATTATTTGATATTCCCATACGTGAATATTTTAGGTATTTACAATTGTCACACTGGTTAAAGAACTGATAAAGAAAGGGTGTGCAGTTAATTACTCCAAATATGAACTGGAGTGTAAATATGGACAAAAAAATCAGAGGATCTATCTCTCGCCTGTATCATCATATGATTCATGAAGTTGATAAACGGTCTCCAATGTTTCAGTCTAAATGGGAAGGAGATTTCGGGTGTCTAATAGAAGAGAAACATTGGAATAAAATATATGAAAATGTTTCCAAAATCTCAATAAACACTATGTTAAAAGAAAACTGTTATAAAACTATAATGAGATGGTATATGACTCCGGAGAAAATCAATAAAATAAATAGCATGATACCATCTTTCTGTTATAGAGGATGTGGACAAAAAGGCACTTATCTACATATGTGGTGGGAGTGCCCACAAGTAAATAAAGTTTGGGAGTTGGTATTCCGGGAAATTAGTTTGTAAAATACAGGTTCACCCCTGCCCTATAATTGCTCTTCTTAATTTAATAATAAAAAAGGAGGACTATACGGAAAATATAAGAATGCTAATATATAAGGTATGCTTGGCTTCTAGATTAGTTATTGCAAAACATTGGAAAGGCCCAATACCTCAGACCTGGGAACCCATACAAGCTAAAATAGGGGAGATTCTGGTTATGGAAAAAATAACAGCTTTGTCAAAGAATGAGCTGGAGAAGTTTAAAATACTATGGGAACCTTATATTGCCAGATTTCCAACCGATATGGGTCTAGGTTAATGAGGCTTAAGAACTATTTTTTTGGTATGAGATGTAATATTGCGATGTGCTCTAAACTACATACAAGTGGATACATATGACTCCACTTCTTGCCCCCCCATCCCTTTTTTTTTTTTTTTGGGTTTAGTTTTGATCTAATGAAGGGGTATGAGGGAATGAAAAATAATAAAAGAAAGTGATATATTGTGATAAAAGAATATTGTAATTTGTAATTATGCTGATGTGTATTTGATATTCTTTATTTATTACGCAATAAAGAAAGAAAGAAAAAGAAACAAATTGGAATTTCTCGACTGCCTTTCCCATAAAATGAACTCCTTCCCCCCCCCCCCATGCAAGTTTGGACTAGCCCCACTTCTAGAAACTGAGTTAGAGAGCAAAAAAGCAGGAAGTTGGGGTTTAGACATTCGGTCACTCCAGCCTTTATTGATACATTTTTGGCTAACTAACTATATTAGAAACATTTTTTATTTATCCAGTTTTTATTTTTACCCTGAACAATTCCTTTAACAGACCCATACAATATATTTTAATGCATAAAATATGTATTTTTAAAATGTTTTTTTCGTCTTTAGCTCTCATGGAATTGATGTTTGGTATGTAAAGGTCCCTGTTATCTGCACTTATCTCATTGATAATGGCTGACATACTACACTCTGAAAAGAAATGATTGCCCCAGCACTTCACTGAATAGTGGACATATGAATCTACAATTCTGTCACCTGGACCTTGGTCTATTTGTTTCACGTGTAATAAAGGATTTTTTTCCCACCAGAAATTTATGTTTTAATGTTTAATTTATATTTTAAATTGCACCTTTGTTAGCTCCTCAATTTTGAACAAGTAGGGATGCACCAAATCCACTATTTTAGGATTCAGGTGAAAACAAACTCTAATTTGCATATGTAAATTAGAGGAGAATTGAGTAAAAAAGAATAAAACATTTTTAACTTCCTTGTTGTGTGACAAAAAGTAAATTGATATTTTTTTTTTTTTTGTATTCGGTGCATCTCTAAAAACAAATAACAGCAGAGCTGCAATTTTAGAAAAAAGTCAGAACATAGCCCAAAAATCAAACTAAATATTATACAGTACAAATTTAGGCAAATGGCACACGTGGGGTTTAACAGTGATTTAGCCCCTACTAATCCATATGAATTTGTATTGATAGGAGTACAATCTTCACTGACAGCAGGATATCATGCCAGAATGCATTCATGTGTGTTAATAAAGGGATTAAATGGTGGTTTTCAGACAGTAAGGAAGCAGGAAACACCACACCTGCCTAAAGCTGACATTAAAGCTGTAGATCTGCTGTCACGTTCGGCGCCCTAAAGCCATAACCAATGCTAGGCACCCTGGTCTTGGCTCTTGCTTCTGCCTTTAACAGTTGCCTTTCACCTCGGGAGGAGCCCTCAGCTAATTGTATGCCGCCAGAGAGAGAGGAGCAAAGCTAAAGGTTCTGGTCAAGCAAAGTGGAATGATCGTTTCACAAGGATACTGGAATGGAAGACAACTCAACTTGGAAGACAGGCCAGATAACACAGCATGGAACAGGCAGGCCGGGCCAGCACAAATAGAGTTAAGAATAGTCAGACAGGCCAGGTCGGTGCAGGCAGAGTTTTAGGAATGGACAAACGGGCTAGGATCAGGATTGGAAAATGTAGAATAGTACACAAGGTTCAGTTTGGAGGGGTCAGAATAGTCAGGCAAGCGATAGTCAGATTGGAGAGTTCAGAATAAACAGGCAGGCAAGGGTCTGGATACAGAGTTCAGAATAGTCAAGCAAATGTCAATAACCAGGAGATCAGCAGGATTCACTAGGAATATACAGCCAAGAACAAGCAAAATAGAACCTAACAACGGGCCATGTTTCCAATACTGAGATCCCTTTAAATACTTTGAAAGCGCACTGCCGCACGTGCCATAGGAGAACCGGCATTGAAGGGGCCAGGAGGCATGCAGCGGGCGTCCCTGCTGAAGGCACTGTGGGCACCCCCGCCTGCCACCAGCAGGACCGCCATCAAAAATCACAGGGCCCCATACGACAAAAATTCCTGGACCCCATGGGCTGCGCCCACCACAAGCCCCACCTACAGGTCCGCCCTCCCCACCCCACAAGTCCGCCCCCCGCCACACAACAAACAAAAAAAATATTGGTGGCTAGGGTTCCCACATGTTAAAAAAAAACATTTGTGGCCAGGGCCCCCCCTTTAAACAATATTGGTGGCTAGGACCCCACATGAGAAAAAAAATTGGTGGCCAGGGCCCCCCCCACATTATAAGAAAATTGGTGGCCAGGGCCCCTTAAACGTCCATGCCTTCCCGAAGTCAGCAGCTCTCAGAAAGATGGGGGGCCTAGCTAATCAAGTAAGTGTGGCGTGGCTGGGCCCCCTTACCCTCGGGCCCCCTACAACTCTCCCCCCTGATGGCTGCCCTGGCCACCAGGGTAAGCCTTCGTCATTACATCTGCTCATTTGGGAAGCAGATCATTGGGCTGATCCAAATGTTGGTCAACGATCAGATAATAACAAAGGCCTTTGGGAGAGGACCATATTGTTTGAAGCAAGGCAGGTTTAGTACAGTAATATCAATGTCTTGTGGGTTGCAGTTGGTCAATGTTGGCCATAGACTCAAAGATATTGGCAAACGAAACAAAGTGTGGTGCATGTATGGCAGGAGAGAAGCTGACCGATATCGGCAGAAGACTTATCGGTCATCTCGTCAATCGGGCAGGTTGGAAAATTTAGAAAGGCGCCTAAACATTGGCCACTGTTTACTGCTGACTCACCAGATACAGGTAGAATTCTATGGTTTCTACCAGTATATCTGACAATTCAGTTCTAAATGTCTGCAAAAGATTGTCATTTTTTATGTTTATGGCCACCTTAATTCTTCACTTAGGTGAAGATAAGGTTGTAAGTTCCCCTCTACTACATGTATATTCAGCCTTTGAGAACACAGTTTGGGAACTCAGTGTGTATAACAGACTTTACTTTCAGCCATACACTTGGAGGCCCATTCATCGAAGGTCAAAATTTCGAATTCATATGTACTCACAATGCAACTGGGAGGTTATTTAAGAAAAAAATTGAATGTCTAATAATCGATAGAATGGTTCCGACCTGAAAATTTTAATCGTATTCAATGTTTGAATCAAGTTTTTCTCCTGAAAAAAAAAAGGCTATTATCATCTTCAAATAGCTCAATGAACCTCTGCCACTGACTTGTAAATCAAGTCAGCAGGTTTTAGTTGATGAATATTTGAATTAGGACTGTTTCTGTGGTTGAGGTGTGATAAATCTCACATTCGAATTTACATTCGAATAGGGGAACTAAAATTAGAATATGTTAATTTTGTCACTCGAAAATTTGAATTTGAATTCAAATTTGCTATTCGACCCTTGATAAATCTGCTTGTTTGAAAACCATACCACTCCCCAATATGCCCATCTTAAACTTGGAAGATCTGATAGTTTGGCTCAAATGCTCAGATCACAACAATGGTAAATTAAAGATTTTCAACCTGCCAATCTACAACTAAACAATTTTTGTTCAAAGATGTCAGATCCAATAAACTGTGGAATATGTTCCGTAAGGATTTTCTAGTAGACTTAAGGTATGAAGATGCAAATTATGGAAAGATCGGTTATCTGGAAAACCCCAGGTCCCAAGCATTCTGGATAACAACTGGTCCCATACCTGTAACTTTAAAACCCTTAAAAATTGCAGTGATCGTATATTTGCAAGCTGATTAGAATGATATATTCTTTCGTATTGCAAAAAACTTTTGGGTGGTGAACGATGACGAAATTATCTTTTTTGTCCTCCAACTGCTGTTTTGTTATAAAACAGACTCTTTCAGGGTATCCTAATATTGTCAAAGTGTAAATATATTTGATAAAGAAATAATGGGAATAAAAAGTAAAGTCACTTATATTACAGTAAGTAATTGGTTCAATAGTGCTGCTACGTGGCAATAAGCCATTAGGCTAACCAGAAACATCAGGGAACTAGCTGCAACAAACCAGCTGCAATCATGCTGCAATTGGGGGGTAATATCTGTAGGTAGACAGATCTAGCAGATTCTCTATCAAATACAATTTTAACTGGACATGAGATTTTATTAAGTGTACAAAAATGTTCAAACTGGATTTGCCTGCACACGTAGTATTTTTTCCCCCTTTTCTCCCCTCTCTTAATTTTTTGTGTTAGTACAAACAGATGTGAGCTACATGTGGTTAAAAGCTACTTCCACCCCTCACTCTTATTGGTTGGTAGTGTCCCGCCCAAGATTCCAAAAGATAATGTTATCTGAGGTTTAGCTCTCTGCTGTTTTTTCAGAGGGGTTGTGTTGCTATAACTGCTCTGCCTGACAGAATGTGCACCCCAAATGATTTAGCAGTCCTGCATGCCATATTCAACCCCAATGTGCCATTTGGAAACCTTGATGAGCAGAACACAGGTGACACCACAGAGAATGCAGATTTGGGTGAGTTTGGTTTTAGGAATGTAATTATATTCACTGGAGATTAAGATCTGTATCTCTTTCTTTCTTTTTCAAATTTTTTTCAATTGAAATTAATAATTAATCCTGCAGACTTTTTGACAAGTTTTAGAACACAAAGTCCACAAAAAGAAAGTCAAATACACATTTTATGTTAACAGTAAATATAACTAAACCCAAGATCTGTATCTCATACTGTGTACAGGCTGGCTAACAGCATGTGAGTAAAGAATGATGCAAGTATGTCCGAGAGAGAGAGAGAGAGCGCACTTGTGCTCATGGGAGGCCCCACACAAATATATCCCCATAAGAAGTTGGGGCACTGTGTCAAATATAAATAAATACCAGAATGCAATGATATGCAAATCATTTAAACCATATATTTCACTGAACATAGTATAAAAGCCAACACACCAAATAAGCACACTGAGATATGTTTTATTGTTTTCTGCAAAATATACTCGTTTTAGGGGTTTATTTATCAAAGTCCGAATTTACCTCAGTATTTTCTAAAAAAAACTCCAAATCCGCATGGGATTTAATAATACACTTTTCTGAAAATGTTGTTTGCTGGGAAAAAAACTTGAGAAAATAGTGAAGAAAACAAATCGTACAATTTGTCGGATTTTCCACCTAAAAACTCCAAATTCAAAAACCACAAAATCTTTGGATTATTGTTCGAAACACAGCCCAGATCAAGATATCTTTGGAACTTTTCCTATTGACTTATTTGCAACCTTGGCAGGTCTGAGATGCTGGATTTTCGGATTCTGACTTTTTCCATCCTTGGGGTCAATTAAATCCAGAAAAAATTGTGATTTTTTTTTTCCTACTAAAATTTTGGATTTTAATACTAAAAAAACACAGATTTTTAGATTTTAGTAAATAACCCCCTTAAAGTTGATGCCAGCAACATGTTTCAAAAAAGTTGGAACTGAGGAGACCAGTTGCTGTATTTTTTATTTCCGCTGCTCAACAATTTGGGTCTCCTTTGTAGTATTTTTCATTTCATAACAAGCCAAAAGTTTTCAGTGGGTGACAGTTCTGGACTGCAGGCAGGCCAGTTTAGCACCAAGACTCTATTACTGCTGAGACATATTGTTGTAATTTGTGCAAAATGGAGTTTGAATGAAGTTGGAATCCCCTTTCTTTGCCAATGCCTTATCCTGTAGATTGTGTTTTGTTACTACCTGTGTGTAGTGAGACTTATTTTTTAATTATAGGCAGAAAAGGACTTTATTCTCTTATGTGTAACCATGTACTATTTCTTTACCCCTCCTATAACAGATGAGAGATTCCCCATTGCTATCTTGCAGCAGGCCCAGGACCTAGAGAGAGATGGGGTGAAAGCAGCGGAGTCTGGAGATGTGACAACAGCTATTCTAAAATTCAGCCAGGCCATTGCTCTCCTCCCTGAGCGAGCATCTGCTTACAACAACAGAGCTCAGGCTCTGAGACTACAAGGGGATGTGAAAGGTAAATGAAAATTAAAATAATAATATGCTACATGGGCCTTCATTGTCTTGTACCTCAAATCCAATCACTGAAGACCAGCAAACAGAATGAATCCTCCCTGATTTTTTAAAAGACCAGTTAACTATAAGTGTGTTTATACATTTAAGTATAATATATTGTTACCCTGCACTGATGAAAATTATGTTTTTGCTTAGAAACACTACTAAAACAAATAATGTGCTGTGTGGCAGCAGGAGGCTGCATACCAGACAGTGGTATTAAAGGAAAACTAAACCCTAAAAATGAAATTCAGCAACTACGGAGCACTCAGAGTGGTGTGTTAAAATCATTAAACTTTAATGGTCCACATTAAAAGATGATAACAGCGCAACAGCATACATGATATCAGATCACTTCTGATAAAGTGGCAAGAAGCCATGAAACGCGTTAAGCGGATGATCTGATATCATGTATGCTGTTGCGCTGTTATCATCTATTAATATGGACCATTAAAGTTTAATGATTTTAACACACCACTCCGAGTGCTCCGTAGTTGCTGAATTTCATGGATTTGACCCTGAGGGGGACAGATGTTACGTGCAGCATGGAGGTGAGAATGTGAGAGAGATGTGATGCTCCCCGTACTTGGCTTAATATTGTAAACCCTAAAGATGGATATGACTAAACATGCCATATTCTATATACTGAACTTATTGCACCAGCCTAAAGTTGGGCTGCTATAGAAGCTCAGAGTATAATGTACAAAATGTCAAGCCTACTTCCTTAGTTAAAGGAACAGTTCAGTGTAAAAATGAAAACTGGGTAAAAAGATAGGCTGTGCAATATAAAAAATGTTTCTTATATAGTTAGTTAGCCAAAATGGAATCTATAAAGGCTGAAGTGACTGGATGTCTAACATAACGGAAAAGAACACTACTTCCTGCTTTTCAGCTCACTAATTCTGAGTTAGTCAGTGACTTGAAGGGGGGCCACATGGGACATAACTGTTTAGTGAGTTTGCAATTGATCCTCAACATGCAGCTAAGATTCAAAAGCAAACAGTTATGACCCATGTGGCCTCCTCAAGCCACTGATTGGTTACTGCCTGGTAACCAATCAGTGAAAACCAAGAGAGCTGGAAAGCAAGAAGTAGTGTTCTGTTCTGTTCGACATCCAATCACTCCAGCCTTTAGAGTTTAAACTTTTGCCTAACTAACTATATTAGAAACATGCTTTATTTTGCACAACCTATCTATTTACCCAGTTTTTATTTTACACTGAACAATTCCTTTAGGCTTTAATCTCCTTTTAATTTTATTCATGGCTTTCTACAAGACTGTAGAATGAAACCTCTAACATATGAAATAAAAATGTTTGTTGCCATAGTAACGCCATAGTAAAATAGAGTGGCCCTTTGCTACAGATCTATAAGCTTTTTGCCCTAGATGAGACTCTCAATACTCTGGAGTGGCTCCTCGATTTCAGTGGAGGCATGGTGCTGCTGAACTATACCTCACAGAGTTCAGACAATAAATGGACACCAGTGGTTCTTAACCATGAATGGATTTATTAATTCCACATAGGGGTTCCATAGAAGAAATGCAAGATAGCACATACAGAGTGGTAGTTAAAGATATACTCACAGCACACAATGCTGGTCAGCCAGTAATCAATAAGAACAAAGCAGCCATCATTCAGGGCCAGTCTTGAGAGGAACCCAGAGATACTTTCCTAGTCTCTTTGCCTGTATACTTGTTTCCCTACTTCGGGACAATAGAGCACCGAAAACCTAGTCCCACTAATACTTCTCGGTGGAGCGTCAGGCTGATTGGATAAATCTATTCCTACCTGTCACTACTAGCGCAACCTATTAAAAAGTATACCCTACCACTAACTAGGCCCAATACAAAAGGGGGGTTGTTGGAGCACTTACTAGGCCCAACCTACCTAGGTTTCTCCAGACCCTTTTTGCCTGCTCAGGTAAGGGGTACAAGATTGACCAGAGCACATTTGCTCAGCTTATATACTTTTTACATATTGCCCCCTAGTGGTCAAACTAAAGAACTATAGACGTCATACTGTCACCCATGAAGGGGAGCTTATTTCTCTACTATATCCCTACTATATCTAAGGACCCCCCCATAACTGTCTAAACATATAATGAGGCCCACATAGATGGCCAATCCTTTTGGGGAATATACTTTTAAAAGGGAAGCTAACTTACCAGTCCCTACGCCAATAAACTGTTTATTTTTAGGTGCTTGATCAACAAAATATACATATAAATAATACATGGTACACCTGTGTCCAGATTCTCTGTTTCTAACGGATACCACTCTGTTCTTTATAACTAAATAGAGAGTGGGTTTCAACCACTAATGATTCCAAAAAGATTTCTCCACAAATTCACTAAAAATCAGGCTCAACCTACTAGTCATGAGGTGAATGACTTGCTCCAAGCCAGAACTGGGATTCAACATAGGCCCTGGCATTTCAAGTACACAGACTCCATAGCTTGATAATCCAGGTTGCTGCCATTTTACCTCATTCCCAGGCTTCCCCTGTTTGGGCTTAGGCTTGCGATCTTGCTCTGCTGTGCATAAGTGAGTGTCTATGAGTGCTAGATGAGCCCAAGTAAAATATTTTCCTAAAAGGAGCATCTGCCTGGGGAAAACATTACTGTATAAATGGGGGGGGGGTGCCTACAGCACCCCAGTAAAAAAAATGATTATCAGTCTCTAATTTTTATGTTTCTGGGAGTTCTTGGAAAAAATAATTATACTGAAAATAGCTATGGCCCATCAGAAAGCCAGCTAACTGCATGTATATACAGTGATACTAAAGTATTGGTACAAGTCATTTCTATATTTCAATATATATACACTTTAACCTCTCTTTCTGTAGTCATCCTACATGGGTGTTTAGGTAGAATAGAAAGCCCTCTCTTATACTTTTTATTTTTTACTTTTTTGCCAAGTCTGTGGTGGTACCCCATGTGTACAGCGGAATAAATGTTTACTTTATCTCTCTAAAATAATGTTGGTGTGGCTCCTTTCTATCCTAGGTGCTCTGGAAGACTTAAACAATGCAGTGGAACTGAGTGGGATTGTAGGGGTTGCAGGACGCCAGGCCTTGGTACAGCGTGGGTTGATTCTACGCTTACAGGGAAAGGACGATGAAGCACGGAGAGACTTCCAGAGAGCTTCCCAGCTAGGCTGTGATTTTGCCAAACAGCAGCTTATTCTACTAAATCCATATGCTGCTCTCTGTAACACTATGCTGAGAGACATGGTGCAGAAACTGAGCGAACCAAATGGGCACAAAATTCAAGTAGGAGCATCCACTAGTCTGGAGGATGACAGGGAAGCATGAGGCAACACTTGATCCAAAATGAGGGTAAAATAGTAGTAGATCTATATTATTCAAAGTATTCAAACATTCCGGGGACCAAGAGAGTCTGTACAATGGGCTTCACATGGGTAAACTCAAGATATGTAATGTTGTATAAAAAGATTGTATAGAAATGTATTAAAAAGAATGTTTCTCCTACTCTTTCTTCATTCTTCGTTTAAAATACAGAAAAGTGAAACTACCTGTATATGTTAGAGGTCAATCATTATTGTTCAAAGTTTCCTTTGACATCTTGGATTTTGTTAAGCCATATTTTGGGTATTAGTGACACTGCACATACTCAGGTACTGATTATTTTTGAATAGTTTTGCTGTAATTTGTGACGGCAAAAAAAACTTTTTTTTTCCTGAAAAGCAGTTTATGAACAGGTGCAGGGAGTTGCAAGGTAAAAGTGCAGCTATTGTTCTGAAAAAGTATATAATTAGATGAGTTGCAGGGAAAATATATCTACAGCTGGCCTTCTGGAACAGTTTATGATCAAATGCTGGGAGTTGCAAGGAAAAATGCAGCTGTTTTGGAACAGTATATGATCACATGCAGGGAGATGCAGGGAAACCAAAGCTGCAGCTGATATTCTGGAAAAGTTTATGATCAGGTTCAGGGAGTTCGTTCTGGAATTGGATAGTATTAAATAACAGATGCAGCTAAAACCTAAGCCCAAGTAAAACCTAAAAATTTTGATTGCTCTTTTAATACAAAATAATAATGTGTAGACAATTATTATGGAAGATATAATTAATTAAACAGCTCTTTTGTATGGACCTGCTGCACATTTCCCCAAGAATAAAAGGCTTTTTATTAGAATATTACTTTTTCAATTCTAGAACAGTTTTTTTCTTTTTTCAGTCATAGCATGGCAGGAAGAGAGTACAACGATCAGGGAGGAGGGAAATGATCAAAGCAGGAACGGGGGTGGAAGGGAGGGTGGAAGGTAAATGATCAGAGCAGGGAGGGAGACAAATGAGCACATGAGGCAAGGGGGGAGGAGGAGGAGCAGGATCCATGCTCATAGAAATCTATACTCACACGTCTGTGCTCCTTTCTCAATCATCCCATATCCTGCCTCAGCCATCCTCTCAGAGTAATCCACACTCAACCATCAATCGTCCACTCTGTTATCCGTTCTCCTTCTTCGTTGCTCTTTTCTCTACCGTAGGAGAAGTTGTAGGGTTGCCACCTGGCCGGTAAAAATTATGGTTGATCCCAATGTTATTAATTAGAGTAAAAGATAAATATATAGGAAGGCCGGTATTTTCTTCCAGAAAAGGTGGCAACCCTAAGGAGAACTGAGAGAGGTGACTGAGGGAGGTGGGCGCAGGTGCGACTGAAGGTTTATGCGAGAACAGACTTTAAAATTGAGGCACAGCAGAGGTACAACTACTGTTATATTGCACGGCACACTCACATTTCTAGTGAGGATGCCATAAAACGGGCACTGTATGAGCATGACATCACAAACAGCACCGCCAACCTCTGCACGTCCAGTCCTCCCCCACTCGATGCGGCACTTAGGAAGAAAGTGCCAGCGGCTTCTGAGTTAGATACTGGAGACTCCTTGACTGGAAACTTGCAAAAGGGGCGTGTTGAGCACAGTTTAGAAACTGTGGCTGAGCACTTAAGATACGGCTCAATCTCAAAGCTTATCTTGGTGCATTCTTACTTTAAAAAATTGTGCCTTGAATATTAAATTTTACAGCAGGTGGTGAAAGGGTAAAATCTGCCACCATGGTTCCATACCTACACAGGCATTCTCCACACTGAAGTGAGACTTTCAGATGTGCAAGTTTCTAAGTCTAAAGAGCACACGGGATTCCTGGATATAAGCATTTCATAGGCCCATCCTTCTAAAAATTACCCAGGGCCAGTGTGTTTTTCACAGAAAAGCATCTCTTAGGTTGGCAATTAGCATAACTAGGGGGTGGCTAACAAACTGGCACCCTTCAGTGACTTTATCTTTCTTTGTTGAGACTTGTGTAAGGTGGAGGCAAGTTCCCTCACTCGCCAAACTGCCCCCTGCAATGTTACGAATCAAGAATAATAATTGTGCCACTCCTTAAGCATTAAGCATTCAGCAGACTGAAGACAGACAGAAGGGTCAAACAAGGGGTTAGCAGGTGGACAAAAGAGGTATGTAAGTAGTGCCCCCCCGTTATGTCCAAGGCATATGCCTAACTCTAGTCGCACGTACAACTGAATGGTCAGGCACTTCAAACTGTATTTATATGGTTATGATAGTGTGGCAGCTGCATACAAGGTTTTTGGGGGGGGGAAACCCAGTCTAATTGCTGTTTTGAGCTACAGCGAACTAACTATATAAAATAATCTGTGTTTAGCCTGTGGCCCACAAACTTTGTGCGGAAGTCAAGCTGAACCTGCCAGACCTGCCGGCTTTGAGTTGCCCGCACATAACTTAAATGCGTGTCTAAATCTACAGTCGATATGAGAATAGGGAACCAATGGATGGGGTACATTAGAAGAGTTTACTACTGTGTACGGTGGGCCCAGGTGCACATGGCCCAGACCTTCAACAGAGGGAATAAACACCAGGAAACATCAAAAGAGACTGGCACAAGCCGGACCACACCAAGTAGAGAAGCCGGAGTCAGAAGGTAAAAGTTAACATTTTCTTTTCCACCATAAAAAGCAAATGCCTGACATGTTTTGTGTCTACCAAGGACACTTAGTCATAGGCTGGATATTGGGTACAACATACAAGGTATTTAAAAGAGCCAATGGGAAATAAGCGGGTGGAACTACCAAGTGTACCAATCAAAGACGAGCCATTAGAATATAATGGTACTTATTTAAACACACCCCCAAGGCTAAAAATACAATAATTAGCTTAATTAAGGAATACAAAATGAATATTCCAAAAGAAAAGACATATGAATAAAATGTAAACGTTTACCATCTTACTGGCTTCTCTACCTTTACAGTATATACATACCATTAAATATGTGCATATATACTGTAAGGAGCCAGAAGTTAGGCGGAGCAGTGCACACTCACTCACTCTTATGGGGGGGGCGTACATTGGGAGGAGGCCCTGGAGATTGGGGGGCCTTCAAGTCGAAACTGTTTCACAGAGTTTAGATTTGTAAAGATTTATACCGGTTGGAGAACAAAATAGAAACGGCTACAGGACTGAACTTCTGGAATCCTTGTGTGCCACCACTGCCCCACTCCGGTGCAGACCCCGGACTTGGATATCGGCTTGTCGATTGGGATGCGCGGAAAATTTTGATCAGTGCCTTTGAAGACACCCAAACATCGGGCACTGTAAATGCTGAATCTTCAGATATAGGTAGAATTTCTACCTGTATACCTGACAATTCAGCTCTACACGTGTGTATTGAAACAAACAATCTTTCTTGGAAAGATCTTTTCCAATAAAGATCGTAATTGTTAAGTCTATGGTCACCTTAAAGCACATGCAGGGCCTGGACTTCTTGCTGGCAGTTTATATCTAGTCAGACTGAGTGTAGACTAAAGCTGGCCATAGACGCAAAGATCTGATCGTACGAATCGAGGATGCGTGCGATTTTTGGATCATGTGTGGAGAGTCCTGACATTTTTCGTCTAGCAGAGATCGGTCGTTTGGTCGATCGGACAGGATAAAAGATTTCTGTCGGTTGCCAATAATATCTCTGCATGAATTGCCGATCGTACGATTTTCAGAGGGAAACTGTCACTAGCTTTGGTCAGACATAACTTTCTTACGATTGCTGTCAGGGGCAGAACATCGGCTGATCTGTTCTTTTGTACTTTATTTGATCGGAATGGTTAGTGGCAGGTCAGGAGATGGGAAAGTCTGATCATACGTTGATTCGTACGATCGGATCTTTGCGTCTATGGCCAGTAAATAATCAATCCGGTTTCTTCTGCTGCCATAAACAGCTTCAGTTTGCCCTTTGCTTTGTTTCTGCTGTAATCTGATCCATCTCCTACTGCACAGTCCTCTGTGTGCAGTAGGAGCCAATCAGAGGCAAGAATGCTCGTTTGCTGGATGTGTATTCTCAGATGTCTTTGTTGGTATAAAAAGAAACTCCACAGTTATCATTTTCCATTTAACAGTTAAAAGATAATGCGCAACACTAAGCCATTCTGAATTGTCTCTTGTATTTCAAGGCACCAACTCAATTCTGTGTTCACAGCATCCCCTGTTGGCCGATCAATGCTTGATTTGTTATGCCTGCTGGCAATTGGCCACCTATGAAATCACTGCAGTGGCTGATCAGACCAAAGTAGCTGCTGATGCTGCAGGTGCACCTAAGAGGGGAAAGCATGAAGAGGATGAGCAATGAGTGGAGTCCAGGTAAGGGGCAATAATGGAATGGAAACGCAGGAACACTTGGCATGTGATGTCAGAGGGACAAACTGGGTTTATACAAAGCTCTAAACCGAGGCAACAAGCGGAGTAATACCATGACAATGATACCCCTGCAACCTGACATAATAAACCAACAATCAGTCTCTGTGGGGATGAGTGCTTAGGTATACCTGGAGCTTTCTTAACTATCCCATGTTATAAGGTAACTAGTAGGACTATAGATGATCTGCCATGGCTTGTCATTACCCATCCTGCTGTATAATCAACCTGATCTGCCTAGAAATGACACCGAAAAACCCATATTACGTTATTCACTAAGCTCCGAGATGGATTCAAATGGGCTCTGGAAAGGATTGGGATTTTTAACTCTTTCCAATCGATGTCAGTGTAATGCCTTTGTCAGAGGAAATGCTGTTTTGGTTTTTTTTTTTTTTATGCCTTGCTTCTGAATCAATGAAACAGAGCCAAGTTGGGTAAATTTAGCATTGGTTGCGGCGCTAGTACTGATGACCACTTAGGTATAAATTTAGGTAATCTAGCAATCGGCATAGCCTAATGTGTTGCTTTGTATCCTTGAAATCTTGAGATATTATAAATTTGCAGTTTGCTAGTTTAGAGCAGAAAGAAATGTTTACCTGTCTAGTATTCAATTTTTTTTTTTATATTATGAATAGTTGGTTTTTGGGGGGTTCTTTTGTTTTTCATCCTTTTACCACATATAAAGGCAGTGTGTTTTTGTATAAACCATGAAGTTTGTATGCACAGGGTTTATTTTAGGGTGTCACATGCTACATACATAGGCAAACCAGTGGGCATCAAACGTTTCAGAAGACCCATGAATGACATGTTGGCGTTAAGATCCTTTACATTGCAAGTTTTGAGACAATGTTCAGATGTTTCATCTGAATGGTTAACTTAAGCTTTGCAGTAAATTTGTTTATTTTGCAGTAGCTGAGGGTGACATGCCAGGCATCTTGGTAATCCTATCCATACTGTGCATCAAACTGTTTAGAAGAGCCCTGGCATTTATATGTGGCTTTATTGTAGCCTTACAGAGTGGTGATGTGCTGGCCGGGCCGTTACCCGCGGGTCGGGCAGGTTTGGGCCGACCTCACTCTTCTCTTTGCGGTTGATGAGTGTGGATTGAGCTCTTCTCCTGCTCTCCCCGTCCGCCACCTTCAAATGCCGACTTCCGGCTTTATAGCCACGCACCTGCTCGCCCCTCCCCTTTGTGATGTCATCAGCGTGGCGGGTCTATAAAGGGAACCCGGAAGTCAGATGCGGAAGGGCGGGTTAGGGTCTGGTGCGGGTCGGGTAAAAGCCGACCCGCACATC
The DNA here is from genome assembly GCA_038501925.1 of Xenopus petersii. NCBI lineage: Eukaryota > Metazoa > Chordata > Amphibia > Anura > Pipidae > Xenopus > Xenopus petersii. The sequence continues at coordinate 56,798,146 of CM076684.1, forward strand.
ACTATTACAGAGCATGTGTTTTCTGGAAGGAATCAGAAGAAAAAGGCAAATAAAAAAAATATATATGTAAAAAATAAATAAGACCAATTGAAAAGGGCCATTCTACAAAATACTAAAAGTTGACTTAAAGGCGCACTAACAGAAAAATAGAACTACTGTGATCATTGTCACAGGTGTTTGTTCATATTTCTTTGGAACGAGAATGTAATGCCAGGGATGGGGGGGCTGGCTAACGATGAGCAGGTGGGTAAGGACATCAGGGGACATATGACATATAGAGAGGCACTACACGGACGATTGCAGCACGTTCAGATGCTCTGCGCAAAAAAGCAGGCATCACGTTGGATGCAACGGAAATAAGGTGAGAGATGGAAATGTCGGATGAAGTTGCAGCATTGATCTGACGCGACACGACTGTCGGATGCAAACGCATCGTCTGCACCCGACAGTCGTGTCGTGACGCATCAACGTTGCGACACCATCCGACAATACTATTACTTACCATATTTCTGTTGCATTCAACGTGACGCCTGTGTTTTTGCACAGCGCGTCGGACCGTGCGAGTCCTACCCAAAGAGTTTTAGTATTTAGCCAGTTTTTTTCAAAACTGGACAGATGGAAACCCTAAGCCATTCTAATCATTGCATGGGTGGTGAAAAACATTCTAAAGGAAAACTTTACCCCCAAAATCAACATTTAACCAAATCCCAATTAAGTGGCATATTAAAGAATATTACCAAACTGGAATATATATTTAAGTAAATATTGCCCTTTTACATCTCTTGCCTTGGACCATCATTTCGTGAAGGTCTGTGTGCTGCCTCAGAGATCACCTGACAAGAAATACTGCAGCTCTAACTGTAACAGGTGTTGAATCAAAATACAGAACTCTGCAACTTGCAACTTGGTCCTTTGGAGTAGAAAGACATATTTACCCATTTTAAATTTGTCAAAATCTGTTATTTCTACAAATATATAGTTTTTTTTAGAGTAAACCTACTGTTAGTGGAATGTTTGGCCTTGAAATCAGAAGTATGCAGTTTTGTGGAGCGGTGCTTTGGAAATGTGTACTGCTGGGAGAGTTTTATCTATAAAAGTGGGAAATCTTCTTAAAACTGTATATATTTGGTATTGGCGTGTTCAGGAGACATGAGACTTTCCAGAGCTATTGCATTTTCATGCAATAAATAAATTATGTTTCTGATATATCTGTGTATATTTTACTTCTGTAAAATGTTACAGAAGTGGAATTAAACCAAAGTTTGTGTTTTTTGAATGCTTAGGTTGTACTGAAAAAAAATATATATCTTTTTTTGTTGGTAGTAAAACACCCCTGCCAGAAAGGCCTATAAATTGAAAGAGTGCAAAATGTTTGAGAACAGTCTGGCAATAAAAGTACCAAATCTGCCGAATCGACTGGCAGTGAACAGGTTAAATGGAGTTGAAGATTTTAAATAGCCAAGACACATGAGAATAGTTGGGTCACTAGACCGCAAAGCAGTTTAGTTTCAGGCTGGCTGGCTGCCAGTTCCCTGCTGAGTTGCTTATGGGTGGGGTTGGGGGTGTGTGTTTCTAGCCAGCATAAAATAATTTCAGGATCAAGCATGGGTGTTGTAGAACAGCTCTAATTTCCTTTCAGTTGTTTCTCCAAATAGTGTGCTATTGTCAGGTTTGAAAACATTTGTCATCAATAATACGAAACCTCTCCTCCCTATATCAGCTACTTCTGTCGCAGGCAGCTACTCAGTTGCCATATCTACCTCATCTCAAAAAATGGAAAAAAGCACTGAACAAAATATTTTCAGACCGTGACTTCATTCTTCAGTCATTCAAGGGACAAAAGCAGTAAATGTAAAATCTTGCCAAATGGTAGAACGCTCCCACCAAAATCTTTCCTGGTGTGTCAGACAAATGCTTGTGTTTTGTAAAATTCCCAAATACATTGCTACACATATTTTGGGAACGTACTGCTGTACAAAGCTTTTGGACTTGTTAGATTCTGGATATTTGTGCAAGCAAACTGCAGCTAGACTTTAACTATGAGCAAGAACCACTTTCCCTATAGGTTTTGTTTAACTCAAGTTTATTTCTATGCCGTCTGCCTCAAGTATCAGAGTTGGTTATGTTAAAAAAGACACCTGTCCATAAAACCTGCCTAATTGCTAGTATGCTAGTTGATCCAGGAAAGGGCAAAAAAAAATTTCTGAAGCCTTTCTAATTTGCCTCAGAGGAGGGATAATTCCTTCCTGACTCCAAAATGGCAACTGGACCAGTCCCTGGATCAACTTGTGCTAAGAGCTACCTTCAATGACCTTGTATTTTCTCTTCTTAAAGCTATATCATGTATCTGCCTGTTCCACTCATATTGTATAGAATTCCACAACTTCACAGCTCTTTTATAATAAGGTGGCTAGCCATTTAATACATACATGGAATGCAGTAGTTCTATCCAGGCTAAAGGCAAAGTCATACTTTGCATTTAATAACGCACTGGGCTAAGGTTGCAAGCTTTTGCTCACCTTTTCTTTTTTTTCTTCTTCTTGCAAGGTGGTCTTTCTGTTCTACAGCCTTTGAGCTGCTAACTGGGGAACTGTTTGGGAAACCTTGGAAAATAAGGAGTGGGAGTTGTTTATGCAGAGGCACTGTAATTAGTTTGAAATGTAACTGAGCTCCCTTTGTTTAATTTGACTATATTACATATTTCTCTTTTGCACAGAAATGAGCAAGCTCTAATTGAATTGTCCCGGGCAGGATGCTGCTTCGTGTCTCTCTTTTGTTCTTTCAGCCACTTTTTCAAAGAGGTGGGTACTTTATTAATGGGGCAACTGAGGAACATAATCCATGAAAAATGTGAATTATCCGTGGTTTTAGAACAAAGATTTATTTTGCTTACATTTTATATGCTATTTTTGTTGAAACTATCGTGTACCTGTGGGTTATATTTCCCTACCCATAAGCACCAATAAGACTACCTGACTTCTTCATCACAGTTATTTTATTGTCGCATATAGGTTTATCCTCCTGACAGGTGTTTTTTTTTTTTTGTTCAAAACTTCACCCCATGGTTTTTGGTTTTCTTTTACTCACATCAGTTTGAAAAAATTTTCCTGATGCCCCAAAACTGGTTTGGAAAAATGCACATATGGTCACACCCATTGTTCTAGCTTTCGTGCTAAATTATAACCCTAGTACTTCTCTGCTGACCTGAAGGGGATTGTTTGATGTGTATTAAAACTTATTAAAAGTCCTCTGTGTATTGGTAAGTGAATCTGTCAGTCAGCTGAAAGCCCTTGTGATTGGTGATATTTGCAGACCACAACCTTTTGTTATAGTACAATGTATTTATGTTACCTATATTAGTTACCTACCTTAGTATTTCTATACATTTTAACAGTGACTGAGGTCATCTTTTTCAGTGTCCTTCTTATCAGATATTTCAGTGCTGAAGATACTTAATGCATACCTTTCTACTGTCCCTTTTTCTGTGGATCAGTGCCAAATTTTGGACCCCCAAAGAGGAAGGGTTTACTAAAAAGTGGAGAGAGTTGTGGGTGGATTGGGATGTAACTAAAGTTGCCACCATTCTAAATACTTTACACTGGCCAGTGGGGAGCAGGCGCAAAAGGGGGCAGGTAGGTCATGTAAAAGGGCGGGGCCATGACACGAGGATGGGCAGAGGGCAGGTTATGATCCAGGAAGTAAGGTAAGATTGGGGCAGATTGGAGGTGGGCCAGGGGGTTCACCTTAAGGGTATTACAACATTACCAGAAACAACATTGTTAGTAAATTTGTAATACTGGCACTGGACTTGGCAGGCCGGTAAAATATAGGCAGGGTTGCAACCCTAGGTACAGGCCAGGATTTGTGACAAGGCTCCAGAGGCCCGTGCCTTTGGAGCAGCAAGACTTTAGGGGGCAGGCTGCATTCTAAGGTGCACTGGGGACGCACAGCTCAATTCTTGTAGGTTGTCTAAGTGTAGCTGTGTGTGACTGGGTGGACTGGTGGTGTGTTCTAAATCGTCAAATTTCTGGGAACTCAAAAGTTGGGAGGTATAATGTAGACTTTCAGTTGCTTTAGTTACATTCAGAGTGTAATGGTATTGCTTATACTAATAAGCAGGGACAGTGTGCCAATTTGAGTTTCTCAACTCTAGTCATTCCAATGCTGAAAAGTTAATATAGGAGACCCTTATATAATTCAGCAAATAGATCCCAATATAAACAGTTAATGTTACTCAATAATAAGCAGTTTGTATAAATATTTGAAATAAATAATAAATATGTTAATAAGTTTGTCAGTTCATTGGGGCAGTAGCGTTTAACAGTAACATGAAAAGTATTTCAAAGTGAAAAATGAGAGTTCTCTATCCCCAGGTGATGACATCACTCCCCATACATGCTATTAATTAGCACTGCAGGTTGTTCAACGCATCTGTAATTCTCTTTACATTCTTAGTCTCAGAGCATTCTGGGAGATAAGTACCTTCGCTCCAGAGTTCTCCCAGACACAGTACCTCAGTATATAGAGTTAAATTTAGGTCAGACTCCACTGACCCCCAATTAAAAGGCTGATTTATTAGCATATAATTTTTACTATTTATATGAACTACTACTAACTAGTTATTGGACCCCACAGCAATATCATTGGGCCCACTTAAGCAATTTATGCAACTTATGCAACAATGTATGTAACTTCTATATCAAGCATTGAAAGTGCAGAGCATGGGCTGGAAGGAGTGTATGGTTTAAACTTAGACCATATTCCATTGGTCCCCAATGAACTGACTGGTAAATAAATAATAAATAGTTTAATTGTGTAATTACTTGTTATTCTACAGAGGGTCGGAACTAGGGGTAGGCAGAGGAGGCACGTGCCTAGGGCACAAAGGCAGACGGACGTACCTCTTCTGACGCCATCCCCTAGTTCCGACACTTCTGTCCTTAACCTGTGGCTGAAGCAGTTCTTTCCGAATGTGTGCTCTTCCGCGTATGCGCACGCACGCTTTCGTTCTTCGGCACATCCGCACTCGCGGGTCCTTGGCTCTTCCATGCATACACACTCACGCTGCCTTGGCTCTTGGGGGGGGTGCGACATAACTGCCTAGGTTGCCTCGGGCGGCCAGCCGACTTGGCCCGGCACTGTTCTAGAGCAGGGGTCCCCAACCTTTTTCACCAGTGAGCAACAGTCAGATGTAAAAAGAGTTGGGGAGCAACACAAGCATGAAAATTGTTCCTAGGTGGTGCTATATAAGGGTTCTGATTGACTATTGGTAGCGCCTATGTGGAGTGGCCTCTGATTTGTAGGACACCTGTTTTTTATGCAACCAAAACCATCTACTCTGAGGCCACTGAGAGCAACATCCAAGGGGTTGGGGAGCAACATGTTGCTCACAAGCTACTGGTTGGGGATAACTGTTCTAGAGTAACATCAGCTGTTTATATTGGGATCTATTTGCTAAATGTATGAGTGTCTCCTACATTCCCCTGATCCTACAGCAGGGGAATGACTAGTTATTGGGCCCCTATTCATGTGCAATTTACGTAACATATATAACTTGCATACGTTATTTACATTTACAAGTAATGTATCAGACAAACAACATGCAGAGCAGAGTGACGGCAGGTAGGTGGGTAGGGTTAAACTTAGGGCAAACTTCCCCAATAAACTGTTAATTAGCACAATAATTAATGGAACTCTTTATACAAACTGCTTATTATAGAGCAACATCCGCTATTTATTGTGAACAAACAATATATGGGGGCCCCATATAAATAACTTGCACAGGCCCAAAGTTTCTGATGGCAGCCCTGTAAGTACATACCAGCTTCATACACTGTTTAGCAGTAAGTTTGACCCATTTTTCCTGGCAGATATTAAAACTGTTATTATTCTGTAATGAGTGATCCTACCTCTGGTGAGCAGGGGCATTATAACCCAAAGGATAATGACATGGCGGGACTGAGAAAAAGTAATTTATGTATATAAGTAAAGTATAATACTAATATTTTTTTTAATACAATTACAATTCTAATATTTTTTTTCTAACACTTTTTTGTCTAATTTTTAAAGAATTGTTGTTTGCCTTTTGTTTTATGACTGCCTTGGCTTTTTCCATTTTATAGGACTTGGGGAACCCCTCCAAAAGGATGAAACTGAGGGTGCATCTTGTGAGGGAGGTGGACCATCCCTTTCATGGTATATGAATGGGGTTAAGCAAGATGAAGGGCTGGGCAGGGAACCCCCATTTTTGCTACCTGTGTCCCCTGGGAGTTCCAGCAGGCTTACGCTTGTTGAAACCAGAGGAGAAAACTGCAGTAATGCATGGCAGAAAGGAGATGAGCTACTGAGTGTACATTGTGAGTATGGGTTGATTAAGGGTAAAGTCTTGAGTTCTATTTTATGTACATGAAGGATTCGCCCAAATCCTGAACAGAATCTGAATCTAGGGAACCTAAGGAGAAAACAAAGTCCACACGCAGATTTTTTTTTTATCCCCTTAATCACAGGACCTAAAGTAAAGTGGTGTTAAGGGGTTGGATTTGGTTCAGCCAGGCTCTTGGATTCGGCAAGATACTGATGAGAAAGGCTTGTGCTCGGCCAAATCCAGAAATTGGTGTATCCTTAATATGTACAAATTTGATCTATGGAGGAAGAGTTTGCATCAGTGGGTTTATGTAGCTAAACAAATACTTTTTATTTATTTCCAGTCCCTCCTGATTCTCCAGTTAATTCAGTCCATGCACCAGGAATTTCCCTTCTCCTTCTCTTAGTGGTCCGAACTCAGCCAGCTTCCAGTTTCACCCTACGGGACCATGATGGGCGAAAAACTCTCAATTCTTCTCGTCTATTGCTGCTGGATACTAGAAATTTGGATACCAATGGCAGCCTAAGGGTGAAGGTCAGCACTGAAGAGAGAGGTGTCAGTCAAACATCTGTAAGTGCTCTGGGTGAGTCTGCTTCACGTTCCTGCCTAATTAGCCATCACTAGGAAAAAAATTCAGTCTGTGCTGTATTTGACAGTATTTCAACGTATGGTGCCAGTAATTGATTTGAGACTGAGAAGAGAGAGACCGAGATGGTTGGATCAATGGATATATAAATAGATGTTCAACTATATAGAATGCAAGAAATAGAAAGGTCTGTGAATGTGAGGGGGAAAAAAGAAAACATTGCCTGTGTTCCTGTTGTGTCTAGTAGGTTGGGATTATGCAATTTTAAAAGGAAATGTTGCCTTGAAAGCTGTCACAGGAATTTCCCATCTTGGATTTTGTTAGGAGTGTCTGTAACACACAAATACTCAGTCTGTTCTAAGCAGCTGCGGAGAAGCTAAGTTCAGGGGTCTTCACAAATCAATAAGCTGATAATCAGGTTTGCCTATATCATAAACTGATGCGATAGGGTTAACTATCCTATTCTGATGCTAAATGTGCTAGTTTCTGAGATGCTGTGTCTCAATATTCTGAATTATTTATTAATCTGCCTTATACTGTGACATTTATATATATTCAGTTTATTGTGCATTGGTCCCTAAGCTCAGTAAGTGACAGCAGCACAGAGCATGTGCAGTGAATCAGCAGAAAAGAAGATGGGGAGCTACTGGGGCATCTTTGGAGGGACATATCTTTACTGCTAAAGGTCTGTGGTTGCCTTGGGCTGGTAAAGAAGTCCAAAACATAACGTACAACATTTCTGGCCTACAATTTAGAATGATGAGCACCTAGTATTGAGGATAATCACAGTGCAATACAGTAGTGTACCTTTTGTGTAACAGAGATGTAGTAAATGCGGCATGCCACAGTTTGCTTTTGTTATTTTAACTGCACTACACACCTACACTGTGTAAAAAGTGGAGGGAAACATTACTGGTGATGTTGCTCATAGCAACCAATCAGATCTTTGCTTTTTTTTTTATAACTGTTGAAATCTAATTGCTGATTGCTCTGGGCAACTGAATTGAGGAGATATTTGTTGTCTCCCGTATTAGCTTAGGGGCACCTGTACTGTTCAAAGCCAAGGAAAGCTCAATTCACTGGGGGTGCCACCTCTCCCCATGAATTTAATCGCTAAGTTTCTGTCCAGCCTGGTGCACCTTTAATAGCTGCACCACCTTCTTCTTATATTTCTCAGGCATCTCTAGTGCAGACATAAGCTGGTCATGTGTGGATCGGGGCCTTGTATATTGGCACTCACCAGTGAATTCTGCTTTCCTTATTCTCTAATTTTGGCCTACACAGTTGCAGAGCTCATTCTCTGAGTTAATATTCTTTTATGTAAGCCCCAACCACAAAAGCATCTTTCTAAGGAATCCTTTCCTTTAGGCCTCCTCTCTTCTCAAGTTGAAGTGCCCCTTTTTGCCTTGGTTGTTGGGGGAGCAGGAGTGGTTGCTGGTATCCTGCTTGTGAATGCACTGGTCTGTTGCCTTCTGACGAAGAGGAAGAGGCGGAATTGTGAGTAATGTGATAACTTAAAAGGAAAAGGAATGATAAATACAAAGTAATAAATGAAGAGGATGTAAAAGAATAGTCAATTTTTTATTTTTCAACATTTCAATCACATTGATACAGGTGATAGAACACATATCATGCACCATTTTCATTTTGTATTCCATTGAGTAGAAAGTCATTAGAGAGGCCTTGGAGGAACTTCAGACATTTTGTTTGATTTGCTTTTTGTTGTTGAAGTGTGAGGTATCATCACCATGTGTAGATTGAAAGAACTCTAGGAGGCCTTTAGAAAGAAGGTTTTAGATACCTATGGGTCTAGGAAGGGATTCAACCATATTGCAAAACAATTACATTAATCATTCCACTGTTTGAACTCTAGAAGATCATCTACAAGTGGAGAATATTTCAAAGAATGGCCAACTAGTCTAGGCCGTCCCTGTAGGTTTAGTAAGCACTGGCAACAGTTTGAGTTTCCATCTGAAGACTATTTTTCTGCATACTTGAAGGTTCAATGTGGTCATACATGTGATAAAGTAGCATAAAGTATGGTTATATAAGAACAGTAATACAGCATTCTAAAGATAGAATGTATTAATATCATACTATAGATCATATAGAACTACAGATAGCAAGTAAGAGTTGATAGGTAGTGAAGTGTGGAGGCTATTTTTATATATTGTTTTAATTTTTTGTTTTGTGCAGATGGAGATAGAACCCATCTTACCCTCAGGTGAGTAGTTTTCTCTCTTTCTTGTATACTGGCGCATACTTATTTTTAGCAAGTTGATACATGTTTTAAAAAGTAAGTGATTTCAATCAATGGTTTTTTAATAGATTTCCAACTCCCATTACACCATCAACAGTCCTGAGGGTAGGATTGGAAACTGCTATTACTATGGAGACCAAGTCTACAAGGGAAAATCTGTCCGTTTGTCTGTGGATTATTTCATCCAATGGATTTGTCTTTTTTCTTTCCTGTAGTACTTCCAATAATATGAAACTGAACAACAGTTGTCTTCCTCGGGAACACATGTCTCTACCATCCAACCTACAGCTAAATGATCTTCGTCCCCAAGCCAGAGGTATGCCTTCCAATTAATCATGTCCATATTTTATTGTCATGTTGGTGCTTTTGGCTGATACGCATTGAGTGTTATATTCGTTTTAAGAAAACATCTGACAGTTTTTAGCAAAGCAGAAAAATAGAAAAAGAATACACCTGTTCTGTTGCTTTTTTTTTTTGTTTTTTGTAGTTAACATCATTTTTGTTTACAGGACCACAGGGTAGCTCCGAAGGGGAAACACAGGAGGATTCATCTCTGAGATGTGGCACTTTAGCCGACGCAGGTAGGTCTCAAACAGTCAGGAGAGTTACAGGTTCCTTTAACATAGAGCTAACTCTTGACCAATGACACATAGGTGGGGTGGTATCATTTTCTAATGTTTTTTACCCTTTTTTTCTTAATGAAAATTGTCTTTTGGTTTCCTCTATACCCTGTTTTTGTGACCACCTGTTTCATGTTCTATTGGTCATTGTAATACTGACCATTATATACGTAGTGATGGGTGAATCTGACCTGTTTTGCTTCGCCAAAAGGTCGACAAACGAATTGAAGTCAATGTGTAGTTTTTCACGCAACTCTATTATAGGCTATGGGCGTTTTTTCTCAGAGAAACAAAGCAAAATATTTTGCTGCTCCCTTTCCCCATGTGTAAAAGAGACACCAGTAAGATTTTCCTTTTAAGCAGATGACCAGCAAATACTACCTGCTAATTGGTTACTATAGGTGGCTAGACCTGTAGCCATAGCATCAAAACCTTGTTTTCTATTCATCTGAATTGGGGGGCTTTGTTTATTACTAAGTTGAGATTGCGTGTGTGTTTAGTAGCTGTGCTTCCAGTAGCTTTAGCTGGAGGCCTTACATCTGCACATGTTCTAGCAGGGCTGCGTTGTACTCGGATAAACACTTCAATGTGACATTGCTCTTTAGGACAGTCCTACATACCTGCCTGACCCTGCTAGAGCCCTTCTCACAGATCTGTTTTTCACTCTTCCTTGAGCCATTCTGACACCTGTTTAACTCCTGTATCACTGTTGCTTTGTCCTTTCATGGACATTTCGACTTAAAGCTCCTTTACTAACAGTGAGCTAATTTGCCGAAGCAACCAAATAGCAATTAGACTTAAACAGTTTACTACAGCTAGGATAATGAAAGCCAGTCTTTGGTTGCTAGGGTTACTAAGCAGACCTGCCAGCTGTTAGAATTCACTGGGGTTAATTTACTAACTCACATTTTTCCCCATTACAATGTTTTGCAACCAATCTATTATATTCCCAGTCTACTGAACTGAGAATACTGAATGCAAGCATGTGATTGCATGCAGTGGGATCCTATATTCTTTCTAAATATACTATATTACTGTGATGTAATGTGATTTTTTTACCATCATCCCTCCATTTCTTCTTTAGGGTTTGATCGGTTTCCTTTGGTGGGCTACATTTATAAAGCATCGAGCGTAAGCAGCGATGAAATCTGGCTCTGAGTCCTTCATAGAAGCTGTAGTTTTGTTTTTTTTTTCCTTTTTTAGAAACTTATGGCCATCTCCAACGTAGCCATAGTTTCCCATCACACTGGATCTACAAACCTGTTGCATGTACCAGGGTGCAGCATAAGGTCTTCATCTTATCTGGGCAATAAGAGCATGCCTGGTCCTTTTGATAATGCTGTAGCCTGGCACAACTCTGCATCTGCAAGATCTACTCTATGCCAGGAGTTTTTCTATAACCTCACAATTTGAGGGGGAAAATGTTCAGAACTATGTTGCTGCTGGCTGTTTGTGATAATCAGAAAATTGCTGCTTTCTCTAACCTTGTATGTTCCAGGCTAAATACAAAAGGCACTGTAAGAACAACATAAACCCTACACTAAGCTCCATATTATAAGCTTGTGTATAGATGCAGTAGTAAGAAGTAATATCTGGCTGCAGATATAATAAACTAGACTTTGAGGTTATATATGCAAGGCATCCTGGAATGGGCAAATTGGTAGTAGCAGAATTTATAGTACAGGGGTTCTGTGACAGATTTGTATTGAACACTTGGATGTCCTATTTATAAAGTGTTATTAAAACTAGCCAAATTATGCAGATTGTGAGTTTCTGCAGCCTGTCTATAAAACCTCAACAAAATTGTTTATTCTGACAGTAAACACATTTGACAGCAACTGTGACCAAAACTTCAGACATTTGTTTGGCAGCCCAGGCCTCGAAATGCCATTTTTTCTAATAGAATAATTTAGAACTTTTTGGGAAAAATGTAAGCAGTAGCTAGTATTTTCCGAAATGCTGCTAATTTTGTTGAAAACGATACTGAAATAATGGGATATCAGTAACATGTTTACGACATGGACTGAATTTCCATCCATGTTCAGCAACTTAGATGGAAACTTTTTGAAGCTTTATTAATAGGCAGTTCAGCATCAATAGAAACTGGTGCAAGCATAAAAGCATAACTGATGGTGAAGCTGTATAAGTAGTACAACAGAGTTAATGGCACTAGGCATGATTCCAGGCGTTGATGGTATTTGATACCTCCATGGATGGACAACAAACACCTGGCATTAAAATACAGATTATTCGGTTGTTATCCTCGATTTCTCATCTTTCATAGGGACAAATACAATAGAAGAATACATTGTAGAGGCTGCCCTGTAAAAATGCATTGGTAGTGTTATATATTAAAGAAAAATGTGCAGCACTAAGTACTTAAGTCCCATTGCATGATGCAGTATCACTATACTGTCCATTTGCAGTGGAATAGCCGTTTGTGTTGAGCAATGCTCTATCAGGCACCAACTGCTTCCTATCTGCATGTTTTTCTTCTTGAGTAGGCAACCTATTTCTGTCAAATAGCAATAAATGGCAGTGTCCTATTCTCAATGTATGCTTTTCAAACACTGTTCAAAGATTAGGATTCCTATTGCTTAAGCAGCTTTCCAAAGAGATGTACACAGCAGCAGAATTTCGTGCTTGTTTAGCAATCTGATGCAAATGTGCAAATTCCTGTGGTTCACAAACTGGCATTTAGGTTCCCCAGGGAAGTCCTCTGAAATATGTGGATCACAAAATGTACGAACTTTCAAACGATATTGTTAGAATAATAATTGTCTGTGATTGCTGCCTTATACTTTGAATTAAATAAAAAAATATCTGCTTAGTTTCTCATTTGTTGGGACATTTAATCAGAAGCAGCAGTGTTCAAATAGACCGGCACGGTTACTTAAGGCTTTTTGTGCTTTATACAAAGGTGTTGTTAAGAAAAGTTACTAAATGTGTGACGTATCAAAGGGATAAACTTAATTGATAAGTAAGAAGATGTGTATAACTGTTCTTGTCACATACAACAGGGGTACTTACATTTTGGCAATGTAGGGGTGCTTTTTCACTTGAATCTTTAGATGAGAGTCAGCTGAATTGATGAAAGAAGGCTGCATCCGAAAATGTAAAAAGTTAAAAGGGATTTATCTAGTATCAAGCATTGTATTATACACAGGTAAAAATGTGCTTTTAAATGTTGCCTTGTAAACTATAAAATGTGCACAGAAACCTTGCTAGCAGCCAGCCAGCTTCCTGCTAATTTCCCAGGGTGTGCAGGCAGTGTCGGACTGGGCCGGCGGGACACCGGGAAAAAACCCGGTGGGCCCCGGGCTCTTGTGGGCCCCGCCGGCCCAGATCCGCTACTTAGTTTGGCTGCGCGACCCCACTTTGTCGGGGGTCGCGGTAGAATAGATGATCTGCGCATGCGCAGAAAGATATTGCTGCGCGTGCGCACAAATGCGTCACCGCGCGCATGCGCACTACTACGATGAAGCACGCCGGCGCAGCAGCGGGGGCCGGATCGGGGCCCTGGGTCAATAGCCCGGTGGGCCCGAAGTCCCCCAGTCCGACCCTGTGTGCAGGAATGTAAGTCACAAGTGACAAGAGGGTTCAGATTTGCCCAAATCCTGCAAAAAAAGTGCTGGGCCTGGGTTTATGCCAAACCGAACTGAACCTGAATCCTACAGGTAACTGCTAGGGATGGGCGAATTTGACCTGTTTCGTTTTGCCAACAATTCGCCGCTGGTGAAATGTTGCCGGCGGCCATTAAAGTCTATTGACAGACGGCAAAAAAAAAAAAAATATATATATATATATATTCGTCATACAAGTCTATGGGCGTCAATTTTGCGACGAAACATGGTGAAATGTTGCCGGCGGCCATTAAAGTCTATTGACAGACGGCAAAAAAAAAAAAAAATATATATATATATATATATTCGTCATACAAGTCTATGGGCGTCAATTTTGCGACGAAACATGGTGAAATGTTGCCGGCGGCCATTAAAGTCTATTGACAGACGGCAAAAAAAAAAAAAAAAATATATATATATATATATATATATATTCTGACGCATGTCGTCATACAAGTCTATGGGCGTCAATTTTGCGACGAAACATGGCGAAAAAATTTGCCCATCCCTAGTAACTGCAGTTAGTCCTTACCAAATAAATACAGAACTTGCCAGGCAAACTGTTTTTAAATATTTATTTTACAAAGGATACTAAATATTATTATAACAAATGTATACATAAGAATGTACATACAGAAAGGCAAGTACCCTGTACTAGAATTGTATGCCCTGTCCTCACAGCAGAGCAGGAAATAATACAGTGTAAAGGATCTGTAATCAGGATAGTGTTAATTTGCTTGAAAAATAATTTGTAGTGCAGATTTGGTAAAGTTTTATCTACTACTGGAAACATTAGTATGGTTGCACAGAGCAATCCATTCCTTCTGCAACCCCCATGCAGCTTTTCAGAAGGTCAAAGCTAGTGAAATGTTGTGAGGGAAAAAAAATCAGCCTTGGTGAAAGCAATGAAAGTGTTTATATATTTTTTAAAAATCCTGAAGCGAAGGCAGAGTAAACAAAATAACTGTAATTAAATACCAATGATAGTTCTTATTCCTTAATTTTATTTCCCTATTCATTTCGGTTGTCCCTTTCTTTTCATTCCCTTTTTTTCTGTCCACTTTTCTCTCCCCTGCTCTTTACTCCTCCATTATTTTATTCACCATCTTAATCTATCCCCTTAACTTCTCTTTTAACAGTTTCTGGTTATTAAGCCAGGCTTATTTACTTCTCCCACTGCTGCTAGCTTGAAGCAAGCAGGAAATGCAGTCCATACCTCTCCTACATATACAGCCAAACTTCCCTTGGTTTGCACTCTAGAAAAAGTAGAATGGATGTAAAGAGGGTAGAGGGTATATTTTTTATGTTTGTTCTAGGAAGAATTGGATTTGAGTGGAGGATAGAATGATGACAGGAAAGTTTAAAAGCCTGCTCTAGCTGCCACATTATGCATCAACAACAGGCTGGATCATTTGTGCTATGCATTGGTAGGAAGTCAGATGTTTAGTTAAAAGTAGTGGCATCTGTTTCTCCATTGGGAGGAATAGAGTCTCCAGAAGAGCTTCTGTCCTTTTTTCCCTCTGCCAAGTCTTTGAAATGCTGCAGAAAAGAAATATGGATTGAGTTACAAAAACAATAAAAAATGGACACTACGTTCCTATCTGAAATTAAAGGGGCACTCTTCATCTTTTATGACATGAGCTCTTCTAGTAGCTTGTGCAAACATTCCTTACCCCTATTACCGTATTTTAATTATGAAAAATCTTTTTTTTTGTGATTCCTTGAACTGAACCGAGAAATTGAAGCTACTCCATGCAAGATATACGTACATTACCAGCTCACAAATAAATCCCCTGCAATTTGGAGTCTGCCTACATTTTTATATTTTTTTTACAAGAGTGAAGAGCTTGTAAACAAGCAATCTAATCTCACAAGACCCAAACGTTGAGTATCTTCAATCTCCCATTTAACTCAATAAATAACAAAAAAGCAAAAAAGTACATTCATCATAAGTGCTATTCAATAATCTCATGTTGAGCAAAGCTGTATACTGTCTCTTTAAGATTTCTAGAATACCATACCAAGTAAAATTTTAAAACTAGGCAACAGGATCCTTTTGGTCGTAAATTTCACCAATGGTTTCCATCCAAATAATAAATTACAAATTATATAACTAATAAAAAAAATAATTACAGGTAGCTTTTCAATATTCATAACTAAAGCATCCTCATACAATAAATCATTTGTTTTATTTGTAATTGGTGTTGAAAGCAGTATTTGTTTCTTTTTATTTTCTTGACTGTTGGTTCTGACTAGTGAAAAAATGTAACAGAAATCAGCTTTTCTCCAGCAAAGACTTCAATTACTACTATTAGTATACATTTTCACAAGTCTTAAAGGATAATTAATCCTTTAAAATAAGTGAATTTATACTTGAAGAGTGCTGTTCTAAGCACTTTTGCAATTTACTTTTTTTTTTTTTTTTTTTTTTTAAGGGATACATGTACTGTTAATAGGAATATATTTTGTTACAACAGGACCACCTACTGGGCAGTTTCTGTCAGTCTCATGTTCTGGTTATAAAAACTGACCAGCAGGTGGAGTGGATATGACAAAATGTATTCATATTAACATCCCTTAATATCTTGGAATTAAAATAAATAATGAATGTAAATTGCAAAAGTGCATAGAATAACAAATTCTACATTCATTTTCACTCATTTTAAAGGATTACTTATTCTTTAATACCCTGCTATATTAATTACATTTTTAAATTAATGTATATTGGAAAGCTGCTTAGTATTTATTATGTAAAATGCTGTTTGTCTTTATTTGGTGGAATTCCCTTAAATGTATTCCAATACACCATAGAATCCACCTCCAGCTGCTACTAGTCATTACCGATTTTAAGACAAACCTCAACAGCAGTTGTTGACCTAAATTTGAATCTAAAATGATCCTCACTTAAAAGGCATACTAAATAATCACTGTTTTTCCACACTAGCTGATTCTGGCTTAACCATGTCTTGATATGAGACTCTGACTCAAACACAGAACCAGGGGAAAATTAAGAAAAATTAGTGCTTATCAGAATGCAGAATGAATGCTTATCAGAGTAGAGTTCCATGAATCAGTAGCGATCCTAGGGGGGGCCCTGGTGCGTGAAGCGCAGCTGGGCCCAGCCCCCCTCCGTACGGCCGCATTTGTCAGTGGCGCACGGACTGCCGGGGGGAATGAGGGGGTGCGGGCCCTGGCCCGCTCGCACCCCCTGCTCCCCCGGTAGATCCGCCACTGCCATGAATATTATAATCCTAGTCCTGTCCTGCTAAAACAGGTAGTTTTTACATTAAAAATAATGATATTAATGAGAATTTTGGTCTCTCTGCCAGCAAAAGAATATATCCCCTGTGTGCCATGAGCCACATTGATAAAGCCAAGATGTCTAGAGAAGAAAAGCCAGTTATAAATGTTTTTACTAACCTGGGAATTTTTAAATGCTGAGAAGAGGGAGAAAAGTACATGTAGAGACTGTATCCGACTTTTGTATACAGGAATATCAAGGATACCTGAATAGGGTACAGAAAACAGTCTTTCAAAAAGACACCTTGGATATAAGAGTAAAACGATGTGGGATATTTTGATCAGATTTTATAGGTTAGATGTTGTCTGATCTTGCCATGCCACAGCAGATGATTTGTAGCATCCTTAAAAATGTGATACCCCCATAGCTAGATGGAATAGAATGTGCATAGAATGTAAGGTTGGATCAGATCAATTCAGATAATGTCTTTTTCCATGCATCTACATCTGACAGTCAGTATTTCAATGGAAAAAAATAGGCACCATCAGATTTTATCTTGTCGGTTGAAGACAAAGCATGTATGGTCCACAGTCGTGTGGCTTTGGGTGGAAACAGTTTAAAAAGTTTCTGCGTGAGAGCTCTTAACGTTACCATCTGAATTTCGTTAGGAAACAAATGCATGAAATGTAAGCTAACAATATTTTCATGTTGTTCATTTCATGTGCTTCTTACTAATCAGTAATACTAGATAACTGCAAGAGACATCTTGCAGGACAATCCTTACCACAAATCATATCAATGTATGAAGGAAGATCACAATCTATGTCAGCTGCTGGCAGACTGACCTGAAAAGAAAGTCAAAAGAGATTAAAAAAAAATATATATATTTATTATTTTTTTTAACGAGAGTGAAATGGACTCGGACGGTTATTTCACCTTTCCAAGGAGCTCTTCAAACTCTGATGGCCATTCCTGCATTAAGGTGTCAATGTCGGGCATAGGTCTATGGAAATAAAACAGTGAGTGCAGACTTAAACCTAACTGAATGCTCAGATTGAGGACATCACAGATAACATTTTCCTGTACAGAGGAGATCAGTCTGGTTGATAGTTGTTATAAAGATGTACTTTCCCGATGAGAACACTACCTAGATTTTCCCCATCTAACAGTAAATGCAGTTCTCACCGATTATAATGAACAGTAGCAGGAGGCTTTGAGCGATGAAGTTCACTAATGCTCTCAATCCAGGCATCAATGGATTTGCTATTTCTCTCTGCATTCTCTACACTTTTGACTTTAATCTGCTGCTGTTTGGGGGGGAAAAAGATGGTGAAAAAGGGAGATGAGATAAAATTTGCCATAGATATAAACAAGAATGTGAACTGAAGTGGATTTTTAAATTCTTTTTCACAAACAATTGTTAGTGTGCTTTCTCAATCTAACATTCTTTTTCTTACTGCAAATTGCAATCTGCGCTGTGTGTCAGTAGTGCATTGCAGAACGACTCCTAAATAAACTAATTAAATATTCACTACAACAGTCTAATTGCTTTTTAGAATAGTAAGTTTCCCTTTAATATAAACAGAAATCTTAATACTGATTTAGGATCTATTATCCAGAATGCTTGAGACCTTGAGTTTTTTGGATAAAGGTAATTTGGATCACAATACCTTTACCCTGTTAAAAAATCATTTAAACATTAAATTAAACCCAATAGGATTGTTTTGTCACCAATATGGATTCATGCAGCTTAGGCTAAGGCCACACTAGGCGATAGCGCCGCGATCTGACTCGCGGCGACTTTTCGCCGTGACTTTTAAGCCGCAATCGCTGGGGAAACTTTTGCGCTGGCGTCTATGGGGAATCGCGAAAAATCGCCAGCGTAAAAACACACGCGGCGATCTTTTTTCTACTGTCGCTCGAAATTGCCTCGCTAGGCGATTTCGAGCGACAATAGAAAAAAGATTGCCGCGTGTGTTTTTACGCTGGCGATTTTTCGCAATTCCCCATAGACGCCAGCGCAAAAGTTTCCCCAGCGATTGCGGCTTAAAAGTCGCGGCGAAAAGTCTCCGCGAGTCAGATCGCGGCGCTATCGCCTAGTGTGGCCTTAGCCTTAGTAGGGATCAAGGCACTGTTTTACTATTACACAATAAAAGGAAATGCTTTTTAAAGAAAATTTAAATATTTGCTTTAAATAGACTCTATAGGAGATGGACTTCCCCTAATTCGGAGCTTTCTGGATAACAGATTTCCCGATAAAGGATCCCATAACTGTACCAGTATTTTTACCTAAAATTCACTTGTATTCAAACATGATACATTAAACTCAATAATTAAGTGGCAGAAGACTAAATTAATGCCACATGATGCAGTGTTTTAATTTCTCAACACCACTGTTTATTAAACATTGGTAGTTTTGACATGTGATATTTGCAGAAGGGATTATTTATTGTTTACCATCACATACTGTATCCACTCTAAACACAATATATTCCTTTCCATCTCTTGCACGCTATGCTTAGTTTGACCAGGTGGGAAGCAGTGGTGGCAGAGCGTAAATCCTACCAGAATCTGCTACTTTGCGATACCAAGAATGGTTAACATACAGGACTTTAACTTTCCCACCCCAGTCATATGATTAGACTACATGCTATGGAACTTACTGCGACACTGTGCTGTTTGGAGTTCTCCGATAGCCAAAGGGCCATAACTGTAGGATCAGATTGTCTAGTGGAAGGTTCATCTAGGGTTAGTAAACCAAGGTTATCTGGCTTCCCATCTGGCCTTGGGACCTGTAATGAACAACAGTATTGAATATAACATTTGCAATAAAGATCGACATATACAAGCATATATGACTGATAATTCATATCCATTTAATATAATATAATATATAATGCAGAATGAAAGATGTCCATCCAAAACACACTGTTTCTGAAGCATATGCATATTCAAAATTTGCAAATTGCTTCTACCTTACTTAACACAGCTCTTCAACAATTGCCCCGGCCCTGAGTATCACCTAGACTGAAAGGCCAATTTCTTTCTGGAAATATATAGAGTGTGGATGTATGATGTCAGTACTGATTGGCACTTTTCTGTATTTGTATATACCCTGAGCAATAAATACATAGTGATTCATTACATAAAAATGCTTTACTGGAACAAATACAAACCAAATAATGTTTTTATGGCTTCACAGACTAACACATTCTAAGAAGACCTTGAACAAAATTTACATAGAAAACAGAGAATCCCTCTTTACATTTGATTTGGTTAAATCTGATCTGTACCATAATGCACAATGAAAGAAAATGTAATTCTAAGCAACTGGATCCTACAGGGGGGTTCAATGCATTTGACATGATAATGTCTCTTTACCTAAACAGAGACAAAAAAACAAGAAATTCTCAGCACTAGATCTTTCTGTATTGATTAGGGAACTATTACATTTTCATCCTCTTTTCATTTTAGACAGAACATCATTATATATTTATGCACTGCAACATTTATGAGAGCATTGCTCTTTCATTATGGTGTATCTTAACGTGCCTATAATATGAGTGATTGTGGCAAACCACAACTGGAGTCACATAGGTTCATAAAGTGGATTCTGAAGATATAGAACATTTCCTTACAATGAAACTGGCACTAAAGGGTAACTAGAGCAGTGGACATTCGGGCCAACCTTTCAATGTTATTGGGCTGCTACACCTGCCAAATTACATTATATTTGATACTATATAAAGATACCCAGAATAATTTTGCAATGAAAGAGCCAGAAAGAGTGAAGTTGGCTTAAATGAGTCAAAAATATATATTATATATATATATTAAATGAGGTCATCGCACATGTGCAACCCTCTATGGAGGGTTCTTGCTGCAACATCATCAAAAACATCCTGGTTAAAGAGAACAAGCTGAATATATTCTTACCTGCACGCCCAAAATGATGGCTTGTTGAAGCTGCTGGAATAGTGGTACCACTGCCAATGCCACTTTGCACAGCACTGAGTAGATTGGGTACTGTGTATAAGCACTGACAGTGGTACCCTGCAGAGCACTGAGTATACCGAGGGGGGTAGAAAAAGTCCCAGGGCAGTAAAGGATGAGAGATCCCAGATGACATTTTACTTTGTTTTATGCAAATGGAACATCATTGCCCAATGGGCACTACCTTTGTCTAGGTAAATGCAAATAAAAATCCACCTATTTCTTCTAAGACCTGCGAGTGCAATCTCCATCACAAAATAGTTTCAGTAGCATATGCATATTCAAAATTTGCATACTGCCTCTACCTAACTTAACACAGCTCTCCAAAAATTGCCCCTGAACATCACCTAAACGGTCAGCCCGATGTCTTAACTTCTGGATACTATTTTTAAAATAAAAAAAAAAACTTTAGATTGAAGATTAATGTTATTCCGTTTCAGGTTAGAGAGAAAATTGTAGGTTAATTAAAATATTGATATCACAGACTAGATCATAATAAAATATACATTTTTACAAAATTCAAAATACATAACTGAGAAGACATAATAGTAATGTCAAGCACCTTTAAAAAGGCATCAATGTCACCAACTGCAGGAATAAAATCTGGGATGAATGGTTTTAACTTGTAGTCCAGTTCTACGACCTGTGGGGTATATCTGAGACATAAAAAGACATAAAAGGCTGTTATACAAATTGTCACTCGCCAGACCGCTCCTCTTGTCCACGGTCTAGTTAAGAAGCACTGGATCATAAGAGCGCATGCGCAGGATTGTAGATGAATGAATTGCGCATGCGCAGGATTGTAGATGAATGAATTGCGCATGCGCAGGATTGTAGATGAATGAATTGCACAAGTGCCTGGTCTTGGTTTAACTCTGAGAGCTCGTAACTAGATGTGATGTAAGCCATTTCATTAAAAAAAATCTTGATCGCTGTTGTGCTGCTGGGGATGGAATGCATACAGTACATGGGACACTTTGCAAGTACATATGCAGTCCTTGAATGCGCCCCAGCATATGGCAAAAAAATGCCTCCTCAGACAATGTTGAGTGAATTTACTAGTGTAAATTCAATAATAATTGGTTCAAAATAAACTGGTAAAATAAATGAGGTGATAGACTTTACATAGAACCTTCCCTCAAGTTGTGTTTGTTGGGGGCCATGTGCTTTATATCAAAAGATCCATATCGCTGAAAGTTTGTAATCGTGGGGCTGTTCCTGAGTCTCCTTGTTTTGAAAAGTGCCAAAAAGTAATGTATGGAAAAATTAGCTCGTAATATTTCTAGGAACCATTTTTACTTTGCCAATTGCAGCATTGGTATCATCTCTGTGCTGTTTCCTCTATTCTTACCTGATAATATACTGGAACAGCTCTTTGATCTCAGCTGTCACTGGAAGGTGTTCATAGTCTGCAGGATTGTAACTGCAAGAGGGAGAGAGTACTCAGCATAATTTGCATTCACAGTGAAAGTATCTACCATTATACTACAATAAAAATAATGTACAAATGCAAAGATATTTAACAGACCAATAAATACAACAGCTGTAAATTATTTGAATTATTATTCTGCCATACCTCCCAACAGCTAAAGTTGTGATAGAATGAAATTTAGATTTACATTTTTACTATAGTATGATATGTTGTGTTGCTAAGCTCATTTTGTATGCTTATTCTGTATAATGGGAGCATGGTACTGGACCTCTGCAAATAATGTACTTGGCAGCCGTCTTAGTATTTTGATCTTGCTGATGGATCTTTCTCACGACAAACACCTAAACATTATGACAGAATAAATGCTTAATATTTAACTGAAGACCTAAAAACACACAAACACACATCTTCATGCCTGCATATTATTTCTGACTGGAATCTGCTGATAAAATATTTCTAGGCAGTAAAAGTTTTCTATTTTTTTAATATGCTAATATGCACAGCTATCAGATATAACAGCATATCTGTGAATGCGGTTGCACACTGAAAACTATTTGAAGGCCAAATTAGTAATAGGTTTACAGCAGCCTTTTCAATTACTTCCAATGGTTTTATTAGCTTACTTAAGGGAGAACTTAACCCCCAAACTAATGAAAACCCCTACCCTCCATAGCCCCCCCTCCCACACACACACAGGTGTTAATACCTGTAAATGCCCCTAAGTCTTAAATTACCCCTTGATGCTCACGGGTGGCATCTTCATCGATCGGTGCATGCACAGTTGTTTGGGACTGGAAAATTGCTACAACTGCGCATGTGCAGATTCCCCGCTTACTTGTTGAAGACTCCTGAAGCAGTGAAGATGGCGCCCGTGAGCTCTGCTGCGCTGACTTTGCATTGAGGGGTAATTAAAGACTTAAACAGGGAGGGGGGACTATGGAGGGTAGTGAGTAGGAGTTTACGGTAGTTCTCCTTTAAGCAAAATTATCAAGATGACAAATAACCTATTTACTGCAAAGCTTTTCTCAACTGATGAATTTCCACCAGCAAAGAATGTGTGAAGCCAGCCATGCCGTTTGCCCTTAACTTTAACAACAACTGCCTGTAGCTGCATGTACAGGTGGCTTTCTGCCAAAAAATGGCATGTTATCTGCAGGCATTTTTCCGCCAGTGGAGAATACAACTGATGTGCCATTAAACTTGCAAAACATAAAGATAATATGCTCTTGGGGGCAAATTTACTTACCTCTGAAGTTGCACCAGCTTTGGCTTCGTCGCACTTAGCCAGGGTGCTGCTAATTCACTAAAATTCGAAGTTGCGCTCAGGGAGGCGAAAGATAGTGAAGTTGCGCTATCGTTAATTTGTCAAGCAAAGCAAAGTTACTCTAGGGATGCCTAATTTGCATACGGCGCCAAGTTAAAGAACAATGGATGTATATGTAGCAACAAATACATTACACTACACAAGCCTGGGAAAGCTTTGTTGTTATTTTGCCCTATACATGTGCCCACTGTATAGCTTAGGTGCCATATGTTAGGAAATATAGGGGGGGGTAGGAGGTTACCCCCAAAAAAATTTTGATCTTTTTCAGCCTATCACCCTTAAAAAAGTAAAAGACACCAGCGTTTAAACTTTTTTTGAAGCAAGCCTGATCTACTCTATTGCACTTTGCCTGGTCTGAGGTAGCGAAGGCAAGTCTGGCGCAAGAGGTAACGTTCAGTAAAATGCGCAACTTAGTGAATTAGAGTAGTTACGTCTGTTCGTCATAGCGCAACTTCGCCTGGCGTAAGGGTGCAAAGTAGAGCTAGAGTAGGTCCACTTCGCAAGCAAATTTACGCCAGCACCCATTGGTAAATTGGAGAAGTAACAAAATGACTTCACACTGGCGAATTTGCGCTAGCATTAGCCATTTCACGCTTTAGTGAATTTACCCCTTGGCATCTGCTCATATATGTGTGGAACAAAGAATGTTATCATTAAAGAAATATTAAATGTGTGTGTAACATGACCCTTGTGGATATAAGTAAGATAGGGCTACTTGCCTCAACCACATCTGAAATATGTTTGAATGCAGTCCGTCATGTAACCATCAGTGGTACACGCAAGCTTGTGTATGTTTATATTTTCTACACACAAATTGTGTGTAAGAATTTTGCTTTAACATAAGCAATACGGTTTTTATGTTTTATACGGTTATTTAATATTAGCATACCACCGAAATCGATAGTGGCAGCACTCCAAGGAATTTTATAACCAGACAAGATTATAAAATTCCTTGGAGTGCTGCCACTATCTGCTGTCTTTTGTATTTCCATTTGGACTAGCACCCAGGTTATGAACATCGGCTCCTATCTGCTGTACTATATATATATATATATATATATATATATATATATATATATATATATATATATATATATATATATATATATATATATATATATATATATATATATATATATACATACATACACGCACACGCACCCTTCATTAGAGGTCGCATGTCCTTCTTCGTCATCATCCTCCTCCTCATCATCTTCATCGTCGTCATCTTCATCATCTCCTTCAGTGTCTTCTGTATCCTCATCATCAGTGAGCCCTTGTGTGCGTGTGCGAGCAGCACGAACGTTACCCAGCTTACCAGCCTTCTTGTTTTTTTCACTCTGAAAGGAATACATAGTTAATAAAATTAACTTGTGGCAATTGTGCCCTAGGTATTAGAACTGGAATGAAGCCCATTGCCTATGCCTTCTCTAGCATCTTCTGCCAAACATTCCAAACCAACAAGGGTTGAATTCTTGATGTACAGCACCACAAATGTTGTTGGATAAAAATGCCTTTATGTGGAATACTTGGCAGGACCTGGATAAGCGTTGTTTCAGGCTACAATAGCCTTTTATCAAGCTTACCAAACACTAGACCAGGGGTAGGCAACCTGCGGCTCTTCATCCTGCTTGCTGCGGCACAGTATAATGGATAGCTTACCGCGGTCGCACACTCAGGAAGCCACCTGCAGGTGCAAGGGCTATATAGACATCCCAGGAGTGATAAGCAAGCCCGAGCCGCAGCAAGATGATTCATCATGGTCCTTACTGCAGTCACACACTCATTATCAGTCTTTGTAAGGCTCTGGTATGGAGCTGCACACATGGAGTCGCGGGATGACACCATAGTCCCCAGCACTCTCATGGCAAATCGTAAAGGTACCTGATCCGCTTTCTGCAGAACTGACAGGAGCCCCTGCATTGAGGTGATCTTGGATTGGGGAAGGAAGGAGTTCCCACTGAAGAATTTAGGACAAGCCCTAAATATTCTGTACTCTGCGAAGGTATGAGTCGAGATTTTTGGAAGTTTATCTGCCAGCCTCACAGCGTTAGTATC
This sequence comes from Xenopus petersii, assembly GCA_038501925.1. Lineage (NCBI taxonomy): Eukaryota > Metazoa > Chordata > Amphibia > Anura > Pipidae > Xenopus > Xenopus petersii. The sequence goes on from CM076684.1 coordinate 56,823,647, forward strand.
TACATCACTGTCTGGAGGTGAGTGCCATGGAACAGGCCTTTACCAGTAGGTCGTCCAGGTATGGTATGACACTCACTCCCTGCAGTCGCAGGTCCACTAGAGCCGCAGCCATGACCTTGGTGAATACCCTTGGTGCGGAGGATAGTCTGAAGGGGAGTGCCACGAATTGCCAATGTTCTCCTGCCACTGAAAAGCAGAGGAACCAGTGGTGGTTGGGATGTATGGGGACATGCAGGTGTGCATCTTTGGTGTTGATAACCACCATGAAATCCTCTAAGTCCAGAGACATTAGGACTGACTGGATAGATTCCATATTAAAGTGGTGCTTCTTTACATGGTCGTTTAGTGCCTTTATGTCTAGCACTGGGCGAAAAAATCTGTCCTTTTTTGGTACCATAAACAGGTTTAAGTAGAAATCGAAGCCCCTTTCCCTTTGAGGGGCCGCCTGTACTACCCCAGAGGCGGTCAGGGCATGTAGAACCCTTTGGAACGTTGAGTGCCTGGGTTCTCCAGTATGAGTGAATTCTATGAGATAGCCCTGGGATATGATCTGTAGGACCCAGGGGTCCAGTACGCTCTGCCGTCACACCTCCCGAAAGCGCCTTAAGCGTCCACTTAAGGGTAAGCTTTCGGGGGTGGGCACCTCCTCATGTGGAGGCTGTTTGTCCTGTATGGGCTTAGGTGCAGCTCTTCTTCCTGACCAAGAAGTGCTCTGTCTTGACTGGAATCTGGGGCGGGTTGGAGCTTGTTTTTCATGTTGGGACCTTTGCCTCTGGCTCTGATTTTGGAAAAGGGAAGAAAAAATGGTCCCTCTTGGGTCTGTTTTGCGGAAGTAAAGTGCTCTTGCCTCCTGTAGCTTGAGAAATTATCTTCTCTAGTTCAGCACCGAAAAGTTGTTTTACGAGAATGGGAGACCAACCAGAGACCACTTTGACGTAAGATCTGCTAACCAGTTCTTTAGCCAAGGGAAACATCTGGCTGCATGGATTGTGCCAAAGCCCTTGCGTCAAGCTTAGCCGCGTCCAAGGCCACTTCGCAAATATATGTGTTTTTTGTCCGCTATCTGAGCTAGAAGGAGGTCTGTGGAGGGGCCTTCTGAGCCAGTGAGTTGGGACACCTGTTCCATCCAAACCTCCATTGCCCACGATACCCATGCGATGTCAAAATAGGTCAGAGAGCTCCGCCTGCTGCTGTGAAATCACCTTGCAGAAACCCTCAAGACGTTTGTCAATAGGATCCTTAAAGGAAGCTGCATTGGCTACTGGAATGGTGGTCTCAAGACTGGTTGGTCCACTGCTGGGGATGAAGACCAAAGGTCTGTACAGTCCTGAGTAAAAGCGCTTGGAAATTTGGACTCTATGGTCTGGTGTTTTCCATTGTGCTGATGTCATCCAGCTGTTCATAGACTGGAAAGACACAAGGAGACTTCTTTTGCCTCTTGAAAATGTTTTTGGTTGGCTCCGCTAGACATTGTGCCTGTAATACTGCCTGAATCAGGCTCTTGAACTTCTCTTTGTGATCTAGGGGCATCCTGATCGGATTCATCTCTGGATAGGATCTGTCCCTCTTCCCCTGATGCCTCCACCTGTTCATTACTGCTATACTGCGGAGTGACCGGTCTGTGAGGCTGTGTAGATGAGGGATGCTGTGGGACCTTATCTAGAGTCTCTGGTATTCTGGCTAGGTTCTGTAGATCCGCTAGAGAGAGCACACACCAATTCAGAACTCAAGCTCGTTTGATTAGCTGTAGCAGAGATGGCTGGTAGGGCTATGTTGGATTGTAATTGTGCAGTGACTGCTGCAGGCTTACAGGCTTCACATATTGGCTCAGCCGAAACACTAGCAAATTTAGGTTCTCAAGTAGCACATGCCAAATATGAAATTGCATTGGTGGTACGTGCAGTTGCCAGCTTGGGAAGGCACTGGTCATCTTCCCTGCCTGTCATGGCTATACTATGTAGTGCCACCCAATAAGTAAGGGTATTGGGGAATATTAGGAAAGTCCAGAGGAGTGGAGAAGTGAACCACGTCTCCCTTAGAGTGTGATCTGTGGAGACAGATGGAAGTAGTGAAAAAAAAAAACCCCACAGTAGGTCCCATAGAGAGAGGGAAGTGCTAATCCTCTAGAGAGAGATAGAGGGAATAAGGGAGTGTAATTACCTGTTCACCAAGGTAGGAAGGAATAGTGCCTTGTTCTTCCCTGTGAGAGACAGTGAGGCTGGAAACGCTCAGTGCTGGAGAGCGATGCAGATCATAAATGGCCATCAGAGAGGTTTCCCGGGCTTTGGTATAGTACCTTTAAGGGGAAGGAAACCTAGGTGGCGCAAAAACCCTCCCCCCTGGCCTACCCATCCCGCTGGGCAAATGCCCCTAACTTGTTACTTACCCTTTTGCGCAGGTCCAGTCCAGGGAGTTCACAGACGACATCTTCTTCCTGCTTTGAACGGCGTTTTGGAGCATGCGCAGTAGGAGCATTTTGCCGGTACAGATCTACTGCGCATGCGCCAAAAAGTCATGAAGTACTTTTGGCGCATGCACAGTAGATCGTACCGGCGAAATGCGCCGTTCAAAGCAGGAAGAAGATCGCGTGGAAGAAGATGTCGTCTGTGAACTCCCTGGACTGGACCTGCGCAGAAGGGCAAGTAACAAGTTAGGGGCATGTACCCAGCGGGACGGGTAGGCCAGGGGGGAGGAGGGAGGGTTTTTGCGCCACCTAGGTTTCCTTCTCCTTTAATAAGATGGTGCCCATGAGGCGCGTGCACAATGACAAGACGCCAGATAGTGGCGGAAAAGGTCGCTGGGAAATGGCGCTGGGAAGGTAAATATGTGGTTACAGGCACAAGAGGGAGAAAAGGATAGAAGAAGCTGTGTGCTATGTCCCCCTGTAGGGAATGCTCTGTCAGAGAATAGAAGTGAAAGTGAAACTAAATGCCTAGTTACATAGTTACATTGGGTTGAAAAAAGACAAAGTCCATCAAGTTCAGCCCCTCCAAATGAAAACCCAGCATCCATACATACACCCCTCTCTACTTTTAATTAAATTCTATATACCCATACCTATACTAACTATAGAGCTTAGTATCACAATAGCCTTTGATATTATGTCTGTCCAAAAAATCATCCAAGCCATTCTTAAAGGCATTAACTGAATCAGCCATCACAACATCACTCGGCAGCGCATTCCACAACCTCACTGTCCTGACTGTGAAGAACCCCCTACGTTGCTTCAAATGAAAGTTCTTTTCTTCTAGTCTAAAGGGGTGGCCTCTGGTACGGTGATCCTCTTTATGGGTAAAAAGGTCCCCTGCTATTTGTCTATAATGTCCTCTAATGTACTTGTAAAGTGTAATCATGTCCCCTCGCAATCGCCTTTTTTCCAGAGAAAACAACCCCAACCTTGACAGTCTACCCTCATAAACCTATGGAAATCTCTGTCATAGAATAGCAGTGAAAGTGAAACGAAATGCCTTTCTGCAGAGCTGACATGCAGCCAGTAATGGGGGGAGGGAGGAGGGAATGGACTTACCTCCTCGTGCCAGCCTGGAATGCTCAATAAAAGGTGTACCCTCCGTTGTGGCTACTGGTGCAGCCTCTGGGGAGCAGGAACCAATTGCCCAGGGTAGTGTGGGGGGAGCCCCCAGCCTGCAGCCTCCGTAGAGTGGGAAGGCTACAGAGTAGGGATGCACCGAATCCAGGATTCGGCCTTTTTCAGCAGGATTCGGCCGAATACTTCTGCCCAGCCGAACCCGAATCCTAATTTGCATATGCAAATTAGGGGCGGGAGGGAAATGGCATGACTTTTTGTCAGAAAACAAGGAAGTAAAAAATGTTTTCCCCTTCCCACCCCTAATTTGCATATACAAATTAGGGTTCGGTTCGGTATTCGGCCGAATCTTTCACGAAGGATTCGGGGGTTCGGCCGAATCCAAAAAAGTGGATTCGGTGCTACAGAGCATCTTCAGATCAGAAGTTCTTGGCTGGAGGGGTTCTAGAAAAGAAACACTGACCCCCAATAGTGGCATGATACTGAAATCTGTACCATTGCACCCAGCCACGAAGTGTCCGTCCTCCTTCTGAGGACACTAAAAGAAAACTGGGGATTGAGGAAGTAGGCGGGATGAAGCCCAGAGCAGGAGGAGGAGCCACTTTAACCTTTTAGTTTCCTTTCTCCATGCAGCAGGATCTTCATCCCCATGGTGCCTATGTCCCCAAAATCTAGGCAAGAGAAATGGGTTCAACCATTTTTCCACTGAAATAAGTCAGCAGAGAATACATCCAATGTGCCACAGCCTAAAAGTTATATTTAACTTTATGTTCCACCTAATAGAGAGTATACCCAGATTTAAAAACTTCAGTTGTTTAAAATGTGTCAGTTATAACCTGTAAAATATAGTAAAATGGGGTGTATGGTTACCTTTGAGCTCTCTTCATCTTCACTACTGATAGCAAGATCTGCCATGCCTCTGACCTTGCCAGACATTTGCTTTGCTGTTCCTGACAGAAAAAAAATCGATAGCAAGATTGTAAAAGCTTTAAAAATAAGGCTTATGTCAGGTTATCTAACAAATTAGCACCCTCCCAGTGATCTCCTGCTAGGCACAGGCATTGCTGTCTTTTCTGTCCTTAATGCCATTATTTGGTGTCAAATTCACTAAAAATGTCACCATGGGTGAACTTGCAGATTTCACTACGATCTTTTAAATATGTACGTAGTGGTAAACATTGATTATTGAGAGTTTCCTTGAAATCAAATTTAATGGGGGGTGACATTTTGTTGGGTACCCCACAATATGAATATATTTAGGGATGCACCAAATGAAGATACAATTATAGATCAGCGCCACAGGCTATTGGGAAATAAAAACAAATAACAGAATCTAGTGCAATATTGTTAATATTCAGTGCAGTCACCAATGTGTTGCAACACTAATCTGTGTATGTCTTGAGCCATCGAAAGTCTATGCACAGATTTTTCTTGTGTGTTCTTCTGAAGAAGCTGACCTCAGCAAAACGCATCAGGTGTGACATCACTTTCGGTCGCAGCAGTGAGTGGATGCACAGGTGGAAAACACGGGAGAGGGAGACGCCAGCAGAGCCCATCTCTTTGTATTGCAAAGGTTTACCTCCACAATCTGCACTATAAGACTGCACAGAAGTGTGATTTATGTAACTTTTAAAACCTTTTTTTTAAAAATAAAGGCAAATTACACTATTGGCACTGTCCCTACTTTTTAATGTCTTTACAGAAAAAGGAATACCCTGGAGTTGATATTGATATGCTGTTTTGAAATCAGGACTTATAAATTGCCAATCACAGCAGAGAGAGATGAGAAGCCACATGTTGATCTTTAAAACACCATTGCACCTTACTTTAACTCAGGCATGTTCAAAGTCAGGCCCGTTTTCATATTAACACCGGCCCTCAGCCTCCATCATGAAATTAACAATAATGCGGCCCCGCCAGCACAGTGCAATCAGGAATCGCATAATATTTGAGCACATTAGTGAAATGATCTGCCACTTGGTCTATACTGCTGCCTGTGTGCTGAAGGTGTTAGCAATAGACACGTACTGGCACATAGTGACGCACCACTTCACATACTTCTTTAGGGCTGAAGGTGCAATAGACGTACTGACGTGACAGTACAGTAAACGAAAGAAGTATGGCTTTACTACGTGCCTGTACGTGTCTATTGCTAACACCTTCAGCACACAGGCAGAAGTATAGACCAAGCGGCAGATCATTTCACTAATGTGCCCAAATATTACTGCTGCGGCTATGTGATTCCTTGTTTAAATGATGTTAATGGTTCAAAGAATGTTAGGCTGAATGGTCGGCCCCCACACATTTACACCTCACCAAATCTGGCCCTTGTTGCAAAAAGTTTGGACACCCCTGCTTTAACTCATTTTACCTTTTGAAAAAAGCACCATAAGCACCTTGTTTTATTTAATTATACTTTTATTTTGGAGATAGCACTTTGTAGAAATCACTATAGCATTTTAGAACACACAAGAAAAATCTGTGCATAGACCTTCTATGGTTCAAATCTATGGTTGTAACACCCTGGTGACTGCATTGAATATTGACAATATTGCACTAGGTTCTGTTATTTGTTTTTTTTCCCCATAGCCTGTGGCACTGATCTATAATAGTATCTGGATCCCAAACCCATCTTAACCAATTTGGCCAAACAGAATCCAAAACTTTGACTTTGTGGGAAATCACTGGAATACAAATAGCTAATAGAGGTGCAAAGTGTGTACAGCAATTTTTTTTTTTTTGCTTTATATAGGGTTCACATTCGGTTCAGCCAGGCTTTTGCATACACTTTGATCTTAGAAAACAGTCACAAATATAAAATAGAAAGTAACTGAAAAAAAGGATTAATTTCTTGTGAACTATTGAAAACAACTGAACTGACAAAAGTTTGAAGGTGAACTTTTATTAGGTTTCTTGGAGGATGATAATATTACAGAGAATGTGAGTGCAGAGGTCAGACCACTCAATACAATTTTGGAGACACTCCTCTGTTGTGATTCTGTCTCACCTGGTCTTCTTGGGGTTGGCGTGTAAACACTTGCAACTTCTTCTGAGTCATTAACCTCAAGGCTCTCGTCGTAGGGCTGATTTTCTATCAGATTAGTCTGCAATAGTCGGAATGTTAGCATCCAATACCTTATGAGATAACAAATGAAACTGTGTTTATGTGTTGAGGGTAAGGCTGGTTGTGCAGCTTTGTTGCCTGCAGGAAAACTCCTCTCTTGTGGGTGTCACACTGTACAAAATGCCTTCACACCGGAATAATGTAAATCTCAAATTGTGTAACTGTAGACCCACAGAAAGAAATGATTAAAGGGGTAATGTTTTGTATTTTATATAGTGGCCTATTCTTAGCAACTTTTCATTTGGGATTCACTTTTTCTTTTTTAAAGGTTATTATTTGCCTTCCACTTGTGGCATTTTTAACTTTAAAATGGGGGGGGTGGCGCTCCTTTAATCTACTTATTAAAGGTCAAGTTTTGTTTCCTCAAAAAAAATCTAGTTTTTTTCACAAAAAAAAAACCCTCAATTTTTTAGAGCAAAATAACTCAAAATAACTCAAAAAAGCAGCAAAAAAAAAAAAAAAAACACTAAACCAAAAATACTCCAGCTAAATAATGTAAAATTTAATAGTAGATGTCCCTTTTACCAATGTTTTTTCCCTTCAAGATTTTCAGGTGTTCTGGGGTGTTTGATGCTGGTTTTTCAAGTTTTTTATCATCTGATTTTTTTTGGAGTTTAATTATTAGTATATTTGCCAAATTCGTGGATGTTCATTAGGTCGAGTTTGTTTCTGGTAAAATATGAGGGAAAAAATTAAGTTTAGTAAATGTCTGGGTTTTAAACAGGAAATTTGACTCAATTAGTGCAGAATCGCCCCTGTCTTTGAGGCTACAGTTTTATTGTTACTTTTATAACTTTTCTTTATATTAATGCCCCTCCTGTATTCATCTTACAGTCTCTCACTCAAACTGCTGCCTGGTTGCCTGGATAAATTGGACCATAGCAACCAGGTAGCTGCTAAAAAATCCAAACTGTCCTGGAGTCCTGATGTATCAATAATGTGCAAAGATTATTGGAAAGCGCATGAAATGAATTAAGCAGATTTAACTGGCAGTAATTTCTTTTTTGCATTATAAAAAAAAAGGGTCTGTCGATTTTAAAGCTATTGGTAAATGTGACTACCATTAAAATCAATAGCAGATTGCTTGTATTGTCTGCACTACAAACCCTGACTCCCCAAACAATGCAGCAGAATCAAGTTTATTAAAAGACCTGGAGGGGGGTCTTACTTCTGCTACATTATTTCAGGAATCCGAACTAAAGAACAGAAAGATATTACATTCTGCTGTCAGTTGAACACACTTTTAGAAATAACTTTAAAACCACTGAAACTATTAAAACTAATGAAAAGTTGCAGAGAATTCCAGGCTAGTATAAAAACCAGGTTTATGTGCAGCACCACTTTAATCTGATGTGATGGAAAATCAGTGTTACTATATGTGTTTTACTAAGCTCGGTAGCTCTACGTGGATCACCACGATGATGATGGACACCCTAGTTACCTTGAGTCCATGTGTTTCTGTCTCCTCCATCCTCCTCCTGCCCTCCCAGTTGGTGAATAAACAGGAGCTGTTGCCTCGACTCCTGGCCTAGCTTAACTAAATGGCTTCGTCACCATAGTAACAGAGCCACACTTCCGCTTGAGCGCAAACGAAGCCTTTACATATACTTCCGCCATCTGCGTCTTAAAAGACTTCGTTTCCGCCAGTCGTTAAAAACATCCTCAGTGCTGACAGAACACTTGCGCGCAGCCAACCAGTAACCACGTAGTTAGTGAAACGTCATCCAGATTTTCGTATCCGAGTCTTTACACTGGAACAGCGCCATCTAGTGTCTGGACTTAATGACCAATTTCCCAAACGTGTCTGATGAAGGCGCAATATAGTGCAATATACCGATTACCCACATATATTATGATTTAGATTCGAATTTAAAGGGTAACCTAGTCATAGATTTCGCGTATGTACGTCTAATCTGGATATTAGCAGTTTCTTGCTGTCAAATACGCCATAGAATAGTCCAAAGGCCACTTCTATGAGGGCGTTGCCCTTTTTAAACATGGCGCATGGAAACATTTTTATGAATCACCCCGCCTTCGTTGGGCCGCTCTCCTAGGATCTCGCGGTGCTTGGTGTTGGAGACGTGGCTCCGGAACGGCCATATTGTACGGAGGAACCGATCTAGAGAGAAACAGGCCCTGTATCCGTCTCCTCACACCTGCAACCATGGTGAGATTGGGCTCTCGGGAGGCGAGGGGGAAAGCTACTAACAAGGACAGAGAGCGAAAGCGAGTAGTACTGACAGGGAGGTCGGGGCACTGGCACAGCCAGGAGAGAAGGCAGTGACAGGACCGGGAAGTACGGGGAGACATAAGTTTGCGGAGGGATCCTGACAGAAAAGCACAGTGGGAGCAGAATGGAAAAGTGCTCTCAGCTTTGGGTTACACTCTTGGATACGGTGACATGAAGGTTAAGTCATGTTACGCCACTTATATCGCTACCTGCGATTCGGGAAAAACTTTGTTTATAAGAGATAAGAACCTGTTACCAAATATAGTGACCCGACCTGGGCAGCAATGGCAGCCATTCTGTATTGATGTGGGACACAGAGACAGTGAGAGCGGTGACAGCTACTCTATACTGATATGGTACACAGAGAGACTATGGGAGCAGTGAAAACCATTCAGTATTGGTATGGGACAGAGAGACAGACTGGGAGCAGTGACAGCCAGGCATTCTGTATATGGGATGCAGAGACAAACTGGGCGAGCAGAGATTTATTATTTATAATTTATATAGAACACAGAGACAGACAGGGATAACCGTAAAAGCCATTTTTTGTATGTAGATACAGAGACAGATTGGTGGAACAGAGACAACCATTATTATATTCCATACACAGACTGGGGGAGCAGAGATAGTCATTGTTTATATGGGATACAGAGACTGACAAGGAAGCAGAGCCTGGCAAAGACAAATGAGTAAAGCTGGTCATAGACGCAAAGATCCTATCGTACGAATTGAGGATTCGTACGATTTTCGGACCGTCTGTGGAGAGTCCTGCCATTTTTCGTCGGAGATCGGTCGTTTGTTCGATCGGACAGGTTTGATTTTGTCCCGACTGATCCCGCCGGAGCCCATTGCACTCTCATCGTAATCTGATCGTTGGGCCATAGGGCCGAACGTTCAGATTACCCCCAATATAGCCATGCCCGTTCGTGGCATATCGGGGAAAGATCCGCTCGTTTGGTGATGTTGCCAAACGAGCAGATCTTTTGTCTATGGCCACCTTTAGTTATAGCATAGAGAGGGCAACATCTGGAGTGCAGTTTTTAATTTATTAGGTCCCTCTGTAAATAGGCTCATACAGCGGTCCTGTGACATAGGTTCCTTTCATTTGAATTGCATTCTAATGGTTGCAAATTTATTTGCTATTTAAAATTAGAAACGTGTAGATATGCTAGGGCAGACAGTAGGAATCACGTTGTGGATTGTGTAACTGTGTGAGAAAATATACAAAATGTTCAATGGTAGAACTTTTAATAATAACAAGTGAAAAACAATGGTGCAGGGAATGTGATATTTGTAACAATTCATTTTTGTTCAGTTTCATCTTGTTTGCCTTTTAGGATTTATATCTTTTTTTTTTTTTTGTGTGTTTTCATCTACTTAAGACTGTCCCAGACTATTTGGATATGAATTTATCTATATGGGATATATTGACATTGCACAACTGTATAATATGTACTCTTGCTTATTACTTAACTAGTATATAGTTAGTAAATATTTACTATTCACTTGTCAAAGAAAGCAGTCAAACAAAAATAAGCATGTTTGACTATCCTCTTATGTTGTCTGCACTTGCTTTCTCTGATATCTCTGATATTTATTATGACCTACATCGGCAATTGAAGCCTCCATGAGCAGTGGTGTAGGACAAAGAAGGCATTATGTAAAAAAAAAACTTAAAAAGAATGTGCCATTGCATTAAACTCTTTTAGATATAGAATGATTGTGCTTTGAAAAGTTGTGTTTCTGGTTACTTTATTGAAAATTTCTACAAAAACTCTACTAGTTGTGCTCATCTGTTCCACTTGCTGCTGCCTCTTTTCCCAGGTTAGTATAGGAACCCGCAGCTAGGCTGACCTGATAGGGAACTGAAGCCTGACTGCTTGTGTGACTGCAGGGCTGTGATTGGCTGTCCCCCTCCTACTGTGCTTCTGGCAGGGACCATTAGGCCCGCCCACCCTTCATTTGAAACACAGGCCATAGAACATCTATGGGAGCTCCAATAAAGGGGCCATTTTTGAAGAATTATGATCATTTACAGCCAAAAGTAAAACCAGCACCATATCATATACATTATTGCCTACAAAATTAGGGGGTTTCATTTATCCAATATGTCTCCCTTAAAGGCTTCGGTTGATGGCTCCAAAAAAATCCAGCTCACTCATCGCTGCTGTATAAGTGGAAGCAAACACCAGCATTAAAAAAAGAAAGCATATGTTTCCCTGGGTCTTTAGTTTCTTTGGTTGGACATGTACCCTCATGTTCAGCATTAGTTAAATGAATAGGGCTTGTGCTAAACCTTCTTTTTAGCTATTGTACTGGCTTTTGTATTTTCTGCATTAAGCAGTGCGGACAGTGATACTGAAAGAACTTTCATTTTCCAGGTTCCTGGTATTTCACAGCAATTGTTGGAAAATGCTGTTAATCAATTTACTCTTCTCAGTTAACCCCCAGCATAACAAACTCCTGCTTATTTGTAAACTGCTTAAACAATCGCTTTACAAGGTACTACGTGTAAAAAAGAAGTTTCAAAGTTTTGAGTTTCAAAGCAAACCAACATAATTGATTGCATAATTCTTGTCCATTGTATTAATTAAGAAATACAGGAATGGAACCCGCTATCCAGAAAGCTCTGAATTACAGAGGCTGTCTCACATAGACTCCATTTTATCCAATTAATCAGAATTTTTCAGAATGATTTCCTTTCCCTTTGTAATAATAAAATAGTACTTTGTACTTGATCTCAACTAAGATATACTTTATCGTTATTAGAAACAAAACTAGTCTATTGGGTTTATTTAATGTTTGCATGGTTTTTTAGTAGACTTAAAGGGGACCAGTCACCCTAAGAAATAATTCCAAATTATTTTCTATCATGTTAGTTGAGTAAAATAAACTTTACTTGCACTATATTTATTATTTAAATTTTGATTCCTTCAGTCTTGGAATTACACTATCACAGCAAACTGGCAGGAGCCATTTTGTGGACACTGTTATATCACCCCAGGGGGGGGGGGGATGAGAGAAGTGCAGTGACATGTAGGAAGTGCTTAATGGAATGTGAAAGTAATAGACTGCTCTAGCAGATATTTGATTGACAGCTCAGATATTTATAACCAGTATGGCTGTTTTAATGAAAAAAAATATTTATTTTTCATGTTTAATTTGCAAAGGACTTATTCTACAGCTTTTTATGTGTATGTGACATGTCCACTTTAATTAAAACTTCCTGTATCGCTTCGCTGTTTGAAATAGCGAGGCAGTAAAATAAATGACCTATAATGTGCTGCTTAGGAAAGGAGGGATATATTATTTTCCATTATAGCAAAAATGTAGACTGTATGGATGTTTAGCATAGGTCTGTATAGATCTATTCTAGCCCTGTAAATGGTTTGTGAATTTTTTTTTTATTAGAATGTCAATAGTGATATGTAATGTTGAATGGTTAAGGAACAACTATTCCTCTTATGTTTGTGCATGCATGTTGCCCAAAAGATATATCCAGAGCTGTGGCCATTTATTTGCAGCACATAACTGTGTGAGTTGTGAGTATTCATGAGGTGAAAGTGACTTCAGAGAAACAATTATTGAATCTACAATTCAAGTGCTAGAGCAGTTTTTCACGTTACAAGTGTTGCCTTGCAATTTATTACCAATGGCTCAAGTATTTATTGAGCTGCGCAGAAATCAACATGATGTTTTGCTGATGCCCTGGTTTGTGAAGGAATATATCACATTTTCATATTTTTGTTGAAATCCAATATTTCAAAATCTTAACTGTAACTGTGTAAACTGCCAGCATAAGTGTTGGATATTGTGGTAAACAAGACGCCAAAGGCAAACAGCCAGTTACACTGTAGATGCTTGGGTTCTTTCAGAGGTGTGGAATTCATGTAGTGATGTCTATGAGCCAAACCTTCTTAAAAAGCCAAAATATGGAAGTTTTTTTGTACCCACTGCTTATCTTTGCATGAAATTAATTCTACAGTGGGTCTAAAGCTCAGTGCTTAGAAATAAGCTACTTATGTACATGAAAGAGGGAGTGTATTTCTTGGTAACTGTGTTTCTCTTGCAAAAACGGCAATGGTGTCTGGTTTTATGGCTGGGAGTTTAGATGCAAAGCAGAATAAGAGAAATTGTCTCTGATTTCAAAATCTTTTACATTGTAGTATACCACTGCAGTTTGGATACTTTAGGGTTGGGGTCCTCAACCTTTTGTAGCCTTGAGCCACATTCAAATGTAAAGAAATTTGGACAAAAACAGTGATTGGCTATTAGTAGCTCCGATGGGGATCGGCAGTCTACAAGAGGTTCTGTTTGGCAGCACACAGTTTTTATGCAACTAAAGTTTGCCTTCTGAATTCAAAAAGAAGCACCTGGTTTGAGGCTACTGGGAGCAACATCCATGGGGTTTGTGAGCAGCATATTGCTTGCGAGCCACCGGCTGGAGAACACGGCCTTCAGGCTATGGCTATGGGAGTTCCTTTGTTCCACTGACTTTTGATGAAACCGCACTAAAGGTCCTGTTTCTGTCATCATTCCTGATGGTACCGAACAACAAACACCATATTAGACATGCACAGTACTGTAACAGGCAACCGCAGTACAAAACAAACAACTCCAGGAAATTGAGTTACTTTGAGTTTACTTTGACTCACAAAGCGGCAGTCCTGCTAAATGAGCCACCACTATGAAAAATTTGGTTTAGCGTTTCCATTTCAGTGCTCATGTATCTCAGGACACTAGTTAATTACATGCAGGAGACCTACAAGACCATAATCTTATAGCGTTTGCCCTGAGGCAGAGTATGTGTAGAAATAACAACACCATAGATGCGGATAATAGATTTCCTTTTGATGCTTTGAAATAAATGCATTAACTGTATGACTGCCTTTAAAATACCAGTGCGAGGATTTACTTTTTATATTCTTACTCAGGTGCTGCTGGCAGCAGCAGTGTGCACCAAGGCTGGTAAGGCCATTGTATCAAGGCAGTTTGTTGAGATGACCCGCACACGTATCGAAGGACTTTTGGCCGCTTTTCCAAAGCTTATGAACACAGGAAAGCAGCATACGTTTGTTGAGACAGAAAGTGTTCGGTATGTTTACCAACCCATGGAGAAGCTCTACATGGTTCTTATCACTACCAAGAACAGCAACATCCTGGAGGACCTTGAAACACTCAGACTGTTCTCTAGGGTGGTAAGTAAACAACCGTGTTCTGCTCTGACACCTGTATAATTAAGATTAAACATAGAAGGGCATTAAAAGTTTTTTTAAATTCTTATTTTGTCTTCAGTCTAAATACTAAGTGCATCAGCCTCCTATCACTTGGTAAAGCTGCAAAATTTGATATGAATATTGCCCCACCCACAAACCACACTTTTTAAACACCAACTCCTCAAATTTACATCTCCACATTATTACAATCTTTCAAACAAGACAGACAACCATATAATATAATTTTACACTTCTGTACTTTACACACCTGGACTACCTCAGAGACACTCTGATATCTGTACTAGCTGGAGCCACTTTGTCTCGTCTCACTGTGTATTCATATACTGCTGAGATGACAATAAAGTTTACTTTGACTTTATTAAAGGAGAAGGAAAGGCAAAATTCATGAGCTATCTTTCTCTGATGTACTCATAAAGATGTCCTGAATCGCTATAGTTGTAGCTCACCTAAGCAAATTCAAGCGCATAAAATCCATCTTCATGTTCTGCTTTCATTTGCATTCATGCGGCAGTCATCTTGCTTAGGTATTGGACGCTTCCTTTGCCTCTCCCTTGTATTGCACTTGCGCAGAAAAATAGATCCCTGACACCAGGAGGGCATCACATATGACATTGCACTCTTTACTAGCAGCACGAGCTGTACAAGCGAGTTAAAAATTAGTGGCGCATATCTGGAGAAATCGCACAGCAAGTGCTTGATGCTACCTGGTAGCTGGCCATAGTAACATTAGTAAATAGTGCTCATGCATCTTCATAGCTAGGAGACGCTTCTGGCTGGGGAGTGTTTACAGGGTCAGTGATGATGCGCACATTGCTAGATTTGCATGCACGTCATCTGAGACATGCGCATTATGCAACAATTGAGCCCAACGCGCCTCAAGGCTGCCTCGGGCAGCAGGGAGGAAGCTGCCTGGAAATTTGGCGACGTCACCGAAGTCCAACACTACAATATCCGCAGAGCGCTGCTGCTCCTAATAGACACCAGGGAGACAACTTTAAAAACGTTGTGTAAGTTATGAGTCCACCAGACTTATTGTAGAAATATGCTTATGTTTTGCTTTTCGTTGTCCTTTAAGTCTGCTTTATACATCCAGCCTCCTCCCTCCATGGTGCATTAATGGTCTTACTCCTGTTTGAAAATTGTGGTGACTCCTTCAGCCCCTTAATATGACTGTTAGCTCCTTGCAACTCCCCACTCAATGATTTGCTTAGCTCCTCTTTCTCTCCCCAGTCCCCTTTCTACAAGCTGACACTTCAGGAGTGTGTACCTAAAGTAAACGGGGACCTTGCACAAGCATGTTATGTTGTTTACATACGTGGCATTTATTTGAACAGAGAATCTGTAACGTATTCGACATGCTACATCCTTATATTAATAGAGTATCCAAAATCTGCGTCAAGCTTTATAAATATCTCAAGGTTGGCTAGGTCCAACGAGTTCATGGAACTCAGAGGTTACTTCTAATATCCTCATATTTTTAAACAATGGGTAGATGTTTATTTTGTAGTAGAGTATAATAATAAGCCATAGTCACTTAACCAGTAAACACTGGCCAAGTTACCATTAGCCTAAAGCCCAAAGTTATTGTCAATGTTGGCTGCACTAAGGCACACATTGTTCATATTTCTTGCTGTCCCCTCTTCCTAATATGTAAATGTATTTTTGAAAGGCTGCTAACCAAGCATATTCTCTAGTTTACCAACTACTACTTCGGCCTGTAGGGATGGTGCATCTAATATTATGGGTTGTGCACTAGTATATGAACTGGTCATGCCACAAAAGTTTATATTTTACATATATAATAACAGAAGCATATTTTTTTTCTAACCTTTATACTAATTTGACGGGGCTGATGGAATAGTAAACACTACACAAAAAAAATTTGGTGCTTAAAATTTTACAGCTCCACAAGGCTGGTAATTTTTAAATATATAGATGATCCATGCATGTTTCATAATATATATTGTTGTATGGTCCCAATCTAGATTCCTGAGTACTGCAGAGCTCTGGAAGAGACAGAGATTTCAGATCACTGCTTTGACTTGATCTTTGCATTTGATGAGATTGTTGCTCTTGGATACAGAGAGAATGTAAATCTGGCTCAAATAAGAACTTTCACAGAGATGGACTCACATGAGGAAAAGGTGTTCCGGGCAGTCAGAGAGGTAAGGCTACATTGAGAGAACATATCCAGTGTACAGACATTTTTTCAAGGCCATGGCCTATTTAGTCAACATATCAAATAGATTAAAGGTACTATTGGTGTATTAGAAGGGCTTGTATGTATATTTTTATTTATACAGCACTGCTTAAAGCACCTGTTTTCCTCAACCAAAGGTGCGGGCAACAGTAGGTTTTTTTTTTTTTTTTTTAATTGTAACCCCCCCAAGCACTCCCCCCGCGCTGCTAGTACTAGGACACTTGCACCGGGAGGGAGCACACACATTCACATGATGACCAAATGCTGCAACTTGCTCAACTTGAGGTCAGAAGCTCAACATGGCCACTCACACTCCAACAGAGTGCAGGCTCTATTAGCCCACATCTTTGGTTGGGGAAAATATTTTTGGCGAACAAGCATCCTTTAAGAAAGAAGCACTGTACAGCAGAACAATAAATTAATAGTAAACAGTAATAAATACAAATAATTACAAACTACAATACAACTAAAGTACAGTTTCAATAAAGATTAAGAACTTGGTACCAAGCAGACAAGAGGATGAAGGTCCCTGCCCCATGAAGCTTACAATCTAAATGGAAGGGTATTTTACAGACACAGGGGGATATTAAGTGCTGTAAGTTATAGTGAGGGACACTGCCATATAAGTGCCAGTTTCCAGTTCAGGTGTTATGCAAGTGCTCCAAGAGGTAGTCTTTGAGTTTAGTTCTGAAAAGGCTGAGGGCAGATTCTCTCAGGAGGAATTCAGGAATGGTTGTTACCATAAATTAGTTCAGAGAATTTAAGTTATTAAAGTATTACTGATCCACCAAAGGTATTCAGAACTTTCTGCTCTTTTACTAAAATTACTTTGTGGGATTTCAAAATATGGGATTATGTGTCAGCACAGTAATGCAGTGCACCTTCTTCCACCATTTCTGCAGTATATATCGGTTAGCAGAGAAGCACCCCAAATCACATTTTTTACCCCCTGTTCAATTGAATTTCTCAGTCATCCCTAAAGTGGCCATCAGAACAGCAGGAAGTGAAGAGGAGCTGCATGTCTTCACTTCCTCACCTGCCCTGTCCAACAGAGTGCGTCAGCCCAATTCCTGAACCGGCCTGTATATATAGCTCATGGCTATCGACTAGGATTAGCATTCCTCCTCCCCCCCCCCCATTCACATACCAGTAATTTTACAGAAATATTTGTACAATATTATTTGTAAGGGTATTGTCAGCGTTAAATTTGCACATGTGCAGTAGAGAGAATCCAAATACTTTTCCCAAAGCATTTTAAAGAGAAATACAGTTTTTCATGTAATTTTCTGCACTCCTTACAGACACAGGAGAGAGAAGCCAAAGCAGAGATGAGACGCAAGGCCAAGGAGCTTCAGCAGGCCAGAAGGGATGCAGAGAGGCAGGGCAAGAAAGCCCCTGGATTTGGAGGGTTTGGAAGTTCAGGTGGCTCCTCCATGTCCAACAATGCAGTGTCACTCATTACAGATACCATCATTGAACCAGAGAAAACAAAGAGTGCTCCTGTTCCATCAAGGTATACAAGGAAGAATACATTTGAGGCATACATGCAAACCAGATTAGCTGTATTATTATTATTCTTTAAAATGATTTATAGGGAATTGTAGAATTATACTTCTCAAAAAGTGTTTTTATGAAGCTTAATTTTTTTTGTTGCACCATGTAGGCCTTCTGGTTCTGGCAAAGCCCTGAAACTGGGCGCAAAAGGGAAGGAGGTGGATAATTTTGTGGACAAACTGAAATCTGAAGGAGAAACTATTGTCACCCCTTCATCTGGCAAGAGGCAGTCAGAAGTGGCCAAAGTGCTTGCTCCCCCTGTGAACATGGAGAGGTCGGTGTTGGGAATTTACATTGACAGGACATCTGATATTTTGTGAGATCAGTTGTGGTAAAAGAAGCTTCAATCTGTTCTAACCGGTATTTTTATCTACAGTGTTCACTTAAGGGTTGAAGAAAAAATCTCTCTTACCTGCAATCGGGATGGAGGCCTTCAGAATATGGAGGTCCATGGACTGGTCATGCTCAAAGTGTCGGATGACAAGTTTGGCAGGATCCGTGTCTATATTGATAACGAAGATAAAAAAGGAGTACAACTGCAGGTAAGGAATCATCTGTATTAAAGGGGTTTTTCACCGTTGAGTTAACTTTTAGTATGCTGTAGAGAGTGACATTTTGCAATTGGTTTTTATTATTTGTGGTTTTTGAGTTATTTAGCTTTTTATTCAAGAGCTCTCGGGTTTGCAATTTCAGTGATCTGGTTGCTAGAGTCCAAATTACTGGAATATGAATAGGAGAGGCCTGAATAGAAAGATGAGTAATAAAAATCTGTATTACCAATAAATTTTAGCCTTACAGAGCATTTGTTTTTAGATGGGGGTGACCCCCCCCCCCTCCATTTGAAATCTGGAAAGAGTCAGAAGAAAAATAATTAAAAAATTATAACGTTAAAAGAATTAATGAAGACCAATTGAAAAGTTGCTTATAATTGGCCATTCTATAACATACTAAAAGTTTACTTGAAGGCGAACCACCCCATAAAATAAAGTGGACTCAATGGATTAATCAGTTTTAAATGCTCTGTACACTCATTTACAGTGGTACCAAATAGTGATGTTTTTAAATTAAATAATTGGTAGTAAGACTGAACAATTAAGATTCAAGTGAAATCTTTTTGTAGACTGAGATTATCAATGGCTGCCACGTATTGCTTTGTACAACTTTGTTTTCTCGTCTCAGACTCATCCTAATGTGGACAAAAAACTTTTCACTTCGGATTCTGTAATTGGGTTGAAAAACCCAGAAAAAGCCTTCCCCTTGAATAGTGATGTGGGCATTTTGAAGTGGAGACTACAGACCACAGATGAGTCCTTTATTCCCCTCACCAGTGAGTACTGAGTTGACTTGGTTACAATCAGGACACCCAAGCCAGAATTAGAGTTTATTATATTACACATTTGTATATGGACAAGCCATACTTAAAGATATCCACACCCTGAGTATGAGATAAAAATGAAAAATAGTTAATTGTTTCAGCAGTACGGACTTGAGCCTAAAAAAATGCATTGAAATGCTATTTTATCTAACAACACTTCTATACCAGTCTTTTTTCCTTCACTTATTGACACTTAATCTGTTTTTATTAATTACTCAGGGGTCAACAGCCTGTGCATTGCTAAATATGTCTGTTTTAGTATTCATCACTTGGTGTCTACTCTCTTTCTGCTTTCTGAGCAAACTAAATGCACTTTTCCCCCAAAGACTAAGTATTCACACTGGTTTCCAGATGGATGGAAATTTTTCTGCTTTTTTGTCTGCTTGTTGATGTGCAGACAAAAGCATTGACAAATGTTGAAGAGCAATATACTGATGTGTATACCTTGGGAATGTTCAGTAGAAGGAAAACAACCTTGTGCAAGTATGGTCGGACCTGGGTAGGGTCATTAGAAAGTAGAATCAATTGGAATAGGGGCAGCAGCAAGGCAAAACATCCTGGTGTGGGGTGCACTACTATGTCAAAGCTTCCATTTTTGGGTGCACTAGAAAAGTAACGCATGAGGGTGGTTGAGCTAGCAAGACAAATGACAATAGGGTGACAAAAGTGGAGCAAAAAGAAAACATGACACATTTTGTGGGGCCAGTTGTTTACTTTATATGGGTTAAAAAAAGATACACTTTCATCCGTTGTATTTTTCATGCTTAGTCAAGTTCCATTCTGAGTGGTGAAAACTATATTTCTATAAGAGAACACTGAAAAGTTCTTATGATCGTCAGGAGTGTTCAGAAACTAATTGGAAAATGTGCATAAGGAATGGATCAGTCTTCTGTGTAATGCATGCTAAGATATGGAATTAGGCAAAATGTGATGCTTTCATTCCTTATTTTATGCAGTTTTTCAAAGTTCAAAATTGGCCATAACTGTTTTTAATGCATTTTTATCAATATGTTGTGTGTTTTTTAGCATCTATTTCAAACCAACATAGACAAAATGCATCATGTGTTTGTGTTTTGCATTTCTGTTCAAACCCACATACAGTATGGGGAAAAGAGACAGAACATACAGTATTAATGGTCACATGTTTAGCTTCATAAGAAATACCAGGACACAAATCACTGATATTTAATATGCATTTATTTACACAATAAACCCTTGTTTAATAGAATGGGGAGGAAAGGGGCAACAGGGTGTTCGGAGCACAACATGCATTATAGAGCTGAACTATAGGATGTGCAAATATAGGAGATACCATACAATACATGATAAACTGTGCTTTTGCTTTTTTAAAGAGTGTATAAGTAGATTTGTGTGTGATGTGTACAAGGGAATCAACTAGGGCTGTGTTCTACTGGGTTGGGTTTTGCCATATGCTTAGTATTAAGCACAACCCAAACCCTTAAAGAGCAGGAGAGTTGAAAGCAACAAACCCCCAAGATGCACATTCAATTGCACATCTGAAAAACAAGTTAGGGTTCTTATTCGACTAAGGGTCATATTTATCACAATATGAGATTAATGCTCGCCACAGAAAAGTTCATTAATTTTCTATTGATTCCTATGGGATTTTTAGAATAGTATTTATCGATGGTTGAAAGTTTACCTGGCATAAACTTACACCAGGGGCCAAAAAATGCCTTGAATGTTTGTAAAATGTATTAAATAAGGCTACTAACAAAATATTTTAATATGTGTCTTTTTCTTACCTTAGTTAACTGTTGGCCATCAGAAAGTGGGAATGGCTGTGATGTTAACATAGAATATGAGCTGCAAGAAGAAAGGCTGGAGCTGAATGACGTTGTCATTACCATTCCTCTACCGTAAGTGATGCAAACAAGGCACAGTGTAAATTGTAAATATGGGTCTAGCAACTGATCTCATTCTCTCCTTTTTGTAGGCAGCTTATTCATAAGGTGTTTATTCCTGTATGTCCAAATATAAGAATGCTCTGTATTTAGTATTAAGCTCTGACTTATTAACTAAAGTTCTCCTTTGAAGGATCTCAGCCCTAGTTATATTAAACGGGTGCTACAAATTACCGCAGACAGTATATTGCCCACTATAATTTTAAACATGGAGCTTGGTTTGTGGAGCCCCTTTCTAATAGTAGATTCATGCACTTTGATAACCGTGTTGATGAGTGCTACCTGTAGGTCCTTTGATGAAATTATGGGGTTCTTAGAGACTTCTGTGAGCTTCTTCTGTTCTGCTTTTGGTCTGGTCTTTCAGGGACTTGCTGACTGGGCAAGTTGGCAGTAGATTTGGAAACACTTTTGGGCAGGGCCCTCTTTACCTTTTGTATTGGTTTTGTATTTCCTTGTATGCATAATGTATGCACCATTTATTGTACAATGCTGCAGAATATGTTGCCTTTGTTACATGTATATTAATAATAGTATGATAACTAATGTCCAGTTTGTGATCTTTTAGATCCCCTCCCAGACTTATAGGCATCTTTAACCATCTTTCTAACTTTAGAAAGTCTAATGGTGATAACAATGTGCTTCAACAACAAAGACCAAGCCAGTTTGTGATTTTTTTAGTTGTTTAGCTTTTTATTCAGCAACTCTCCAGTTTGCAATTTCAGCAATCTGGTTGCTAGGGTCGAAATCATGCTATCAACCATGAATTGATTTGAATGAGAGACTGGAATATGAATAGGAAAGGGTCTGAATAGAAAGATGAGTAATAAAAAGTTGCAATAACAATAAATTTGTAGCCTTACAGAGCATTTGGTTTTTAGATGGGGGTCAGTGACCCCCATTTGAAAGTTGGAAAGAGTCAGAAATAGAAGGCAAATAATTCAAAAACTATAAAAAAGAAATCCCGAAGCACAATCGAAAAGTTGCTTACAATTGGCCATTTAATAACATACTAAAAGTTAACTTAAAGGTGAACTCATCCTTTAAGTGTTTTGAGCTGTCTTTGTCATGTAAGATAAATTGATACTTGTACTTGGGGTGCAATTAGTGTTTTTGTTAACACCACTGTAATTTTGCTTTATTTTCTTTCAATCAGGGCTGGAGTAGGATCTCCAGTAATAGGAGATATAGATGGAGATTATCACCATGACAGTAGGCGAAATACACTTGAATGGACACTGCCAGTTATAGATTCCAAGAACAAGACGGGGAGCCTGGAGTTCAGCATCGCTGGACACCCAAATGACTTCTTCCCTGTCACTGTGTCTTTTGTGTCCAAAAAGAACTACTGTAGCCTACATGTAAGTGCATGAAAGCTGTTGTGATTGCCGCTCTACTTGCTCCATGACTACCTTTTAATTCATTCACTGCAAAGGGCTGGTCTAATATACAGGGGGGATATTGTTTATGTTTTTGCAGTTTAGTTCTGAGTAAAGGGCTCGTCTTGCAAATAATAGAAGTTCATCACTCACACCCCTATTGGCAAGAGCCTGCTATTTATTTCTTGCTCCGAAGTTTACATTGTTCCCCAACCAATCTGTTTATGAACTAGTTTGCATTTCGTATCCCATACACTAGAGGCAGTTGGTATTTTGCATCTACAGATACTTGCTACTGTGACCACTGTATTGTATGGGAATTCCAAGGTTTAAATAGATAATTACCATTCTTTCTGCAATTCTTCTGGGGAAGGGAGGGTAAAGAACCTCCTCTGTTGAATAAGGCTTAAACAGATGAAAGAAATAGAACTGACCCATATGTTTGCACCCTCCCATCTAAATGTTATACATACATATATACATACACACAATTAAAACATAACTTTTAATAACCAAAAATGGGCTGGTGGTACATATAAGTAGCAATATATTGTCTGGGAAATTAATCCATAGACCTGATGTGTCGTATTTTAACCACAGGCATAACCCAAGAGGAGAATGGTTAAGAAGCAGGAGTGATCAATTCATCCACTTAGATTCCGAAAGTTACCATCCCATTCACCCGCATAGATTCCTCTCACCCAAGTGTCGACAGAACCAAATTAATCGAGATTAGAAGTAATTATTACTTGACCCTGCACACCATCCACTGTTTTTCACATTTGATGGGAGGTGCTCCCCAATATTCCATTTACATATAAGGCTTAAACAGTTCTGCACACTGTAGCTACTGGTATTGGACATTACCACACAATCATCCTCGTCTAGCCATTTTAAAGGGACAGTGACATCAAAAAAAACAAGTGTTTTAAAGTGTTGTCCTGCACTGGTAAAACTGCTGTTTGCTTTAAAAACACTACTATTGTTTATATAAATAAGCTGCTGTGTAGTAATGGGAGCAGCCATTAAAAGGAGAAAAGGCTCAGGTTACACAGCAGATAAGCTCTGTAGAACATAATGGTGTTATCTGTTATACATGATGATTATAACAGTGAACTGATTGCTTTCGACATAATTAGCTTTTGCTTAATGCATTAAATACCCACAATAGGCTATTATTTTTTAGTGGATTATTGCAGACCACTCAAAATGACCTTCTGATCTTTTTACAGGTGACCAAAGTAGCCCAGGTGGATGGAAACAGTTCAGTGAGATATTCTACTGAAACATCCTTTGTGGTGGATAAGTATGAAATTCTGTAAGAACAACAGGAGTGAAGAGTCGATCCACAGCAATTTTGTCTTTCTTTGCAAGTTGGAAAAGGAGTATCTGAAGGAATTCTTTCTGCCCTGAAACATACTGTCATGCTGAAAATAAAATATATATATTTTTTCTGCAGATTTTGTCCACTCCAACCTTTTGGGGGGGAAAGTAAAACCCACAGATTTAATTTCTGGTTCTGCTTCAGTATATTAATCTCTTTGTTGTAAGAGGCATAGTGATTTGCATCCTCTTGATTTCAACAAAGTGTTTTGTTTTTTTTCCCCATCCCTCTTACAACCCATCCCATTATTATGGGATGTGAATTTTGCAAACAATGATAATTTATATATCTGAGGTCCTGTTTAACATTGTTTGTCTCCAGTTTGTTTTGGATTAGTCCAATTTCTATGCCTTAGCCATCTTTAAACCTTCCCTGCCATTTATTTGAGGAGGAATTGGGTGGTTTATTGAGGGGGATGGGGTTTTGGGAGCACAGACAATTTGGGGAAGATGGAGAAGGAACATGTTTTTTTTTTTGTAACCCTGTTTATTTGCATAGAAGATCTGCACATTCCATAGTAAACACAGAAATATTGTTCTGTAACCCAATAAATAAATCAAACTTAAAGTGGAAGTGGAGTTTATTTTTGCCAAAAATATAAGAAAAAGTGAATAGATGCCTAACGTATGACCAGAATGCTTCCTCTTTTGAGTCTCTCTATACTGTTTGTCAGAAGCTTGATGGGAGGCCACAAAGGACATAACTGTTAAGTTAATTTGCTTTTGATCCTGAGCTGCATGCTCAGATTTATAAGCAAAATACCCAACAGGCACAAGACTGATGGATGTGGGTATGGCACCTAGCGATTAATAAAGGTGGAGTTAATCGCAAACTTGGAAAGGAAAAGAGATGACACGGGTAGAGATGGAGTAAAGTGCAACAAGACCAACATGGCTAAAGTTCACAAAACCCATTGAAGTCGATGGTGCAACTTTTATTTTTCTTTCTTACAAAACACTGGGCATTATTTAATGGTGAAATCTGGTGAAATTTTGTACCTATCACTAGTGGCGGTGTTAGCCTCTGGGAAGGGACTGTGGCTGCTACTATAAGAACCATCTCCCCTACTATTCCACAGTGTGTTATGTTGTGGTAGCCGAGGATGAGTAGAGTATAACAGTGCTTTATTAGCAGGCTCATGCAGCCATTACACAACAGGAAGCAACGCTAACACCACAAGCTGTATAGAAAGTATGCACAGTAAAAGTCTTGAGTACAGTGACATCTACAGGCCATTTGTATAACACTACACAGTGGGATAATAGTTTCTGGGAATGGACTGTTTCTGCAGGATAGTAGGTAGAGATGGTGCCTAGAGAAGCATTGGGGAGTCTTATTAAAATGCTATTAAACTATTTTGAAGCACTTTGTTTTCAGTGGGTATCACATAGAAGGTCCCTGATGAGAAATTGTTCTAAATACATGCATCTGGTGAGTAGGTGATTCTGCCAGAGTGTGGTATTTAGATCACCTGACAGATATCAGATCAGACATTGTGATCCACTAAATTTAAGCTTATTACTAAGCGGAGGGAAAGAAACAAACCAGTATTCACAGTATTCGTGTGCAAGAAATGTGGCATATTGGAAACAAGACCGCACCCTGGCGTGGAGGCCCAAGTCCATCAGGCAACCAGGTGAGGTCCAGGCAGCCACACCACTGGTCTGTCTCACCTGCTACTCTTTTTGATAGGACTCTTTTGATAGGAAAGATGGTGAACTATGCCTGAGCAGGAAACTGGTGGAGGTCTGTAGTGGTCCTGATGTGCAAATCAGTCATCTGACCTGGATATTGGGGCAAAAGACTAATTGAACCATCTATTGGCTGTTTCCCTCAAGATTCTCAGGATATTCAGCAGGCAGTCGTCCATCATAGTTTTATCTGGTAAAAAGAATGATTAGAGGTTGTGGTGACAAAATTATCTCAAACCTATTCACAATAGTGCAAGCATGCCCAGTGGATCACTTTTGGTAAGCAGAACTGGTGCTGGGGGATGAACCAAACACTGGGTTAAAGTGGCCAATGCTGAGTCTCATCAGAACACTGGAAAAGTGTTGGTTGATATAGACAGTGGTCATGGAAGTGTGTAACAACTCTGCCAAATCATCTAGCCCTGAAAATGAATGGCGCTGGAGCATCACCAGTCACCACCGCTAAAGGCTCATAAGTAAAAGTTTTTTCACATTTTCCAAATGCGGTTTTCATTGATTAATTTTTAGGGTGGTGTTCACTGGAGTAAGTATCTATACAGCTGACCCCACTGCCATGGAGGGACCCGGGCAACGGGTGCCCAGACTGTGAGGTCTGCTGCATCATTGTCCCCCTCCCCGACCCGTCTTTTACCTTTAAAATAGTGTTACAGTGCCAGCCCGGCAGGTACGGTGCAAGTGGGTTGGGATGGGGGGGCAGAGGACTGTTTGCGCTGGGCTCCCTCAGTAGATTTTTGCCAGGAACCAATGCCACCAAGTTTGCCACTGGTGGTGTTATAATAGTGTTGCATTTGATCCATTTTACCCACTCTACCCATAGGCTGAATTCTTAGCTACACAGCAACTTTTAATTAGGTGGCCTACCGCTGCTTCTGTGTTGCACAAAGATGCTTTTGTTGTGGATGTTAGTGAGCATTAGTACATTTTTGGTGCGGTGATATTGCTTCTCAGAGCATATGTTTCTCCACGCTTTATTATTTCATTCACAAGTTTCCTAGGCAAGCTTTTTTGGTTATGCCTGGCTGTGCTGCAGGCTGGGGTGCCAGAAGAATGGAGGGCGCTAAACAAGGCTATACTGGTATAAAAGTTATCCACGTATAAGTGGTAACCTTGGCCCAGCAGTGGGGTGATGAGCTCTGAGACAATTTTGCCACTACAGTCAAACCAAGTGGATAACCACTCTGCCTGATCAGTTATTTTATTTCATTGATTTACCAAATTGTATTTTTGTGATTTTATTGCAGTTTTATGCTTGCATTGTTGTTTTTTATGTTTTTTTTAGCGTCCTTTGCACTTTCATCATTTGGAGTACAAACATATTTATAGCAATTGTTGATTTGTCAGAATGTGTACTTTACAAAAATATATTTTGGGTGGTCTTTGTGCTGTTAGGCAGTCTTGTCCCTTTGTTTACAGAATGCAAATCGGCAGCCGAGAAAATTTATATGCACTATTTTTATTTGGGGTCTGCACATTCCAGCTGCTTTGTATATCTACTGTATGCATATTGGGCATCAGTAGACCCTTGGCATCAATATTTATGGTGTTTTTCTATGTAAGAAATTGGGTGAGATGTATGCGGCCAATTGCAATATAGTAGTTTGGAGTAGAAAGACATAATTACCTATTTTGAATTCGTCAGGATATGTACTTTCCAAAAATATATATGGTTTTGGGGGGGTCTTTGTGCTGTTAGGCGGTCTTGTTGTGGCACATAATACGCAGTCACAAGTCTTTGTTCACAGAAGGCGAATCGACAGCAGAGAAAATTCCTATGCACTATTTTTATATGGGGTCGGCACATGCCAGCTACTATTGGTATATCTATGCATATTGGTCATCAAGCTGTTCATTAGACCCTTGACATCAATATTTAGTGTATTCTACAATTATATGTAAGAAATTAGGTGAGATAATTGCAGGCAATTGCAATTTTTTTTAGGCGATTTTCAGAAACGTCATAAAAACTACCGCCGTTAGCGTAGCTTTACCGTATAGTAGTTTGGCATAGAAAGACATAATTACCTATTTTGCATTTGCCAGAATGTGTTTTTTCCAAAGATATATGGTTTTCAGGGGTCACCATAATTTTTTGTACCTTTTATCCCACATAAAACTGGCAGTGTTTATAAATTAGTGTAACTATAAGCCATCAAATAAATATGCACAAGGTAGATTCTGGGGTCTTTACATGCCATGTGCTTCGATAAACCTATGTACATTGGGCACCAAACTGTTCAGCGGACCCCACGCTTTCATATTTGGGGTGATTTATCTTGATACCTTATAGTATGTGGGAAATAAGATGCTGCATGTTGGAAGTTTTGAGGGGATTTCTGGAAATGTCACCAAAATCGCCATATTTAGGAAAGGTTTGTGACTTGGTGCTTTGGATTAGAAAGACATGCATACCCAATTTGGATTCGGGGGAATATGTACTTTCTGAAAATATATTCTTTTTGGGGTGAACGTACTTTTTTATACCTTTGCCCCCTCCAAAACTATGTAAATGTGTTGATTTTGCAGTACCTGAAATAGACCATATGGGAAGTAACAATATCAGTAACAATTGCAGCCTTGAGAAACAACAGATGAAATTGTAACTAAGTTAAAAACTAAACATTGGCTTTGAAACAGAAATAAAAACTGAAAAACTGAGATTTAAATTTGGCGCTGGGTCGTCACGTGACCCGCAACTTGGAAGTACTAGACTTGGCTGCAATCAGCGCCGCCCCGCTCACCTCCTACACCAAGGCACATGGAGGAGAGAGGCAGCACCGACACCTGCAGTTTAAGCAGGTAACAGACATACTGCAAACCAACTCCCCCCCGATCAAGGGTGGAGGGAGAGAGAGGATTAAGCAGACTTCCGGATCCTCAGTGCAGCACAATCCAATGCTGACAAGCCCAACACACCCTCCCCCCTGCAGTGCGATAAAAGGGGGGGAGAAGGATATAGATAGAGGGGGATAATACCATAAGCCCACTGCTAGGGGTGAACGGTCAATAGGAGGGCAACATGTCCTAACCGCCCTCAGGGCATATCAGGAATCCAGCTGGACCCCTGTATACTTACCTAGTCTCTAGGACAGGAAACAAAAACACAGGGGAACAGTGGGAGGGGAGGGTGTTTTTATGGTGTTTCCTGTCCCTAGAAGGAGGGGCGTAGCTCTCTTTGGTGTGCTGCCTGGGGACATGAAGAAAAACTTTGATACCACTCTATATTCATGGGTAATGGTTACACCTATAAAATGCAACTGAAATAAATATTAATAACACAGGTATAGGATCTATTATCCAGAATGCTTGGGACCTGGGGTGTAAGAAAAACTTACTGAGCAGATCCCTCTGCACGCCTCCGTCATGCAGTTCTGACATCACGGGCATCGGGACACAAGTGCACGTCAGCGTGCGTCCAGGCACAGGCTCGTTATGGCGCAGAGCGTGATGCCGCTGGCATCTCGTCGCAGGCGTTCTGATGCTGGAGAATTGGCAACAAGACTAAAGGTATTTAAACTGATTTTTGTATTGAATCTGTGCCTGGTTATCGTGGTTTGTCCTGAAACCTAGCTATACAGACTGACAATCTACTTCTGATTGATTCCTGTGTATGACCTTTGATGTTCTTGACTTCTGAAACTTCGCTGCCAGCCCAGACCTTAGCTTGCCCTTCGTTCCTGCTGATTTGCTGCCTGCCATTTGACCACGGATCCGGTTTGACTCTTCTCTAAATCCCTGGTACCTCGCTTCGGCTTAGCCTCACTGGCTTCTCTCCACTCACGGCTTCCCCCGGTATCATCCTCGGGTGGGTTCTGTGTTGTGTGAGCCGCTTGTGGGTCCTTATCATCCAGAAGAGGTCCATCGCTCCATAAACTATCCGTTAAGCCTGACAGTATAACCAGGCCACAAGATGGATAAAGCTGAAGGGCCATCTCCATTTTCAGTCCTCACACAACAGCTATCTACGCTTACGCAAGCAGTCCATGAGCTTCAAGGGGGCTACGCTCAGATGCAGGATCAGATGAGGACACTGCAGTCACCTCCTGGTGGTTCAGCCACAGTTCCATTGGCTGAACAATCTTCCTCTAGTAGCTCTGCACTTTCTTTTGACCAAACGGAGCCCAAGGTTCACCTCCCTGAGCGATTTACGGGAGATCGAAAGACTTTTCACCTATTCAAAAATAACTGCAAACTCTTATTTACGTTAAAACCATGTACTTATCCAACTGAACAGGCCCGTGTGGGCACTATTATTTCCCTCCTGGCTGGGGACCCTCAGGCGTGGGCCTTCCTTCCATGGGCCTTCCGTTTAATGGATATGCAAAGTCCGGAACTGGCCACAGTGGAGTCCTTCTTTAAAGCAATGGCTGTGTTATATGATGATCCACATAGATCTTCTGCGGAAGAAGCTTCGCTATGGGCTTTGAGTCAAGGGCGAGGTCTAGCTGAAGACTATACTGTGGAATTCCGCAAATTTGCAGCAGATGTGGATTGGAATCAATCTGCACTTAAACATCAGTATAGTTTGGGGTTGTCAGAAGCCTTGAGGGATGAATTCGCACGTACGGGAATTCCAGAGACCCTTGACGACCTAATTTTACTTACCATACAAATTGATCGGAGACTCCGAGAGCTGGGAGGTCGGGCCAAGGCTCCCAAATGTGGGTTCTTCCTCGTGCTCCTCCACCAGTTTGGTTGTCTGTTGCTCCATCTGCTACAGTGGACCCTGAACCAATGCAAATTGGTGCCATTAGACCAGCTCTAACCCCAGAGGAACGCCTGAGACGTTGAATGCTCAATTTATGTCTGTACTGTGGACAAGCTGGCCATTTGCTTTGTGATTGTCCCACACGACCTTCTCCTCGGGGTAAAACTGTTCTTAACAAGTCACCGGTATTTACGTCTCCTTTTACTCCCCTACTTACTGTTCCGCTTTCTTTACAGTGGGAAGGCAAAACAGTGAGTCTACAAGCAATCATTGACTCTGGGGCTAATGGGTGTTTCCTGGACTCTGCAACCGCTGAAGCTCATTGTTTTCCCCTGCACCAGAAAAAGAATCCCATACTACTTCGAGTTGCAGATGGCTCACCCATATTATCTGGTCCAGTTACTCACTTATTAAGTGTTATATCACTTAATAAAGTTCACGCTGAAATCTTGAACTTTGATATTGTGGCGTCACCATTATTTCCAGTCATTTTGGGGATGCCATGGCTCTGGAAACACAATCTGTACATTAGTTGGGATTCTGGGAGATTGTTTTCTCTTCTAATTTCTGCCTTTTCCATTGTCGACCCATATTACCCTTTGGATCTGCCGAACTCTGTTCGCTTGCACCCCCACAAGAAATCCTTAATAATCTTCCGATGGCTTATCAGGAGTTTCGAGATGTCTTCTGCAAGAAGGGAACGGACACACTTCCTCCCAATCATATTTATGATTGTCCCATTGACCTGTTGCCC
Source organism: Xenopus petersii (assembly GCA_038501925.1). Taxonomy (NCBI): domain Eukaryota; kingdom Metazoa; phylum Chordata; class Amphibia; order Anura; family Pipidae; genus Xenopus; species Xenopus petersii. The sequence continues at coordinate 56,854,767 of CM076684.1, forward strand.
AGTGCACAAATACCCTTTGGGCGAATTTATCCTCTATCTGAGCCTGAGTTACTGGAATTGCGTAACTATTTAGATGAGAACTTAGCCAAAGGCTTCATTCGCAATTCCACGTCTCCTGCTGGGGCTGGAATCTTCATCGAAAAGAAAGACCATTCATTGAGGCCCTGCATTGATTACCGTGAACTTAATAAAATTACTATTAAGAACAGATACCCACTTCCGCTTATTCCAGAGTTATTCCAGCGGTTACGTGAAGCTAGGGTTTTCTCCAAACTAGATCTTCGAGGAGCATATAACTTGGTCAGGATTCGTGAGGGAGATGAATGGAAGACTGCTTTTCGCACATGATATGGACACTTTGAATATCTCGTTATGCCATTCGGTCTATGCAACGCTCCAGCAACTTTTCAACACTTTGTAAACAATGTGTTTCGTGATTTTCTAGATGTATTTGTCATTATTTACTTGGCTGATATTCTTGTTTTTTCCAATTCCCTTGAAGATCACAGAATTCACATGAAAAAGTCCTCTCTCGTCTTCATACCCATCAACTGTATGCTAAGCTAGAAAAATGAAATTTTGAACAAGATTCTGTGGAGTTTCTAGGATTCTTTATTTCTCCTCAAGGCATCCAGATGGATTCCCGGAAGGTTTCGGCGATCCTAGATTGGCCTATACCCACGTCTAGAAAGGCCGTTCAGCGGTTCATTGGCTTCGCTAATTTTTACAGGAAATTCGTTACAAATTTCTCTCATATAATTACACCTATCACCAGTCTCACTCGTGCCAATGTAAAGTTCATCTGGACTTCTGAAGCTCAAGAGGCTTTTGATTATTTAAAGTCTCTCTTTGTTTCTGCTCTCATCCTTCATCACGCAGAACCTTCATTGCCTTTTGTCCTAGAAGTTGATGCATTGGAAACCGCAGTAGGAGCCATACTATCCCAAAGGTCATGTATTAAAGAAGAACTTCACCCAGGCGCTTTCTTTTCACGTTAAATGTCAAGATCCGAGTGTAACTACGACGTCGCTGACAGGGAGTTGTTGGCGATTAAACTTGTGTTGGAGGAGTGGAGATATCTTCTTGAAGGCACAGACACCCTATTCTTATCTTTACGGATCACCGTAATCTGGAGTATCTCCGGTCAGCTAAAAGACTTAGGCACAGACAATCCAGATGGGCATTATTTTTTATGCGTTTTAATTTTCACCTCACCTATCGCCCTGGTACCAAGAACACAAAAGCTGATGCTTTATCCAGAATGTTTTCACCGCTGCCAGACATACAAGAATCCTCTCAAATGATTCTAGGACCCAACCATTTTCTTCTCCTCCAAACCTCTTTCTTAGATCAGCTTAAAAGTATTTCCGAAAATATTCCTCGCTCTTCTCTTCCTCAAGAAATAATCTGTAAAGATGGGATTTATTTTCTTAATGATAAGCTTTGTGTTCCTAAGGATCTTCGCCTTGAAGCACTCAAAATTATTCATGATGCTAAACTAGCAGGTCACCCTGGAATCCGGAAAACCTCTTTGCTTGCAAAAAGATTGTTTTGGTGGCCCGGGTTGATCAAGGACTGTACTAAATATGTGGTCTCCTGTGAGATTTGTGCCTGATCCAAAGCCTCTCTTAGTAAACCACTAGGTCTTTTCAACCACTTCCCGTACCATCACGTCCTTGGGGCTCCGTGTTTATGGATTTTATCTCTGAACTTCCACCTTCTCAAGAACACACTGTTATCATGGTATTTGTAGATCGTCTTACTAAGATGGCTCACTTTGTTTCATTACCCAAATTATCTTCTGCCTCTGAGACTGCCGAAGTGTTTATTCGAGAAGTAGTGAGACTTCATGGAGTACCAGATGAAGTGGTCTCTGATCGCAGCCCTCAATTTACCTCGCAATTCTGGAAAACCCTTTGTGGAGCATTACAGATTAAAGTATCTCTCTCTTCTGCATTCCAACCCCCAATCTAATGGTCAAACAGAAAGAACAAACCAAACTCTAGAGCAATTACTCTTCTCATCTTCAGGATGATTGGGTAAGCTTACTTCCTCTAGCAGAGTTTGCTTACAATAATTCCTGCCACTCCTCGACCAGTCTCCGTTTTTTGCTAATTATAGGTCGAATCCCGCAATTTTTTGGGATCCCGGTTCCAGCAGTCCAGGATCGACTCCCCTTTATAACAAAAAAATTTAAATTGTTGCAACAGACAATGGCTAGAGCTCAACAAAACTTTGTCTATGCGGATCGCAAACGAAGGAAAGATCCTGAATTCAAAGTTGGGGACAAAGTCTGGCTATCCACGGCTAACCTCAAATTATCATGTCCCAGTAAGAAGTTTGGTCAGCGATATTTGGGGCCCTACTATTAGTCGTCAAATCAATTTCGTCTCTTTCCAGTTGAAGCTACCGAAGTCATATCGCATCCATCTGGTATTTCATGCAGCATTACTTAAACCTGTGGTACATCACCATTTTTCGGGACAAAGTTTTCCTCCGCCACCTCCAGTTATTGTCGACAACCAAGAAGAATTTGTGGTTGAACAGATCCTGGATGTTCGTAGGAGAACATCAAACAGAAGGGCTATGGTCCAGAAGAGAATTCTTGGGAACCTTCTTCAAATATACATGCTCCTAGACTCTTGACTCAGTTCCATAAGACTCATCCTGGCAAGCCTTCTACTGTCTGCGTCCAGAGGTCGCATCTCAGTAGTGGGCAATGTAAGAAAAACTTATACTGAGTGGATCCCTCGGCGTGCGTCCATCTTGCAGTTCTGACGTCACGGGCGTCAGGACACAAGCTCACACAGAAGCGTGCACGTCAGCACGCATCCAGGCACAGGCTCGCTATGGCGCAGAGCGTGATGACGCTGGCATCTCATTGCAGGTGTTTTGACGCTGGAGAATTGGCGCCAAGACTAAAGGTATATAAACTGATTTTTGTATTGAATCTGTGCCTGGTTATCATGTTTTTTCCTGAAACCTAGCTATACAGACTTGTCTACTTTTAATTGATTCCTGTGTATGACCTTTGATGTTTTTGACTTCTGAAACTTCGCTGCCAGCCCAGACCTTAGCTTACCCTTCGTTCCTGCTGATTTGCTGCCTGCCGTTTGACCACGGATCCGGTTTGACTCTTCTCTTCTCTAAATCCCTGGTACCTCACGTCGGCTTAGCCTCACTGGCGTCTCTACACTCACCGCTTCCCCCTGTATCATCCCTGGGTGGGTTCTGTGTTGTGTGAGCCACTTGAGGGTCCTTATCATCCAGAAGAGATCCATTGTTTCATAAACTATCCGGCAAGCCTGACATGGGGTTGCCTCCATAAAAGTTCTTACCGTAGTTTGGATCTCCATACCTCAAGTCTGCAAAAATCATTTAAACGTTAAATAAATCCAATAGGATTGTTCTGCCACCAATATTGATGTATACAGTTTAGATCAGGAGTGATGCGTGATCTACTTTTAGTGCTGTTGTCCCATTATGATCTACATCCATAATATCAATGTTAGCATTCTGTTTCATTGAAAACATTACTTAAATATTATATTGATTTATGTGCAAATGTAAATTGCTGTTTGACTAACAACTATTTATTATGTAACTTTAACAGGAGGGTGATTTAGATCTACTGATCACCAGCTAAAGGTCTACTGGTAGATCCTGATCTACCTTTTGGGCACCCCTGGTTAGATTGTAGTGTTTTATTATTACAGGCAAAAATGCAATTTTAAAAAATTAGAATTATTTGCTTAAAATGGAGAGATGGTCTTATAATCTGGAGCTTCTCAGATAACTGGTTTCGAGATAAGGGATCCCATATCTGTACTTTTTTTGTGGCAATTTTTAACTTAACTTGTTTCTTTAATTCTAAAATAGTTTTAAAGATACTTTCCTCATGCATTTTATTTGAGGGGAGGCAGTTAGGAAGAACGCTAGGATGAAGACGAGGTTGATGAAAAGTTAATTACTTGAGTAGCAAAGTGACACAGGTTTTCTTTAATTAGCGGAATTTCCAAGTACCAATCAGCATGAATGTGTATGTAGCAGAAAAAATATTTATTAAAAAATGAGCAGGCAGCAGATCAAAACATTAAATACCATTTATTTGTAACATTTACAGTATTTGTTAGATTTATATAAAAAATCCACTACAATTTTGTGTTTTTTCATAGCCTGATATTCACATTTAAAGCTGAACTACAAGGAAGATTTTTTGTCAGATTTCAAGTCAGACTGTATCTGCCCCCAGGATTAGAAAACCAATGTTTTTTTTTGTTTTCAAGTTCAATATCTTGGACAATCTTGTCCAATAAAAATGCAGCATTCCCGTCTGAACTATTCAAGTAGTTGATAGATCAGATATTAATATCAGTTCCATTATTTTATGCCACATGCCCCTACATCTGGCTAGTAGGATACAAGTCACTGAACACATGCAACAAGATCTCCTGTGTAGTTTGAACCCTAGGCTAATAAATTCTCCAGATAACTGAAGTAACAGCACCACTACAGGGTATATTTATAGCTTTAAATTTACCTGCAGCTGCTTTTGAATTGAAAGATTTGCAGTCCTGAACAAAAATGGGTACAGTATTTCCTGAAACACATATATAAGCTTCTCATCACTGGTCAGAACATCAGGTAGCCGCAGCATAGCTAAACTGGATCTGATCTATGCTGGGTGGAGTTTGAGATATGGGCAACTGTCTAAGCAAAGCTTTCCCTTCTCCATTGGGAGCGCGCATCACACATGGAAACACCATAAGCAAAAAGGACTTAATTCACATATGACTACAAACACATCATCGTAAGCATAAGTGCATGCGCTTGACAGGCTTCAGGCCTCTATTAGAGGCACTTCGTTTTAGAGGAAAATAGAGGCTCTGGTGCAAAAAGAAACATAAAACGCAATAGCAGCCATGTGCACTTTTGCTATATTGTGTAATTGTGAATAAAGTTCCCTTTGCTTTCGATTTATTCTCTAATGTGCCTTGTTGGTGTGCAGAGACGAGGCAAAGAAAAGTTATGTTAGAATTTGAATAAGCCTAACTCCAAAGGGGTTCTTTGTGACTGCCAACAACACCAGGAGATTAGAGGTGAGTTTAGGTTGCTATTCTGTTGATGGGTAACTGTAACTAACATTTATTTTGTTGTATTAGACCAGGCAGGCGATAAAGTGCTGCTTCATCCATCGCTTTCTCCATTTCTTCTGAGCCAGTGTTTTATACTCCAATCCTCTTGATCAGGGCTGATTTTTCTCAGTCGTATTCCTAGTAGCAGCTATCATATCCCTATACTGTTACAATTTGATAAATTAGATACTCTGATTTCTCAGTGGCAGCCTCTGCCCTTACCGAACATGCTCTCTGACTTGACTATGACGACAGCCACTATTACAGTAGAAACCCCATTTTATGTAATTGGCAGGACTATGCAAAAGACACTGGAAATGCAGGAAAATGTAAAACCTGGTGATGTAAATTTGGGGTTTTACTGTATATAGAAAGATGAACTATCACAAGCACAGACTTTTAAGATAAGGTTGGTTTTACTGAAACAATTATGTTAAGCAATCAATTAAAATGTTCTTGTTTCACTTTAACAGCAAACTTTTTCTGTCCATGTTAAAGAAGCCCTGTAAAAGGAGTCCATCTTCTATAACATGGAAGAGTCAGCCACAGCTAGACAAGGCAGCATTTGCATAAAATCCCCACCCACGCATACAAATATACTTTGCTATTATTATTTATCCCAGTAAACTATAAAGTGTATGCTTGAGAACAGCTCTTCTTTAAAAATAACAAAAATGCACTACTTGTAACAGTTTAGAGAGCTGGCAATAACAAACTCGTATTTAAAATGTACATTTTGATTAGAAAAAAAAATCTGTAAATGGTAGAATGTAATTAAAGTGATGTGGACACTAAAAAGACTAATTTTAAAAATATTAATGTACATTAAAACCTCAACCCTGTCAGTCTACCCTTATAGGTTAAATCTTCCATCATTTTTACCAGTTTAGTTGCAAGTCTTTGCACTCTCTCCATTTCATCAATAGCCTTCCTGTCCTTAAATTGTATTGACAAAGTTTCATTTCAGTATGATGAAGCTTATGTTAAATTTTTATTTTTTGCAATAGTTCCCCTTTAGGAACCCTGAGGAAGGCCAGGGCCAATGGGACATCGGGGCTCTTTACAGCCGCCCAAATTTAGTTAAGAATTAAAGGAGAAGGAAACCCCCTGGGCGCAAAACCCCTCCCTCCTCCCCCCTGGCCTACCTGTCCCCCTGGGCAAATGCCCCTAACTTGTTACTCACCCCTCTGGGTTTCCTTCTCCTTTAAGAAGTTAAATTGTACATGTCACGTTGTGACGCAGAGCACTGGGGCGGGATTGGACTCCCTGGTGGGCCCCCAATTCAACAGACCGACACTGATGAAGGCTCACAAGTGGGGCCGAAACATTGGTTCTTATGCACCAATATTAAATGAACTTTAAAGTGATACTGACACTAAAAACTATTTTTCAAAATTCTAATGTACATTAAAAGTTACCTTTACGTCATTTTTCATGTTTGAAACTGGCCAGTGTTTCTAATACTAACTGACAAATAGGCAGCCCCTCACAGCAGAATATGGGGGATCAGATAGGTAATGTAAAAGCATTGCCAAATAGCATGAACGGAAATTACAATGTTATGATAGATGTATCTCTTTATATAAAGCCATGATTTTTTGTGCACTCCAGTACATTTTGTAACGGTGAACTACCCCATTTAAAACTTCACAAATAAACTTGGGTAGATTATCCCTTTTGTATGCAGCAAATAATGTGGCTTTGGATAATAAAGTCATAGCATTTGGTAGTTACTGAATCCCTTTTTGCTTTTAGTGATTAGAGATGAGCCAAATCCAGGATTGAGTTTGGAACTTTTTCAGCAGGATTTGGCCAAATCCAGGTTTCTGGCCGAATCGAAAAATCACGTGACTGTTCGTCACACAATTGAGAAGATTGTGATTTTTTTTGTAGAGTTCTTTTTGCGTGGTTCTGTTTAAAACCTTCCTTGCTGGATTTGCCCAAATCCTTCATAAAAAAAATGAGGGATTTGTCTGAATTCAAACACAGTGGATTTGGTGCATCCCAATTAGTGATGCTATATATTACCTGGGCCTCGGAGGTTATCCCCTGACATAAATTAATAACAGACACAATAAAAAAACTCAGTCCTGCCTTTTTTTTTTCCTGTTAAATCATAGAAACTTATAAGACAGCAGTGTGACCGCTTCTTAAACAGTTTGCATGCAGATTGTCCAAGCACCACCTCAAAAAAAAGAATCATTCAGAATATCCAAGACAAAAAGCTTAAAATTAAATACATACAGTCTGAAATAAAATAAGTTCAACAATGCTAATGAGCATCATGATTTCGTTACAATTGATTACTTTTTAGCAGTAAAGGCTCCTTCGTAATCACTGCTCAGAGGAAGATATGAACTGGGGCACATATAAGTGATATAGAGGACCATTGGTATAAATAATGGCCTTTTCTTTCTTATAGCAGTACAGGAGCAGTCAGGGCTTCCATCCTCTAGTAATGTTACCAGCAATGATTAATTCACTGAACAGCAGGCAGTATGGCTCCATGTGTAACTTAAATCCACAAAAGCTGACCATTGTGTCACACATCGTAGAAAAGACGAACCAACTGATAGCGAACAAGGAAGGCAGCACAACTACCAAGAACCTGTGGGATATAAATAAAGGACATACAGTGAAACCTCAATTTTAAGTACCCTGATTTTAAGTTTTCCTGCATTTTACATTTTTTATTCATGATCCCACCAATTTATAATGCATTTCCCTGAATTTAAGTAATGTTTTCCCAGATTTTAAATCAAAATAGTGTTCTAATGTACCCCAAAAACATAAAATTGGGGTTCTACTTTACTACAGCTGCTTTATCCTGTAATTCAGACAGTAATTGTACAGGTTTAAACTCTATTTAACCACACACACACACACACTTCCCTACAGGAAATTCTGAACTAAAACCCACATGGCAGCAAGTAAATAAAAGACAACGCTAAACTGCCCTCATATGAATTAGCAGTTACCCTTTTTTGGCGTAGTTCACATTTAGATTAACTTTCAGTGCAATATTGACAGTTATATTTTTAGACAGTTACCAATTGGTTTTCATTTTTATGGTTTTTCGGTTATATAACTTTTTGTCCATTTTGTTGTTTCAGCAGCTGACTGCTAGGGTCTTGTTTTCTCTAGCGACCAGTCAGTGGCTTGAGTGAGGGACTGTAATAAGTAAAGGAGGGGGCTCAATAGAAAGATAAGTAATAAAAACAGTAAAACTGTAGCGTCACAGGACTAGGTTTTTAGCTGCTGGTATTAGTAAACTCATTTGAATGCTGGAAAGAAGTAGATTAAATGCTACAAAGAATAATGAACACCATTTGCAAAGTTACTAAGAATAGGTAATTCTAGAAAATACTAAAAGTTAACTTAAAGGTGAACTACACTTTAAAACACAAAAAATGAATTGGATTTCAAGGGTATGTTTCATTGCAAGATTTTAGAAGTAGAATGAATTCACTTGGATTTGTTCATAAAAATGTTTTGCATATTGTACAAATATTTAGCATTCTGTCTGGTGGATGTTTGCAGGTGTTTAATTTCATCACATGTAATGTTGTAAAACATCCTTTACAACATTACAGATACATTTCTTATCTTTGTCCCTGCTGAGCAGAATTCCTGAGTTTCATTACAGGCAGTGGTTACAGTTGACACAATAGTTGCGAATACTCCATTTAGATGCTGCTAAAAAATGTATCAACTAAATGTTGCAAAATTGTAACACTTTAGAGACTGCACTTGAATTACTGAGCTGCCAGACTTAAACACCAGAAACAGGAGCATTAAACTTTAATTTTGAAAAACAGTAAAAAATGGAAAGTAATTGAAAAAGGTAAATATTTCGGAGGAACAATCTGGAAACAATTTAACTGAAAAAAGTGTTTGGAAGGTGAACAAGCCCTTTAAGCAGTGGCATGATTCAATCTAACTCTTAGTCTAGAATTCTCTGTGACTGATGAAAATATAAACATGCACATAATATTACTGAGTGGATTTACCTTCAAATCAAACTACCATTTGTAAAAATCAACACAAATTCTCTGTGGAAACTTTGCCATTTAGACACATACATTCAAGCAGATGTCTGCTGATGGTGGTAACCGTTAGCTTAACAGACCACTGTATCTACTTTTAGAGATTAACAGTTCTAGGAGCAGAAAAATTACAATACCACTCTAACCTTAAGTATAAATCATGTATGAAGATCATAGTTACTATAGGAAGACATATGTAATATATATATATATATATATATATATATATATATATAGTACAAACAATACACCGCACTCCGGGGGCTTGTGAAAATGCAAACAGATGTGGTTTATTCGACGTTTCGGCTACCAAACCGGAGCCGTCATCAGGAGCAAAGGACGGCTCCGGTTTGGTAGCCGAAACGTCGAATAAACCACATCTGTTTGCATTTTCACAAGCCCCCGGAGTGCGGTGTATTGTTTGTACTATGTGATTATTTTTCACCTGCACCCGGGCAGATGCCGCTTGGTTTCGTGTGCACCATTCCATCTAGTATTCTATATATATATATATATATATATATATATATATATATATATAATTTATTCTATTATTATACCTGGATTAAAAGCATCACCAGAGTCAGGTTCCTTTCGTGCGTTGGTCCAATCAGTTTCAGCACAAAGTTTATAAGTGTCATGTTGTTTACTTCCATATACTCTCCATCCTCTCCCTGTGCCCGCTTGACATCCAGTACATATAATACCTCTCCAACCTATTAGACAATCATAAAGTAAAAGTTTCATAAATTAAAGATAGATTTTGTTGTTCTGTGAGATTATATATATTCTTGGATTTAATTTCACCTTTATTATAACATCTCCCAGCTTGGACAGTTCTTTGCTCTTGAACTTGGAATAACTCATACCCAGTTTACCAGTGGTTGGATCCAATCTGTGGAGACAAATACATTCTAAAAAAGAAATCTTTGTATTCATGGGTGAAAACTTGGCTGAAAGATGAAGGTAGTCAACAATTGTTAATCTTTTAAATGTAAATCAGATAATTTTGATGTCTTGGGGGGCACTGAAAGCTGAAGGCTCTACAGCTGTGTAGAATAAGAATCAGCGCATCATCTTTTGAGACAGATTTATTATCTGAATATCTAAGTGGCAGACAAAGAGTGTTGATTTAATAGCCTTTACGGCCCCTGTTGCTTGGCTAAAGGGGTTAAGTCTAAGGCTTTGTAACGACAACTGGATTAAGGTGTTATGTATACTGAACACATAGTTCACAGAATAAGAAGGTATGTTAGCCAAACTGAAGAAAAAGCTTAAGTCCCTTTTGCCCATTTGAAGAACTATTTCATAGTAATCTATGTAAAGAACAGACAACAGTCAGAAAGCTTGTATGTGTACAGAATTAGTATCATGATGCAAAGAATACCTTGGCAGACGATGGCGTGGGCAAGGGATGATATGCAGAAGTTGTGGAAGAGAATAAAGGAAATTTAACACCTGTGGGATGAAAAACAGCAACATGGTTTTGCTGAAGTGTCCTATGATTCCAACCACAGCGAATGTCATTCCAGCAAAGTAACAGAATGTGTCACCAACAAAAACACGTGATGGATACCTGAGGGATGGAACCAGATACCATTTAGAAAAGACCCTTTATATGGGGCATACATTATTTAAATAAATTAGCAGCTGTGTGCAGACTGTACACAATACCTCTAAACTGTTTATCTACAGTACCTTTTGTACCCACCCAAAACCAGTTCTTACCAGTTATGATATAGTAGGCCTAATGTGGTGAAGAAAAATGGAATAAGGAAGTAAAGGGAGAAGAGGTGATCATCGTGGCAATCTCCTGTAAAAAAAATAAAGTGTGTTTGTTTTATTATGTAGTTTGAGAGGTTTGTTGTATTATGACTTTTAAGGGAATGACAAATATTGCAGTTTAAACGCCACTTTTTTAAAAAATCTCCCAACTGGCAATGGAATTGGCAATGGAACTGGCAATATCATTTATGGCACCATGGTTCCAGAAGAAGCAGTTCCTTTAGTTAACACAATGTAAGCAACATTGGCTCTTTAAGTGGAATGCTTGGTTTGCTTTAAATCTGTTAACATATGATGCTGCCAGGTGAGGAAACATTTGTCTTGCTTAAAAAAACAAGCACAATGCACTAGAATGTAATAACGCCACGGCTGATCACAACCATGAGGGAAACGCACTATTAATATTTAAGTTATAATGCCATGTAAATAAATTGGGAAAGGCTCAATATATGTTTTAAAACAAATTAACCTAAATAAATAAATAAATAAGGAAAAACGTTCACATTTTATCTGTATTACAGACAAATACATAAACAAACCAACACTAAAATGTGTCAGTCTAAATGTTACCCTTTACCATTGAGCTCAGCAATATTGAATAGGATGATAGAGCCAGCTATGACCAGAGACTGACCGGCCTCCAGCCCATTGATTCCTGCCAGGATGTTGATGGCATTTGTACAAAACACAGCCAGCATACCCATGTATACGTAGTACAGGATACCTGTCAGACATAATGGCACATAAGATAACATGTCTGATGAGCAAGATTAAGAAAATAAGGAACAAGCATAATACAATCAGTTAAATTCTTATTGCAGTTTTATAAAGTGCTTTCCTATTTGTTCACATCTTCATTTGACTTTGTGCCACGTTTCTTAAAGCAATATTTATTCATCTTATGAAATGCACATTTAGTCAGAACTGTTACAGCAGTCATGCTAAATATTCTTGTTACTTGTGCCAGGGTACCACTTTCATTTTTATTAAAATAAGTTATTACACACCTGAAAAGAGCTGAAAGTTACAAATGTTAATATATACTGCTGATGCAACTATTATGAATCTTATTTTTCTTTAACAGAAACGTACAACTCAATCAAAAACTATTACTATGTTAATATCACAAATAAAAACATGTTAAAAAAATATATATTACATTACCGACTAGCACCCAGGCTGAGATAATACAGTAATGACGTCCTACAGATGTCAAATTATACTGGAAGCTTGTTTTAAACAATCCATGAATATATTAACAATCATTTAAATAAACAGCTCATTATCCACACACATATTGAGGTTAAATCGACTTTGGTGACTTTAATATTACAGGTCAACACTTATTACCCATAAGGCTATATTACATGTGATTTATGTGGTGCCATTACCTAATTTCAACGTGGTATAAACAGCAAGAATTTGGTTCCACATCATTACATAACTATTGCAGAATTCCTGCAATTCCACTAATCAGTGACCCATGGTCAGGTCTGTATTCACTTTTTTTGGTTGAGGGTCATTACAAAAGTAATTTCATATAAAAATGAACAGAACTCAATTATAGATTGCTACAAATGGTCTGTCACTATTGCATATTGCTATATTACATTCAGCAATGTGCATGATGAAGCTCGGTTTGACATAATGCTGTGATGGTTTGTGGGAAATGTGAATTACTAAGGTTTATGGGAGAGTAAATGAATCAAGTATGATTTAGAAATGTGCCTGTCTGATCCCAAAGTGGTTAAGACCCCCACTCATTAGTGGGTCCATGTAGTATAATTAAAATATAAACTGGTACAAGATTATAATACAAATATATTTGTACCTGAAAATTAATTTTTGGTGGTTCGCTTTTGAATTAATTTTTAGGTTGTTATAGAATGTACAGTTCCTAGCAAATTTGCAATTGGACTTCATTATTTGTTTTATCGTTTTTTGGTTATTGAGCTTTTAATTCTGACTCCTTTCAAATGAGGTTCACAGACCCCATCTAAAAACAAATGCTGACATATTAATTGTTATTGCTACTTTTTATTACTTTTCTTTCTATTCAGACCCTGTCCTATTCATTACAAAGTTCATTCAGCACTTAATACATTCAATTGGTATTACCGTACATACTAGAGTATAAGCCGAGTTTTTCAGCCCCCAAAATATGCTGAAAAACTCTACCTCGGCTTATACTCGGGTCAAGCGCAAAAACGGTCGCCGGCGTCCAAGAATAGTCTCCAAGAATAGTCGCCGGCGTCCAAGAATGTTCACCGGCATCCAAAAACGAGACGCCGGCACCTCCAATGGCAGCAGAAACCCTAAATTTTTTGATTGAAATTTACCAGAAGCTGCTGCATTTCTCACCCTAGGCTTATACTCGAGTCAATACGCTTTCCCAGTTTTTGGAGGTAAAATAAGGTACCTCGGCTTATACTTGGGACAGCTTATACTCGCGTATATACGGTAGGTGTTCTTGGTTGCAGCTGTTCTTCACTTGTCTACATTGCTGGACTCTCCAAAACAAAAGAAATCTCTGTAGGGAATCATCTTCCTTCTGAAGGAGTGTAGCGGTCTACGTGAAACGCGTTAAGGATTAGGAGCAGTGGCAATTTACCTGTTTTAATTATACAATGTTCTCACTTTCCTGTTATTTTGTGAGTATACCCAATTGTGGGGGCACATTATTTTAAAATAAATATGTCTGCACTACTCAGACACTAAAATGAAAGCCAGCGCCAAAGCCACAGGGAACAGACAAACAAATATATAGGGTAATATTGTTTTATAATTTTGCCACCTCTTGTGTTCGATGGGAACAATTATCTCCACCTTATAAGTGCCACCCTTATTCAGTATTTACCACCACCAGAAAATTAAAAACTTTCCTTTAAAAGCTTGTTTAGGTGGGTACTCACTAACGCATATGGTCAACTTGCATGTAAAAAATCATGAAGTACATCTCCTGGTAAACGCTGCGAAAGGATACTGCACCATAGCATCCATTTTGCACTTCCCTGCAGAGATTTGTTCTGTCCTATTCATATCACATTTTCGTATTCCAATCAATGCATGGGTAATTTGAACCCTAGCAAACAGATTGCTGAAAGTGCAAACTGTCGAGCTGCTGAATAAAAAGCTAAATAACTCAAAAACCACACATAATAGTTAATGAAAACCAACTGCAAATTGTCTCAGAATATCACTCTCTATGTTATAATAAAAGTTAATTTAAAAGCAAACAACCCCTTTAATATGTATCTCACTTACCTAAATCAACATGGAGTCCCAGAAGTGGCCTAAATGGTTTAGGTACTACAATCGTGGTGTTTCCAAATGTGGTAAAGTAGACCATAAGAAGTGGCAGCGAGGCTGCAGTGGGGAGCAGCAATTTGTGGCGCCATCGAAGGTTTAGAACATCATCAGCAAAACCCAGAAATATCATACAGCAGATGGCAAGTAGGGAGCCAATAAGTGCTACAAACTAAGAGAAGTTGGAGTCATGAGAGTACGTTTCTGTAAATTTCAACACATAATGTAAAAAAAAAAAAGTGTACTAAAACTAATCTAAGCAATTTTAGTTTCGAGATAAATATATAAGAGAGACCACAAAGTAATGCAGTGGGGAAAGGTGTGGGAAGGATACAGAACTGGGAGATACATCACCTCATGATGTGGAAACTCTTTGCATTGCTCTTCCACAAGACAGCTGAGGAAGGGTACAGGAATGAAGCAGAAGAGTATGAGAAGGAATACGGCCCCACTGATAACACCTTGGGACTCCGGACTGAAAAAAAAAAATGGAAAAAAGTACATGTGGGGCAGATTTATAAGGTATTTCAGGGGGCTCACTTGCAGTTTTTTAAATTAATATTTATTGTTTCCACAATACAGCTGATAACACTAAAGCAATATATACTTATTTTTATTTGCATAATTCATTGCGTGCTTTAAGATATAATATGGATCAAAGCAAAATCAATATATAAGTCCAACATATTGTGATGCACCAGTCTCTGAGTGACAAGAATCGTTAGGGTGCAAACTCAAAATAGCGGTGAGTTAGTCTGCCCAAATATATATATAAAATCCAACTGCGTTGCACACCTTCAAAAAGTAAGCCTCAGTTTTAAAACGTAGCATTTATTAGCTCCTTAAAAAGTTCAAAAAGATTTTGAAAAATCGTACAGTTCGCTGAATAAGCAACTTATCTGTATGAGTCCATATCATAACGCAGCATTGTGGCACTCACGCGACGTTTCGGAAATACTCCTTTCCCAAGCGTATCACATGTGCACTAGCATTTCAGGACTCCATGTTGCAGCTCGCTTCTTCGGAGGGCGGAAGAGGCGTGTCAGATCAGCGTGATGATGCGCCTCAAAAATAGGAAGCGGACCAGTGCGCAAGCGGACACTCCACTCCGCCCCTCGGTTGCTAGGAAATACCCATAGTTACCATATCGATATACATAAGCATAAATATAGCCATAACATCAGCATTATTTTCATGACAGACAATGAACTTGTTTGTAGTTATAAAAATCTAATAACATATCAACACCATACAATACAAGATCTTTACAAGAATAGATGAAGATCAAAATCTTTGTTCAGTCCACCCGGGGATAAAGTCCCTAATCTATCAATCCACTTCACCTCTGCCCTTTTTAACTCTAGAATACGATTACCTCCTCTTTTTGGTGGTGGAATGTGTTGTATAACTTTAAATCTCAGATCATTTGAAGTATGACCTAACTCAAGGCAATGTCTGGAAACTGGCAATGATCTATTCCCCGTATTTATAGTTGACCTATGTTGTGAAAACCTGTCCTTAACTTTTTGGGTGGTTTCGCCCACATAGATCAAATTACAAGGACAGATCAACATATAGACAACAAAATTTGTTTTGCATGTATTGTAGCCTCTAATTTTAAATTTTTGTTTTGTATGTGGATTCTCAAAGTCTGTGCCCACCAGTACATAACGACATTGGGCACAGCCTTTGCATTTATACATGCCCTCCCATTTGGGTCCCCAAAATGCAACTTTTTTAGGGGGTACACTAACTTCAGCATGTACTAGCTTACTTCCAGTCGTCGTGCCCTTACGAAATGACATCATTGGGCCCTGTTGAAAAATAGAAATGGATGGATACGCTTCAAGTAATAAATGCCAATGTTTGTCTAGCGTGGTTTTAATGCCTGAACTGGCTGAACTATATTGTGTAACAAATGCTAATCTGTCCTTCTTAGTTGAACCTTTTCTAAGTCTTCCTTCCTTCTCTCTATCCCTTACCTTTTGCTTATTTTTCTGAATAACATCACTTGGGTATCCCCTATTGCGTAATTTCATACTCATAGTCTCAAAATCCTGTTCACGACCCAAACTGTCACTGGTAATCCTGCTAACCCTTGTAAATTGACTAGTAGGAATAGATTTTTTAACTGCAGGTGGATGAAAGCTGTCGTATGAGAGCAACTGAATGCGATCAGTAGGTTTAATGTAAATACGAGTATCAAAACCCGTCTGAATACGTGTCACTAGGACATCTAAAAAAAGAAACAGTTTGAAAACTAGCAGTCATAGTAAATTTGATGTCAGTATGAGCTTCATTAATTGCATCACGGAAGGCGGACAAGGACTCCAGGTCCTACTGAGGCTTACTTTTTGAAGGTGTGCAACGCAGTTGGATTTTATATATATATATATATATATATATATATATATATATATATATATATAAAATATATATTATTTTTTAGTATATTACAGTTAAATGAAGAGTTTTGGTCCCTGTGCTGCCCTGAGGCGGCCTTCGCAATGCCACCCCACTAATTGTGTGCTCTCTGCATTAGAAGAGCTGAATTTTTTTTTTTTTTTTTAAGTTTCAAGTCTTAACAGAAGTGCAAATGTTTGGACACCTTTCAGTCAGTATTTAGTTTTGCCACTCTGGCAGAAAACTTCCAAAGGTTTTTGCTGCCTTCTTTCAGGATTTGTGTTCTTTAGGACTTTTTTCTCACTCTTTCCTGAAGAACACTTCTAGTTCAGAAAAAACAAAATCATGGGCTGTCTTGTATGTGGGACAAGTTTGAAATGTACCCTTTCAATAATATTCACAAACCAACTTTACAGTCTTTACATTCTTGCTCAACATGTTTCCCCTACCCTGCCTTGCACAAGACTTCTCTCAAGGATGAGATCATGGGCAAGGTTTCCTACAATATTAATTCATTGTTAGATCATATTTTAGATGCACCGAATCCAGGATTCGGTTCGGGATCTGCCCTGGATTCTACCTTTTTCAGCAGGATTCGGCCGAATCCTTCTGCCCAGCCGAACCAAATCTGAATTTGCATATCTAAATTAGGGGCAGGGAGGGAAATCGCATGACTTTTTGTCAGAAAACAAGGAAGTAAAGAATGTTTTCCCCTTCCAACCCCTAATTCGCATATGCAAATTAGGGTTCAGATTCAGTTTGGTATTCGTCCAAATCTTTCGCAAAGGATTCGGGAATTCGGCAGAATCCAAAACAGTGGATTCAATGCATCCCTATCATATTTACATGTCAGATGATACATAGCATGCAAATGAAACTATCACCTGACAAGTGATGGTACAAGAGCTTCAGGTGATTGCAACTAAATATATTATATATATATATATATATTAATTTAACATGTTTTGGGCTAAAGGAGAATTAAATCTTAAAGGAATAGTTCAGTGTGAAAATAAAAACTGTGTAAATAGATAGGCTGTGCAAAATAAAAAATGTTTCTAATATAGTTAGTTAGCCAAAAATGTAATATATAAAGGCTGGCGTGAACAGATGTCTAATAAAACAGCCAGAATCCAACTTCCTGCTTTTCAGCTCTATAACTCTGAGTTAGTCAGCGACTTGAAGGGGGGCCACATGGTACATTTCTGTTCAGTGAGTTTGTAATTGACCCTCAGCATTCAGCTCAGATTCAAAAGCAACAGAAATGACCCATGTGGCCCCCCCTCAAGTCTCTGATTGGTTACTGTCTGGTAGCCAGGGCAACCAGTCAGTGTAAACAAAGAGAGTTGAAAAGCAGGAAGTAGCGATCTGACTGACTTGTTATACATGAAATCACTCCAGCCTTTATACATTACATTTTTGGCTAACTAACTATATTAGAAACATTTTTTATATTGCACAGCCTATCTATTTACCCAGTTTTTATTTTTACACTGAACAATTCCTTTAACAAAAAAAGCCACAAATTATATCTTGGGGTTTAGTACCAGCCGAAGGCAACCACAATCCATGCAGTGAAGATCTGTGCTGCGGTGGATGCCCCCAGTACATACCCTGTGTTGTGTAAACATTCAATCTCTCATTACACGGGACCTCATAAACAAGAACACAGCTTCAAAATGCAATAATCAGTCCTGTGCATTAGCTTATAACACAGACATCCTTTTTTGCTTGATAATTTTGATGACCCCCTAAGCTTAACTTCTCAACAGCCTAATGAAATCCAAGATGTGACCCCCTTTGACATCTCTGAAGGCCTAGATCAATACTGTTATAAAGATACTGAGAATTTAGGCTGGTGTGTTAACCTCAGTATATAAAATATGCCATTTCTAGTATTATCTGTTTGAGGGTTTAGTGCTCCTTTGAAAATGTAATGCTTAAAGAGCCCAAAACAGCCCACGGTACAATTACCATTAGAAAGCAAAATAAAGTTGATTTTCAAGACATGTGGTCCATCAAGAGATTTTTATGCCCCACCCCCGCGCAAGATATGATGGTGCGTACTGTACACTGCTCCATGGGAACTTTGGTTCAACAACAGGTGGAGTCAAACACTCGGTATAGGCAACATAAGCTTTTACTTACACCGGCTCCTTGGTTGTCTTGTTCATGTCGGTGCCGCATAAACGGGCTGCGATGAAGTGCTCTTTAAAAGCCGGAATAAGGGTGGCTGTAGCCAAGCCACCCATCACGGAACCGGCCAGATTAATAAGCAGCGGGACCGCCGGCATGTTTGCCAATAGTTTACGCTTCCTACTTCCTGTTGTACCTCATTGATTCCAGCACAGCGGTATTACAATTACTCCACGTGTTCCTAGTGCTGATTGGTGGGCTCAGAAAAGGGGGCGGGCGTGACATATATTTACAGGAACTGCGTTCGCTACAGCGTGACGTCACTCTCAAGTGACAGCGGAGCTGTTGTTAAATTTTTGGAACCTCCCCTAGAGCGATTTGTCAGATGCTGGGTTGACTGACAGCTGACGCAGAGTACTAATCCTGAGTGTAGTAGAGTATAACATATTGCGTTACAACAGGGGCACTCTATGAATCATGACAAAATGGTTTCTTTCCACAAAATGCCACCCCTTTTGGTACAGTTGTGTCCTCAATATTTGCACCTCTGGAGGATAGGAGTTTTTGATTTGAAGTTGCTTTGATTATTTTCATGCATTGAGATCAGTTTGTTATTCGCTCAGGTGAATAAGTAGTGATTTAATAAGTTTAAAGGGTGGTTCGCCTTTAAGGTAACTTTTATTACGTTATAAAACAGTCAGTTCTAAGCAACTTTTCAATTGGTTTTTCATTATTTTTTTTTAAAGTTTTATAATTATTTGCCTTTTTCTTCTGACTCTTTGCAGCTTTTGAATGGGCGTCGCTGACCCCTTCTAAAAAAAAACGAATGCTCTGTAAGGCTACAAATGTATTGCTATTGTTACGTTTGATTACTGATCCTTTTATTCAGGCCTCTCCTGTTCATATTCAAGTCTCTTATTCAAATCAATAGGGTCATTTGGACCCTAGTTACCAGATTGCTTAAGATGCAAATTGAAGAGCTGCTGAATAAAAAGCTAAATAACTCAAAAACCTTCAACAATAAAAAATGAAAACAAATTATCTCAGAATATCACTCTAACTCATACTAAAAGTTATCTCAAAGGTGAACAACCCCTTTAAATGACTTGGGCCACAGATTGTGATGTGAAGTGCAGGCAGGAGTGCTCTCTGTAGTGTACATCACATTCCAGCCTGGGCTGACTTGATTTTGGGCATGAAAATGGCACCAAAGCAGGCCTGGACTGGGAGTCAAAATAGACCCTGCCATTCCAAGTACACATAGACCCAAACAGCCCCCTACCAGCCCACTATATGGTAACTTTTTATGGAACCATATACAGCAGCCCCTCTGGCATTTGCTGGAACCCACAGATTGCCAGTCCGGGCTTGCACCAAAGTAACATTAGTTAAAGGTGTGGTTCACTTTTAAGTTAACTTTAGTAAGTTATAGAATGGCTAAGCAACTTTTTAATTGACCTTCATTTTTTTCTTTTTTTTCTAGTTTTTAAATTATTTGCCTTCTTCTTCTGACTCTTTCCAGCTTTCAAATGGGGGGTCACTCTAATCATTTACAAAACAAATGATCTGTAAGGCTACACATATATTGTTATTGCTACTGTGTATTATTCATCTTTCTACTCTGGCCCTCTGATATTCATATTACATTTTCTTATTCAAATTAGTTGATTGTTGCTATGGTAATTTTGACCCTAGCAATAAGATTGCGGAATTAGCAAACTGGGGAGCTGCTGAATAGAAAAAAAAAAAAATGAACACTAATTGCAAATCACTCTCTACATCATACTAAAAGATAATTTAAAGGTGAACAACTCCTTTAATATAGTCAGGTGAATAAGTGCTGTGGCCATGAAATGGGGCACCAAAGTCGTAGCCTAAACAATTCTGCCTACTCGAATGAGTATCTGCCATTTTAATTGGGTTAAATGACTTATTTAAAGGAGAAGGAAAGCCCCAGGGAGCAAAACCCCTCCCCCCCTCCCCTCCGTTGCCCCCCCTCCCTCCTCCCCCCTGGCCTACCCCTCCCCCTGGGCAAATGCCCCTAACTTGTTACTCACCCCTCTGCGCAGGTCCTGTCCATGGAGTTCGCAGTCACCATCTTCTTCCACGCGCGTCTTCTTCCTGCTCTGACCGGCGTCTTCTGGCGCATGCGCAGTAGGAACAGGTACCGGTACGGCTCTACTGCGCATGCGCCGAATGTCACGGAAATCGGAAAACTTCGTGACATTCGGCGCATGCGCAGTAGAGCCGTACCGGTTCCTACTGCGCATGCGCCAGAAGACGCCGGTCAGAGCAGGAAGAAGACGCGCGTGGAAGAAGATGGTGACTGCGAACTCCATGGACAGGACCTGCGCAGAGGGGTGAGTAACAAGTTAGGGGCATTTGCCCAGGGGGAGGGGTAGGCCAGGGGGGAGGAGGGAGGGGGGGGCAACAGAGGGGAGGGGGGGAGGGGTTTTGCGCCCTGGGGCTTTCCTTCTCCTTTAAAAGCACAGATGCATAGATTCGCAGCTTCTAAATATTTTGCCCCATTATATTTGCCGGATTTGTATTTTTTACCTTTCTGAAGGATTTGTAATCTGTAGGTTAGGATGCAAAACAAGCCCATGCTGCTCTTGGGTGGGTCTTAACCCTCTTAAAAAAGATCAATATTTCTCACTACAATAGACAAAAAACAATAAAATGTATTGTATAATTATGGGCAGATTTATCAAGGGTCGAATTTTGAAGTAGAAAAAACTTTGAAATTCGACCATCGAATAGAATCCTCCGACATTTGAAGTCGGAGGATTTTTTACATCGTACGATCGTATTCCGATCGTAGTACGATCGTACTCCGACCGTACCTAGAATCGAACGATTTTATCGTACAATCGTATGATTTTCCCAAAAAATCCTTTGACTTAAAAAAACTTAGCAAAACACACAGGAGGTCCCCTATAGGCTAAACAGCAATTCGGCAGCTTTAAGTTGGCGACGTATTGAAGTCGAAGTTTTTTTAAAGAGACAGTACTTCAATTATCGAATGGTCGAATAGTCAAACGATTTTTACTTCGAATCGAAGTCGAACTATATTCGAAGTCGTAGTATCCTATTCAATGGTCGAAGTATCCAAAAAATTACTTAGAATTTCGACTTTTTTTACTTCGAAAATTCCCTCTTATTCACTTCGACCATTGAGAAATTTGCCCCTCAATGTTAAATTGGTTTCTGGGCGCCACGCTAAAGCGTCAGAAACTGTACAACGCCCAACAACTGGAAAGTTGATTCATTCTGGATATAAGACCCTGTTATATTCAGTTTTCAGTCTGTCATTGGATAGTTGCTGGGGTATGTGTGCCCTAACAACCATTTAACTATTACAATTCCAGCCTGGAGAGATGCAAAACAAAGACGTTAGATGATTTAAAGCCAACTTTATTAGCATAATAGCTTAATGTCGCAGCCTGACTCTGAGTCTGTCACTTGCTCTTGAATTGAATGAGAGAAGCCCAGCGGTGAGCGGTGTGACAGGAGTGGGCGTGGCTTAAATCATTTGGAGGCGAGGGCTGGAACTCACTGTCCGGAAGTGGGTTGTAACTAAAGGAGAAAGCTAAAGCGAGATGGAGATTGAGAGGGCCGGACTGAATGCAATAGAGGCGTGCTAGGAACAATAACAGAACTGACATGTGATATCCCTAAATCCCAGATCTCCACTCTTTAATATTGGGCCCTTGGCCGAATACACATCGCTGGGGCCTACAAAATCCTTCAGCCTGACATTCGCTATTTTCCAGGGAGTAGAATGGAGGGTACCGTGACGCAAGGCTTCATCCCCGGGGTTTCGGAGATCTGGTTCGCCGCACTGCTGATGCTATTCGCAGCTTCTCTCATCACTGTGCTGGCCTGGCTACTGCAGGTTACTCGGGGATCCCCTACTCCTGCTTTTCCCGGGGCCCGGGGCCTTCTCACGGCTCTTTTTGGTTTCCCCTCTGTTAGAGAGAGTTGGAGCAGAGCTTGGGCCAAAGCCCTTAATAGCGAGGCGGCCAGAAATCAGGTAAGATCCCTCTCTTATATGGATCCATCAGCAGCCAGCAATGCTTGCTTAAGGTTATAGTTCAACAGCAGTGCCTTCCAGTTCCATCCTGAGTGACAAAATGGCACTAAGTCCTATTACTAACGAGAAGGATGCTGTTAAAACATAATGAAATTATCATTTTGGAACATTGTCTCTAATAAGTGCAGAAGGACAGTGGATTTAATTTGCACAGAATTTAAAATGGCACTTTTAAACAGCGCTAGTGCTTGACCGTTCTACTGATCTCTCTGGATGACAACATCAGTGTGTTATACCGTGGTGGTTAAAGGAGATTTTCTTACCAATCAATCCCTTTTGCGTAGGCCCGTACTGTCAGGGCAGGATGTCTGGGGTTAATGTTCTATCCTGTGGAGCCAGGACAAACAGTGTTGGACTGGGACACCAGGGGCCCACCCAAAAACCTTTGACTAGGGGCCCACCAATTAATCTTAGACCATGGGCCCACTCTTAGTACTATTATTCTTCCCTTCCTCACTCATCTATTCTCCTTTTCTTTACATACTATAATTTATTATTCCATGAAATAGGCCAAATGTCTAGCAACATGAGGGCCCACTGACACCTTGGCCCACTGGGACTTTTCCTGGTATCCCTGTGGGCCAGTCCGACACTGAGGACAAACATAATCTTGCTTTTCAGCTCCTCCTCTTCCTGGTCTCCACTACCTCTGATCAGTTTGTTATAAAGTCTGCAAGTGGAGATATAATTATTTATTATTACTTACATATGGTATGAAAAAGGGTGGGATGCTGCACTGACAGTATGGGCCTACGCAAAAGGGATTTATCGGTATGAAAATCTCCTTTATGCGGTCGGCCCTACCTGTCAGTGCAAGACATCTTGGGAAGACCCAAAGCCTTCCAAAAAGGGTGGGAAACTATATACAAATCTAACTGTTCAGACTGTTGTAGCTGTTTGCAGCACCACTCTGCCAAACTTAGATTCATCTCTGTGCTGCAAATTGAGTCTGTAAAATCTTGAAAATCTGTGCAGAGAAGTCCAAGTGGCAGCTTTGTAAATGTTCTCTGGAGACACATTGTTAAAGAAGGCCCATGATGTGCCAATCTTTCTTGTAGTATGAGCTTTGGCTTGAACAGGCAATTGCTTGTTGGATAGTGTATAAACCAACTCTATCATGGACACGATCCATCTAGCTATGGTGCGTTTGGATGCTCTTTGACCTACATGATGTCCACCATGAAGTATGAAAAGTGTATTAGATTTCCTTTAAGATTTAGTTTTGTGGATGTAAGTCTGCAGTGCCCTGACCATAATTTATCTTGCTCTGTAGAGGTCTCAGGGTTGAATGCAGGAATAACGATCTCTTGATTTATATGAAAAGGTGATACTACTTTTGGGAGAAAGGATGGTACCGTTCTAAGAATGGCTCTGTCTGAATGAAAAACTAGCCAGGGTGATTTGCATGAGAGTGCGGCAATGTTTGACACCCGTTTTGCTGAAGCAATTGCAAAAAGATAAACAGACTTCGAGGTAAGTAGCTTGAGATCCACTGATTCGAGTGGCTCAAATGGATGTTGCTGTAGGCATTGAAGGACTAGATTGAGGTCCCATGGTGGAGTAGGATCCCGAACAGGTGGGTGCAGTCTATACAAGGCTTGAAAGAAAAGTTTGAATTCTGGCAGGATTGCCCATTGCTGATAAAAAAGAGCCGCTAAGGCAGAAAGTTGGACTTTAAGGGAAGAAACCTAGAGATGTTTATCTGCTCCATCCTGTAGGAACTGAAGAATTTGTGAAGAACACAACTTCCATTCTATCTTCCTTTCACTGCACCATTGAAAGAAAATGGACCAGACTCTGTAGTAGGCTCTCCCGGTTGTAGAGCTACGCGCTGCTATGAGTGTCTGTATTACAGTGAAAAACCTTTCAAAATCCAGGTTTGGGATTCAATAGCCAAGCAGTGAGATGTAATATGTGATTGTCTGGGAACCAAATCGGCCCTTGGAGAAGTAGTTCTGGTCTGTGAGGTAATGTGAGTTGCTTGCCCGCTGCCATGGCTACAATGTCTGTGAACCAAGTTCGTCTTGGCCATGATGGTGCCACAAAAATCGTCGCTAGAATTCTGGGTATCCTTGGAATCGGTGGGAAGGCATACGCTAGCTGGAACAACGCTAAGGCGTCTACAGCCTCCGCTAGGGGTTCCTGGACCCTGGAGAAAAATAATTGGCATTGGGTATTGAATCTGGATGCCATGAAGTCCACACCTGGTTTCCCCCATTTGTTGACTAGCATGCGAAAAACTTCCTTGTTGAGCATCCATTTCCCTGGATCGATGGTGTTTCAGCTGAGATAGTCCCGCTTGCCAGTTCAGTATGCCTGGGATATAGTGCTGAAACGTGGACATGATGTGTTTCAGCACAGGATATGACTGAGATATGTGAAAGCATTGACTATCGCTCTGATCTCCAAAATGTTGATATGAAGTTGTTTCTCTTGAGCTGACCATGTCTCCTGGCAAGATTGATATTGCCAGTTTGCCCCCCAACCCGACAGACTTGTATCTGTTAAAATGACCAGCGTTTCTGGAAGGTGCAAGCGCTTCCCCGTGGACACATTGTTGGGTTGTAGCCACCATAGAAGGCTGTGATTGACTTGCTGTGAAAGGGGAATAATTTGGGACAGGTCCTGATGATCTTTGTTCCATTGTCTGAGAAAATGATTCTGAAGAGGGCGTATGTGGAAACGTGCATACGGTACGGCTTCTATGGAAGATGCCATTAGGCCTAGAGTCATGCTGTCTGCTGATGTTCTCGTTGTGGAGAGCAGTTCCCAGATAAAGATAGCCTGAGAATTTTTTCTTGAGGTAAAGTTATTTTATGAGATATTGAATTGATCTCCATGCCCAAGAATGTCCGTTGGCATGCGGGTTTCAAGACACTTTTTTTCTTGTGGTTGATTAACCAACCATGTTTGGATAGTGTCAGAATGCAGTTCTGTGTTATAATCTCTGCCTGCTGTTGAGATGTCGCATAGATTAATATGTCATCGAGGTACGGGAAAATGTGACAACCTGAGGCTCTGATCTTGACTATCAATGCTCCTAGGATTTTCGAGAATACTCGAGGTGCTGAAGTGAGTCCGAAGGGCATTGCCTGAAATTGGAAATGTTGCCCGTGGATCATGAATCTTAAGAATTTCTGATGTGTTTCGTGAATTGGGATGTGAAGATACGCACCCTGAAGATCCACTTTGGATAAAAAGGCTCATAGAGGAATAAAGGTTGTGATGAAACAAATGGATTCCATTTTGAATCTTTGATATCTCACATGTTTGTTGAGAGGGTGGAGGTTGAGCATAGGTCGGAAACCTCCATCTTTTTTGCTACTAAGAAAAGATTGGAGTAGTATCCTTGGAATTGTTGTTGAGCTGGTACTGGGACTATAACTTCTCTTGGATAATGTTGTGTAAGGCTGCCTTTTTTGCCGGATCGGTTGAATGTTATGAGGGTACAACGCAATCTTTTGGAATTTGAAAGGGAATTGTGTAGCCTGAAGAAATTATTTGAAGTACCCATTGGTCTTGTGTTGATAATTGCCACTAGAATGTTGGGATAGGAGTCAGGAATCCTGAATTTTAGCTGGTCCAGACCTTTTGTTAGATCTGGGCTGCGTCTGCCAGGATTTGAATCTCTTGTTGGGTGTTTGAGATGTAGATGGTCTTTGGCGAAAAATAGATCTTTGCGAGGAATTCCAAAATCTATGGTGGTAATTCCGTGAAAATCTTTTTATGCCCTTTTGGAAGGAAGGCCCCTTTACCACCTGTGACTTCAGATATAATCTTTCTGAGCTCAGAACCGAAAAGATGGGATCCCTCAAACTTCAGAGAAGTCGGTTTGTGTTTAAAGGGGCATCTCCTGCCCACTGCCTGAGCCATTGTGCTAGTCTTGCTGTTATAGAAGCAGAAGATGCTTTGGCAGCTAGTTTAACCATTTTTAGTGAGGCGTCACCAAGGAAGGAGAAGGCTGCACTTATTTTGTCTAGATCCAAACTCTCAGGAGTCTTCTTTTTCAATTCCTGACACCAGAAACGTGCCGTTTTGGCCACAGACAGTGCTGCTGAAGCTGGGCAAAAAATAGCTGTAGTGTTGAGGAGTCCCTTTTTTAGGGCTGACTCCATTTTTTTTGTCCATGGGGTCTTTAAAGGAACCAGCATCTTCAGTTGGCAATGTGGTATTTTTTGACAGTCGCACAATCGCTGAGTCGACTTTAGGAGAATTGTCCCATAATTTCTGAATGGGCTTCTATTTTATGCTTACTGCCATGCTGTACTTGGCCCTTGAGTGCTTTTGAAACTGAAGATTTTACTTCAGTTTGTATCTATTCTAACAACTGTGAAAACTGAGAATGATCCTGAATGTCAGCCTGTTGTGGCTGTGTCACAGTAGGATTATGTCTGTGCAGTAGTAGTGAGAGAAGAAGGTATTGGAGCATTATCCTGGTCGGAATGCTGAATATCAGATCTGGTATTGTTGGATCAGATCTGGATCTGTTGGATCTGGTATAAGCCTTCTTTGAGCGTGTGGTAGCTCTGTCAGGTGCCAGTGCCTGTATCAGGTCTCTCAATTCTTCCTGTGCTGCCATATTAATTTTTGTATGTACCGATCATGGTACCGCTCTTAATGCTTCCTGAAGGCTTAGGCGGCGGAAATGATGCAACCGGATGCTAAGGTGTAGCTGGGTTCACTAATGGAGCACACATAGCTAAGGCAAGGGGCTCACCAGGGACCAGGGGGAGCACACACAAGAAAAAAACATATAACATTAGCTGGGCTCACATAGTGCGGAGTGTTTGTGGCTAAGAAGGTGGGGGCTCACCATAAGGGAGCGCAACCATTAGGGAGCTAAGCGTGCAGACAGGCTACTTACCAGGGAAGCACTCATCCATGGGCTTAAACCTGGAGCTGACACTGATCAAACGTTTCTTCTGGGCTCTACTACAGGAGCACACTGATAGGTCTCAACTGAGGAGCACTTTTAAAGCTTTATTATGATTTTATGTAGTCTCCATCTATGAGTATGTGTAGAGAGGAGGAAGGTAATTCTGCCCCTGAGCCAGACAAACAGAAAACTAATCGGAGGTAGTGGAGACCAGGAAGAGGAGGAGCTGAAAATCAAGATTATGTTTGTCCTGCCTCCAGAGGAGAGAACATTAACCCCAGACGTCCTGCACTGACAGGTAGTGCCGACCGCATAAACGTATAGTAATAATTGGCATGGGTAGCAAACCCTAATGCCACACCCCATGCTGAAGCAAGTACCCAAATGGTTATCACCTTGACTCATGGCTAAAACAGCACTGAATAATTGGCCCACTCAGGGTACTCCTGACATGAGACCAGTTGAGAAACTTGCCTCAGACAGCAGTGCCCAGGGGACCAGGTTACTAAGGGTGGCAAAAAGCCTCTACTAGTTACCCAGAGCAAATTTCCAGGTGTGAGCCCCCTCCTTACACCTGTCGAAGTCCAAAAAGGTCATGGGGTATGGTATTGAGAAGGCCATCTCAGGGTGGCAGTGAGAGCAGAATCGTGGCCCATTGCATGCAAACAATACTATTGTTTTTTTGGGAACAATATTCTTCTTCCATTGTTCATTTTGTTAATAATGTTGATTAGAGTTTGGGCCAAAGATCATTTTACCCATGGTAAACAATACAGATAAAATTGGTAGAATATCTGCTGATCACTTGCAGTGATTGGGATAAGGGCAAGGGAGCATGTAGTGTATTAAACCCTTCTCTTTAGCTGCGGATTTTAACTTGGCGGTGGTGCAGAGCTGCTCTAATCACTGACTTAATGTACTTGTGCTGACGGCACTGTCTTGGCCTGAAAGCAGCTATTTTAGCCACACAAATAACTTGGCTCTGTCATCATCTGTATTTGTTTAACAAATAAACTGGATGAGGATGTTTTTGTTTTGTTCATATAGCGTCTCTGTATCCTAGGGATTAGTATTTTCCTAACCTGAAACATAAAAATCCTGACTATCCCCAGATATATGGTGAGATTATTTATGTGTAGATATCAAAATCACATCAGCTGAAAGCAGGCCAGTGTGACATTGATAAACTAAATGTGAAGAACCAAATATGTGCATGTTTAGGTATAGACTTGGGATCTGCTGGGTTAAGGTGTCCATACACGGAGACATCCGCTCGTTTGGCGATGTTGCCAAATGAGCGGATCTCTCTCCGATACGCCCACCTTGAGGTGGGCAATATCGGGCTGATCCGATTGTGGGCCCTAGGAATGGGAACAGGCGGTCGAATCGCGGGACCGCATCAACGAACAGATGCGGCCACGATCCAACGGGATTTTTAGTCCCTTTCGGCCAAATCTCGATCAGGAAACCCGTCTGGGGGGCCCCATACATGGGCCAATAAGCTGCCGACTCGGTCTGTCGGCAGCTTTTATCGGCCCGTGTATGGCCACCTTTAGTCCGTGATACTGGTTCCAGGTAAAGGAGTCATATAGAAGGCTAAAGTACAGGCTATTTGTAATTATATCACAGCCCTCAGCTGAAGCATCTGGGATTTAGATTTGAACAGTGATCCCAACCAGTATCTTGCAAGCGACATGTTGTCACAGGCCTGTTGGATGTTGCTCCCAGTTGCTTATTTTTAAGCTTGGCTTTAAGGCAAGCTTTAGTTGCATAAAAACCATGTGTACTCAGTGTTTGAATTGGAGAGAAAAAAAGTGGATGGATTCTCTGTGTAGTGAGCATAGCACGGCATGCTTAAACAAACCCTCCCACAACCATAAACCACACCCATTGTTATAATAAGCCTCACACACCAATATTTTGTGGGTTCACCCACTTTAAAGCAAAGCCATTTTGTCATTTCCATTTTGGTATTCCCTTGTAATGCACAATTTAATGCCCATTAATCATATGTTTACGCAAGTATGGGACCTGTAGAGACCCCAAAATTAAAATTGTGAACTTGCCTTCTTTTCAATAAAGCTTCTGCAAACACAGCACCGTGCCTATGTATTGTGTCATAACCTAGCACAACCCCATCATATTTTGTATGACCCAAGATTTCATATATATAATTCCCTTACTATTCCTTAATGTGCTTCTTTTTAATACCTTCATTTTCTCTTTTTGTTTCCCCTGTTCTCTCCTTTTCTCTATAACCCTCTGTAATGCCTCCAACTCCTTTATCTGTTTAACACTACTCTAGCTCTTCTCTTCCCTCTCCTAGCAATCTCTTCTCTGCTTTTAACTTCTGTATATATTTACTATATATTAACTATATTCTATTTTACCTCTTCATTTTATTTGCATGCAAAAATGGAGAGGAGCAACATAAAGTTCTGTGATTCAAAACTCTTGCATCCCCACAGAGGGGATGTTATCCCTCCCCAATTCCAGCACTGTGTGTACTGCCAAACAGAGCTTCCTATATGCTGCCAGTCCACACAGGGGCTACCAATAGCCAATCACATCCCTTGGCAACCCAGGAACTTTTTGCATGTTTATGTTGTCCTCTAACTTCTTTTACATTGGAATGTGGCTCACAGGTAAAAAAGTTTGGGGATAGATTACTGAAGGCTACATGTTAGCGCAAGCCAAATGAAGGGATTCACTGAACGTGGTTGGCGAGAGGTAAGGACCTTGTACCTTCTCACTTGGCCAATACTGTAAATGTGTGCTGACTGGAGGCATCAGCATGGCAGCTCAGATAAAGGGGAAGACAATTAATGTTAAGTTGTACATTGTTGCCTACTTACATGTTAGGTCTTGTTGGTGGGCTAAAAGGTACCTCTACTATATGTTCACAGGATTGTACCAGACCCAATTTATCCTCTCTCTTTTTTTCTTTTTTTTTTTACCCAGAGTTCACTCCAGGTGCTGTTTGAGGAGAGCACACATCTACAGCCCAATTCACACATCAGCCATGTCTCCTGCACGGAACATTCAGACAGTAGTATGGTGAGAATTGTAATGCAGTGGTATGTCCCTGTTGCATGTGTGCTTGATGCGGAGTTGCAGAGATGGTGAATTTCTAAAGGGGATATGAAAAAATGTCATAAAATGAATGTCCTTCTTCAACCTTCATTTCTCAGGCATTCCTCTGTACCCTTTCTGCTGATCCAATCAGATTCCTGGTCTCTGTTACCCAGGAGTCCCCTGCAGCTGTTTCTATGAATACATATCAAGTCTTTCTAACTTTACATCAAGCGCAGGTAAGATAAAGACTTAATGGGAAAACATAATATATACAGTTAGATCCATAAATATTTGGACAGAGACAACTTTTTTTTGGTTCTGTACATTACTACAATTAATTTTAAATGAAACAACTCCGATGCAGTTGAACTGCAGACTACCGAATCCACTATTTTGGATTCGGCCGAACCCCCGAATCCTTTGCGAAAGATTCGGCCGAATACCGAACCGAATCCGAACCCTAATTTGTATATGCAAATTAGGGGTGGGAAGGGGGAAACATTTTTTACTTCCTTGTTTTCTGCCAAAAAGTCACGCAATTTCTCTCCCCGTCCCTAATCAAATTAGGGTTCGGATTCGGTTCGGCCTGGCAGAAGGATTCGGCCGAATGCGAATCCTGCTGAAAAAGGCCGAATCCTGGATTCGGTGCATCCCTACTGCAGACTTTCAGCTTTAATTCAGTGGGTTGAACACAAAGATTGCATACAAATGTGAGGAACTAAAGCCTGTTTTTAATGCAATCGCTTCATTTCAGGGGCTCAAAAGTAATTGGACAAATTAAAAAACTGAAAATAAAATGTTCATTTCTAATACTTGGTTGAAAACCTTTTGCTGGCAATGGACCTAACTGTATATTCCATTTATATTTCATAAATCTATAACCTCAGTGGTGACATTTATCGGCCCAGTACAACCCTAAATAATTTCAAAAGAGTATACCATGTTTCACTGTGTGTTGCACAAGCTTGGTGTTCTTGATATGCATACAGTGTATTTGTAATGTGTTTAATACTCCCTGCTCCTAAAGATCAACGAGCAGCCATGATATGTGACAGGCTGCTGGTGCATTTGCACAACTACACTATATGCCATATGTAACTTGTCTCTATATAAATAAATGATGATGAAGAATGTACTCTATTGCATGCCATTAGGATTGAAGGAAAAAAGTCTATTTTTTACACTTGAGAAAGGGCCTTTGCAGCCCGAAACATGTCATGTGGACAAAAATAAAAGCACAATAGCAGACAATTTCTGCCTAAGTGTATGATTCCCATACAAGGACAAAAGTTATGGCACAAACAAAGGATTTATGTCTTGGCAGGCATTCATTACACTATGATCTCATGTGTGCTCCAAGCTTACCATAATCAGATACCCATTTTTATTCTGTAATCCTTTTTATAGATTAACTTGCTAGTACTATACAATTAAATGATGACAATAGCATTTTCTCTGCTGGTGGAAATAAGCCAGCAAAGAATTGTCTGACATTGCCTGCTATTGACATGAATAGCAACAGCCTGTCACCATCGTGCAATAAGCCTAACTGATTAATCATAAAAGATGTTGAATGATGTCATTTTCCCCATGACCAAAACTATAAATTTCATCCTTATAAACGGTATGTTCTGACATCAGATTGTGCCGTTCATAACTTAAAAAAGAACCCACTGTTGTGCATTTATACCATGCAGTATCTTAGGGGCAGATTCATTAAGGGTCGAATTGAAAATTTATTTTTTATGGTCAAAACTGTCAGATTCTACTAGGGAATCATCCGGACTCAATTGAGTTTTTTTAAAAAATGTAATTAAATTTTAGAGGTTTATCATACTCTGGCCCTTTAAGAATTTGAATTCGACTATTTGCCACCTAAAACCTGCGCAATTATTGTATAAGTCAATGGGAGAGGTGCAGTAACCAATTTGGAGAAGTTTGTAGCCTTCGTGACATTCAAGTTTTTTTCGGAGGAAAAACTCAGATCGAGTTTGGTCGAAATTAATTAAATTTGAGTTTTCGAGTAGGTAAAATTAGTCTGAGTTTTACATATTCGATTTTTTTTTTTTAAATAAATATTTGAAGTTCGAGTAAAAATTCGACCCTTAATAAATTTGCCTCCTCATGTGGGTCACTGCTGTTTTTTTCCTAGCTAAATTCTATACATTACCCTAACATCACTCTAATAATGTGAGATCTGTGCTTTACTATTCTATGTTAAATGTCTTTTCTAATGCTGATTTCATGCTTGCATTAATTTTTTATGAGTTTCTGCTGTGTTTTCAAACAGTGCTGTATAGGCAGCACTCCACTGAAAATATTAAAAAAGCCTTTATTTTCACATCAACAGCTGTTCTGTCTTTAGATGAAAGGAGGAAACATTTAAGAAATAAATATTGGTGGCCAATTTTTACCACTAATGTATCTTCAATTTCAGATAGAGGTCCGACTAGAGGAGTTACCGCAAGAGGGTCTTCTTGTGTCCTGGGGGTTTAAAGAGCACCCTGACATCACATTGCAGGTCACTCCCAGACAATCACTACAGGTGAGAGAAAATGGATATCATATTTAAAGATTCCATTATATTGAAAGTGAGATACCTTGTAATGTTCACCAATGTGCTTCCTATTGGGTTGGAATGATCTCTTTGTAGTAGCACATGCGCCTGCAGGCTCCGTGTTAGCGAACAGACCCGAAGAGGATACGAAAAAAATAGAAAATTGCATCCAAAATTGCACTTTGCACACTCAATGTGTAGTTATAATTAAGCCCTATAGTTTAGGATTCCCCCACAATCTAAGCTTAGATCAAAAACCTCATCGTCTTTCTCTGTATATCTACATGCAATAAGTAATTTGGCTTTTGCTTTTTCTCTCTGCACAAACAGAGTAGTGAGGGTGGTGCAGAACTGTGTACGTTACAGGACTTGATACAAGATGCTCTGCTAAGTGCACAGCCTGCCATGGTTTTCAACCTAAAGGCCCATGATGGTGATATGGTAAGATACTTTAATATTGCTGGATAAACTTTTCTTATTCCTCCCTGCTTGCTTTCTGTTTTTTTGACTGCCTTCTTCTGTGCAGGGTCTCTGTGACCGACTTCTCCGAGGTTCTCCATGTAGCGCAGAAAGTCCAAAACTTCTCATTCGCCAGATATGTTTACAGAATATCACTGTAGCTGATGACAAAGGTAGAGAAAAACACTTTAACTCCATAGAGACCTAATAATACACCTGACCCTTTTAATTCTATTGCAATTTTAATATGTAATGAGACTAATATAATCTATGTATTTTCCTTCTACTCCTCCTTAATGTCATATTTCTACAAGGAGAACTGTTTTGCATAAATTTGCTTAAAACTTTTCTTACATGTTTTAGAAGCGGAGCTGAGATGTGAAGCTGAATTGAATGCTCCTTGGCAAAGAAGAGAGATCCGGAGTGTCCGACAAAACGAGGGAGATGCTTGTAACCTCTCTTGGAATGATGAGATGACATTGTGAGCAGCTGCAGGTGTAAGGGGGTCACTATTTTCAGGGGGGCTGGTGGAAGCAACAGGCAGGATTTGCTTAGGTAAAAAAAAAATGCACAAAAAACCCCCAAAAAACACGAAATCAAATAAAAGAAAAAGAAAGAACTGGCCCATATGACTGCACCTTCCCATCTATTACATCCGAACACTCGTGTATTGGTTGCATAAAACATAACTTTTAATGAATTTGCTAAAACAATGTCCAGTGTTTACAAGTTAAAAGGTTGGTTAGTAACAGGACAGTGGATAGACAAAAGGCAACGTGGTTGACTCTGTTGGGTATTTAGATATGAGGTTGTCGCAAAGACAAGTTGCTAAACCATCTGCAGAGGTTAATCAATTGCATACTCAGTATGCCTTGGTGATAATTACTAAAACAGGCAAGTCCACCATTCAGTTCCGATGCCAATCCCTTCACCCACTTGGAGATCCCTCCCATAAAGTGGGTAGGTTGATGCACCAAATATAAATGCCAGTAACATTATCACATACTCAGTATGTATGCTCTAGTATGAATCATCCAAACCGGCAAATCGCCCATTCACATCCGATGCCAACCCCTTCACCCACTTGGAGATCCCTCCCGCAACGTGGTTAGGTAATGCAACACAAGTGATATATTGGTGACCCGGTGCTGTTATTGAACCTGCCTGTGGATTATATTGTGCCTCAGACACCCCTAAGCAGATATAATTAGCCCTGTTGCCGAACCTCGGATCATATTTCCAACCACTTCACCCTCCACGAGTACCCTCCCGACCGTAAAAAGATCGATTCCCCTTACTAGCAGTCCCTATCCGACGTCCTGCCTAACCATGAACTAAAAGGTACCGGTTTTATGCCTTTGCAGTGACCTCAGCACCCAGAGTAAGGAGCTATATCTTAGAGTCTGGCAAATAAAGGAAGGCGAACGCAGTAAGTAAAGTTCTTGTTTTATGTTGCTTATTTTACTGTGCTGGTAAAATATGGTACCTTGATTATTCCTAATCTTACTTTTTCTCTGAACAGATGTTCTGCTTGGACAAACATCTGTGGCTCTGAAATCACCCTATAGAGATCTGAGTGGAAGGCACCTGTACCCTCTGACCTCAAGTGCTGGACAGTCTATAACAGGCACTCCATCCATCTCTGTAGAGGTGAGGAGAAATAGCCTTCCCAACGACATCACAAAGTACATTCATTTTAAATGTACTCTGAATTACAGTTAATAACATATTGGAAAGTTGCATATGTTTTTTTTTTTTTTGGCAATATGTTTTGGGGTGCCCAAAACAATGTCTCCCCCCCTTTATAGCCCAGCTTTTTGTAGTCATAGTTGTGTCAGTATGTGTTCAGCTTTGGGAAAGCAATGTTTTATTTGTAGAAGTTGATTTAGAATCATTCAAATTAGCAGTGCAGGATTGAGTTTGGCGTTCAGAGAATGGCAAAATATGTTGGCGCTCTAAAAATAGATGTTGTTGTTGATCCTTAAGATCATTCCAGTTTTTGTTACACAAAGAAGAGAATGTCGATTTTTTTAAAAATTTTTTTGCATAGTTCTTTTGAACCCTTCCTTAACCTAATTCACATCCTTCATGAAAAATTGGGCCTAACCCCAAAATAGTGGATTCGGTATGTAACATAATGTAATTCTAGACCTGATCCTATACCCAGAAAATACCACAGGTAGGTAAGTGGCTACATAGGTTTTTGTTACATGAAGAAGCAATTGCCTATAATATACAGTATACCAGGGATGAATAAACAATATAATATAGTGCTCTATATAGATTTTAGTGTATAGGTTTTAGTTTTTGCAATCTAGCTTGCTGATTAATAAAGAACCAGTATTTATTTAGTGTTTTACATATTTGGTTCATACTATTTTTCCCAGTTTCTGGTGCCCGAACTTTCCTTGCCTAGGGCAACACTGGCAGCAACAGCTTCTAGAACTAACATCACACCCACCAAGAAAGTGGAGATGGATCGCACTGTGATGCCTGATGGCACCATAGTTACCACAGTAACCACCATTCAATCACGACTGCGGTTAGACGGCAAAATCGGTAAGTGCTACTTAAAATCTATGGTGTACAGTAGGTCACTGCTGATCAGTTTTCTTAGTTGCTTATGGTCCAGACATTGTTTTTCAACTGTAGTTCTGCTTCTAGAGGAGTTCAAAGCATTGGTAGGGGAACCTAAACTAATGGTCAGTTGGTGGTCTTTAACCTTGCTATGAGCTGAGGTGAAATAATCAAATGTTGCAATGGAATCCACAGGTCCAAATAATTGCTTCCTTAACTGTGGGGCTACCTGCCCTTGGTGCTCACAAAATTAAATGGGGGGCATAGCCTGAGGGCGAGGTAATTTGGAGATAATTTTTATTTGCCAACTGACTGTTTAAGTCGTTCTATTTCTATATGCAGGGGTTCTATCAAGATCTTGATTAAATAAAGGACCACTTAGAAATAATTACATTTTACATATCTGTCCAAAAAAGCTGCACCCGTTGCATTTATTTAAGGATTTGGCAATATTTAGTAATAAATCTAAGCGGTCATTTACTATACCCCTTAGTTAACACTAAGTGCACGGATGTGTCCCTTTGTATCTGGGGAATGGTTTGCTGAGCACCTCATGCTAAATAAAAATACAATAGTGATGCACCGAAGCCTGGATTTGGTTCAGAATTCAGCCTTTTTCTGATTTGGCCAAATCCATGTGCCTGGCTGAACCGAATCCAAAAAATCGCTTGACTTTTTTTCACACAAACAAGGAAGTGCAATATTTTTTTAACCACGCAGATCTCTTTCCCCCTCCTTTTCCTAATTTACATATGCAAATGATGGTTTTGATTCGTTCGGTATTTGCCTGAATTTTTCACAAAGGATTTGGGGCGATTCCTAAAATAGTGGATTCGGTGTATCCCTAAAATACAGTTTATAATCATTCCTGTAATATTGTTTTTTGTCAGATTCTCCTTCTAGGTCCCCATCAAAGGTAGAAGTGACCGAGAACAAACCTATTTTCATGGCCCGGAGTTGCTCTCTTGGCTCCTCCCCTAGTGGCAGTGGTGAGTGTATATAATTTGAGGCTGTTGACATTAAGTCTGTGAAAAAGGAGTTCCTCCATGGAGGATAAGGATGTACACTACTACTGTAAAACCAAATGTTGACTTTATGAATAGTATCCAGTGTGTATGATTTGTTGCATATAGCGGCCCTGTGTAGTGTTTTTGTTTTTACGTTGGACGGGGTCATTAATAGCACAAAACCGTTTAAAAATCTTGAACTAGTCTCTTTAGTGTTGATTTCTCGGACTTCTTTGGAGGACACGCCTCTCTCACCATTTCTTCTGAACATTGTGATGTATACCTGAACAACCCTTATTTTACTTATAACATGTGTAGTGATCGCCCACATAACTCACACTCATTCTCTGCCATTATCACATCATTCTCCTTTTGCTCCAACAGTTTTTATCCATGCACTCAGCATTGCTTACTTGAAGCTCAGAATAAAAAGATTCTTATAGAAACCCACTCCCATGTGTACAGCTTTGGTATTTTTGGTGAAAATGTCTGTCATTTTAGGATTGAGTGCAGGGCATGAGTTCCTTGGGGTCCTATATAGTTAATTAGCTTGAGTAGCATTGTTTTTCAGATTTCTGCTTTGCTTTGCTGTTCAGGATTGTGAGAAAGCTAGGTAAATGTTTAGGAGAAGGAGGATACTGCATTAACTATTCAAAAACAGTCACATATTTCAGTGCAGGGGCCACAGATATTGTGCAATTGCTAAATAATGGGGTTTGTGTTCAAGAGAGTCTTTTTATTTGGTACTTGTTAAATGCTATTTAGAATGTTGGTTTCTCTGTGACCTACATATTTCTTGTTTCTGCCAGGGGGTTCCCCTGTTTCCCTTAGTCTGGACCCAGTAGCTGAGACAGCCATTAGGCAGCTAACAGAACCAGGCAACAAACCAGCAAAAAAGACTCCCACTAAACGCAGCACTCTGATCATCTCTGGAGTTTCCAAGGTAAAAGTGAAAAACATTTACCGATTTGCATCTACTTTACATAATTTGTATGTATGCTGTGTAGCAGTGAAAAGTGTGAAATTGATATACTGGTAAAGCATTTGTCTTTAAAATATCTGGGGTGGAACATATGTCTGTTTCACAGCTGATATATTTCTGCTACTATTTACTGTGACCTGTATAAAATCTCATAATGGTCTAAATCAGGGCTAACCTTTTTGGATTACATAATTCTAGTCTATTCTGGACCCAGAACAATTGTATTAATTCTATTAAAGACTCTATGGTATCTGCTTAATGCATTGGTTTGTAAACATATTTATTTCATTTCCATATTGAAAAAGCTTTTGTTTAGTTCCTTACTTTACGGACAACAATATTACAAATGTGTGAAAATATTAATTGAAAAGCGATGTTAGTGCATATTTAGCAGGAACATGCAGACACTGGCTTTGGGGGTAATGCAAAGAACCAGTGTGCTAAAGCAGTGCTGTCTAACTGGTGGCCCACAGACAACATCCGGACTGTGACTTCCCCTTGTGTGGCCCCTCAAATGCCCGTGTGCCTGCTTACATTGTGTAAGCTTTATATGGTATCAGTACTGAGATCAACTGGCTCATGCATTGTTTACACCTCAAATGTAGACTGTAAAATCCTATATTGTTCACACCTGTAAAGCCCTGTACTGTTCATGCCTCAGACCCAGACTGAAAGTGCCCACATTGTTCACCTGTTCACACCTCATACAAACTGCTGGAGGGGCAACAGGATTGTGTCACTGTGTGTAGCATAGTATGTACTATTAATCTTAGACTCAGCCTGTCCTATGCTCCTTGTGTGTGCCATACTCTGCCTGCCCTATGCTCCCTATGTGTGTCATCATACTCTGCCCTATGCTCCCTATGTGTGTCATACTCTGCCTGCCCTAATCTGCCTGTGTGTGGCATACTCTGCCTGCCCTAATCTCCCTGTGTGTGCCATTCTCTGCCTGCACTCTGCTCCCTGTTTGTGCCATACTCTGCCTGTCCTATGTAGTCTGTGTGTGCCATACTCTGCCTGCCCTATGCTTCCTGTGTGTGTGCTCCATAATCTGCCTGCCCTATGCTTCCTGTGTGTGCCATAATCTGCCTGCACTATGCTCCCTGTGTGTGTCATACTCCTTTGCCTGTAGAATTTGAACCTGGTGGGGGTTTGTTGGGGACCCCAAATACTTGGGGTCCCCAAGGTGTTTAATCATGTGCGGGGGGGTGCTGTGTAATCCACAGGGGAGGAAGATGTAAGATGTAAAATAACTTTTTTCACAAATAATTAATATCCCTGCTGTGAGCATCAACCATTTGGTTTTTTTTGTGTGCTATCACAATTAATATGAACATGGTTTTAAAAGTTCTTTTAGTTACATGGGTGTGGTTTACAAACAGGGAGTGGTCTACAGTGGCTTCCATTATTGGCCCTCCACCATGTAGGCCAGAGAAATTCTGGCCCTCGGTACCACAGAAGTTGGACAGCACTGTGTTAGAGTACTCATTATAGATTGTGTAGAGCCTATTTGCAGTTTTCTGTCTTTCCAAGCTTCACATTTGCACACTTAGGGGCAGGATTTATCAATATTGAGAAGACTTTATATTTCCATGAATGTGTGCATATTTATGAAATATCTTAAATGGGTTAATCACTATTAAAAACAAATCTCAGATCACATTTTTTCTTTCATTTTCAAGCAAGCTGAGTACTGTTTAATTTCATTTAAAAATTGATTGAATGCTGGATACACTTCCCATTTACTTCTGTGGCATCTTGGCCCATCAAGTCACTTACATAAAAATACTCTAGACAATCCAACTGTTCAAGGTTTTAACTTCTGAGCTTTGTCAGCACTGCAGAATACATAAAGGCATTTATAGTCCCCATGGCTACTGTACTATTCACTCTCCTCTGACATTTCTCTGGGGTAGTAAAGTAAGTCACATTGATAATTAAACATTTTACTACAGGTATGGGATCTGTTATCTGGAAACCTGTGATCCAGAAAGCTTTGATTTACGGAAAGGCTGTCTCCCATAGGCTCCATTTTATCCAAATAATCCATATTTCTAAAATTGCATGTCTTTCTCTCTGTAATAATAAAACACTACCTTAAGGAAAGATCTATTACCCGGAAAAGCCCAGGTCCCCAGCATTCTGTATAACAGGTCACATACTGTACAAGACTGATAATTAGAAATGCAGCTATAGAGGGTGTTTAATAATCTGCCTTATGTTGTGAATCTTATATTGTGAATGTGACATACAATAAGCCAGTGCCAGGTCTGGTAACTGATCACATTTAGCAGTACATGCTGTGAATCAAAGCTCACAACATAAGGGTGTGGCATTTGTAGCCAAATTATTTGTTGAGGTTTATTCTCCTTTTGTGTAGGGTACCCTGGGTCCTTCTGACGGTGGCCTTGATTGTCACAATACATTAACTTTTTCAAAGCTTGCCTTTCAGTAGATTTGTTTTATACAATATGTGTTTACCAGTTGCGAAAAAACCTTTTAGCTAGGAAAAAATTTTTGTTTTAATATATACTGTATGATATGTCAATTTTAATAGTATAATAACAAGGTTTATTAAGCCTTCTTTAATTTTTTTTTTTTTTTTTACTTTCTAAATCACCAATACATTTACTGTGATTAATTTCCTTTCCTGCTTTTGCAATAGGTTCCCATTGGCCAAGATGAGATGGCACTCTGTCTTGGATATGCAGCCTCCATGGACGCCTCATTACAAGGTCTAACTCTTGGAGATGACTTTCCACTACCAGATCCTACTTTGGACCCTATAGATAATGAGGTGACTCCTCCCCAAGGACCAGACACTGATGATACAACAAAATCTGACATCTCAGATAAACCTTCTGTGGATGACTTGGAGTCTGAAACTGGCTCCACTGGGACTCTAGAGACGCGGAGCTTAAAGGAACATAAAGGTGATAT
This sequence comes from Xenopus petersii, assembly GCA_038501925.1. Classification (NCBI taxonomy): domain Eukaryota; kingdom Metazoa; phylum Chordata; class Amphibia; order Anura; family Pipidae; genus Xenopus; species Xenopus petersii. The sequence goes on from CM076684.1 coordinate 56,896,144, forward strand.
GTCAGATAATGTAATCAAATGTGTAACTCAATGAATACTGCATTTTGCATTTATTTGTTTGTTTGGGAGCTGCCATATTGCTTATCTCTTCTCTGTCTGTCTTTAATAGCACAGCATTATTTATCTGACCACTTATATATGCAGTATTTATTGCACCTACGGGTCAGGGCACACGGGCAGATTCAGGGAGTTTAGTGGCCTGGCGACAAATCTCCTCATCCTTGGGTCGACTAATCTCCCCGAACTGCCTCCCCTGCCAGCTAAAATGTAAATCGCCGTCGGGATGGCACTCTGTGTGAATTGTTTCATGTGAGGCGACTTCGGAAAACGAATCGCGCCGAGTACCATCCCACCAGCAATTTACATTAGATTTGTGCCCTGACCCTAAACACGGCAGTAATTTTATTTGAATCTAGGCCACATTATTATGTCCATTATTATCCGTAAAAGCCATTTCCTTTGCTTTGCGTGTGCTATGAATATTTACCGAATAAATAATTGCATTTTCTTGTTTCTTGCAGTGGGATTCCTTCGTAGTGGTACTAAACTCCTCTTTCGCCGGCGTCATCGGGAGCCAGGCTTAAGCCAATCACATGATAATCTGACAGACTCTGCTTCTGCTTCTCGCAAAAAAAGCGGAAGCTTCTCCAAACGCTTGCTGAAACGTTTCTCTCTAAAGACCAAGACCAAACCTAGCATCAATGGCAGCACTCCAGAGAAGTGACAGAGAATGGCTGACTGAGAATACCGATCTACCTCTGACCCTGCATGCCCTGTGCACAGCTGCTAATGGTTTTTGGGAGTGATGGTGGTGTTTCCTGCCAGGCAGTGACATGGATTGGTGAACGTTTAATGAGCCTAATGAAAGAATAGGGGCAGTTTTTGGAAAGGATATTCTAGATTTTAAAGTGCATGTAATACAAAATTGCCATGAAGTGATTGTGGCTTTTCCAGTGAATTCATTTACTGGTCTGAGAGACTCGCTAGAGGAACACTATACCCTAGGCCTCTAATACTTGGATTTGATTTTTTAAAGTCACGGCTTTTATATTCTGCCATCTCTGTGACCGGTCTGGCTGCAGGTCTATATTCTATTTCCTGCAATGAAATGAAAGGTTTCCTTATTTAAAGTATAGAAATATACATCCACAGAGGACTGTAGATATTGCAGCATGTGTAGTTCTTTCCCTAAAGTAGGCGAGCAATACCAGGCCCAATTGTTTTCCTGACAAGGTTTTTTTTACTGGGTTTAAAAAAAAAATCTATCGTTTGTGGTATAATGCAGCTGTGGAATGGAATTGTATTTTATGTTGTAGGCTTGTATGAATCTTTATGTATTTAATAACTATGAAGTAATTCAAATAACATGTTTCATGGAGAGGTACGTAGTTTCTCTGCTGGTAGAGGTTACATAAGTGCAATGTAATAAATGTGTAACCAATGCCTGCAGCACTAATAGTCATGTGATGCCGCGGTGCAGCCTGTGGCTTGATACAGTGTAAGACTCATGTGATCCTTACTATTCCTTTCAGGTCTGTATATTTGTAAATGACCCCCTATTTATATACCTGAAGCTTTGCCATATGACCCTTGTTTACAGACAACACAAAAGTGAATGAAAACCATTATATTAAAGGGAAAGTTCACCTTAATATGTATTTTATTCTAAGACTGTTCTGCAGCGCTCCAACGGCACTGCCATCTGATTGCTAATAAGATGCAACACTGTATTACAAAGTAAAAATGTATTTATTGCATTGTCAGGTTGGAGCCACAACCCTAAAAACAGTATTCTGAAATGAGAGGTGTGAATAGAAAGACCAATAATTTATACAAACTAATATCCGAGTTATAGATCAGTTGCTTCTATTACTTTCATTTTCAAAATACTAAAAGCTGACATTAAGGTGACTTCCTCATAATACTGTGCTTATGGGAATTGGGATACTCTCAACAGTTTGCTATTGTGAGACTAAAATAAAAGAAAGCAGTAAGACTGAAGTAATTTATTGTGCAAGTAAAATGATGTAATGAAAATGGTTTAAGTTAATAAAATACAAACATGAACTGTCTTTTTTTTGTAACACAAAAATACTGCACCGAACAGGCTTGGTTAAAGTAACTGATAAAGTAAATCAATTCCAGGAATTTCTTTTGCTTGTCTATTAAAATCAGTTCCTCAAACTGAGCCTTTTGAGTGTGGTAAAATACAAGAAGATTTTTTCATGAAGGAAATGTCTGGTGTTTTTACGGTGCACCAGGGTAATTAATTCTGAAGTGTGGTGCTGTCTATTGCATATCTATCTATCTATCTATCTATATCTATCTATCTATCTATCTATCTATCTATCTATCTATCTATCTATCTATCTATCTATCTATCTATCTATCTATCTATCTATCTATCTATCTATCTATCTATCTATCTATCTATCTATATATATATATATATATATGCAAAACAAAAACCACACTCCAAGGACTTGATCAGTGAAAAATCAAAAGTGGTTTATTTTCAACATTTCGGCACCTATACTCGTGCCGTCACCTTCCTGATGACGGCACGAGAATAGGTGCCGAAACGTTAAAAAGAAACAACTTTTGATTTTGATCTTCAGCCGATGCGGTGAAGAAGAAAAAGCTGCAATGTAAGGAGGAGGCAAACCGCACAATCATCCAGAAGGTAGGGGAAGAAAGTGGTTGTCTCTGCATCAGGATTATAAGCCCCGGGTTGTGTAGTGAACACGGAATCTTGAAGTGGGGTGTCAGCCATCTTGGAAGTGAGCAGAGGCGCACTAGACACGGTAGAGGAGGTGATTGGCGCCAAATACGTTAAAAAAAGTGGCGTGCAGGCACGGCGAGATGCATGTACAGTTCAAATGTCTTCCCTTTGGTCTGTACCAATCACCAAGGGTATTTACAAAGATCCTCGTTTCATAGCGGAGCTAAGGAAAGAGGGTATTGCGGTTTTTCACTATTTGGACGACATCCTTGTGACAGCAAGTTCAAAGGGGGAAGCAGAACACTACTTGAGAAGGGTGGTAGAGTTTCTTCAAAGTCACGGATGGATAATCAATTTAGATAAAGCATTCTGTCTCCAACAAGGTCGCTGACATTCTTGGGGGCATATTTTCAAGCAAAAGAAAATGTGGTGAGTCTTCCAAGAGAAAAGCAACAGAAGGTTGTTCAAGCGGTGAAGGTTTTCAAGAGCCAGTCAGTAGTGACAGTGCGACATTGCCTGAAGATTCTAAAACTACACAAGAAGTTGAAGTTGCCTCGAAATCTAAAGGAAAGGTTAAGATGGTGCTCAGTGCAAGAAAATCTGGTGAAAGGTATGTATCTGGAAGAGCCAGAGTGGACTATCCTGACAACCGATGCATCAGGCGTAGGCTGGGGAGCCCATCTAGAGGACCAATTCGTCTAAAGATCTTGGAGAACGAAGCAGGTATCATCAAATATCCTGGAGCTAAAGGCTATAAAAGAAGCTCTATTCGCTTTCGGAAAGGTGATACAGGGAAAGAATGTAAAAGTAAAGTTTGACATTGCTGGAGGAAGCAGGGTCATATTTTCTGTTGGGCAGAAGAATGGTTAGTAAATCTAACAGCTGTGCATTTACCAGGTTCGGAAAATATAAAAGCAGACCTCTTAAGTCGAGTCCCGATAGATCCAGGAGAATGGAGTCGCCACAAAGACATCTTTCAGTCTCTAGTAAACACATGGGGTCTTCCAGAGGTAGATGCCACGGTGTCCATAAGGAACAGGAAATGCAAAAGGTTCTTTTCAAGACACCCATGCAGAGAGGCGGCCGCAGTAGATGGCCTGAGGCAAGACTGGTCCGGGGAGCTGATTTATGTCTTTCTCCCAATTCCTCTCATATGGAGAGTGCTGAAGAAGATAGATCTGGAGGGAGCAGAAGCAATAGTGGTGATCCCCTTTTGGCCGAGAAGGCCATGGTTTCCACTTTTTTGCAGATTGACCCTGGAGAATCCATTGAAAATTCGAGATTTCCAGGGTGGTTGACCCTGGGTATGTGCCAATGCCAGGAGGAAAATCAACTCTCCTTGATAGCCTGGAGGTTGAGAGGGAGAGGCTTAGAAAGCTGACTGTAGAAGGAGAAGTCATCGAATTTCTGAAATCAAGAAAAAATTCAAAAAACTTCAACACAGTACTATAAGATCTGGGACAAATTTGTTAAATTTTCAAGTGTTGCAGGTCAAGATCCTAGCTGTACTACACCATCTACTCTAGTGAATTTTCTATTCGCAGGTCATCTAAGGCTCCATCTGAAGGTACAAGTGTTGGCAGTTTCAGCACTAACAGGGAAAAGTTGGGCACTTGATCCTTTACTACAAAGATTTTTTAATGCACTAATGAGACCATACATAAAGAAACTCTCCACCATGGGATTTACCGTTTGTTTTACACACTAACAGAAGCTCCGTTTGAACCTCAGAGAAATTTCATTGTGGAATCTCACGCTGAAAGTTACTCTGTTGGTAGCAGTCACCTCAGCTTGTCGAGTAACAGAACTGTCTGTGTTGTGCGCTGCTGAGTCTTTTACAACAAATTTTAAAGACCCTGCCAGCAGCTTTTAAGTTTCTACTGAAAGTTGTCTCAAAATTTCACATGGATCTGGAGGCGGTTGTTCTGTTCATCTCCGAAAACAGATAAAGAAGTCCGCTGGCATAAGCTAGATTTAGTCAGGGCAATAACAATATACTTGGAAAGAACAAATACGTGGAGGAAATCAGACCGGCTGTTTGTGATTCCCTGTGGATTTAGGAAGGTTCAAGCTCCTTCAAAGAAGACGTTAAGTTCATGGATTGTGGCAGCTATTGCAAAAGCTTACAATGTAGCAGGCAGGAAGGTTCCCCGGGGGTTGAAAGCCCACTCTACTAGAGCACTGGCAAGTTCCTGGGTGATGGAAGCCAAAGCATCGCCAGAAGCAATTTGTAGATCTACAAGATGGTCTTCAGTCAACACGTTTATAAAACATTATAGACTGGATGTCCTTGCTTCCCAAGAAGCTAGATTTGGGAGAAAAGTTTTGCAGTCGTATGTGCTGAATAAAAGCATATTGTGTTTCATGGCATACGTGTCTTGGTCCCTCCCTGATATAAGCTTAAATAGTTCCCATTGGTGAGTGCATGCCATGGGAGGAAAACAGGAAAATTGTTTTACTCACCGTCATTTCTGTTTCCTGGTCACCTTCCATGGCAGCACTCACCAGGGAATTCCCACCCAATTTTGACAAGTGTTACAACTAAGACAGGTGAGGAGGGGAGGGGCTATACCTTTTAACTTTTTGGAGGGAGGTCCTGTCCATTGGCCCGGAGGGAGATTAACCCATTGGTGAGTGCTGCCATGGAAGGTGACAGGAAACAGAAATTACGGTGAGTAATAAACAATTTCCTGTTTTATAGTCAGTAGTAAGTAGCCGCACTCCAATCCGGTCTTTCTTTAATTGATGCGGGTGCAGGGTCAAAAGTATTGCACATAGATTTGTACTCCAGTATTGTAATCACTTCAAATTGCTTTTATTGCATACATATATCCAATGTTTCGACCCACATTTATCCTGTATTGTACTTGATTTCATAAATGACAAACTGAAAAGTTTTAAACTCGTTAATCTGTGGGTATGCTTGTTGAAGTAGGTGACTGGCCGAGCTACATACTGATTGGCCCTGTTATAATCTGTAACTGATCTTCTTTGTATTAGAACCTACTTTCTTAGCATATCCATTAAGTACTCGATTTTTCCTTTTCCATTAAAGACATTGGATGCCACCCGTCCTGCAAATGGTTCTGTAACTCATCATGATCTCATACTATCTTTCTAATATGTGTGTACTGGCTCAGTGGAATGGAGCTTTTTACATGATCTAGGTGATAACTGTTGAATGAGAGTAATGTTTTATGATCAGCGATCTGCAAATAATTATTGTAAAATACAAATCTCACCAGACCAATAAAAATAAGATTTAAAAGGTATCAGTACTGAAATTAATTGGCGCCTGCATTGTTTATACCTCAGATGCAGACAGTATAGTAAGCTCCTGCATTTTTCATACCCCTAAAGCCCTATAGTGATCACGCCTCTGAAAGTGCCCACATGGTTCACCAGTTCACACTCATACAAACTATTAAAGGGGCATCAGCATTATTACTGTATGTAGGACAGTAGGAACTGTTCATCTTAGACTGGTCCTGATAGGTTTCCCTGTCTTCTGCTCTATTCTGCCTTCCATATGCTTTTCATACTCTGTCTGCCCTATGCTCCCTGTGTGTGCCATACTCTGTGTGCCATGTTCTGCCTGTGGGAAGTGAACCTGGTTAGCATTTGGAAATACTTTTTAGGGGCCCTTAAGGCGTTATGTGTTGCATGTGCTTTGTTATCCACAGGAGAGGATGAGGCATATGGATTTAAGAGTATGTCTTAAAGGAATTGTTCAGTGTAAAAATAAAAACTAAATAAATAAATAGGCTGTGCAAAATAAAAAATGTTTCTAATATAGTTAGTTAGCCAAAAATGTAATATATAAAGGCTGGAGTGACTGGATGTGTAACATAATAGCCAGAACACTACTTCCTGCTTTTCAGCTCTCTGGGTTTACACTGATTTGTTACCCTGGTTACCTTATTTACACAGTTTTAATTTTCACACTGAACTGTTCCTTTAGGGCAAGACCAGACATGGCGTTCTTATGTTGCGTTTTTAAAAAAGCTCAGTCGGGCATAAATAACCACTGAAACCACATGCGACCGTCAACATGCGATTTTCATGTGTTTTTCAGCACGTAGGTTTCTTTTCCCAACATGCACTTCTCATTGTTCTCGTTCCCCATAATTCCGCTGGCTGGAAATAGAAAAACTATTTACATGCAAAATGGAGCAGGAATGATCGTCAATACAAAACGTAATTAAGTCACCGTCCGTAAAAACATATATGCATCATTTATCTTGCGGGAATTTCGATGCCATATTTAAAAAATTATTTTGTCCCTCTTTCTGTTTGCAGAATGTTGGGAGGTATGTATATGACTTAATAAACTTGTTTCACATACGAATGATATCCCTGCAGTGAACACCAACCATTTGTTTTTTTTGGTGTACTACCACCACTAAATGTGGATATGGCCTTAAAAGTTATTGTGGTAACATGGTGTGGTTTAAAAACAGGGAGTGGTTAACACTGTCCTCCATTATCGGCACTCCACTACACAGGCCAGAAAAATTCCGTCCCTCATTACACAGAAGTTGGGCAGCACTGCAATACACCCTTTTTACAGCTAATCTGCATTAATAATTACTGCCATGGACGTCAAGATTTTTCTCTCCCTAACGACCAATTGTAGTGATATCTGACAAATCAGTCAAATTATCATGAGGTTAGTGGTTTCCATTTGCAATTCATCAATCTTAAAACTCAGTAACAAAACCAATTATTATCTTTCGAAAAAAAAAAAGATATATTCTTTCTTTAAATCGTGTTATACTAGAGTATTTCTTTTTCTGTTCCATTTTTTCCGCCGCCTTCTTTAAAAAGCCTTCTTTTTTCTCCCAAGGAATAACTATATGGACCACTAACTATAACACAAGACCCACTTTCCCTGTCACAGCTGGTGAATAAAAATGTGCTTCTATGTTGTGATTACTTAAGACACACCCCTATGTTTTCTATTGGAACAGTCACAGATAAGACCTGCTTTGTAGACAAGAAGAGCATAAACGATTGGTGTAAATATTTCTTGTTTTGTTGGTATGGGAGTCTGCTAGAGGTTTGAAAAGGAATTATTTAAAGGGGTGGTTCATCTTCAAGTTAACTTTTAGGCGCAAATTTACTTATGGACGAATATCGAGGGTTAATTAACCCTCGATATTCGACTGCCGAATATCGAAGTAGAAGGATTTAACTCAATCCGTTCAATTGAACGATCGAACGAAAAATCGTTCGACGGAACGAAATAATCCTTCGAATCCATCGATCAAACGATTTTTCTTCGACCCAAAAAAGCTTAGAAAGCCTATGGGGACCTTCCCCATAGGCTAACATTGACTTCGGTAGGTTTTAGGTGGCGAACTAGGGGGTCGAAGTTTTCTTTTAAAGAGACAGTACTTAGACTATCGAATAGTCGAACGATTTTTAGTTTGAATCGTTCGATTCGAAGTCGTAGTCGAAGTAGCCCATTCGAAATTCAACGTTTTTTTTATTCTATTCCTTCACTCAAACTAAGTAAATGGGCCCCTGTGTATGTTATAGAATAGCTAATTCTAAGCACAGTTTCAATTGGTCTTCATTATTTAATTTTTATAGTTTTTGAATTATTTGCCTTCTTCTTCTGACTCTTCCCAACTTTCAAATGGGGGTCACTGACCCCCTCTAAAAACAAATGCTTCATAGAGCTACACATTTGTTGTTATTGCTAATTTTTATTGTTCATCTTTCTATTCAGTTCATCTACTATTCATATTCCAGTCTCTTATTTAAATCAATGCATGGCTGCTAGGGTAATTTGGACCCTAGCTACCAGATTGCTGAAATTGCAAACTGGAGTGCTGCTGAATAAAAAGCCAAATGACCCAAAAACCACAAATAATAAAAAATGAAAACCAATTGCAAAATGCCCTCGAATATCACTCTCTACATTATACTAAATGTTAACTCAAAGGTGAACAACCCCTTTAAAGAATTGGGGGCCTTAGTACATGCTGCGAGAGCCTACTGAGCATGTGAGCTGTTGAGAAGCTAAGCTTAGGGGTTGTCGCAAATTATCAAGTAGAAAATTTGGTTGGCCTGTAATATAAGCTGATGCTACAAGGCTGATTATTAAATTCTGATGCCAGTTACACTGGTTTTTGTGCTGCCATGTAGTAATTATCTGTATTAATAACTAATCAGCCTTATATTGTGACATTATATTCTATGTGTACTGTATATTGTGAGTCGGTCCCTAAGCTCCGCCTCTAAAATGTATTAACTAATGTATCAATGTAGATAAGTAACAGAGTCAGTGACAACCCTCCAAGAGCAGCTTTGGAAAGACATAAGAAGGTGAAACTAGACTATAAAAACGGTCACAAATAGAAAATTGAAGGAAATTGGAAAAAGTCTTTATTTCTGGAAACAACAAAGTGTTTAAAGAACAACCCCTTTCAGTACGTCAGTCTTTTTTACTCCAAATGTTTGCTCTCCATATTAATCCACCAGCAAGACATCATTTTTATTTTATTGTACCATAGTGCATATATGATTCACAGAAGGATGGTAAATTCATGTGATATTGTGAGGCTTTGTAATTAGAGCATAGCACTGGAAATATTACTTCTGTAAAACTTCTTATAACCAATAAAATAAAATGTTTTCTGCAAATACAGGGCTACTAACTTGAATAAGCATAAATCATTATTTGTTGGTTTTTTTTGGGGGGAGAGCTTAATAACAATAGTAGTGGAATATATGGGAAATGTGTTTTGCTGTTACCATGGGTAACAGAAGTTGGCACATGAAGAGGTGACATATGTGCAATTTGGCATATTTGCCACAATGTTACGATAAATTTCGACAGTGAAATTGCACCAAACTAAGTGGACTGACTCAGGTGGTGGTCAACTTAACGGCACTATGGGTGGAATGCACGGGAAATGTGTTTTGCCATTGCTATGGGTAAGAGAATTTGGCACATGAGAAGTAGAAGAATTTGCACAAGAGGAGAAAAAAGTATGACTTGCAATATTTGGTGCAGTGTTACAGTAAATTTTGATAGTGAAATTGCACCAAACTAAGTGGACTGACTCAGGTGGTGGTCAACATGGTAGTAGTCACAGAATGCACAGGAAATGTGTTTTGCTTTTAGTACGGGCAACAAAATTTGGCACATGAGCAGGAGAAATTAGTGCGTTAATATCTGGCGCAGTGTTGCTGTAAATTTCGACAGTGAAACGTCACCAAACTAATTGGACTGACTCAGGTGGTGGTGAATTTGATGGCACTGGTGGTTGAATGCACAGGAAAATGATAGTCTGACTGTGTGCATTAAAATAAATGGTCTGATAGCATCAGAATTTCTAACCACCCCCGACATTATCAAGCACACAGAAGAACAGCACACCCCAAAACTTATTACCAAAATGTCCAGCACACCAACACAACTTCACACTCAAACATGTCAGAGTACACAAAAAAACTGAACACTCACCAAAAACTCAGCACACACCTCAGAACTCATCAGCACCCTTACACGCAGAAATAAAGTCACTTCAAACATAAGCAGTCTCCAATAACTCCCACACATTAAAGGGATACTGTCATGGGTAAACATGTTTTTTTTCAAAACACCAGTTAATAGCGCTGCTCCAGCAGAATTCTGCACTGGAATCCATTACTTAAAAGAGCAAACAGATTTTTTTTATATTCAATTTTGACATTTTATCATTTCCCAGCTGCCCCTGGTCATGTGACTTGTGCCAGCACTTTAGGAGGGAAATGCTTTCTGGCAGGCTGTTGTTTTTCCTTCTCAATGTAACTGAATGTAACGCAGTGAGACATGGGTTTTTACTATTGAGTGTTGTTCTTATATCTACCAGGCAGCTGTTATCTTGTGTTAAGGTGTCCATACATGGAGAGATCTGCTCGTTTGGCGATGTCGCCAAATGAGCAGATCTCCCTCCGATATGCCCACCTTGAGGTGGGCAATATCGGGCTGATCCGATCGTGGGCCCTAGGGCCCAACGATCGGATCCTAGCGAACACGAAGTCGGATCGCGGGACAGCTTCAACGAACAGATGCGCCCGCGATCCGACGGGGAAGCCCGTCGGGGGCCCTCATACACGGGCAGCTTTTATCGGCCTGTGTATGGCCAACTTTAGGTAGCTGCTATCTGGTTACCTTCCCATTGTTCTGTTGTTAGCCTGTTGGGGGGGGGGGGGGGGGGTGGGAGGTGAGGGGTGATATCACTCCAACTTGCAGTACAGAGTGATTGAAGTTTAGCAGAGCACAAGTCACATGACTTGGGGCAGCTGGGAAATTGACAATATGATTAGCCCCATGTCAGATTTCAAAATGAGATATAAAAAAAACTGTTTGCTCTTTTGAGAAATGGATTTCAATGCAGAATTCTGCTGGAGCAGCACTATTAACTGATTCATTTTGAAAAAAAACATTTTTTCCCATGAGAGTATCCCTTTAAGGGCAGTGGGGCACACACACACACCTCAGAGCTGAGACCAGCACATGTGAGATATCTGAAGCCTCCACTAAATGCACCAGGCCGATGCAACTACCGAGGCTGAAGATATGACATATAAATCCATGATATGAATAAACTCCTGCAGTTAATCTTGACCCAAGACATAAAAATAACCCCTGATACTCCCCTATGCACCTAAACACTCACTGAGCGGAGCATAACTGTGTTACCGACTACCCCACACTGTATATTAATAAGCACTGAGGACTGCACTCTAGTTTCCCCTTATATATTCAAATTGAAGAAGGCGCCGGCGCCGCATGTCACGTGTGCGTAACGTCACAGGAGGCCTAATAGGAACTAGCAGCGACGTAAGCGTCTCCCTTATTTGTGTACCTCGTCACAACAACCTTATCAACAATATATTGTCGTTTCCTTATTTCGTTTGTAGAATGGAAGGGTGACAGTAGCAAGTGTTATTCACGTGTGTCATAGGATGGCAGATAAAAGTACCAAGCGCGATATAAGTCTAGTACTACAGTGTGAATGGGGCTCTTGCACTCACGTATCGTCCAGGGTGGAAGACTTTTGTACCCATGTCTCGGAACATCTCCGGCAGCACCAGCATGAGACAATGGAGGAAGCCGTGGACTGTGAAGGTGAGCCTCTATTACTGCAATATGCACATGCACTTTATGGTCTCTTTGCTTTGTGCCTGTCATTCACATCTAGGATCATGGGATCTGGTAAAGTGCCTGCTGCCACTGATCTGGACCTGAATGACAAATGCACAATCACCCTTGTCAGACCACTACTTTGTAGTCATTGTCTCAAAAGTCACAAGCTCTGTTTTACATACTAGCCAGTTATGTATACCAAAGCTTGTTTTCCGTAGCGGATTTTGGAACATGTTGGTCATATTCCATTAGGCAGTATATCTAGGGTTGCCACCTTTGCTAATGGCTAAACACGAACGTGGGGACTGGGCAGATAACATTGGGGGTGGGGCAGTGATGTAAGAACAGGCATGATGACATCAGAGGTGGGCACAATGATGACACCAGGTCAAGTGGGTGGGCACCAGGTGGGCACCAGTTATTGCATCACTTAGATGCAACTGGCTGGATTTCTATGCAGTATTCTCAATGTTTTAGGGCTCTTGCACACTGGCGTTTTTTGCTGCGATCCGTCGCATTCCACTTTCTTCCGTTCAGCTGCAGGAGAGCGCAGGAGTAAATGCACTCCATTATTGTGAAGGGGCTGTACTCACACTTATGCATGTAAGAGGCAAACGCAGGTGGGATGCAGCATGTTGCATTCCACATGCGTTCGGTGCTTACATGCATCTGCTTCACTCTGCTTTTTACAAAGCATGATAAATAGACCCCTTATTCTGTTATTGTCACCTATAAGCTGTGAGATGGTCAGGAGAATTTGAACTAGCAAGCATTAAAGGTCTCTGTACTTCCAGTTCAGACAGCAAGCCCAATATTTCCGAAGGAAAGTTCTTCTGTAAGTTGTCCTATGTTGGAGGATGGGCCCATCCCCCAAAGAATCCATCTAAGCTACAGTCATGTTTGCACTCAAGCCTGAAACACATTTGGGAGGTGTGGATTTATCTAGTGACAGACCAAAGATTCATTTCTTTCCATCCAAACAGGATTTTTATGTTGCTGGTGCATTTTTGTATGGTTAGCCATAATTCTTTCTTGCAGCATTGAACGAGTAACCCCTCCGAAAAAATAAGGGTCTTTCAATCAAATTTCTTTATTCTTTATCATCCCAAAATGGGTTGGCTCCTTCTGACTGGTCGTAAGCTCAGTCTTATGATGGGAATAGTCTAGTCTGTTTTGATGTTAATGGAGGAAGGCAAGATGTCTGTTGTGGACACCAAGAATGCTGCCTGGAATGCCCCAATTTACACTACCCAGTCTTTTACTACTACTTTGCCTTCACTCTGGCAACCACAAGCAGCTTACAGCTCCTCTATTTTCCATAACCATGCACCTTCATTAAGGTAATGGCAGCTGTGCTAGCAGGGCCACCATTAGAAATCACGGGGCCCCTTACAACAAAATTTTCAGGGCCCCCCGGGCCCTACCTCAGGTCCCGCCCACTCCACACTACAGTTAAAAGACCACATAGACATCAGTGCTAAAAAAAGTAGCCCCCCCCTACACACAAGTTATAAAAAGCTATTGATGGTCAGGCCCCCTTATAAGTTAAAAAAAATGTATGGCCTGGTACAATGTACAGTAATGAAATATATCAAGTGACTATAGATCAACATGATAATTTAAAGTGTATCTGTGGTACTGTGCACACCCAGTGTTATTTTCTTACACCTGTGTCATACAGTTTTGTGTACTTTTGTTGAGTTACCAGGTCATTTGTTGGGATTGATATAGGAGGGCCTTGCATGTTAGAGTTGTTTCTTCTCTCTAGTGACTTATAGGTATTGGTCAAAGAGTAATAAGGTTTCTGGATTAGGGTTAGTAGTTGGGTTTGCTCTGCCTGCTTGAACTTTGACTCTAGTGCAGATTAGTGGGGCATAAGTGTAAATTTGCCTTAAAGGAGAAGGAAAGGTTAAAACTAAGTAAGCCTTATCAGAAAGATCCATCTAAATATACCAGTAACCCCCCAAAATAGTGCTGCTCTGAGTCCCCTGTCAAAAGAAACACAGCATTTCTTTCCTTCTATTGTGTACACATGGGATTCTGTATGACTTCCTGCCTTCAGCTTAAACCTCATTGCCCTGGGTAAGAGCATGCTCAGTTTGCTCCTCTTCCCCCGCCCCCTCCCTTCTCTATTGTAATCTGAGCCCAGAGCAGGGAGAGACTCAGGCAGGAAGTGATGTCATACCATGTTAATACTGCAGCTCCTATCCTAAACAAACAGAGAGTTTTTAGAGCTTTTTACTCCGGTATGGTAAAACATTTTACAGAATAAATATAGTATTCTAGCTTGAACTATTGCAGCTAATTTATTGGCAATAAAATGCCTCAGTAGCTTTCCTTCTCCTTTAAGCTCTGGCAGATGACTGCCTGTGGATTGTGCGGTTTAGCTAGTCTTCTGCTTTCGACTGGATAGGTGAAGAATTGGGAGTGGTCGCCATGTTGGATTCTCAGTTTTGCCGGGTAGATCATGCTGTATGGGACACATGCATCCCGGAGACGGCCGGGTAAAGTGATATTGTTGCCTCTTTATATAAAATGGTCTGGCTGCTTGCAGGGCCGCATCTCTGTCCCTATAGTTGAGTATATGGAGGAGGAATGGACCCTGAGGGGTGCCTGGAGGCAATGGTCTGGATGGCACTCTGGGCTCTTTCTACCACAAATAATTTTGAGAAGGTGTCTGGGCCCAAAGTCTCCTTCAACCAAGATTCAATAAGCACCTGAGGCTCAGATTTTTCAGGGAGACCCACTATCCGCACATTTTTCTCCTTAGTCTGTTCTCCAAGTCATCTGCTTTCTTCTGTGATGCTTTCAGCGGTTGCTGTAATGTTTGGATGTGCTGTGGCTGAGGAGATGTTGTGTCTTCCAGTGTAAAGACTCTGCGCTCTAGTACTCTCTCTGATGTTCTGCACATCATGGCAAAGCAGGGAAAGATCGATTTTGATCTCCTCTAACTGGGCTGTGGTTGTGGGATGGCTCTCCAGGATTGCGTTGAGCAGATCACTTAACAATGGCTCTCTTTCGTCTGTGTCTGACTGCGGGGAAGGAACAGAAGATGGTGGTGAATCTGGAGGAGAGACAGGTGATGGCCCTTAACTGGTGTGAGTGAAGCGCTTGAGTTTGGTGGCACTATCCAACCTCGCTCTATGGGTATTTTTGCCCATGGTGGGGTCTGGATAAAGTATGAAGGTCCCAGGGAGTTTTTACGGCCTGGTTGAAAGGATGATTGTCAGGAGCACTAGCGGTTCATGGAGCTACAGTGAGTTGTGATCAGTCAGTACACCATCCCCCCCCCCTCTGTTTTGACCTTTTATGTGTATTTGCATACCAACGATCACTGGTAGGTTTAAAATAGACACTTTTTGGATTGCTGTCCTTCACACTGTGCATGTTACACACTGCTCTAAACTCATATACAGTGAAACCTTTCCTTAAAATTACACATTGTTTTTATGAGGGTTTTACTGTATGCCTTACTGCACTGCTCTATTCTGTCAAATCGGGATGTGCTTTTCTGTTAATTCTCTCTCATTTCATGCCATATTGCTTTCCTTTAGATGAATACTGTTGCCTTTGGCTAGGATGTGGATTCTTCTCACCAGACAGAGCAGATTTTGTACGACATGTTTACTTTCATTGCTACCACACCAGACTGAAACAGTATGGCCTACAGGCCCTTCAGAGTCAACCTGACCTCAACCCCTGTCAACTGGACACTCAAACTTGCAACGTCATTCCAGAACTACAAGATGGCTTCATTTGTTTGTGGGACCAGTGTGAGGTAAGGATCTGTTCAATATTCAAGGGATAATTATTATGGGTGTGCTTAAATAACATACAGACAGAGATACATCAGTTCGTTTTTTTTGTCTTTCAGCAAAAAAAAAAAACGAAGCTTATAAAAGTTACCAAATTGTTAGTTATACTTGCAGAAATAATACCTTTGTGTTTGTGGCTGTATTGTAGACCTCCTATGACAATGCAGAGTGGTACTACAGACATGTCGACACACATGGTCTTAGTGCTGAATATGAGGTGGCCGGGAAAGAAAACCGAGTGTTACTCTGTGGCTGGAAAGGTGAGAATAAAGCAAGCTAGTTTTACATTCTTTTAGCATCATTTTCAACTTTCATGTATGATTTGGGTCTTTTTAGTTAAATGTCTCCAATGCCCTTTTGTTTGTCTGTTACCAGAATGTGATCTTTCCTGTAAAAGTCGATGGAAGTTGCGTGAGCATCTGCGTAGCCATACACAGGAGAAGGTGGTTTCCTGTCCCAACTGTGGTGGAATGTTTGCCAACAACACAAAATTTTATGACCATCTTAGAAGGCAAACCTCATTAGAAGGTATGTGTCACAGCAATGGCTATAGAGCTGCAAAGTTTCAATGTGGTGTTACACTACATATTATGGTTGGGCTGAACCACTACAATTCTGTCTTTTAACTATTTGACAACCTTATTTAAGAGTCATTCAATTATTGTATGCAGTGAAAGTGGGCTTATGTCACCAGAGCTTGGACATGCCCATGCCAATTTATATTATGTCACAGACATAGCCCCAGTCCCAGCTGTGGAACTAATATAAAGCGTAAAATACAGCCATATTTGGTCATATGCATGTGCATTACAAGTGAGTCTCTTGGTTCTCTGATTATGCAAATGTATATAACGTCACAGCTGAGACTCTCCTCATTAGGGTAGGACTTCACGATGCGAGAGGAGCTGACAGAAAAAGGATGTGAAGGAGAAATCGCAGGTAAGAACATCTGACTGTCGGATGAAAACGCAGCGACGTGTCGGCTTCTCTCGCATCATGAAGTCCTACCCTTAGTCGCATTCTTAGGGGCAGATTGATAAGTGTGAGATCTCATCACAGAAAAACTCACCCACTTTCTATTCATTCCTATAGGATTTTGAGAGGTGTATATATCAAATAGTGAAGTTTCACAATCTCATAGGAATGAATTGAAAGTGGGTGAATTTTTCCTGTGCTGAACTATAATCTCACATTTTGATAAATCTGCCTCTTACAGTTCCATAATGGCCACCCACACTGGGAGATGCCACCTTGTGAAGTTGGCATAGCTCTCACTAGGAGCATTTTTGGCCAAATTGTATTGTTTTCCCCCCAGCCAGGGTGTGCCCCTCTTTTGGTGGAAGCAGTTTTTTTTAAGATACATGCTGTTCTGAGGACCTGGCACACTTGCCTTTGCCCTGTTTGAGGGGAAAATCCAGGCAGGCATCCCCATCTTGGACATCTATGATGAAAAGCCCATATAGGGCAAAAACAGCTCTTAGATTTAGGGCACTGTAATATCTTACAGTTGTAGGTCAAGGGCTTCTGTCTTATATAATGCTTATTCTCCCTTTACAAATATAGAACATCGTTTCCAGTGCTCTCACTGCTCAAAGAGATTTGCAACAGAGCGACTTCTACGGGACCACATGAGAAATCATGGTAAGTATTCCAAAAATACTGTTTAACAATTCATCTTTTGATAAAATGGCTTGTAGCTGTATATTTTCCAAGTGTTTTTTTTGGGTATGTGTAGATATGCATATATTCTAAGAATCATGTGACCTGTGACCACTTCCTTTCTGTTCCTAACATAGATATATAGATACAGTGTATATATATATATATATATATATATATATATATATATATATATATATATATATATATATATATATATATATATATATATATATATATATATAATGGAAACCTCCATTCTCAGATATTTATAGAATAGAACTGAGACTTAGGGCTATTGTTCCCTTACATTAATGTGTGAATCTTTTTAAAATGGTAATTATGCCTAACTTAACATACATATTTAGACAATCCCCTACAGTTATTCCGAAATCAACCTTCAACAAACTTAAATCCCACATGCTATCTTTCTTCTGGAATGGGGAATACCCAAGAATATCTCAAGACACTGTGTTTAATTTAAGGTTTTAACTTTATTGTATAATTAAAGGGGTGGTTACCTTCAAACCACTAGTTGTGTTCAGATAGATCACCAGAAATAACGACTTTTTCCACTGACTTTCTATTTTACTATGTGTTACCGGTTTTCTAATATTGAAGTGTAAAGTGTAATTTTTCACCTTTTAAAGAAGCTCTGGGAGGGGGGGTCGCTGACCCTGTAAACTGTTCTAAATATATTTAGTTGATACATTTCTTATCTTTGTCCTTGCTGAGCAGAATCCCTGGGTTTCATTACAGGCAGCTGTTAGAATTTATACAACAGTTG
Source organism: Xenopus petersii (assembly GCA_038501925.1). Taxonomy (NCBI): domain Eukaryota; kingdom Metazoa; phylum Chordata; class Amphibia; order Anura; family Pipidae; genus Xenopus; species Xenopus petersii. The sequence continues at coordinate 56,914,272 of CM076684.1, forward strand.
CTAATATTCCAGAGAAGCTCCTAATGTATCAACTAAATGTTGCAAAATTGTAACAGATCAGAATCTGCACCTGAATTACTGAGGTGCCAGAATGAAACACCAGAGATGAACATTCAACTTTAAACTTAGATTTTGGAAAAACCGGAAAAAATAAATAATGGAAAGTAATTGAAAAAAAGTCTTTACTTCTGGGGAACAATCTGAGAACAACTGAACTGAAAAAAGTGTTTGGAAGGTGAACAACCCATTTAAGCATTTTATACATTGTGTAAATATAATGCTGTACAATAGCTTCTTGTTGTGCTCAACAAAAGAATTGTTAAAAAAAATCTAATATTTAGTTCCTTGGGTGGGGGTACCTATGGCCTCAGAAAAGGGCAGTATTGGTTTAAAGATTTGGGTCCCCAGTATTTTGTATTTTAGGCTGTATTCCTTACAAACCCTCCATGTATATGAAGGCATCTTAGTATCGTTTTATAATAAAATGTAGTTTCTCTTTGCAGGTGTAGCTTTTTGTGTGTATTTCATATTTAAAGGGAAAATTGTATTTCAAACCATTAATGAATATAGATTAATCATGATCCCAATCCCCATAGAAAGTAATTAAAAACCTTTCTAACAGTGAATCATTACAAGTGTCCGTTGTGTGACATGACCTGCCCACTTCCCTCCAGCCTGCGATCACACATCCGCTTCCGGCACAGTGATGAACGTCCATTTAAGTGCCAGCATTGCGAATACAGGTCAGTATTTACAGGTACATTTTATGCAATTGTTTTTTGGTGGGTGAGTACTTTACCAATGTGCTGAAAGGCTGACTGATTTCATCTGTTTACGTCTTAGCCAATTCAAATGTGGAACAGAGGGCAGTAGCCTGCTCTTTCTTTCTTTCACATTGAATTGGCTTCGGCATGAACAGACTGTGGCGGATTTAATCAAAGAACCATGATTTTCTGCATTTTGAGCTGAAATCTGCCAAAGTCTGTTTGCACCAAAGCTTTTTCATTTCGGAAGAGAGAGTAGGCTATTGCCTGGGGTAGGGCTGAAATGAGCCAGCTGATTTCAGCCCCATGTGGCCCTAGCCTATAGCTTTGCATCAGTTGGAATAATACCCTGACTGTTTTTGAATTAATCAGGATCTCTATATTTCCTACCCAACACTCTAAATCCAGAGTATCTCAAGTGTCTTTGTACAGTACATCTTCATTGATGCCTGTAATTAAAATCAACTGTGCATCATTATTATACCACCTAATATTATATGTGATATTTTTGTCCGAAAACAAATCTTGTTTTTGAGCAGCTGACTGTTCTTTCTCTGTATCTTAGTTTTCATTCCCTAAATACTGCACTGTATTATAAATGATATATTTGTTCTAATTCTCCTTTCTTTTTTTCTATCATCCTTGCTTTTGCTTATTACTTTTTCACATATGACCATCACATACGACCATCATGTGTCTTTAATAAGCTGTAAGAATCTTGTGGATTTAAGGCGACACCAAGACACACATAGCAAGATGCCAGCATACTGCTGTGACTATGAGGAGTGCACCTTCACTGCTCGCTCTATGTCTTCCATTAAGGCTCATCGCAAAAAGTTTCATGAGGTGAGAGATCCCACTATCATATATATATATCAGTATGGTTCTTCCTTCTGCAGTGGCCATAGGCCCCATAATCATCATTAATATATAGCAGAAAGTGCTAGTACTATACTATATAATAATCATGCTAATTTGTACCTTAAAAAAACAACTTTTTTCTTTTTAATCAAATTACGAGCCTCTTATGTCACTGTCTGTGCATCAGGGGCTCAGAAGTAATTGGACAAATTAAAAAACTGAAAATAAAATGTTAATTTCTAATACTTGGTTGAAAACCCTTTGCTGGCAATGACAGCCTGAAGTCTTGAACTCATGGACATCACCAGATTCTGGGTTCCCTCCTTTTTAAGGCCCTTACTGCAGTGGCTTTCAGTTGCTGTTTGTTTGTGGGCCTTTCTGTCCGAAGTTTAGTCATCAACAAGTGAAATGCAGCTCAATTGGGTTCAGATCAGGTGATAACTTGGCCATTCAAGAATATTCCACTTCTTGGCTTTAATAAACTCCTGGCAAAATTCATTGTGGTAATGTACAGAACCATAATTAGAAAAAAAAGTTGTCTGTCCAAATATTTATGGACCTAACTGTGTATATAGAACACAGAGCATTCATGGGGCTCAATTTATGTGCAAAATGTTAATGGTGTACGTTTTGCACATAAATTAAGTCCCATAAGTCCTCTGTGTTCTTTATGCGGCAGCACCTGGGCTTTTTTACCTTTTTCTAGGGGTGAGTGCTACTCTTCAGATATATATATTCTACAAAGGACAAGTCTTATAAGACTGTGAATAAAAACCTTATAAACAGTGCATTCTAATGTCAGAACTCACCATTTATATTAAAGACACAAAGTCTGATGCTAAACCACACAAATAAGTCAATTAACCTCACCAAACAAAAATGTAACCACCCATGATGCAGTTATTTATTTTTCAGTTTTTGACCAGAATGTTTATTGAGGATTCAGTATTTGTCAAAACACATAAATTACTTAGAGCATACCTATGTTATACCTAAATGATTTTTGCTCAGAGTTTTTGATATATAGCTTCTGATTTTGTAGGGGGATTGTGAGCCCAGATACAAATGCCATGTTTGTGAGAAATGCTTCACTCGTGGAAACAACCTTACAGTTCATCTACGCAAGCAACACCAGTTTAAGTGGCCCTCGGGGCATCCACGTTTCAGGTACTTACTAACAGGGAAAAGTTGTATGCTTTCTAACTTCTAACAAATAGATAGGTGCCCATTTATATGTGGTGTATATTTTTCTTGACATTAAGTAATAACTTTGGTCAAGTAGCCCACACAGCGTGGTGGTTTTGAATGTTTTAAGCAGCTTCATTGAATTATCAGACACTAAACTATACATTCTGAGGATTTGTACTCTTTGTTGCATGGTTTTTAGCAACCAGTATTTCACACTGATTGTCAAAAATAGGATTATGAGACAATTTAACTTGGGGAAAAATAAAGGGCACCTGTTGGGTAACAATGTTATCCCCAACCAAAGGTGCGAGCTAATAGACCAGAATTCTGGTTGGGGATAACAGTAGTAGTAAATGCCCCCCCGCCAGCGCTAGGCTTCCTGCACCGGGAGGGAGCAGCTGTGTTGTATCACTTGCAAGTGACCGGACATGGCTGCTCGCACCAGGAGCTCCTTCCTGGTGCGGGTAGCCTATCGCTGGCGGGGCTTTTTTTAATAAAAAAAAAAAAAAACTACTATTATTCCCAACCGGAATGGGGGCTCTATTAGGACTCTTAACAACAGCTATTATAATCTAAATATAATTTAGATTATTTAGCACACACAGGATTGGTTTCTTAGGTACAAACTACATGAAAGAAATTGAAGTTTGTGCAAATATGATGTAGGGATATTACTTATGAATGCAGTTATGTAAAGGTTTAAAGTTTGCCAAAGGTCTGGACACCTCTAAGTACAGTAGTATGATTGCTATGATTTTTCTGTCAAGGACATTTACATGTTTTGCCATTAAAAAAGCAGTCTGGTGATGCATTTATAAAATTTTTTTAATAGGCTCACTCTTGATAATATTTTAGGTTTTACTCCATTTTATATTTTGTATAACAAAATAGACATGTTGCAATAAATTTGAAGACACCTCCTTGCAGATATACCTACCATAATGCATTATAATTTTTCCTTTGCCTTTCCTCACAGGTACAAGGAGCATGATGATGGCTTCCTGCGCTTGCAGCTGGTGCGATATGAAAGCGTAGAACTTACTGAGCAGCTTATGAAGGAACGTGAGAGGCAGGGTGCTCCAATGGATGCAACCACCACTTGTTTGGTGCTGAGCCCAGGCGGGAGCTTAGAGTCTGATGAAGGAGTTTATGACAGAGCTGTGACTGAGAAAGATTGTGCTTTACTTTCAGAGTGATGGGATCACATTATTTTGGATAAAACTCCTTTGCAATGTGAGAGTGATTTGGACTTTAGAAACAAGTTTGCAGCTCAAGGTGCTCAACATTGCATAATTTTTTTGTGTGTTATGTTTTTTTATGAGTGGAGGCTCATTCGTGTTTTTTCAGAGCAAAATCTCTGACATCTGTGACACAGAATGAGAAAACTCCTTATTAGCCGATAATCTTATAATAAAAGACCCAAAACATGCATTTTCATTCCAGCAAGTCTTGGGTTTATGTATGTTTGAAAACCTACTTCACTTTTCTAAGTTTCATCTTGTCCTTACCTACTGGATTGTCCCTCAGTTCTCATTGCTATGGAAGGATAAGACAGACAGCCTTGTCCCTGCTGCTCAGAAGATGCTTTCTACACCGTCTTTATTCTGGAAAAGATCCTCTGATGAATCCTTTCTATCCAGATTTAGTATCTACCATTCATAGTTGCCTGTTCCAAAATAAATATTTCAAGTTGATTTAACTTTTACTTATTGCTGCTTTAATTGAAATTATCCTTGAGAATGAATTCGGGCTTAAAGGACACCTGTCATCGGAAAACATGTTTTTTTCAAAACGCATCAGTTAATAGTGATTTAATATAGCAGAATTCTGCACTGAAATCCATTTCTCAAAAGAGCAAACATTTTTTTATATTTAATTTTGAAATCTGACATGGGGGCTAGACATTTTGTCAATTTCCAGGCTGCCCCTGGTCATGTGACTTGTGCCTGCACTTTAGGAGAGAAATGCTTTCTGGCAGGCTGCTGTTTTTCCTTCTCAATGTAACTGAAGGAGTCTCAGTGGGACATGGGTTTTTACTATTGAGTGTTCTTAGATCTACCAGGCAGCTGTTGTCTTGTGTTAGGGAGATGCTATCTGGTTACCTTCCCATTGTTCTTTTGTTTGGCTGCTGGGGGGGGGGGAAGGGAGGCGGTGATATCACTCCAACTTGCAGTACAGCAGTAAAGAGTGATTGAAGTTTATCAGAGCACAAGTCACATGACTTGGGGCAGCTGGGAAATTGACAATATGTCTAGCCCCATGCCAGATTTCAATATTGAATATTTAAAAAAATCTCTTTGCTCTTTTGAGAAATGGATTTCAGTGAAGAATTCTGCTGGAGCAGCACTATTAACGGATTCATTTTGAAAAAAATGTTTTAACCCATGACCGTATCCCTTTAAACTAAAGAAGTAGGCTAGAAATGTTGTAGATTATGTTTTGGGCTTATGTACCAGCCGAAGGCAACCACAGCCCTTTAGCAGGGAAGATCTGTGTCTCCAAAGATGCCCAAGTAGCTCCCCATCTTCTTTTCTGCTGATTCATTGCACATGCTCTTTGCTGCTGTCACTTACTGAGCTTGGGGACCGACTCAAAATATACAGCACACATAGAAAATAAATGTCACAGTTTAAGGCTGATTAGTAATTAATACAGATAATTACTACATGACAGCACAGAAACCAGTGCAATTGGCATCAGCATTTAATATTCACCCCATAGCATCAGCTTTTATTACAGACCAATCTCATTTTCTGCTTGATTTGCAACAACTCTAAGGTTATTTTCTCAACAGCTGCTCAGAGCCCACTGAACATGTTAGTGTCACTGACACTTTCCAAGATGGTGACCCCCTGTGACAAGATTGAAATCCTGGATCATTGCTGCTATTGGGCAGCTGAAACTTTAGGCTGGTGCAATAAGTTCAGTGTATAAAACATGGCATGTTTAGGTCTATTCATTTCTACTGTTTAGTTCTCCTTTAAGGGCTGAGCTTGTTATTCTTACCAGAAGATGCTTGCCAGTTGGCACAGACTTTACCACATAGTTGCATATAGAGGGTTAACAGAAAAGCAATTCAGGTTAAAGCAGTACCTGTGCCAGAAAGAAGAAATCTAGGTCATGCTGCATCCTACTTCTGCTAAGACAAACACCACCTTTTACCCTGAACCATTGTTTAATGAAGCATTTTTATGCAATACACAAGCCACTTGCGCAGTGAACTAACATTTAACAATGATTATCTGGCTGTCCCATCCACTGACCGATCTCATGAAACTTTTTAAACCTGTCCAAGTAACCACTGGGATGATGTGGTCAGAATGATCTTAAGTTTTAAGATTGTTTGCTCCCCCAGATAGTCCATAGGGATCAAGTGGGCTTCGTCCCGGGTCGTCAGGCAGCTGATGCCGTTAGACGCCTTATCTTGTTGGCTCATCATGCTAAATTATCTGGAGTTAAAACGATGCTGCTGAAATTGGATATTCGTAAGGCTTTTGACTCCCTCCATTGGGACTATTTGTATTATTCACTGGGGAGATTGGGTTTCGGGGGGAATTTTATGACTTGGGTCAAGTCCTTATACCACAATCCATCTGCGATAGTCAATATTATGGGGTTTCCATCAACTGTCTTTCCAATCTACCGGGGAACGCGCCAGGGATGCCCCCTATCCCCAATCCTGTTCAACTTGGCTATTGAGCCGTTGGCTGCAGCGATTCGGGCTAATGCTGATATAAAAGGTGTGGAGGTAGCTGGTATTCAGCACAAGGTTAGCTTATTTGCAGACGACTTAACTTTAGTGATCTCTAACCCTCTCACCTCCCTCCCAAACCTGTTTAGACAGTTAGAGGTCTTTGGAGCTATATCGGGTCTCCAAATCAATCATAATAAGACTGAAGCACTGAATGTTAATCTATCCCCTGGAGCGGATAAATTATTGCAGCTTAACTTTGAATTCACTTGGCATCCACACTTTATTTCGATTTTAGGAGTTAAATTGACAGCTACGTATGATGCATTGTATAAATATAATTACCCCCCATTATTTAAAACTCTGTTCGCTTTACTTAATAAATGGAAACATCATCATATTTCGTGGATAGGTAGAATCCATTCGATTAAGATGACAATTTTACCAAAAATGTTGTACTTTTTCCGGACGCTTCCTGTGCCAATCCCTTTAGATGATTTATCCCGTTTTACCGCTAAAATTCTCAGATTTGTTTGGGCCCAGAAGCCATCCAGAGTTCGCCAGTCGATACTGATGTGCCCCAGGAATCGAGGGGGCCTTGTTCTTCCTAATTGGTTATTTTATTATAAAGCGGCCCAAGTTTCCCAGATTCTAGCATTTCATTCCACAACCGATACCCCCCTTTGGGTTTCTCTAGAAGTGGCTTATTCTGCTCCATACTCCCCGGCCACTTTGATTTGGTGTCCTCCTAAATTTCGCCCGCCTGCAGGGAGTGTCTGTTTACGTCATACGTTGAAATTGTGGGATTCTGTTAGTAAAAAATTTAAGTTACAAGCACCCATTATGGGGTAACCCTTTTTTTAACCCTGGGGTACAGAATTCAGTCTTTGCATGGTGGTCTCTTGCTAATATACATAACTTGGGGCACTTATATACCTTAACTAAACCTTATACCCCCAGGACCTTATAAATAAGTATTCGGTTCCGCTAGCAGAGCATTTTCGCATGAGACAATTATTACACTTTGCTCACTCCCAGTGGGACCAGTGTCCGTTGGCGAGTAGGTCACCTACCTTTTTTGAACATTGGTGTCTGAAGCACCCCCACGCAAAGAAAGTGATCTCACTGTTATATACCAATTTCTACGAAGATGTTAAACCTTCCCACTTAGTGTACACTGGCTCCTGGCAGAAGGACTTCCAGTGTCAAATAGATAAGGAAGACTGGCAATCAATTTGAATCAACACTATGAAATCTTCCAAGAATGTTTCTTTATTGGAGGTCAATTACAAAGTTTTACTTAGATGGTATTTGGTCCCAGCTCGTATTGCCAAATTTGCTTCTGCAGCGGATCCTGCTTGTTTTAGAGGTTGTGGGCAGGTGGGTTCCATGTTCCACATCTGGTGGGAGTGTCCATCTGTCCAAAGGTTTTGGATTCGTATCTTCACCATGTTACATTCTATATTCCAGGTGGTGATCCCGAAACATCCAGTAACTGCTCACTTAGGTAAACAACCTGAAGTACTTTCAAAGGTTCAATTTCAATTGTTTACTGCGATTATGTCTGCAGCTAAGAAAACTATAGCGGGAGCTTGGAAGACTAAACAAATATCTATTGACATAACTAAACAAAAAATAGACTGGATAATGTCACAAGAGAAATTGACTAGTATTCTTTTAGACTCACATAGTAAGTTTGTGTTAGCATGGACGCCATGGCTGGAATATAGATATGGGACCGATGGTTATGTAGCACTACTTAGCATTTAAGCATTGTCAATTGGGGATTTTCACATAATTAAGTGTGTGTTTCGATGGGGCTAGAGTTTAGGTTGTCTTTTTCTTTACTATATATTTTCTTTTTGTGTTTTTTTTTTTTATTATACTGTTTTATTTGGTTTAACACATGGTATACACTACACAGGATTAGTCATAGCAAGAGATATGACGGATAACAGTACCGACTGTCTCCAATTTCTGTTTTTCCTATGTTGATCTATGCTTGTTACAGATACTTGATCGCCTCACCCGGATTTTGTTTATGTACATATGACGTTTACTTCATTGTACTGTTTCTCTTTTTCTCTGATTGCATATGGCTACCTGTGTTTCTGTTTTGTAAAATGCTAATAAAAAGTATTGAAAGAAAGTTTTAAGATTGTTTGCACTCTATCAATGTAATAATTGGTAGAAAATGTTTTTTGAACCTTTAGATATCATTGTTTTAGCAGTCAACAATTTGTGTGCAGAATTTTAAATCTAAACCATATGCTACTATTCATTACACAATCTGTATAATCACCCATACAGTTAATGGCAAATTATTCACTGAAGCAGTGCAACAACTCATGTAAGTAGGGATGCACTGAATCCACTATTTTTTTTCGAATCCACTGAACTTTGTGAAAGATTTGGCCGAATACCAAACCGAATCCGAACCCTAATTTGCATTTGCAAATTAGGGGTGGGAAGGGGAAAATTTTTTTACTTCCTTGCTTTGTGACAAAAAGTCACGCGATTTCCCTCCCCACCCCTAATTTGCATATGCAAATTCGGTTCGGCCAGGCAGAAGGATTCGGCCGAATCCGATTCCTGCTGAAAAAGGCAGAATCCTGAACCGAATCCTGGATTCGGTGCATCCCTAATTCTAAGCTACATTTTATTTGGCTTTATTGTCAGTTATCCTTTTTAAAATTCTTTTTTTGTCTATTACCAGACTGACAATGAAAAGACATATGAGGGCACATGTACATTCACAAGTGCATTGAGCAAATTGCAATTCTGAGCGCATACGCCATGTTTTTTCCCCCATAATACATTGTTACCCCCCCCAGAATTCTTTCATCATTTTGGTTGCAAAGTGGAGAGACTTTTAATGTAGTTGTGCTGCGCCTAATGCAATTGCATCTGATTCACCAAAATTGAGGCAAATGTTCGTGTGCTTTGTCTCAAACTCTGTTGTGGTGAAAGTCTATTTGATATCATTTATGTTTTTCAGACATGTATCTCCAGGGTTCCCTTGCACAGCAATACTCAATTAGGAGCAGAAGGTAGGAAGCATACCTCCCAACATTTTGGAAATCAAAAAAAGGACAAAAAGATTTGCCGCACGGAGCGTAGTCAAATTTTTGACCACACCCATTTTGTGGCCACACCCCCTAATGAAAGTTTGAACACATTTGTGTTTTTAATTGTTATTACAGTTTTGCTAATGAAGGTGAATTGCCCTTTAAGCTGCAGGTCACAGTTTCCCCAAGAGACCGGCTTATCTTTAAATTGCTTCTTTGCTTATCTAGAATTGTTACAAAAGTATCTAAGTGCACCAGACATATTATGGGCTCCCTGTCAAAAGCCAATTAAGTGAGAAACGTTGTATCTTTTTCTGGCTGTTCAGTGCAGAAGATCAAAGAGAAAGTCCGGACATTTCATTAACAATCGGGGACTGTGGGTTGAGCTGTCAAAATAGGGACTGTCCAGTGAAAAACAGGACAGTTGGGAGGTATGAGTAAGGGCTGGGTGATACCGAGCACAACTATTTGGAAGAGCAAGTTTTAATGTTTAAGTAGTGTTACACGCAACTGAATGTGGTAAAGTGCTGGAGCCGCAACTGCACTTGCGGGTGTACATGGACCCCATGGACTGTCATTTTTTTTTTTATATCCTTTTTTATAAGTCCTCTTTTCTTCATGTTCCAGTCTGACTTACAAATTGCTGCTGGTTGCTGGCGCAGTTAAAGGGATTCGGATTTTATGGTATAGGTTTTATTTCTAAATTACACTGTTTACACTGCAAATAATTCACTCTGCCAAAAAAATTTATTCCTAACCCGACAAGTGTATTTTTTGTTGTTATAATATTGGTGTGTAGGCAGCCATCTCATGTCATTTTGCCTGGTCATCTGCAAAGAGCCAGTGCTGCACTGTGCAACTGCTTTCTGACTTTCTCCAACTAAATGCAACTGAAAGTGTCGCAGTGGGACCTGGATTTTTTCCTATTGTACTTATATCTACCAGGGAGCTGCTATCTGGTTACCTTCCCATTGTTCTGTTGTTAAGGTGCAGGGGGGGGGTGATATCACTCCAACTTGCAGTTCAGCAGTAAAGATTGACTGAAGTTTATCAGAGCACAAGTCACATGATTGGGGGCATCTAGGAATCTGACAATATGTCTAGCCTCATGTCAGATTTCAAAATTAAATATAAAAAAATCAGTTTGCTCTTTTAAAAAAAAGAATGGATTTCAATGTATAGGTATGCTGGAGCAGAACTATTAACGTATGCATTTTTGAAAAAAAAAATGTTTTTCCATGACAGTATCCCTTTAAGCCCTAGCAAACAGATAGCAGGTGGTATTGTAAGATGAACCCGAATAATTTCAAGCCCAAATGTGTTTCTACTAGGATGTGAAAAACATTAGGGCTCATTTACCAAGCACAAGTTCACCTGCAGTTCCACAAATTTTGTCGCAGTCGTGTGAATGTATGCCATTCATTAAAGGCACTAAAATCTAAAGCCATTCTTTGTGCGTTTGCCTAGTTTTTCTCAGTATCACTGCCTCCTGTTCTTAATGAAACATATGTCTGTCTACTGAGGCAGGGGAACCCTGGAGATACCAAGACCTCAAAGAACAGATGACAACACCCATAAGTCGCTGCAGATACAGAATATAGAAAAGTATTCAGAAACTTGCTTGTCCTGTCTCTATTTCTGAAACACAGCTATAAAAATAATGGTAGGATTATCTGTTTTGCAAACATAAAATGAACCTGCTAGAGGTAGTTCACAGCACCCTAATACAAAGCTAGTCCCTAGTGCTATGGATACAGCTAATATGTCTACCCTGTCCTCCTGTGTAGCCCGCCTCTTCCTGTTGATCTGCAGAGCTGTCTGACCCACAGTTACCTCACTGCAGCAGAGGCATCCAGGGCCAGTGTTACAGAACAGGCACTCTCACCGTACCATGCCACGCAGCTAGTGCCTCTAATATGCATGCTGTCACTAGTCAGTACATAGGATAGCCCTGCTGAGATTTCATTGATCTGGCCATACATTTCAGAGTATATTATTATGTAGTTCAATTAAACAGCCTATATACAGGTTTCCAGCAATGTACCTTTATAATGCAGACAAAAGTTCTTCCTATTTCAGTATAAATGGGAAGAACTGGGACCGCACTGTTTGTGTAAGGAGTGCTGCTGCACCATAAGATTTGTGCCACATAAAGATTATACTCCTAAATTCCCTTTTCTTGAGGCACCAAAGTTCCTTTTTTCATGTATATATGATAAAGGGCATTTGGGGCCCAAAAACATGTTATGTGAAAGATATAGCTTATTTTATAGTTTAAATCTGCTTTTGGAGTGCTTTTGTTAATTTATTTGAACGGTTGCCAGGACTTATAGGCAGAGCACAATTAACATCTATGGGAACTTAATCAAAAAGGCACTTAACCACCTCCCCCCCTCCCAAACTCTTTTTCACATTGGAAAATTAATATTGACATAGAGGCATGATCAGGAGGTCCTTTACCTGCACTACACATGTCCCTAGAGGGTTCTGGCTCTGCTAATACCATAGTAGTGTCTGGACACTTGTGGTATATGTGCACAATGGGGCATTGCAGCTGCCTGGTTCTCTGTGTCTGCCCACAGCTCCAGCAAGAGAAATATTTAAAGGGGATAGATGACCTTTAGTTAACAAGTTCATGTGTCATTTAATAGAAGCATAACATTTTATATACTGCAGCTGTCCAGTGAGTCTGTTCAAGGTCACCATAGATTTCTGTGTATGACATAAACATGTTTATTATATTATAAACATTGAACATGTGGATTGACGTAAAGTCAACCCTCTGTGTAAATTTGCACTGATTTACAGCATAAAAACGACATGTGCCATATTAGCCTTAAACTATGGTGATCAAATTGCTTCATTTGGAAAATCTCAGATCTCAAGCGTTCTGGATAATAGAACCTGGCGGGCCAGGCCAGCTGGGTTATGTAGGATGCCTGGCACTGGTGGCGGTGGCCCCCCAGGTGCATGAAAGAGTTACTGCATGTGTAAACAGGCATGCATTGGGTGGAACTACAGGGGAAAGCTTAAAGGGGTTGTTTACCTTTGAGGTAACTTCTAGTATTATTATTATCTTTGTGTATATTTGATTGATCGTACTATTTGTATATCTTGGTATATCGTAATTAATTGATAAATGCATTTTTAATAAACTCCAATTATTTAATATATTCTTATTAAGATGTAGTGAGTGATGTTCTGAAACAATTTGCAATTGGTTTTCACTGTTTTGTGGTTTTTGAGTTATTTCGCTTTTTATTGCAGTTTCAGCAATATGGTTGCTAGCGTCCAAATTATCCTAGCAACTATGCACTGATTTGAATAAGAGACTGGAATATGAATAGGAGAGGGCCTGAATAGAAAAATAAGTAATAAAAAGTAGCAATAACAAAACAATTTCAACCTTACAGAGCATTTTTTAGATGGGGTCAGTGACCACCATTTGAAAACTGGAAAGAGTCAGAAGAATAAGGCAAATCATTCAAAAACTATAAAAAATAAGTAATGACAACTAATTGAAAAGTTGCTTATAACTGGCCATTCTACAACATACTAAAAGTAATTTAACTTAAAGGCGAACCATTCTTTTAGCAGCAGCCAGCAAGGGGACCTGGGCCCAGCCCAGACTAGGGGTAGGTGACAAAAGAGGTACATGAATGACTGGTGCCCCCCTCAATTGTTGTGCCCTAGGCATGTGCCTCTTCTGCCTACCCCTAGTTCTGGCCCTGAATAGAACCAATAGTGTTCATGAAACCTACTAAGGGGCATATTTATTATGTGGTGTAAAAAATGGTGTAATTTTTTTTACACACTTTTTCTTTCTGCCAGAACTTACTTACAAAGGTCTGAAGCAGTGTAAAATAACGATGGAAAATCTGGCGTTTGCATCATGCAAAATAAAACACAGTGTGATAAATTCTTCATTTATTTTACATAGCTTTTTACACCGTTTTTTTCCTCTGCAAATTTTGTTTTATACAGCATAACTAGGCCCATAAGTGTATACATCTGAACTGAACACGATATTGCTGTGTGTGAAGGAAACGTTTAAGTGCATTGAACAGGAATATGCACAGATGGAGTAAAATTGACATTATGTCTGACGCAGCCCTACCCCTGAGATAGGCCTAAGCATGTACAATGTAGATGGTGTCAGCACACAGGAGCACGGAAGCCTTTCATTTTGTATAAAGCAGAGTACGTTAGAGTGAGCAAGCTGTGTAGATTCCTCGTGGCTGCTATTGGAGTGATGTGACTTTAAGAGAAGCCCTGCCTCTCAGCAGCCTCTGCCAGCTGATGGAACTGCATCAGGACCACGGAGCTTTAGAGCATCTCTGACTGTGGAGACCGTTGGGCTTTCTGCTTCAGGACCAGGGACCACCTTCTTAGTCTACAGCCATATAAAGTATGGGGGAATTCCAGCATCCCACTGTGCGAGGCTTTCCATTCCAAATGGCAGCTTATTCTTGCCAGCCCCTTTCCTGAAACATCCCTTCCCCCTAGATCCCCTGGGGCGGGGGGAGCAACTCTAACTGCAGCTGGAGGCTACTGAGAAGAAGGGGAGAATTGATCCCCTCTGGAATCGGAAGGTGAGACCCTTTCATGTATCTGAGACCAGGATGGTACAGGAGCGGGTGTCAGTGTGGGGAAATGAAGGTGAATGTAAGAGCTAAGGGGTTGGGGTGCAGGTGAGGGGTAGGATATGCCAGTGCTTCTATGGGAACACACACACGGGCACACAGATCAGTAAAAATACAGTATGGGTGGGACCTGGTGTGGAGGAAGGAGGGAAGTTAATTTCTAGAAGGCCAAAATGAAAAGGGGAAAACATCAAGAGAGAGAGAGAGAATATGGTGGTGGAAAATACAGAAATGAGGAGTGAAGTATTATGGGTAAAAATTGATTCTGGCAAAGTTAGAGGGAAACAGTTCAATAGATGTGGGGAGTAAGGAGCAGATGACAAAAACAGACACCTGCACCTTATGTGATCATGTACTTATGCACTTTGCTGTTCATTTCTATACACTGAAGGTGACATCATAGCAACACATTTTCACTCCACCCAAACTGGACTTAGATTTCCTGACCAGCATAAAAGTCAATTTAATACATCATAGTACTCTGCAGTGCTAATGATATTCAGCTCCATATTTCAATTAAAAAAGCTTGATAAATGTTACAATGATGCAGCCTATAGAAGCTCTGGTGAGTAAGTATTTATAGAGATGAGCACACTGCACTCAGTGAGTAATGACCTGTGTCACAATGCAGGATTCATAGATCAGGAATATCCTTGTACTCATACCGTATAATGGTTAGGCTGTATATCACTCTGACCATGATAGTTAACTATGTGTATTCTGTGCAAAAGTACTGCATCTCTATAAATTACCTTGTGTAGTAGTGCTAGTGCTAGAATTTCATTTGACTCCTGTTTATCTTCCTGTGTAAGAACTGAACCCATTGTATTCTACAAAGTCTATGTTATCTGCTATGTAACCTTTGTCTTTTCTCCGTTTTCAGCTTGAATGGCTGCCCCATGGTTACACAGCAGCATATTGCATATTTATATATATTATAGTAGTATTTCTGAAGCAAAAACAATATTTACTAGTGCAGGGTAACAGTATATTAGATTTTAATTAACACTTGGTGTTACTGTTCCTTTAAAACTGCAGTACCCCACTGTTTGCAGCAACCATTAACAGACTTTATCTGTCACAGTATGCTGGGTAATGTAGTTTATAAGCCTGGAGGGCTACAGGATAGGGATCCCTATTATTATATTATACAGGACCACTCCTGACATAAGGCAAGGTGAGAACCAGTTACCAGGGACAGCAAAAAGCCGCCTCTGGTAACTTTAAAAGGCATATTTCCATTTTTCTAAAAGAAAATTTGGCTCCACTAATGCCAAACTTTTTTTTATAGCACTGTATTTAATATATATAAAATCTGGTTCAAAGAAGGTTTTTCAGATAATTTGATTTTAATATAACTCATGAATTCTGATGATTTTACAATGGAAATGGAAAGTGTTTTTGCCTGTATTTGTGTGTGTGTGTGGGGGGTGGGTGAGCAGGAGGAGATGTGAGCAGGGGCATGTGGAGGGGTGTAAGTGGTGGGGGCCTAGGGGCATCATGAGATCCAGCCCTGAAAGTGGTGTCTAAACTTCCAAGAACAAAACACCCATCATCACATTACTGTAACTCCCCTAGGATTTTTGGTGTTGGTCCTGCAGAACCACTCCTATTCAGCTGAAATGTAATTGCTAATATTACCATTGCCTTACACCATATAATACTATTCAGCATGAGACCTTTTAGCCAGAATTTTTGGAACTTGGGGTTTTCTGGATAAGGGACCTTTCAATAATTTGGATCACCATACTGTAAGTCAGAGGTCCCCAACCTTTTTTACTTGTGAGCCACATTTAAATGTAAAAACAGTTGGAGAGCAACACAAGCATGAGACAGTCCATGGGGATGTCAAATAAGATCTGTCTGAACAATGGGTGGCACACCGAACCATGAGTGGCACTGTTTTATTTATAAGACAAAGATGAAATCATTTTTAAAGATGTGAATTATTTGCTTAAAATTGAGTCTATTGGAAATGACTGTCCTATAATTATAGATAGTTTTTAAATATACTTATCTCATATATATATATATATATATATATATATATATATATATATATATATATATATATATACACACACACACACAAAATAAATGAGGCACTACACAGAATGTATGCACAAAAAAGACTATGTTTATAGATATTAAGATATAGATATATAGAAAAACTTTTTCATGATATAAATGTCATATAGTGGGATTTAGTACATCAGATTTGCCTTATGGTCAGGAATAAAACGTACGCTAAAGTACATAGTACTGAGTTTATAAACTGCCATCAGCTAAAAGGCTTTGCAGGAAAATCATGGACATTGGCAATCAATGCTTGGTTTGGAAGTGAACAATAATGAGCCTAAGTACCTGTAAGGAATAGCTTTTCTGTAACATTATGCTGAGCAGTTACTGTATATTTTGATGGTGTTAAATGCAAAATATACTGATATTAGGAAGTCATTAATGGCCAGTGACCTCCTACAAAAGGACAATTTTACTAAATAATGTTTAGTTTAAGGCTCAAATAGCATAGTGAGCATATGCAGCATGATTATTTAATAATTTAATTATTTTAGGGGCGTCCTAATTGAGCCTAAAATGTAGAAAGTTATTCTGAATTGAGAAAGCTAGTTGGATGACCTGTGAAACGTCTTCAAGGAAAAAACACAGCAAGTCCAGTTGATTTGACTTATTTCTGCAGCTATACCTTGACCCAGTGCCGGGCCAAGTCGGCTGGGCACCCTAGGCAACCCTGACTCTTTCCAGCCTTCAACTGGGCGTCACTGACCCCATCTAAAAAAACAAACGCTTTGTAGAATTACAAATGTATTGTGGTTGTTACTTTCTATTACTCTTCTTTCTCTTGAGATCCTCTCTTATTCCTATTCTGGTCTCTCATTTAAATCAGTGCATGGTTGATATGGTAATTTGTAGGTTTGTTCTGATATTTTTTGTACCGTGGCGATCGGACAGGTTATAAGATCATCAGCTAACGATGATGGGGTATATTTATCAAAAAGTGAAGTTAGAGATCACCACAGTCCACTAGAGTGAAATTCTGCCACTCTCCATTACTTTCTATGGGATTTTAAAAGAGTATTTATCAATGGGTGAAAGTTCACCCTTTGATAAATATAGCTTTAAAAATGCGATAGAAATCCAATATCTCTGTATGTATTCAATGGGTGATTGTCACTACTATTTGCTGGACATAACTGTTGTACAATTGCTGTCTGTCAATTCATGGCCAGAACATGTTTGATTTGGTTTTTTTTTTCCTACTTTATTTAATCTGAATGGTTAGCGGACATAAAGATAAAATCTGCAGGTCTATAGCCAGCTTTTATGACCCCTTTTTTCACATGGGGCCTAAAAATAATCATATTTAATCACACATCATTATTAGAATGATCACCCAGAATTTGTGTATGATTGCAAATTTATGTTTTTGCAGATTCCTGGATTTGAGTTGTTCCAGAAGTTGCTCCCAATTTTCACATGGCAGAAAAAATTCCTCCCCCAATACAAGCCTCTGGCATTGCTGAGGATGGCCCTTGCCAGCACCCACAGGAAACAACCCTGCTTGCCACCCACCTGAAGAAAGTGGAAAACCATATCACAGATGCACGGCGCTTCTGCCATCTCCCCAAACGTTCTGCTGTGGATATTGAGTTCAAAGACATTTCTTACTCTGTGAGAGAAGGGCCATGTTGGAGAAAGAGAGGTGAGATGGATAGGAGCAGTAGCCATAAGATAAAGAAGACAGAGGTTAAGGTTTGTAGTATAAAAAATAAAGTTTAGGATAGAAATAAAGTCTAATGAAATTAGAAATGAGTAAGGATTTAGGGTACAGATTTTAAAGGAGAAAAGATGAGCTGTGTCTCTGTATTTGACAGTATTACTAATTCACTCTTCACAGGATATAAGACTCTCTTGAAATATTTATCCGGGATGTTCTGCAGTCGAGAACTTATTGGAATTATGGGACCATCGGGAGCTGGAAAATCTACTCTAATGAATATTCTTGCCGGGTACAGGTGAGCAATACATGAAAAGTCAGCTATTTCAAGCACCCTAGAATATTGGGAGTAATTTAAAACTCAATTTCACCTCAGTATGCATTTATTCCGTAAGTAAAGTAGGCCAAATACAATATACCGAGTGTGATATTTTTAAAAAGTAATTCAATTATTAACTTTTATTTGTAGGATAAGAGAATAGCAAAAAATGCCACAGTAAATATAAAGAATGTTACATATAAATGGGTAATAAAATAATTGAAACTGGTAGTTTTGGTGAGGCCTAGGTAACATACAGGGGCAATTCACTAAGGGTCGAATATCAAGGGTTAATTAAACCTCGATATTCGACTGGGAATTAAAATCCTTCGACTTCGAATATCGAAGTCGAAGGATTTAGCGCAGGATTATTCC
Source organism: Xenopus petersii (assembly GCA_038501925.1). Taxonomy (NCBI): domain Eukaryota; kingdom Metazoa; phylum Chordata; class Amphibia; order Anura; family Pipidae; genus Xenopus; species Xenopus petersii. The sequence goes on from CM076684.1 coordinate 56,932,917, forward strand.
TTCGATCGAACGATTAAATCCTTCGAATCATTCGATTCGAAGGATTTTAATCCAACGATCGAAGGAATATCCTTCGATCAAAAAAACTTAGGAAAGCCTATGGGGACCTTCCCCATAGGCTAACATTGAGTTTGGTAGGTTATAGATGGCGAACTAGGGGGTCAAAGTTTTTTTTAAAGAGACAGTACTTCGATTATCGAATGGTCGAATAGTCGAACGATTTGTAGTTCGAATCATTCAATTTGTAGTCGTAGTCGAAGGTCGTAGTAGCCCATTCGATGGTCAAAGTAGCCCAAAAACTTTGAAATTCAAAGTTTTTTTTACTTAGAATCCTTCACTTGAAGTTAGTGAATCGGCCCCTAAGTCCAGAGTTTATGCATAGCTCCCAAACATGTCAATCATAGCAATTAAAAGAAATAGAACTGGCAGAATTAGAATGCACCCATTGCTTGTGTTCATACAGAAATAGGTCAAGGAACTCTGATCAAATGAACAATCTTTTCAGACAGTTTAGGTCTCTTCTTCAGCCATAGGTTGAAATGACTATTGTCTAAGGAACTAAAAGTCTCTCTTGTATTAGCCATCTGTTGAAGGTTTGTGTGCTAGTGGAATTAAGAAAAAGCAGTAAAAACACTTCTTTACTAACATTGATTGAGATCTATAATAATTTATAAAGTGCTTAGTGCTATTATAATCATGTGCTCAGTTCCCAATCAATTTAGCACCAACTTAAAATTAATGACATATACTATCAATTGTGCTATGTATAATAAATTGATTGATTAAAGTGCTTGTGCTATAGATACAGTGCTGTGACTTCAAATGAATTTTGTCTACACAAAATGAATAAATGATCTAAAAATTCATTATTTCAATATGGTTAATTAAAGTGCTAGTGCTGTAATTAAATTTCAAAGTGAGTTCATAATATTAAAAACTTTTAAAAAAAGCGTCAGCAATTCATGAATGAAAGATAGGAATTGGAAAATAGTGTAGAGGTGGAGTTGTCCCAAAGAAACTAGCTGCAATTTTCTAAGCCCTGGGACACCACACGTAGGAGAAAGGCAGGACTTGAGAAAGAGAGATCTAACTTTGCTATTAAACCAACAAATCCTCAGTGCCTTAGAATAAAATGAGAATCAAGAGAATGAATGCTGCGCTTGTAGCGCTTCAACTCCGTTAAAATTTCTATAGATCTGAGATTCGATTTGTAAAATTGGTAAAAGATTAATTTAAATAATAAACTTTTTTTAAATAGTTTTGAAGGCTGACGCGTGATTCACATACACATTATCAATGTAAATTTGTGTGTTAGGTATATAGGAATGTAGGAGGTTTATTTCAGTCATGTCAATCAATGTGCTGTGCAGTGTGCAGCTAAGTTAGGGGTGTGTTATATTCAGTGACAATCGGTTATATTTTTGTGGTTGATTTAATTTCAAAAGACTGCCTCTGACTCTTTTTATATGCTTGTTTATGTAACCGTGGATGATATAGTCTGCTTTAAGAGATATTTATTTGCCTCTGTTTTAATGAACAGTTAAATATTTAAATATATATATATATAGCCCTCCTGTTTCTGCATGAAATCTAGCACGCATTTTCCTGCGCCTCAGCTATATAAGAAAGAGCATGTACACTATAAAATTGTGTGCCTCCACCCAGGTTCAGTACAGACTGAACTTTAATACCCCTTCCTTAGAAACTTCTCTCTCATCCATAATCACACACAGGGATATGATTGAAAGGTTTATTTGTAAAACACTGTAACTTTAAATCACATGCAGAATATGGATCGCTTTACAGTCTCTCTTTGATGGGTGCTGTTAGCAGCCACGCAAATGAGCTGTAAGTCCTTCCCACAGATAATCATCGAGTGTATTCTATGCAGAAGTAGTATTGCCTGCCTTTGGTGCACAATCCCCACAGAAGGCGAATCTTACAGGGGTCCGATGCTCCAAGGATCTCTCTATCCATAAACCTAACTGCTTGAGTCCACAACTTGGCGGCCTTGTCACAAGAATTTTTAATCATTTGTTTAATTGGGTTCTCATTATCTAGTGCAGTGAGCGATAAGCTTAATGTGCCCCTATGGCTTCATTTCCCTACAGTTCCTCCTTTTCCCTAGCTGCTGGGCAAAAGCCCATGTATCTAGTTAAGCTTATTTACGTATTTCTTTAATTGGCCCTTAGTTTGATGACCATTTCCTGCCACACTTTACTATGTTTGGCAAGGGGTGGTTCTTCCTCTTTAGCCTGCTTCAGTTGATCTGGGTGAATGTCCATTGAGCCTGGGATTAACAAGGCTCCAGAAGTGTTCGGCCCTAAACGGACCACCTTTAGAGAAGTGGGAGAGCAGGGACCCCATGAACTAGGTTTAGCTAGAGTACAGGAGAGCAAGACAGTGAGCTTTAGTTATAAAGAGCAGCTTTGTGCTCCATCAAGGATGATAGAAGGGAATAGCTCTCCTTTATGCTCTGCTTGCCTAAGTGAAGGGGCCGCAGTAGTGACAAGGGAATCAGGCTATATTCTATCCCTGTTCCACATCTACTGTAGGGGTTCCACACCAAATCAGGTATTGACAACCTAGCACGTGAATCTTTCAAGCATCAAAGATATTCCTGCCACCTGTGCTGATCTACTATAATCTGTGACAGTATCTGGCATTTATCTGAACTACTGCATGCGCTTGTGGGTATTCAACCCTGCTTTATATTGAATAACGCATGTGTTAGCTGTTTTGCAAAGAACCACTGACATATTCTATTCTATTATTCTACATTTTTGGCAGTGATAAGGTGTAGTTAAACATCATCACAAGTTCCTTCCACTTAGTGAAGGCCCATACTGCTGAAAGAGGGTCTAATGTAACCCATTCCCAAATAGGGTTACACTAATATCATGACTTGTGTGAAAAATAGATCTATATAAATAGATCGTATTATGCATAAATTCTAAAAATTCCAAATGGTTCACAAAGTTTCAAACACCACTGTATCTAAGTAGCCAATAAAGGTCATTATTTTGCAACTATCCTTCAGGTTTTCCTAACCTCTGATTAGTTCTGAATTGAAAAGGGGTAAAGACTTACTTGTAGTTTATTGTGATTGACACAGTTTTAATGTAGACGTTTGTATTACCAACTGAAGTATTTGAAAAAATAAGTAAATTAGTTGTCATTTTCCCAGTGAAAACAGCTCTTTTATAAGCAATACACTCAAATGCCTCTACCGTCAGTGCCATGCGGTGTACTATGCCACCACTACAACTTCCAAAAATGGGATTGTCCACCCATGACTGCTGTTGCACTTTCATTACCCCATCTGCTTTTGTTATACCGGTTTAGCCAAAATATTTATCTCTTATTTATCTTTTATTCTTTTCTTTCAAAAAGTATCTGGGATAGTAGAAGCACTATGAACTTTCTAAATATAATAGTATTTGCCAGGTTTTCTGCCACACACATATATAGAGGCCAATGATTATATCTCTGCTAGGTGACTATTCCAGAAGAAGGTCATATTTGAAATATTTTTGTTAGCTCCCATCCATTACCTGTTTAAGGCATGGATTTACAAGTACAGTAGAGGGCATTGTAGACAGATATTGTCTTTTTTTTCTCATAAAAAGGATCAATGCACCAGAGGCCACCCCTTTAGATTAGATTAGATTAGGATTTTCATTTGAAGCATTGTAGGTGGTTCTTCAATGTGAGGGCAGTGAGGCTGTAGATGTTGTGAAGGCAGATTCTATTAATACCTTTAAAGGGGAACTAAAGTCTAAAACAGAATAATGCTAGAAATGCTGTATTTTGTTTACTAAATATAAACATGAACTTACTGCACCAGAAGCCTAATTAAACAAATGGTTTATGTTTTCAAAGTTGGCTGCACGGGGCTGTCATCTTGTTACTTTGTTAACATTCTTTGTAAGACTAAGATCATGCTCATGCTCAGTGTGGTCTGGGCTTCAGTTGGGAGGTTAAGCTTAGGGATTGTCATAAATTATCAAAACAGCACAAGTCAAATAATATCTGCCATAGAAGCCGACAGCAAGACTGATTAATAATCAGAATTTGCAGACTACACTGAGTCTGCAGCTAAAAATCGACATGGAAAACAAACAAAGCTGCTTGAATTCTGGGGAGTAAGGTGAGGAGCTTACTCCCCAGTATGATCATTTACCTGCAGAGCAGTTAGGGACAGTCTGAAGTTTCCTATCTGCAGCAGTCAGAGCAAGTAAAACGAAGAGGGAGTTCCACTGCATACAGTCAGGTTTCTTATAAAAATGGTAGACTTTTTTTTAATTAAAGTATATTGGAGATAGATTTATTTTTAATTAAAGAAAGTAAAACTAATTTTTAGGTGGACTTCACCTCCCCAACACCTGCATAACAAAGCCCGCCTGCAAAATATCTTCAGAGGGGCGCAGTGCGCACTGTGATCTACCCGTTTCAACCTATCGCAACCATGTCTACTTGCGCACAGAAATCAGAGCCACACATTTTCAAGTATTGAAGTAACTATAGAGGAAAATGTACCCATGCTCCGGGCCCCCCAGCGACCACAGAGTCTGCTTCCTCTATAGTTACTCCACTGCTTCCCAAAACTGTCTAGCTGCCTTTAGTGAACTGTCTTTAGTGAAAATTGTTGATATTAAAATTAATTTCTAGTGTCTTGTAAAAAAGTTTTATTCATTTCTTGTATGGATATCATGGATATTCTGAGCTTTCATTTGATAAAAAAAATTGGGTAAAAGTGAATGAAGGGGGTATATAAATGCCTGTACATTTGTGTATTTTTGGTTTTACACATATAACTGAAAATAGCTTGCATATCTGACATATAGGTATTCTGATCAAGACAGTACTTAATCTAAATAATATGGCATATATAATATATTGCATATCGTTCAAATTGGCACTTTTGAAAAATACAGTATGCTAATTGCCGGCTTGAGGAAATGTATTTATTAGAAGTTTATTTAAAGTAGTAAATATTGCTAATATCTAATGTGTGTGTTTCAGGGAGAGTGGAATGACCGGCCAAATTCTAGTGAATGGGAAGCAACGAGAACTACGGACATTCAGGAAGATGTCATGTTATATTATGCAGGATGATATGCTTCTTCCCCATCTCACTGTCAAAGAGGCAATGATGGTAGGATGTGGGGTAATATGCTTGGTATAAGTATCCATTTAATCCATGGTTTATGGTTATGGACTGTCCCCCAAACTTTCAAGGATTTTTCCTGTCTCTACAGAATTATATTTCACTTTAAAAGACAACCCCAAAAAATGAATCATGTACAATATAAAACAAATTGTACAAAATATCATAACATTTATTTCTTGGGCTTAATCTCCAGGATAACTCACAGACCACACTTGCTACCATTGCCTTACAAACTGTACATGTTTAAATGTATGGTACAGGACTGGGAAGCTAACTCTTCCATATACACTACCAGACAAAACTTTCTAAACATGTGTGGGATTATGTAATAAAAGGCAGTAAGTTAGCCCTAGAGAAGTAACTCATAGCAACCAATCAGAAGGTAGCATTTACAGGTCCACCATTTTTTAAAACAAGAATATTATTGGTTGCTATGGATTACTGCCCTTTGGCAAACTTAGTGCCATTTATTAGATATGGGGGTTAGAATTAACTATGTTTTACTGCAGTTTTATCACTTTTCAGCACCTCATTTACATTCTGGGGATGCTGCCACCTGAGTACACACACGGTTTGCACTAGTTGGCTGCTTAATCTTGCCATCACCCATAGATAGGGTTGCCACCCGACTGGTATTTTACCAGCCTAGCCGGTAAAATACCTGCCAAGGCCGGGGCCGGTATTAAAAATTTACCGGCAATGTAGCTGCCGGTAAATTTGTAATACCATTAAAAGGAGCCCTCGGCCTGCCCCCAATCCCCTCGAACTTACCTTATCTTTTACTTCTTCTAGCGACTGTGGCGCGGCCCCGCCCCTTTTGACGTCACGACCCTCCCCTTTTGACGTCATGGCCCGCCCCTTTGTGACCCCGCCCCAGCAGCCGGTAATACATTTTAAAAAAGGTGGCAACCCTACCCATACACTCCATTGCAAGCAAATACAAACACATCTGTAGATTCGAAATACATTATACAGTGAGAGATAGATACTAACAACACCCCAAATACAATAAATCAAGTGAGAGGAAGTTGGAATTTTAGTCCCAACTACATTATATACAGTAAGAGGCAATGATGAGTCCTAACAACTCCAGAATCCCACTTACCTTTCCAAAAAGCAAGTTACATGAAGTCTGGTGTAGGTTTAGCTGAGAAATCTTGCAAAATTAGCTGAGAATTTTTCTGGTGTAAGAAGCAGAGCACAGCATCAAGATGTGCAGCCAAGCCCTGTCCTTACTGCCTACTGCTGCTGGCTGTGTCTCCTGCCACTTCTAACTTCCGCATCTGAAATGATTGATCAAGAATATTAGACCAAAAATAAGTATTTCCACTTGTATGATGTGGATAAGGTGTCATATGAAGCTTTGACTAAAAACACATACTACTTATTGACATACTACTGGAACTACTTATTTTTGGTCTGCAGTGTACTGGGTGGAAGGTACCAAAATTTGCCACATTTTTGATTTTGCTGGTATGATGACATATTGAAAAGGTACATTGGTTGAAATTCTACTATTCTACTAGATTTAGAGATAAAATGATTGTATGTTCATAGAGGTGGGGGTGTCACAACTGTGTTTGGGGGAAGACACTAAACTTTTCTAAATGTTCTGTCTACCCAGGTTTCCACTAATTTGAAACTCAATGAAAAAATGGAAGTGAAGAAAAAGTTGGTAAGTGTGAATTTTACAGAGCAGAAACCATTGCCAACCAGATAAAAGTCACTAATATGTACATCAAATATATTGTTTTGATATAGCCATTATTATTGTTGCTTTACGTTTGGACATTGTTTATGTGCCATGATGAATCGTTTCCAATCAAACAAAATCAACCGATTTTGTTTGATTGGAAACGATTCATCATGGCACATAGGGACATGATGTAAAGAAAGGCTTTTCACACATGTGATTCATGCAGGTGAATGAGATTCTGACAGCATTGGGTCTATTGGATTGTTCTGGAACTCGTACTTTGTGCCTATCTGGGGGTCAGCGCAAGCGTTTGGCTATAGCGCTGGAGCTTGTTAATAATCCACCAGTCATGTTCTTTGATGAGCCCACTAGGTGAGAATGTTTTGCTAAAATCATATTTCCTCCTTTTTTTAAAAACGTATTTTAAAATGAATGTTATTACTGTTTCTGTTTTTTTAACAAAACCCTTTTACAGAGATTTTGATCTATTTCTCTCTTGTCCCTTGGGGTGTCTTTTTTCACAGCAATGCTATATTTTCTATGGATTGTGCAGAATTACAAGCAAGTTAGGGAATTATTAAGCACATCCTTATAAGCCTTAAACATAAAACAATGTACCAAAATAGTTGGAATTACCTTATGCATTACTACTGTATTGTTATATCGTATGTTCCCACAATTCAGCTGTTTTAACGCGAAAGGTACAAACTGTATAATTAATAATGAGATTAATGCCTAATACAAAAGCACAACAAAATAAACTGGGCATACAATTCATTGTTAAGAGGGCACCTTTCTGATATTCCTAGGGCTACTGATAATAAAACTCTCCATATGCTCAAACAGGTTGGCGAAACTTTTTTCTGTAACAGCCTTGGTGACTATATTATTAGTGGTACACATAGAATCTCAATTTTGATCTTATTTTTCTATATGTTATTCTTGAAATCCATCTTTTTCTACTTTGCAGTGGTTTGGACAGTGCATCCTGTTTCCAGGTGGTCTCCCTGCTGAATTCTTTGGCACAGGGGGGACGCACCATTATCTGCACCATACACCAACCTAGTGCCAAACTCTTTGAAATGTTCAATAAGGTCTGTGTTGAGAATGACTACATCAAATGTCACTTATAGGGTTGTTTTAGCAGCAAATATGTTCACTGCATAGTATTCAGTGTTTTAATGTTTTGATTGGATATCCATCGTATTTGTATATGCATGTATTCTAGCTGTTCATCCTCCACAGCAATGCTGTCCAAATAGAGGCTGACTTAAATATACTGTATTTATGACCCCCTTCCCTGCACCCTGCCCAATGCTTTCTAAGATTTCTTTGTATGATGTGAATTTTTGATTATATTGTGTAGCTGTAGCACTACATAGCAAAACTTGGACAACAGACAGCAGAGCTAGAAAGTAATATCCACTGGTCCCCTATTGCATCAGATTATAAGCGAACTACATAGTAAACTGGGACAAAAGAAAAAAGCATAGAATAGAATACTGCTCCACATAATACCAATAAAATTTGTTTGCAATCTTCTTTAAAAAGTACTGCAATTAATAAATTTACGGGATAGATACCAAAATCATCACAATATTTAACCCCAGTTCACTTAAAGGGCTAATACAGCCCACAATCCGGTTGGGGGGAAACAAAAGTTAAAAAAGAAAAAGCCCCCCCCCCCAGGGCTAGGCCACCTGCACCAGGAGGGTGCTCCCGTTGTGGGTGGCCATGTTGGGGCACATGCATGCACATTATGAGAGAATTCCACAACTCGCTCATTATGTACATGCATATGATGTAAGCTTGTGAGGCACCGCCCCCTTATATGCAAAACAAAAGCTGCTGCGAATCATTTAACTTTTTCCTGTACATATTTGTCATTATGTAAAGCTCCAAAATATGCATTTTAAAAGGTATCTTTACCATTTTAGAATAATGATAACCACATGCATATGAGGCCATATAGATTACATTTTCGGCGGTACAAGAAATAAATTCTGAATAAATAGATTCAACAAGAAACGTAGGTGCTTTGCAATCGATACATTATGATTATTTAAAGGGAAACTGACATAAACATGCATCAAATGCAGCGCATAAGTAATAAAATATATGCCATTAGAAAGAATACTTTACAATGACATGCTGCCATTTTTATATTCCAACCCTCTAACTCGTATGAGCCATCATGCTAACACACAAACTATACAGGTTATATACTATAGGTTACCTTAGGTAATTAATAGATCAGAGACATGACGTTCACTCCCACATTTATTTCTGGTACATCTAGAAACCACTTTTTTCCTTTTTGTGTTTCTATTTGCTTATTATTCCAGTGTTCTGTGGGGCAACACAAAGAACATCACAAAATGGTGGTTGATTGAAAGAAGTAAACTGTATAGATCCAGTTAAACCTCTTGTAAAGGCTAGTTGGACAGAACTGCTCTGGAGAAGCAAAAAATGTGATGACATGTTGGCCATGCATGGGTATATACACATCTAGATATAATTATCTTTCTATTTTTCCAGCTGTATATCCTCAGTCAAGGGCAGTGTATATACCGAGGGTCTGTAACTCACCTCATTCCATACCTGAAGAGCCTGGGACTGCACTGCCCAACCTACCACAATCCTGCTGACTTCAGTGAGTCATATATATATTCATCATACCCCAGCCTGAAGATTTACCTTACCTGCTAACAGTACCCCATGGTTGCATGGTTATGTATATTTCATATATAGATTATCCCATTAAGCTCAATTGTTCACTGGATGCTTCACAAACTTGATTGTTCAGCATCTGTAAAGATAACACTATTTTAAGAGGTGAGCAAAGCTTTATGGGTTAAATATATGGCAAACTATTTTATTCCCTGATGACTGTATTACACCAGATTATAATGAATGTATGCCTGAATATTTTGCTTATTTAAAAACAAATGTAAGCTTGGTAGTACACCAATAGCAAAATTGTTAGCCCTTCTAATCATTTAATTGAACCTACCAAATGAACCTACCACTGATGTGTGGGAGGCTCCGAAATGCCATCTGAGATCAAATTCCTTCACCTGCATGTCAGCTAAAAAGCCTAGTAGGTGAGTATGAGATGTCATTAGGAAGAGGCATTGATGCACCACTCTCATATTTTAGCCATATACCAAGTAATATAATGCAATTTAGTTCAATGTATGATTTTATTACACTGGCCTTTTTCTTACCAGTGTAAAGTATCTCTTAATTATTTTAATAGGCATCTAACTGCTTGATCGATGTCAAATATCCCCAAAAAGTAGGCAGGATCTCCACAACAATAAACATACTGCAGATGCAATAGTCAACTACATTTCCAACTTTTCATTAACTGTTCTTTCCTTTTGATTAACAGTTATTGAGCTGGCATCAGGGGAATATGGAGACTTAAACCCTGTGTTATTCCGGGCTGTAGAAGATGGCTTATGTCCCATCACTCGAGACAAAAGCCAGCAAACCAAGCTGGATCAGGAGCACTGTCCTAATGTGAGTATGTATGTAATCCCATCATCGGTAACATCAGTATGTAATTCATGCTCAGTCTGCTCTCAGTGAGCTGAGCTAAGAGTTGGGCACTTATTTATGACATTACCCTTCATGAGCACTTTCAATAATATCTGCAAAGAATGCACTGCTCTGCTTTTTTAAAGGAGAACTAAAGCTTAACAAAGAAGTAGGCTAGAAATGCATCCCTTATCTTCTTTTCCTCTTAATTCATGTTCTGTGCTGCTGTTACTTACTTGAGCTTACTTACTTGAGACTCATATATACTGTATATATATAATTTAAAAAACACAATAAAGAACTGATTGGTAATTAATTCAGATTATCATTGCATGACACCTCTAAAACAGATCGACCTAATTTTCTTGATAATTTGAAGCAACCGCTAAACTTAGCTCCTTTATAGTTGCCCAGAGCACACTGAGCACAAGCATGTCCTTGACACTCCTAACAAAATTCAACTGGTGAACTTTGAATTATTGTTGTTATTGAGATACTGAACCTTGAGACTGGTGTATTAAGTTCAGTTTATAAAATATAACCTTTCTAGCCATAATTGCGTTTAGGATTTAGTTCTCCTTCAAAAGTCTACTATTTCAAAGGTGAATGTTACATGCCATGAATATGCTGACCAGTGCAGTTGTAGGTACCTAAAGGATTCCCTCTGTCCTACGCCCACAATAGCATTTATCATTGCCACAGTGGGCCCTAAGGGGGTGCTGGCCCAGGTATGATGGCCCCCAGAAGATATGCCACTGATGCCCTTATGTGACCACAACAGTGCTAGAATTTTGAGGAAATGCATTGGGGGGGGGGAGGAAATGGCAATTGCGCTCAAAATGTCACCTAGCTTGATGCACTTGTGGTTTTAAATTCTCCTTAAAGAGTTAATCTGCTCAGATTAGTTTGAAAGCATATGGTTTTAAAGGGACATAGAACCTTAAGCTGTTAGTTAGTAAAACTTAGGTGTTGCACGATTTCACTAAGTCATTGGTGACCTACCAGATTAATTTGATATGTGACCCTTGTTTATGTCTGCATCATATTAGTGACTTCTTGTTAACTACTAGCAGGCAAAATGCAGTTAACCCATTTATACCTCCCTCTGGTTGACTGTGTCACATGGTATAACTATAACACATAACAGAGATACAGGGAATGGTTATATTACACAATTATATATAAATTGTTTCCCAAAATTTCAGTGTATTTGTGGGTGCCTGCTAAGTAGCATACACTGCAATTGGTTTGACAATTTACCAAAATAGAATCAAATTAGTGTCAAATTAGTGTCTAAAATCCTTTTATTTTACATTTTTATTCAAATACATTATATATATATATATATATATATATATATATATATATATATATATATATATATATATATAAACTTTCTATAAACATATCTGTACCTAGAAAAATCTCATTACAATATACAGAAGAAAACACTGGAGTATGCATTTTTTGCAGTACGTAGAAAATAGAATACAATGATCCTGCATGTATATTATGTATATTTATACCTATGCTTGTTTCAACAGGATGTCTCTGTACATGTAGAGAGTCACACTTTTGCCACTAGCTCCCTAAACCAATTTCGAATCCTTTTCAAACGCACCTTCCTCTCTATTCTGAGAGATACGGTAAGGACAAAAAAACATATGCTTTTAGGTGGGTAAGTGAAAAAATATATGTATATGTAAAAAAAAATTTGAAAAATTAGGATTAGGATTAAATGAGTGGTATCATAAATGAATTACACATATCTGTTACTAACAAAGTGTGCAGATAATTAGAGGGCTTGAAAAAACTGACTCCAAATTAATCATCAATGCATAATGTGTCACAGTCCTATCAGCCTTTTCATTAGTCCATTTAACATTAGACAAATCCATTTGATTAGGAGCAACATATGCATATGTCTAATATGGTTTTTATTTATCTAGGTCATGATAACATGACAACATCCAGTATGAATATGTCTAAATCACTGGGATTTGCTGAATAATCACTAAATGAACGTAATAAGCTGCTTGAATTTTTAAAATTGCTTAGCAAATCCAGAAGTTTTAGATTTGGGTTACTGAGACCTTCATAGTATATACCCGTCATCCCTTTTACCAATTCAGTTGCATGGCTCTGCACTTTCTCCAGCTCATTAATATCCTTCTTAATAGCTGGAACCCAAAATTATGTTTTTATCCATTGAATGAATTCCCTTTTTCATGTAAGACTGTACTTTATTTGTAGTAGTAACCACTGAATAACACTGCCTAGAATCACAGAGCTTGTTATCCACAAAAATCTCCAGATCCTTCCCAAATAAGGATACTCCGAATACACTACTATTTATTGCAGGGGTGCCCAAACTTTTTGCAACGAGGGCCAAATATGACACATACTGGAATGTAGAGACGATATACTTCTTTAGTTTACTGTACTGGCAGGTCAGTACGTCTATTGACACCTTCGGCCCTAAAGAAGTATGCGAAAAAAGCGCGTCACTACGTGCCAGTACGTGTCTATTGCTAACACCTTCAGCACACAGGCAGCTGTATAGACCAAGTGGCAGATCATTTCACTAATGTGCCTTAATATAACTGCTATGGGATTCCTGATCGCACTGTGCTGGGGGGCCTCATTATTATTAATTTCATGATGGAGGCTGAGAGCCAGTGTAAATTTGAAAACGGGCCGCAATTGGCCCACTTTGGACATGCCTGATTTAGTGCATAACTTACATATATGTTATTTCTAGCACATTAGTGCATAACCTTGCACTTATTAACATTGAACTTAATTTGCCAAATTATTACCCAGTTTTCCATTTTAGTCAAATAGCTCTGCAAAGTGTTAGTATCCTGCATGGAATGCAATGCACACTTTAAGGTTATTCATAAACAAGTTAAAAGGGCTAAGTTGATCTAGGGACTGGTCTGATTGCGGTCTTGGGGCCAGGATGGATTTTTCTCCCCTTTGAGGCAAATTATAAAGGCTTCAGTTGGGATTTCTCCTATTCCTTTGGATCAACTAGCAGGTTTCGTTTAAGCCGAAAGGTTCAACTAGGACGACCTATCTGTGATCAACCTAAATTACTGTTACTATTTTTCATATGGCTACTAAATATAATAAACCTTCATGTAAAAACATCAGTCAATAAAAAAATACAAAACACTATGAATTCATCTACCATTCTTAAAAATAGTATATATCTGAGTTTTAATGAGAATGAGAATTAATGATAATGTGTAAAGTTCATTAATTGAAAGTAACTAACACTAATAGAATAGAAAGAGTAGAGGCAAGAAGTTTGTATGAGTAATTATACTGCTTTTATTGGGTACTGAGGGGATTTCCATTTAGTACACCCCTAGGCCCACTTGCATACATTCCCCTCTCACAACACTAACATTCTTCTCTCTACTCTCGATACCCCACTTACAATAGAAACAACATTGGGGACTGAACAGGTGAGAGATTTCATAGTAATTATTATTTTTTTTGTCTATTATTTTACCCCCTGCTAAAATAATGAGCAACTAACAAAATTGCGGTAGTGGTAAATCTTGTGGATAGTGCATCACAATAGTGTCGAGCATTAATAGATGAGGTGCAGGCTTATTACATTTTGCCAGGGTGCACTTGGACTATACTAGCCAGGTACTAGGGGTCTGCGTGGATTGGGCATTATGACTATTATCTGGGTAACATTAGGCTTAGACTGGCAGTGAAATGAGTGCATATTGGCACCATCTTTGGTGTTCATTGGTGTTTACTTCTATACTTGTTGGGTCCTTACATTACATAGATCTGCCTTTGGATCTATTATCTGGAACTTCTTTGTGCAGAAAGCTCTGACATACCTCAATGCCATTTATTATTTTGTCCTATTGACTACTAGTTCAGCTTTCTGTTTTAGCACTGCCTATGCAACTGGCTTGGCCAACAGCCCTAAAATGTGTCCTGGCTTGTTACAGCAGTCATGGATGTCCCTACTAATGGTGGCAGTGGTCATTTCCAGGGAATGGAGTTGAGGTATTGGCTTTATCAGGGCTACATTCGTCACTCCTTTATTTTTATTCATTGTTTTCCTTAAGAAGTCTCCTAATACAAATATTAAAAACTGGGTGCATTTTATATGCTATTTGCTTCATTATAAATTTTAGTCAAAGTATTACTAGCTCAGCTTTCTATTTTAGGCCTGTTTAAGCTAACTACAACCTCCACCCCATCCATACAACTCAAATGTTTTTCCCTTTTGTATTAGAGTAAGTTCATTAGCCTGAGAATAATATTTCTGCAGGCTGTTTCCTGGGCCATGGTTCTCTAGGTGTGTCTCACTTCGTACCATAGCATGTTACCTGTGCTGTTCTCCTACTCCAGGTCCTGACTCATCTGCGTTTCATGTCTCACCTATGTATTGGGGTTTTGATCGGGCTGCTGTACCTGCACATTGGAGATGATGCCAGCAAAGTGTTCAATAACACAGGCTTCCTGTTCTTCTCCATGCTCTTTCTTATGTTTGCAGCCCTCATGCCTACTGTGCTGACCTGTAAGAGAACCAACTTTATTAAGCATAAGCTTTCTGTCTTCTCTTGCAGCTTCCATTGTTACACAGGCACTGTCTACTCATTCTCTCTCTCATCTCCAAACTATACTGTATATACAGTAACTGTGTTAATTTATCTCTTTTCAATATTGCATTCTTTACCTTTCTTGGCCCTCTTCTTTTTCTTGCCAATACATTATATTTTCCCTTCTTATCTCCATATCTCAAAGACTCCCAGTTGTCTCTATCATTCCCCCACCACCACACTCTTCATTGTTTCCCCACAGTTCCCCTGGAGATGTCTGTCTTTCTACGAGAGCATCTGAATTATTGGTACAGCTTGAAGGCCTATTATCTGGCCAAGACCATGGCAGATATTCCCTTTCAGGTAACATACTGTGGTCTTACAAATCCCTTTCTTTCAAAGGGTGTCTAATAAGCACTTTTAGAATCAGAAGGCTGAAGGCTTGCATTTTATGCTGCCTATCTGAAGTCTTGAAAATGATCTACCAAGTTTTACTGTCTGGCTTAACAAAACCTACCAAAATACATCTCACCATAGTGTACACCCTAAACCTGTGGTTGTACAAATGGGTGGCACATAATTACTGTGGATGATTTTTTAACAATCCATGATAATTTTGGCCTGTCCTTTCAATCCAGTATTTCCTGTACAAACCAGAACTAGAATGGCTTGCTTAACAATACATACAATGCACCAATCAAGAGGGCTGTTTTTTTAAATTAAGCTATGCAAAAACAAGTTTATGTAATGCTTTTACTATATATCAGATGAGATGTTATCATGTCATTTGCAGTGGTCTTTAAAACGCTGTAAGTTTTTTCTAGCCTTGCATTATTATATAAATGATTGTATTAGTATATAATTGTTCTAAATCAAGTGCAGAGGAACCATGTTTTGTGACGTATTTCTGCATCCTTTTAACACAATAACACAACTAAAAGGTTAATGCATCTTGTCCTAGAACAGCATTTTCCAAATCATTTATAAGCAGTTCTTTGGTTATATGAGTCTATCCACCAGACACATGGCTAAACTGTTCCCATTTCTGCCTTGCTTCTGACAGATTGTCTGCCCCGTGGCATACTGTAGCATTGTATACTGGATGACCAGTCAACCTCCTGAAGTTTCACGTTTCCTACTCTTCTCAGCTTTGGCAACTTCTACTGCCCTTGTGGCACAGTCATTAGGTCTTCTCATTGGTGTAGCATCAAATTCTTTGCAGGTGAGGAACTATTCACACTACTTTTGCACTTCTAGCACAAAAGGCTTATTACACTTGTAAAAATGATGTATTTGAAGCTTATAATATTTACATCAAGCAATACAAAATGTGATGTTTATAAAAGAAAGCACATACAAGCACAGGAGAAAACTGGTGGTAGCTATCCAGAAAGCCACTACTACACCTTAAAAAAAACTATGGTAGCAAATTACATTCTTTCCCTGTCTTTATAGGTTGCAACCTTTGTGGGACCAGTTACTGCAATTCCAGTATTGCTATTCTCAGGCTTCTTTGTCAGCTTTAAAACTATCCCAACATACCTACAATGGAGCTCCTACATCTCGTATGTCAGGTAGGATGAATGTTATGAATCAGCACTAGATAACATTTAAAAATATCTTGTGGAGCAATTGCCCGCACTTAGAATATCAAACTTTTTTGCAAGTATATACAAAAGATTAAATGGACTTTTTTTGGTATATTGTTCATATTTCCCAACTCTCTACTGAGAATTGTGAGGGCTAGAGGGATGGATTTGTGGACTTGTATAACCAACGTGGGTTTTCAATGTCAAGGATTAGAAAATAGTTTCTTTTGTTAATATTTTATATATTATGTATCTCTGCACAGGTATGGATTTGAAGGAGTCATCCTGGCAATCTATGGCATGGATCGTGCTCCTCTGCAGTGTGGTGAGTTACACTGCACTTTTCAGCTGCCTCAACAGGTCCTGCAAGAGTTAGATGTTGAGGATGCCAAGCTATATGTGGACTTCTTAGTTTTGGGAGGCTTTTTTCTTGGACTTCGTCTTCTTGCTTATCTTGTACTACGCTATAGGGTTAAATCTGAGAGGTAAACAGTGGAAGAGAAAAACAAAAGGATGCGTTTCCAAAGGTTTTCATGATCAGGTATTTCCAAAATATGGATTACAAAATGTGCTGACAGCAAAAACTCTTAAAACACATTTACCAATGTATAACTGGACAAAAGCCCCATCCTCTTCTAGTGCATTTTTCTCTTGCTCCATTGCCTCTACATCTTCAGTGTCTTAAATTTGCACAGATAGTTATTTTTGCACACAATTTTTGCTTCCACTTTTTATTCCTTGCTGTTGTATTCATCTGTACAGCCCAAATCGAATCTTATTTTTTGACCTCAATCG
Source organism: Xenopus petersii (assembly GCA_038501925.1). Lineage (NCBI taxonomy): Eukaryota > Metazoa > Chordata > Amphibia > Anura > Pipidae > Xenopus > Xenopus petersii. Next base: position 56,950,290 of record CM076684.1, read on the forward strand.
TGTTCTATTTATCCTCCACAAACTGGTACACTGATTATTTATTTTAACAGTATAAGCAATCTGAAAACTATTTCTCTTTTAAGTCTTATTCTGACAAATTTTTGGAGATCACTGTTAATGCACTAAAGAGTTTAAACATCTTCTCAGAATGGTTCTTCTATTGGCTGTGCATAAAGGACAATAAACTGCATTCCACAGACACAGTCTGTTTTTGACCATTCCTGCTTCCAGGTAACGTTTTTTGCACCGTGTTAGCCCATTGAGAAAGTTATAGGGAAGAACTTTTGATATGAAGCATAACAAAAGTGGTGTAAAGGTGATAACTTTATTGGCTAATTAAGACGATAATCAGATTTTAGCAAATAAAGGTATCACCTTTACCCCACTTTTGTTATGCTTCATATCAAAAGTTCTTCCCTATAACCATTCCTGCTATAACCAGTCAGTATTTCTTACCTTCTTCACTTGTTCATCCTTATCCAGATATAACAAATTTTAATCAATTGCTGCTAAAATGTTAAAGTCCTTTCCAGGAATTTCTGTAGTATTACATATGAAGTAAGTAGCACATAATCTGCTATCCCTCTCCATTATAAATGTATGTGAATTTGCTGGCAGACTTATTCTTGTTGAAAGAGAAAGTTGCCATATTTTAATCTTGAAAATGCTTCCATTTGTCTGAAGTTTGCACTGCATATTGAAGCCACATGGCTGTCATTTTGTTTCAGCAGGTTTGTTTATGTCTTCTCTGTTGACTTGAGTACTGCAATGTTATGGCTGTTAGAACTTTGCAATGTAAGTGTTACTGTAGAAAGATAACACATTCATATAAAATATATACAATATATCAGTATTACTCTAACCTTTTTGCTAGTGCACTGTATTGTCAATGATGATATGATGGTTCTGGGAATTTAACATGGCCAGAATCTTGCAGAGAGTAACCGCCAAGGATATAACATACTTGAGATCAAATGCTGGAGCCTAAAACAAATTGTGTATTATGTTGCCTTTTTCTTCTTAATACCCACAAAAGGTACATTATTCAAATCACATCCCATGGATGTGTTGCTATAACAACTGTCATTTCTCAGGTCTTATTCCTACATGAAGGCCTCAAGAATTTGATGTTCATTTGCCCACTATCACTGCTTACTAAGCAATTATCATATTACCCAGTATCCAAAGATTGACTATGACTTTAATAAAATTCTACCTTTATACATTACACTGGAACAATCAGCCTCCTTCATCCAACATTTACCATAGTTACATTTTCATTTAAAGGAATAGTTTGCCCTAAAATTAACTTTTAGTTTGAAGTAGAGAGTGAAGTGTGTGTATTGACTTATTAATCTTCTATCTGATTGTTACAGTAAATATAACTGGAGGTACAGGCTTATAATAAAGCTAATTAAAATATATCATAATAGTGACCAAATTATTAGATACAAAAAGTTACATTTTAGATTCACTGGTCCTTTAAAAATTCTTCAGACAATTCAATTGTACAAACCCTCAATCTTACATTGCCAAAAGCCATGGAAAAATGGTGTATAGGATTCATTAGCAAAATATAATTTAAAGACAGTGTTATAACTGTTAATGTTAACAAGGTTACCTCGTAGTTTACATGATTAGAGTGCATGTTTCAATATGTGGACATGTCCTGCATTGATATATATATATATATATATATATATATATATATATATATATATATATATATATATATATATAGTTCAATAGGAAACACCTGCACTCTGTCCTCTGTAGTTCTTTGCCGGGTGCTTGGTCAAAAAAGACATATATCAATTAAAGATGGACCAGCACTCCGTTTTCTTTATCAAAAGTGTTTATTCAATACGCTGTGCATCCAACGTTTCGGCCCGCATTGGGGCCTTTATCAAGGATCCTTGATAAAGGCCCCAATGCGGGCCGAAACGTTGGATGCACAGCGTATTGAATAAACACTTTTGATAAAGAAAACGGAGTGCTGGTCCATCTTTAATTGATATATATATATATATATATATATATATATATATATATATATATATATATATATATATATATATATATTGTCCGCACAAGCTAAGCTTTCATTTTCCACTTCCGGGTGCTGTGTCAAGGTTGTGTAGTAGAAAAGAATTGTAGCGGCACGCACTCTTCATCACCTTTTGAAGACGGCGGCAAAAATCTGTTGATACTAAATTATCCTGTACATTGCTACAAAGAAAGTCAACCTACCACTACTTGGTTACCTTCTAACAAATGGGGTTGTTTCAAGTGTCCATCGTGCCTGTCATGCAGGGTGATGACACCAGGTTCTAGTTTTGTACATCCCCATACTGGCCATAGATATAATATTCAACACCACATCACATGTACTACAACACATGTGATATATTTAATCACCTGTCCATGCGGCCTCTCATACGTAGGCAAAACTGATTTAATGTTAAGGCTCCGCAATTAATATTGCCTATAGGGATCAAAAGAACACTAAACCTGTGGCAAAACATTTTTTAGAAACGGGACACTGATTGCCAACTCTTAAATTTATAGCTATCGATCATGTACCAATGCCCTGAAGGGGTGAAGACAGGTCTCGACTGCTCTTACATTGGGAGACCTTTTGGATAAAAACACTCGATACTGTGTCCCCTTAATGAATATTGCTCATTCAGTTGCTTCTTAGCTAAAAGATAATTGTTTAGTTATATATATTTACAGTTGTGTATATTTTACATATTATGTAGCACTGTCTTTTTAATTGATATTTTGTTATAATCATGTTCCCTTTAACTAAAAGCTCTATGAATATTCATTAGCATAACTGAGTGATGTCACCGTAAGGCGGGAATTTTAATTCTTTATAACTGGTAACTTTATTGTCAGTTTTTTTTTAAATGGTAATGCATCTTGACAATGGTCCCAGACCATGGACCGAAACGTTGATGCAGTTATTTGTATCATCTATGTTTGAATAAAGAACAAATCTTAATTCACCGGAGTGCGTGCCGCTACAGTTCTCTTATATATATAAATATATATATAGATACATAGTTCAAATTGGACCAGCACTCCAACTGTTTTTCGAATGGTTTTATTCAATCATCACTCGTGTTTCCATCGTTGGAAACATGAGTGATGATTGAATAAAACCATTTGAAAAACAGTTGGAGTGCTGGTCCAATTTAAACTTTGTATACTTTGACCAAGCACCAACCATTGCACATCGTACGAGTGCAGGTAATTTACAAATCATTATATATATATATATATATATATATATATATAAGATAATCAAAGGACTCACACTCCAATTCCTTTTTCGTGAATAGACGTGTTAATTTATTTTTAGTTGCATTTTTCCAACGTTTCGGCCCACATTAGGGCCTTTTTCAAGGATATATATAAATATATATATAACAATGCTCCTAAAATGTCTAAGGTGTACTTCACCTTAGTTAGTGCAATTTCTAGTTCACAGATAACATTATATAATATTGTAACATTACAAGCATTTTTCTCTGCTTTTAAAACTACAGATGACATTGATTCAACTGAAGCAACTGAAACACATACTCTTACCCCCCCCCCAAAAAAAATCAATTGTGGGCTGCTTCTCCAATATGCATACATAAAAAGTCCTCTCTATCTTCTCTATCTACATAGAGCATGCTCCTACAGAGTGGAATCAGTGTACCTATAGAACAGATTTTATGGTGTTCCTCAAAATACTGTGAGCACATAGATATTCAGTTGGTTCATGGATTTCTTACTGAATGGGAGTCTTTAGTTACAGCAAGCACAGAGCACGAATGAGCCATCACCCAGCATGACAATCACCATACTCACATTCTAAGGTGCCCTTTACTATTTATTTCTTTATCTAAATACTAATTTATACCAGACATGATCACATAATGCCATGCATGTAAAACTTGTAGATTACTTCATGTATATGCTCTAGAGATTATTTTGCAAATAAAAATATACTTGCTGCATCATGCACTTAAAATAAAATTCTGTGAGATTTGCATAATCATATGCAAACAATGCCTAGTATTTTCTTCTTTCCGTACTGTAGAGAAGAAGCATCATTTAACAGGTTCATGTACAATATTGTAGGACATTGTATATTTTTTATGGAATCTGGTATTGCTAAACTGCTTTGTTAGGTATAAATGGAGCCATTTACAAGTATTCTTTATTTTAATAAAGAACAATATTTTAATAAAATGATATGCTTCATAAGACCCCTTGTACCGTGACCTTCTGCCCAAAGACTTTTGTTTAACGATCGTGCCCCTCTGCTCGTCCAGAACCCTTAGCTTGGCTCCTCTCTTATTAAGACCTGGCGCATCCAATTAGCCGAGTGCTCCTTCCGAGGTAAAAGGTGGCTGTTAAAGGCGGAAGCAAGAGCCGAGACCAGGGAGCCTAGCATTGGTTCTGGATTCTGGGTGCCGATCGTGACATCAGGGAGGCCATGGCCCCAGAAATGTCCCTGGTTATGCATGTCTAATAATCTGCTGCTCAACAATCTCTGCTTGAATAGGGTATACCAGGGTTTTTTTGAAATCTGCAATAAGCCTTGACTTGGTATGACTTATGTGTAGACCTAGGGGCTGGCAGGTTGCAGTCAATCTTATGGCATCTGCTTGTTTACAGTAACTAAAGAAGGACAATAAATTGGCTTTTAAGCTACAGCTTAAATAAAGGTATTTCCTCTTTGCATGGGCATAGCATGGGCACAGCTTGTCAATTTGCTGTTAAAGGGTTAGGTGCTTAACAGGTAAACAACAAATTGTATGAATCCGAATCCTAATTTGCATATGCAAATTAGGGGCAGGGAGGGAAAGCCGTGACTTTTTGTCACAAAACAAGGAAGTGAAAAAAGTTTTCCCCTTCCCACCCCTAATTTGCATATGCAAACTAGGATTCAGATTCGGTATTCGGACGAATCTTTCGCAAAGGATTCGGGGGTTCGGCCAAATCCAAAATAGTGGATTCGGTGCATCCCTAGTTATAATTGTAGCTTAGTGATCTAATTTCTGTCACATGACTCACCAAAACTTGTGTATTATAATAAAGTACCCCCTGATGCAAACTATTAGGCCTTTGGCCTTGTGCTTATATATAGTCATGGAACTGCTCAGTAATTTATAATATCCTCATATTTTACAACAGGGGATACTTTATTCTCTATATAAACAGTGCTTGTTGATGTTATCAGTTATAATCAATGCTTAGTGATTTCATTTCTGTCACATGACTCACTGAAATGGGTGTATTATAATAAATAAAGTATCCCCTGTTATAAAGTATGAGGATATTTGAACACGGAGTTCCATGGCCTTCAGCCTTGTGCTTATATATGGTCATGGAGCGCATTGGAGACTTATAGCATCCTTATATGTTACAATAGTGGGTAGAGTATTCACGATATATATATTCATCTGTATTTTACCTCTCCACTAGTACCCTCTTAATATCATCAAATCAGTAAAGGTGCCACACTTACACTGGATCGCCTTTTGTAGTGTCGGGTGCATAGCTGTGTTCCTCTCTGCCAAGGAATAACTCCACTGTAAAGCAATAAATCCAGCAGCACTCCGATATGTGAATCAATGATTATTTATTCATGCCATTAGCAGAGTGACGTTTCGGCTATTCCAGCCCTTTATCAAGCTTGATAAAGGGCTGGAATAGCCCGAAATGTCACCCTCTTAATATCAATTACTGTTACTTCTGAGGGATCCAGGGATTCTAACCTGCAAAATAATACACTTGGGGCCCACAGATAACAATCAGGCATGGGTCAGCCCACTCCGAGGAGGACTTTTAAACATTATATATATACATAGGCCTCATGAGCTTCTGCAGGCGCGTTTCAGAGGCTGCTGCCGTCTGAGGCAACAGCTCTGATGCCGCCCCCCATCCCTCTCCGCGCTTCTAACTTGTACCGTCGGAGCGGGTTGAGTGCAGTGAGCGCTATTGTGCTCTCTGTATTAGAAGAGCCAAATTTCCATTTAAAAAAATGGAAATATGGCTCTTAAAGTTACCAGAGGCGGCTGTTGACCTGGCTTGGTCCGTTAGCAACAGCAAAATATCCAAGGATCCGGACACACTCAATTTCTGCAGTTGGGGAGCTTACCCCTTTTATTGTATCACCAACAGTAGCAACTTTTGGGGGACACACCCTCCCTTCATCAGGGGACTGTGAGGGCTATTTCCAAACCTTCAGATTAGTTTTCATTAAGTAGGTTATTATGATTGCTTCTGAGGTATGTGTGGGATTATTGTCTTATTACTGAAATTAGCTTTAAGTATAAATGTGATCCAAGGATGGGTCCAACTTGTCAGGAAGGATTTTTTTTCCTCCTGACACAAATTGAACTGCCACTACGTGCTGCCTGAGGCAAGATTCTCACCTTGCCTCATGGCCAGAGCTGCCCTGAGCATCTGACAAGACTCTAATGATGGTTTCTCTGCCCTAAAGTGCAACATGTGATGCCATATTTACAGATGCACACTCAGATCTTAGACAATGAGCAGTTTTAATTTTCATTGCATTATTGGCACAGCACTTCCAAATCTGTTTCTTTATAGGTCATGGGGCAGCTTTTTAATATTTTGCAAACAGGGAAATAAATGGGGACCTGGCTCTCTGCAATGGTCTAAAAAGAGTCTTACACTTGTAGTGTATTTCTCACCTAGGGAAGTTGTTTAATGTACATTTTGCTTTTGTTCATTATTTTGGTTTGTATTTTCATAGTTTAGCATTGAAAGTTGGGAGCTGGTTACCAATAAATACCAGGCACCGTCCACATTTTCATATGGGCAGTGTGAATTCAAATTCTCAGTGTGAATTCCTATGTCTAGAAATGAATCCTAGCCATGTTTTTTCCCTTGATTTTGTTCCTTCTTTTTATTGCCTGGATTTGACATGTGATAATCCTTTGAGAGGTCTCTCAACCATTTGAGCCTTTCCCATTGTAAATAGGTACGAGCAAATTTTTCTCTACTTTTTTTTTACAATTTTGTGTAAAATGTGTGATTTTGCCAGTAGCGGCTAGCGTCATAATTTTATCATGTAGTCTGCAGCGATCACAGGGTATAAACACGTTTTGTATCCAGTCTTTCAGTCCTTGCATATTACCCACAGCTTTTGGTATTTATCAGGGGCTTGTGAGGGCAACAAAATGAATGTAATTGATCCACCGCACTCCTGCAATCCACACGTACTGCATTGGTGGTGCTGGCCCTCTGTTTTGCTGTTGGTCCCTTAGCAACAGCAAAATATCTAAGGATCCGGACACACTCAATTTCTGCAGTTGGGGAGCTTACCCCTTTTATTGTATCACCAACAGTAGCAACTTTTTGGGGGACACACCCTCCCTTCATCAAGGGACTGTATATTTTTTGTGGAAGTTTCAGCTAAGCCATGGGAGACCATAAAGAAATAATGATGCCATACAATGAAGGCAATGGAGCTCAATGGGCAGGCTGGCCAAAATAAATCTCAGCCCAGGTGCACCACCTGGCCATCGCTAGAACAAGGGGTAGGCAGAAGAGGCATTTGCTTTGGGTGCAAGTGTTGGGGGGGGGCACCAGGGACATACTGTACCTCTTTTGTCTGCTTGCCCCTAGTCTGGCCCCCCAGAACCGCGCACACACCGCCTGCTGCCATCCACTTCCATCTGCCACTTCTCACTCCTGACCCCTTGGCCTGCCACTGCAGCTCACCTGTAAAACGAAAGTGGGTAACAGGAGTTAAACAGTGGTTGTAAACCTTTTAAAATGTCTTCAAGTACCTGTTTTTTTTCATTGCCTTATTCAACATAGCCTGGCCATTGTATATCTGATGATTTGTTCACATGAATTTTGAAAAGAAAATACAACAATAAATGTTAAAACAAGTACAAAGTACAGTATAAATAAGTACACCAGCAGCTACTCAGATATACTTCATAGAATGATATTTAATAACAATCTAAGGCAAGCCTCCCTAGGCCTGACTTATTAACCATGCCATAGGTGCCACATAATCTGGCCACAGAAGACGGCTGCTAGTCCCACAGATCCACAGGCATCTTCAGTCCAGGACAGAAATCTAAGATAATACATATAAATAAGTCACGTCATTTAGCCTTTCTTGATCTTTATTTCTCCTTAGCATCTATTTAGCTGATAGCTGATCCTACAAAATCAAATGAAAATCACTGACTAGATTTAAGTGCTCATTCATACAAAATTTCATTTTTAAAAGGACGTAACTGTACCAGCACCATAATATTCAAAGCTACCAGAAAAATGAATATGTATTGATATGAACTACTTGATATAATGCAATTGCATACCTCCCAACATTTTGGAAGTAAAAAAATTTTCCCACGTAGAACAGCGATTTTTTGACCATGCCCCTTTCTGCGGCCACACACCTTAATTACCATGTTCATTTTACATGGTATTTGCACCTGTTAGCTGTTCTGTGGTCTCTGCTAAAAGCCAATTAAGTGAGAAACTTTGTTTCTTTTTCTGGCTGTTCAGTGCAGAGAAAATAGGGACTTTCCAGTACAAATGAGGGACAGCAGGTTGAGCTGTCAAAAGAGGGACTGTCCCTCCGAAAAAAGGGACAGTGGGGAGGTATGCAATCGATGCAACCAGGATCTAAAGGCTAAAGAGTGAGGAGGAAGTGGTTCCCAGCAGAGAAGGGTGTTCTGATTGCCAGATATCAAAATAGAATCAAATTTACATTGCAAAGATTATGAAAATGGTGACTTTCCATAGTCCCAACTCCCAACCAGGCCAGGGCTGGCAATCTGTGGGTTCTAGCAAATGCCAGAGGGGCTGCTATAAGGTGCCATAGAAAGTCAGTATTTAGTGGGCTGGTGGGGGCTGATTGGACCTCTGTGTACCTGAAATGTCAGGTCCTATTTTAATTCTCAGTCCGGACCTGGTCCAACAGCCCTGGCCCCTGACTGGCCATAGTTTACTAAGATTTAGGGGATGTACCAGAAGTATAAGCTCCTCGTTTGCGTTCGCGCGTATTCGTTTGCGCACTCGCGTCCTCGATGGCGCACGCGCGTCCTTGTTTGCGCACAAACGCGCGTGGGGCCGGGTGGCATTGACCGGCCGGCACTGAGCTAACGGGACAGACATGCTACGCCAACTGTCAGTGCATAGAGAGAGAAACATTCCATTTCTATTGAGATTTTGTTTTATTTGTTTTATGCAGTAGGGAGGCAACTCGCTTTATTTTCTCAGTATTTATTTTCTCAATATCCTATGGTTGTTTACTATTGCAATGTCCAATTGTGTTTTCTGTGCCCTCGTCTGACCCTCGCCCTCAGCTGCGCTTTTTGTGTCCTTCCACCGGCGCATGCGCCGGCCCCTCCTCTAGACTGGAGTACTTCAGCTTTAGCAGTCAGGAAGTTAAAGCACTCTGAGCTCAGCAGTAAAATTGTCAAGTGTCTGGGAGTGCGGATGGGTCTGCCGTGCAACAGCTGGTAAGTAATCTGTGCGCCTGCGCCACTCTCAGCCTGTTTCACAGCAACCTTCACTCACTGACACATTGCTTAGAGTTAGGGCTGCAGTCAAAATCTGGCTTGTGAGAAGCTTTTGCATATTCACCACGGGCCACGTCTCATTGTTACACGCGGATTTGCTTTGGTGTGCGCGCGCACTTCTGTGAGAAATAGGAGTTCTGACCGATTTCGAGTAGACGGATGTAAAATGCTGATAGTTATTAATACACAGACGCATTGCCAAGAGACAAACGTTTGAGTGAATGGAATGTGCTGAGTGTGACGGACAGTTGTGTCTCTGCAGATCAGACCCGGGACAGGATGGTGAGACCAGGACACATCCACAAACAGATCTGCCCATTGCCGCAGTCTCCAAATGTGAGGCAAGACTTCTATAAATACTTCTTTTCTCTCTCTGCATATCTCTGGCTTCAGCTCACTGGCAGCCTTCTCCCCTGTCAGACTAACATTCAGCTCCAGCATTTTCTGCTTCTAACCAGTCCTAGTTTGACCCTTCATATGATTCTTTCCATTGTGTTTATTGACTTATCCTTCCATAGTTATCCTTTTATAGTAATTCTGGTGCGACATTCATAATGTGCTTCGGTGACAATGACTAAACAGAGTGTCATTTTAACGCAGAGAGTGCACTTGCTGTCCCAGGTAATTCCAGCTTTTTCATCCATGGTCCAGTAACGAAATTTGTCCGAACAGTTTGTAAGGAGCCAGTCACAGTGAAGCTGCCAGTGGACGTCCACCTACAGGGCTGCCGTAAGCAAAGGGTAAAGTTAATGGTGCCTGTTCTTTATCCATTTCTCCTGGGACATTAGCCCCCTTCTAAACCTGCAGGTGACCCATGGTTTCTGCTACAAGTTTTCAGAATGACTTAGTTGTGCCTTGACAGTGTCACCATGTGTCTTAAGCCAAGGGCGATCCTGGCCCCTCCGCTGGCTGAGGAAGCTTGCAGTTGCTGCCGTCCCCCCTCCCCCGTGCGCTCACCCTTTTGTGCCGGATGGGGTCCACGAGGGTGGCAGAGAGGGCCAGGATGCTAGCTCAGAGAGCATAATTGCGCTCTCTGCGTTAGAAGAGGTAGTACCAGTACCGGCAATATATAATAATGTGCACAAAGTTTGTTCTGTTACAGTTACTAGATCCAAATGGGCATACTTCTATTAGTGTCTGAGTGAGTGGAAAGTTGCAGCACTTTGCATGTGATACTACATAACACACACATAATTATGCTTTAATCTGCATTTTCCTGCTTTAAGATTCCTCTTTATTGAAAAGACATTTCAAATATCTCTACTCCCTTCATAAAGCAAGCATCATATAATTTAAAACAACCACAATCTCAGATATTCAAAACATCTCAGATCACGTCCGTGACATGCATAAACTGGTCTAAACTGTGAAAAAAATCTGTCCCCAGCGAGACATATTCACAACATGAACCATGTAGAAAAGTATCCATTAAAGATCCCTATTTATTACCTGGTATTTATATAGCACTGACACATTTACGTTGCTCTTTATAGAGATTAGACATTATTCACATCTGCTCCGGTGGAGTTTATAATCTAAGGTCTTTAACTGTATGGAGTGTGGGAGGAAACAGACACAGGGAGAACATATAAACTCCTTGCAGATAGTGTCTTAACTGGAATTTAGGACCCCTGGGCTGCAAGGGAGCAGTGCTGAGCCACTGTGCTGTCTGTTTAGATCTCATGTATGTGACTTATTTAATCTAATTCATTATCTATCTAGTAATTCATCCCTACATTTCAAATGTAATGTTCAGCTCCCTCCTCTTTTGTGGGGGAAGTACCTTCTCTATAACAAAAAAATCTTGTGTCTCGTGTCCAAGACCCATAAAATGTTTTGGTATTTTAAATGTGATATTAAGGACTTCTGTGACCATATAAAAGCACAAAGTTGCACAAACCCTAGCAACGCTAGGGTTTATATAGGTAAAGGGACTATTTCCTCTTAAAACCTAGTATATGTCACTTTAAGCAGCCCCTCTGCTAAATGTGCATATGGTTTACAGTATGTAAGCCAAATCTGTGCCCTGAGCTGCCTGTTTCAAGCCTAATTACATGAAGACTGCCCTTAATCATCTGGAACCCCACCCTATTGGAGGCCCGTGATTCAGAACTGCCCCACCTATTTTTGGGCAGGCCTCACCAAATGTTGTTGATTTGCTTATAGAGAACACATTTACACAACCTCTTCAAGGAACACTTCCTGGAGAACATTTACTTGTTATCGAGATTTTGCTTTGTGTATATATATATATATATATATATATATATATATATATATATATATATATATATATATATATATAATTACAGCAGTTGTACTGGAGATTTTTCTTTGTCTTCCAGATTATAATTTGAGTCCCTCTTAATGCTCTTGATTTAATAATTCTTGATAATGGGAATTGCAAGCAAAAGTTGTCTAGTTGTTTAGCTTTCCTGTTCCTGTAAATCACAGATTTTTTTCTTCTTCCTCACAGCCCTTGCCAATTAAATTTTAGCAACAGAGAGGGGTTGCTAGGGTCAGAGAATCTATTAAAACGTTCATTGAGTAAAGCTTTCTGTACCCCTACATTTCTGCTCAGATATTTGATCACCCACATGCTGGGCCAAATTGGACTGCTTTGATCTGATCATACTGCAGACCCATGCAAATCCATCAATGTGCTCCTTTCAAACCTGGCCATCAGTTTAACTTTTAGCAAAGTACTGGCTTGTCCACATCGGTGGCTTTATATCTTGTGAATGGCTACTTTAGTTTAAGGTATAATGAAAGGGACTACAAGACACATGGCTATTTTTTTAGGTTGCTTGATATCAAGAGCTTGCAGATATATTACCTCCTTTGTGTGCACCATGTGAAAATCTCTTGTATTGCACTGATTTAGACACTTATAAAGAAGGAACAATACAGAAGCCATTTAAACTTTTTTTTTAAAAAAAAATAATGTACATCAGTTATTATCACACTTCATCCCTCAAAAACCTTTATGGCCAGGGTCATCATTATTGGGGTTCAACTCCATGGCAGAGGTGGAGAAAGCATGTTTTTGGCATAGTTGGGGAGAGGCCAGGGCAGATTAGGGGTATGGTCATGCATACAATTTTATTTTTCATTGGGGCCCTAATTTCTGTGTTGACAGGGTGCACCATCCAGGGGGCTCTAGTGGGATATTAATGGAGGCCTACAGGAGGAGGGGGGCCCTGTTAACTTTGTATAACAGAGCCCCATGAGTACTGATCGCTGCCCTGTGTATGACTTCTCTAATCAACATTTATATTTGGTCTTTAGATATAAAGCACTTTTCCTCTGTTGAAGGAATGCAGTGTTGCAGCTCTGAGGCCCTTTTTTGGGCACTGGGAAGGTGGAAAATTAAACTTTCTGTGAAAGGTGAGCACACTGGAGGATGTGTCACTTCTTTGCTTTGTAAATTAATGTCTACTGTATTCAACAGTTCATTTGTTTTTGTTTTAGAGGTATCTCGATTACACCAGAAACGTGCCTATCACTCTCTGATTAGTAGGTAAGGAGCTACTGTTTCCTATTGCTTGCGTGAGATATGATGCAGTTTGCACAGATAATGTTTCACCCCTTTGTTTTCAGGAATGGGTCCCATTTGTCTGTGCTTTCCCGGGGCCAGCAATTCTGCTGTCTTCAGGGCTGGAGGGCTTCAAGCAGCATTGCTGTAGGTGAGCATTTTTCAACAATATATTCTGTTACTAATACATGTAGATATATTAGAGTGAAACCAGATCTGCTCTACAAATAGTCATTAAAAACAATGGAACTTGACTACATGTAAGTATGAGCTTAGTCCTGTGGTTATCAGACCTTTTGGGTTTGAACCTTGCTTTGTGGATCAATATTTAGTCACATCTCCATTTATCTCATAACATGGGTAGGTAAATGAGAAAAAAATATGTGCATATTTGTCTGCACACAGATTTTATTATATAGGTCAGTCATAGTGTTCAATTACAGATGAATGCAATTACAAACTTTAAAACATAGAAACACACAAACTAGTGATTGTGGCACATGCAAAGATTTGCACACCCTTCTACTTGTCCACTGATAAGGTCCTGGCCTTAATACCCATTTGGAGTTGTCACATGTTGCAGAGCTTAATAAAATCTCTTGACACCTCAAACTTTGGGAGGTCATTCAGCAACCATGAGCTTCTCTGAGCAACCAAGTGAGGATATGAAAATAATGCCAACTGATGCCTTCAAAGCAGGGGAAGGCTGTAAAAAGATTGCAAAATGCTTCTAGCTGGCAATTTCCACGGTCCATAGTGTCATCATGAAATGGCAGTTAAGGGGAACTGTGAAAGTCAAGGCAAAATCTGCAGGACTTTAGAGAAATGCTTGTGTTTGGAAGATACAGTGGAGGACACAACAATGAAGCTAGTTTCTATGAAATAATATACATGAGGTGCAACACAGCCCATAATTACTCCGACAGAGTAACGTGTTGGTTAGAAAGTAACGGCAGAGGACCTGCAGGAAGGTTTGGACACAGGAGTGGTGTTTCACCATTGTTCCATGGTGCATCATTGCTTGTACAAACTAAGCATTAGCTACAAATTCATCACAAACATCAACATCTGCGGTATGCAAAACAGCATCTAGACAAGCCAGAGGCCTTTTGGAAACTAGTGCTGTAGACTGAAGGCAAAATTAGGGATGTGCCAAATCCAGGATTCTGTTTGGGATTTGGTCAAGATTCAGCCTTTGGCCACAACCTCCAAAAGTTTGTTTAGAGAAAAAAAGGCGCAGCATTTGATGGAAAAACACTCAACTGTTAAACATGGGGGTGTTCTATGATGTTGTTGTGGCAGCCAGTGGTACAGGAAACGTTGTACATGTAGCTGGAAGAATGGATTCCTCTATAGATCAGCAAATTCTGGATGCCAAAGTTAGCTAAGAAGCTCAAGAGGGGATGGCTCCTACAACAAGACAATAATCCTAAATGCAAAAGCCATATGAGCTACTTGAAAAAAAGCTAGCTAAAGGTTTTGGAATGGCCCTTTCAGTTGAAAATCTGTGGGTAGTTTTAAACATGCAAGATGGCCCAAGAAGATATTGAAATTAGTGATCTGTAAGGAAGAGTGTGCAAAAATCCTTAGAAGAACTCAACTTTTCAACTCAAGACATTTATTTTAAAAATAAAATGTTACTGTGCATTATCATTTGCAAATATGTCGTTTTTAATACTGACTTCTGGAGGGGTTGTTTACTACTTTTCACTTATGCAATACACTAAGGGGGTTATTTATCACAGGTCAAATTTTATTGTTTTTTTTTATACCTCGAATGAACTCCCTACCCGAATGGTTTCAAATTTAAGAAAAAACTAGAATGGAAAAAACTCGAATTGGCAATTTCGGGGGTTAACAACCCAAAAACTCTAATCAAGTTTTCGGCTGGAAAAAGCTCAAATTGATCGAATTTTTGGGCAAAACCCTCCAAAAAAAAAACATATGCAGGTTATTAACATATTCAAATGGTTCAAGGGACCTCTGCCATTGACTCCTACATGATCTTGACTGGTTTTAAATGGTGTATTTTAAGATTAAAGCTATTTTTGGGGTCGGGGTATAATACATCTCGAAAAATTCTAGTTTTTTTTATAACATGAAAATTAGATTTTTGAGCAAAAAAATAAACTCAACAACTTTTCTTGGAAAACACAACTCAATAAATAACACCCTAAATATGTAATTTGGGTTTGCTGCGCCATGTCTGTGGGCTACTTAATATCTGGCACTCAAAGCATGGCATTACCATAAAACAGAAGGGAAAAACTGACAGTAGGTAGCAACTGTTGCCTGTTAAGTTGAATTGACATACCAGTTATTTATATCTTGCTCATGAAAATGTTCCAGAATTCTTAGTGTTTTATTGTATTGTTTATGATCTCTGCTTGTGTCTAAATATGATCAGTCCAGCTACATTTTTTTGCTTTTCCACTTGGTTTTATTCCACAAAAGTTTACTGTAATCCTTCTGATTGCAATTGTGGGGAACGAGATAAAACAGAAACGCAACTTGGGAAAATAAAACGGGCTGAAAACGCATATTATCATGCGTGTGTGTTTTCATTGGCGTATTTATGCTATTTTTAAAAATGCTATGTAAAAATGCCCCGTGTGACCTTGCCCTAAAACGCGGTGAAAGCCTGCAGAAGAACCCTTCAGTGTTCAGATTGAGCTTGGCTACAAAGCGTGTCAGCTAAGGCACTTTGTGGGAGTTCCTGCATGCAGCATTCCCTGTGTGACACTCCCTTGTTGTATAGGGAATTCTAAAGCACTAATATCCAGTTATGGGTGGTGCAGAATGTCACAAGAGCAACTTGTGTGCCATGCTCTAACAGGTGCAGTTGCAACATATTGAGATGCCTGTAAGACTGTGAAGCTATAACTATATGAATATCAGTCTGTGTAAGTGTCCCTTTAAGCATCATGTTGTGCCCCTTTAAAGTGATACTTACACTTAATTACTACTGTTCAAAATTGTTATTGTACATCAAAAGTTACCTATATGTCACGTTTTTCGCTCCTGACTTTTTCCCAACCTGACTGTCACTTCTCAACCTGTCAGTTAGTGTTACTAATGCTTATGGACTACTGCTGCACAAACGTGGCAGCCCCCTTGTAGAGAACGGGGGATCAAATAGTTAATATAAAAGCATCAGGCAAATACTTTTATGGCAAAATTATAAATATCATGCAAAAGACAATGGTTTGTAGATAGCTTTAGGTCAAAGATCCATGGTGGCAAAACTGCTAAATCTGTTCTGTAAGTGGTATGCCATTTTGACAAGATCTTCTGTTAAGACAGTACTAGACAGTAGTAGATGATAGTATAAACCAGCCCTTTAACTAATCAGCCCACTGCATGCTGATAACGTTGAATGGCACTGATCTAATGTATATTGATTTATCAGTTTGTCATCCTGTCTTCTCTGTTTCCCTTTCAGATCCAATTCAGCAACACCGATTGCGCCTGTCTGACTGGTTTAGTCGCTTGCCGAGTGAGGAGCAACACTTTGGTCCATCTTTCTCCCTTGATTCCATCCATGTGGATCCTGTTATTAGGGAAAGTTGCCTGGAAGAAACTCTGCGCCCTCTCACTGACCTTACCTTGCAGAGCCAGTTGCAGAGCCAAACGTGCTCACAAAATGTGTCCATTACTCAGCTGTTTCAGCCCAACTCTTCTGGACAGCCAGTTCGCAATGTGGTTCTGTATGGTACTGTGGGCACAGGGAAGAGCACATTCATACGAAAGCTGGTGTTAGATTGGTGCCATGGACGTCGGCATGAGTTTCATCTCATCATTCCTTTATCCTGCGAAGATCTTTCTGAGGTGAAAGCACCTGTGTCATTTTCACGGCTTATCTCTAAGAAGTATGTCCACCTGAGGGACCTGTTGCCAACACTATCCCAACAGCCTGGGGTTCTGTTCATTTTAAACAGTCTGGAATGGATGGATTTGGACTTCAGAATGGCAGCTACAGAGCTCTGCAGTGATCCTAATGAACCCTTATCACCCTCCTCCATCCTTGTAAATTTGTTGAGGGGGTACCTTCTTCCAGAGGTAAGAGAGAATGACTGGGTTGAAATGAAAGATAAATATTAAGGCTACGGGCACACAGTGCTGTAGGCTCTGCTGCTCTCTGCTTGCTTATTTTTGCAGGCTGTGAGACACAGATCTGCTCCATGCCCCTGCTCCATTTATTTTGCATTTACTTGCATGCAATGGACCTGAGGTCGCCCAGAAGATGCCTCCTTTTGTGTATTTGGGCTGGTGTGGGGAAAATCAGATCTCTTTTTACAATTTGTGGACTGGCTAAAATTGATTGGTTGTGGTCATTAAAGGGGAACTAAGCTTAAAGCAGTAGGCCCTCTGCTGATTTGGCTGGCCTGCTGTCAGAGGGTTATGGTACTGTTGCAGGAAGCATCTCCTGGCGCGTCTCTGCTCAGTTGTGTTGCTTGTTAGATTAAATGAGCTGACAGGAGAGACAGAAGCCCCTGGAAAGACTGGGACTATAAAATCATTTGAAGGGCTTTGCTCCATCCTGAAGGTTTGCATTGGACAGCACTGCTTATAAAAGCAAAATATGCAACGGTAGACGGGTTATTTAGTGAGCAAGTACAACGCCAAAGAAAATGGGTTCTAACCTGTCTCTGTAAAATTCTAATTTTATTCCTCTGTGTTCAATATGAGCTCTGCTGCGTGCTGTTCTATTTTGCCTCTTGTCTAAACAAAGCCAATTGGACACCAACAGTGTTAAATGAAACCTTAGATGCTAAATATGTATGACCTGCCCCAAGAAGACCAAAATGTAAAGGGGAAGGAAAAGATTATTAAGGATTATTTATAAATGCAATTAGGACACATTCATTTACTCATGTTAGTTGCCCTTTAATTTGTGAAGAAAATGTTTGTTAAAGATAAATTGTTATCCTCTGGTTTGTCCTGTTTTACCAGTGTCTGTGTTGTGAGTCATTAAATGTTGTTATTAACCATGCCAGTTTGGAGATTGTGTCATTAGTACCAGTTCTCTGAAGTGTGTATACAGCAAAAATGTTTTTCAGTGTTGCTGTTTTACCATTGAGATTTTTTAGAATTAAAAGCATCACATTTGTCTCAATCTTGTCTGCACTGAGCAAAAAGAGTTTAATGACTATAATGAATGTAATTCTCCAAGACTAGCCGTGACAAGAAACGCTGTTGTGGTTGGGAGGAGCTATATAGCAAAAGAGGAATAGTCACAAAAGGGACATTTCAATTCTGCCTATGTATATACATACACAGGTTAGTTCTAATTTTGAATACTGGGTAATGCAAAATTATTGGAACAGGTCACCTCACCACAATGGTTTAGTCTGAAAGAAAATGTAAACAAACTGAAGTTGTTTACTTGATAAAAGTAGCACCTTCTTCATGTATGAATATGTACAGCTGATGTAGTGGTTTTGCTCAGTTGTGCCCTTTTTCTAACTTTGCAATAGCAAAACACAAGGTACACATAGTCCACGGCAAGAACTATATGGGTGAAATAGAAATAGTGTGTGTGTGTGTATAAATTAATATAAATATATATATAATATATAATATATATATATATATATATATATATATATATATATATATATATATATATATATATATATATATATATATATATATTGATACTGTCCTCACTGCAGTTTGATAACCTTTTTTTTCTTCTTCTTTCATAGGCAAGTGTGTTGGTTACCACTCGTCCATCTGCAATTAGACGGATCCCTGGTAAATACGTGGGCCGCTATGCAGAGATCTGTGGCTTTTCGGACACAGAGCTTCAGAAGATGTACTTCCATTTGCGCTTGGGCCACAAAGATGCTGATGTACGGGAGACTGAGAACTTGTTAGAGATGTTAAATCGGAACCTGGAACATCACAGCCAGCTATCTGCTGCCTGCTTCTTGCCATCATATTGTTGGTTAACCTGTGCCACTTTGCACCTTCTTTATTACACAAAGCCTGGTGGCCCTGTTAGGACTCTTACTGGCATTTACACTAGTTTTCTACGTCTCAACTTTGCTGGAGAGGTTTTGGATGTAACTCACCCTTCCAAGATTTCTCTCATGCTCTATGTGGCACGTTTTGTAGGCAAGTTAGCATATGAGGGTTGCCGCGCTCGACAGACTCGTTTCTCTGAGGCTGACCTCAACCGCTGCTTTAATGTTGCATTAAATTCTGAAGAGGATACCAACCTCCTTAGTGTTTTCCGTACAGATACATTCCATTTCTTCCTTACTCCTAGTATCAAACCAGGTCATGAGACGACTTTTGTGTTCACCATCCCTGCCATGCAGGAGTATCTTGCTGCACTTTATGTAGTGCTTGGAGAGAACAAGACCACCCTTCAGCGTGTAGGGAGGGAAGTCTCTGAGGTCATTAGCAAAGCTGGTGAAGATGTGGTTGCTGTTGTTAATGTGGTGTCAAAATTCCTTCCCCTTCGTATATTTGCACTTTTTAATCTGCTGCGTGTAGTTCCTAGGCTGTATGGCAAGGTGAGTGGGCAGAGCCGAGAAAACATTGCCCAAACCATGACTAGCGAAATGTTTAGAGAGGAAGATGCTTTTAATGATGATGTTCTAGAGCAAATCAATTCTAGCATATTAGGTGTAGAGGGACCCTCTCAAAATACAGATGAAGATGTGTTTGGCAAGCAAGAAGCATTTGAATTGTTTCCCATATTTATGGCTGGACTGTTGTCTCGTCAGAATCGAGCTATGTTGGATCAGCTTGGTTGCTCCATCATGAATACGTCAGCATTTGAAATTACACAGGCACTAAAGAAGCACTTGCTGCGCTGTAGTCTCCGCCGGTTACCATCTTCTGAGCTCATGGACTTTCTGTTCTTCTTGTATGAGTTCCAAAATGAAGCGTTTACTGCAGGACTTGTTTCCTCACTGCGAGATCTAGACCTTTCTACAGTAAGAATGACACCCCTCAAGTGCACGGTGGTTTCATCTGTAATGAGTGGATCTGGGAAACCAGTGGTAGAGGCCAACTTCAGTTCCTGTGATCTGGATCCTGATGCAATACGTGTTCTGTCTCCGGTACTACGAAGATGTCAGAGCATTAAGTAAGAAAAGGGGGAAGGGCAACACAAAAAACCTGTATTATATGGTACAATGCTAGCCTGTGTAGATGTAGCCAAGGGGGCCCACGTGATGAATTCACTGCTGTGTGGACTGAAATGTATATCATATGACTGGGAAATCAGAGTACAGCAGTTGAGGCATATGCTCCCTCTAGTGGTCACAGTTGTAACCTGCTTTACACTGTGAGAGATCAGTGAAAAACTGAAAAAGTGCCAATTCACTTTTTAGCTAGTTTTAAGCCTCCTACCACACTTGATAATGGGAAGGTAACAACTCTGAAAGTACGTAGAATCCAGGATGTAGACTGTATAACCCAAGGGGAGATTGCTAATGCTATTAAAGCAAATGCAGTCAGATTTCATCCAATAATAATTTGGGCCTAAATAACTTGCAAGGTTTTACCTGTGTCTTTCACAATAGGATAATTTTTTTTTGTTTTAACAGCATATCTTTGAAGCCAGACATTTGGCTTTCTAATTGTTCTCACAGACAATAATATATCTTATTATAATATGTCTCAGTTGAGTGATCCTTTAGGATCAGAGAACATGCAGACTCACAGAGATGGTATTGGCACAAAATTGAACTACCCTGTGCAGCAGCCTAGTTTAATCTTACCTGGAACTTGCTGGTTCTGGTAATACTAATTGAAATGAATGACCATTATGTTACCAGCCTACTGAGCTGGAAATTGTCCTGAAAATTAGCTATGCTCTCATACTGTACCATATTTGTGCCTAAACAGGTTCATTGGCTTCTTTTGCATGAAGCCGCTATTAGTAAGTAGCAATTAATGGTCATCTGGTTAAAAACAAACAAGACAACATTGGTGGAGAAGGAAAGGTAAAAAACAAATAAAGTTCTATATATTGGCCACAAAGAGGAGAACTACCTACAATAATCATGGCTCTGTATGTCTCCCCCTTTAGCTGTATTCAGAGATCGATGTAAAAAATTTTGCTAGGTGCATGGAATACAGAAGACATCCCTCTCGTTAACTAAACAGGCGCTATGAGGCCTCGCACATGTGCAGAAGAAATTCTGCAAGCCCTGCACGTGCGCACATCATCCCCTTAATTCCCTCATATGGGTTGCTATATCTTGCCTGAGCATATCTTGCAGCACTGAAAACAATATGCCTTACATTGTGTGGGTGACATTGCATGCATGACGCAAGAGGTCATGGGGAAGACATCAATTTTGCGCATGCGCGCTTTCAACGAGGAGACAAAGGATGTGACGCGTACATGGCCAACATGGCTGCAAACTCCGTAATGGGGAAAAGCGTGAAAGCGAATTGGCTCGTGACATGATAGCGGTTCAGGAGGGGTGCGATCAGGCAACAGTTTAAGATAGGTAATAAAAATTGCCTTTCCTTCTCCTTTAAAGGGAAACTATATACTTGCAGTGGACCTAATGTTCATGTTATGTTTTTAAAATTATTAATTCAAAAATAAGGCAAAGGCCATTCCTCTGTAATTTTTTTTATTCCTATCATCAAAAGCAAAATATATTGTACCTTAAGCACTCCCCTACATCGCTGGGTAAATAAAGTGCATTGGCTCCCCTCTTTTTTATGCTCTGTATTAATGTGAGTATACAACCCATTATCAACACATAGGAGAGTGAGGTGTGATAGCATTAAGAAAACCACTCACATTCTCTCTTTCTCAGGCAACTGAGCTATTGAATAAGCAGGGTGTCGCCAAAACCTGGCAAACGCTCAAAGCAAGCAAGTCTGTTCTTGTGGAGGTGTGGCTTTTGGTTGTTAATATTTAAACAGTTTAATTGTAGCTACAATATTTGCAGAGCCATATCTAATCTGGTTAGTCAACAACTGCTAAGCGTTCTTAAAGGGAAACCGTTCATAATTAGAAATTGATTCTGTTTATTTTCACTGTTATGATAAATGGTTTGATAGTGTGTGTGTGTGTGTGTGTGTGTTTCCTTCTCTGCAGGTTTGCATATGAATGGGAGCAAATATATTGTTTTCCTCTGATGAGGCACTTCAACTTCAGTTAAACAATACAATCTGACGAATGACCTATGAATAACACCTCAATTAATGCAAATATAATGGAGGCTTCTGCTCATATACATAATTGCAAATATGCCAAGATGGAATGTTCTTTTTCTAATACAGTGAAAAATTAAAGGGAGTCTAAACCCAAGAAAACAAATATTCTGCAATTTACATTCATTTTCTATTTGTATTGGTTTCAGGGATATGGCAGTTTTGGACTGCTAATACCAGGCTTTCTATTTTAAAGCTCTCTTTCATTTCAGGATATTAGCAAATATAAATATGTACTTCCTGCAGTCAGATGCTCCTTACAGGGTATTTTCGACTACTGGAAAATGACTCTTTAATGAATAATTCTAAAAACATAACGTGTACATTAGGTCCACTGCAAGTGCAATGGAACCAAAAGACCAAGAGTTATTTTAAACTTACCATTTCTACTAAATATCCAGTAGCCATGTTTGTTTGTCTTGTACTAAAATGGGCTGAATACATTAACCACAGTGTATTAAAGTCCTTTAGTCCTAACTGTGTTAAAGGAAAACTATACCCCCAAACAATGTAGGTCTCTATTAAAAGATACTGAGTAAAAAAGCTCATGTGTAAAACCCTGCTTCATGTAAATGAACCATTATCATAATAATATACTTTTTTAGTAGTATGTGCCATTGGGTAATCCTAAATAGAAAATTGCCATTTTAAAAAATAAGGGCCGCCCCCTGAGATCGTAAGATTCACTGTGCACACATACAAACCACATGTAAGGTCACATGAGCCAATTAACAGACGGAGTTCTGCCTTTTGCTTCCTCACTTCTTCCTGTTACAGTTAGTGTTGTAGTATTTCTGGTCAGGTGATCTCTGAGGCAGCACAGATAGAGTCACGAAATGGTGGTTCAAGGCAAGAGATGTAAAAGGGCAATATTTATGTAAATATATATTCCAGTTTGGTAAGATTCTTTAATATGTCATTCAATTTGATATAAACTATCTGTTGCTTAAGTATTCATTTTGGGGGTATAGTTTTCCTTTAATATATTTGCCTGGTTATTCTGTGCTAGGACTGATTTTAAAGGGGTGGTTCACCTTTTAGTTAACTTTTAGTATGTTATAGAATGTCCTATTCCTTGCAAATTTGCCATTGATTTTTTTTATATAGTTTTAAAATTATTCACCTTTCTATTCTAGTTCTTTCCAGCTTTCAATTGCAGGCTAGCAGAAAAACGCTTGCTTTGTAAAGGGTACAGGAATTATGTGAGGTTGAGGGAATTTTTTTTGTGAACATACAGTATAGCTTTTAATTTATACATGATATACTATTGAATGTAAAATAGGTTGTACATGGAAGAGTTTGTAAATACAGTATAAAGTATTTAAGATCAGTATGTGTCTTAAGGGAAGGGGGCAATAACATTTGGATTAATTTGGGTATGAATTTATACCCGATTGTCAGTTTACAGATGAACTCACTTGGTCCTGACTCTTGCAAAGAGATAAAAGATATTCTGTTACATCCAGACTGTGCAGTCACCAGTCTAAGGTAAGCAAATTGGATGTTTTATATAATTGGGAATGAGATTGGATAAGCAAATGTGTATAAGAAAAGCAATTTATGTAACACTTCGCTTTTTAACAATGTGGAGGACTCGCACCATGACCTAAGTTCCCAGTGCCCCTGAGAAGAAATGCCATGATTATCTCAAATTATTTCAATTTTAATGATTTTTTTATTTGTAGGGCACATCCTAGAAAGTAGCAGTAGTATAATTTACTTTAAATCAGCTTCTCGAGACGATGATGGCAGTAAAGTTCTTGCCTCTGTTTACATTATCACTTCCCTCTGCAGGATTTAAGTGCATGTTTTTCCTGGCATTCAGGCTTTGTCAACCTACCACTACCAAGAATTTTATATTTAACTAAATTTTATAATCACATCTTTTCCATAAAAAAACATCAGTTTAAGTGCTTTTGTAACTAAGAAACAGTATATTTGCACTTTATTCTTGTTTTTTTGAAAAAATTTTATTTGTATTCTACTTTAACCCTGATTGATTAAAAACCCAAACTAGGCAATCTATCGTGCCACATGCTTGGGCAGTATACAATATGGTGGCATGTGGAAGGTTGGTTATTGCTAACCATACTCATTTGTTGGAAGCTTTGGCAGTACAGACTGACATCTGTAATCCAGGGGAATCATACTCTTGTCAGTTAGAACTGCTGTGGGTCGACCCACACATAACTAGTTACTACCCAGGTGCAAATTTACGCAGTGTTTATAAATGAGTCTTGGTGAGCACTGGAATGTAGATTGTAAACTCTGATAGCCAAAGAAACACTGCCTGAAAAGTGTATTGCAGATCAGCATATAAATAACAATAATACAATAATATAAATAATAATAACATTATGTAAGGATAAACCTCTCTGAAGTTGTGTGTAAAGTTAAATATTAAACATGCATTTGATGCTTTACAGCAGACAGCAATATGTAAATTGCCAATTTAGAGAACTTGATTCCCATTAATAGAGTGAAAATTCCTTCTGCAATAGACAACAGTATTTATCTGACATGTCAGCTAAACTGTATGTGAGATTCTGATTCCTGATATCTGCCCTCAGACTCTGCAATAACCCACTAACATCAGAAGGAGGTCGCTTGATGGCTGAAGCGGTGGCTGGTAATAGTTCTCTGACACACCTGTCCCTTTTGCACACTAATTTGGGAGATGAAGGAGCAGAGATACTGGCCTCCCAATTGGGGAAAAGCACACGTCTGCAAGAACTGAACCTGGCATATAATGGCATCCATGACCAAGCAGCACTGAGACTAGGGGAGGAAGCAGCTCGTCACCCAACTCTGGACAGAGTGCAGTAAGTTTCATCTATTTAGTAGGTTTATCATAGAAGAGTTACCTGCTTACAATGCCAAAGACAAATGCCTAACAAAAATATCCAAAATATCACAATAGTATTTGTCCATTTTTTATTGTTTTTTTTAGTTATTTAGCTTTTTATTCAAGAGCTCGCCAGTTTGCAACTTTCAGAAATCTGGTTGCTAGGGTCCAAATTACCCTAGCAACCATGCCTTGATTTAAATAAGAGACTGGAATATGAATAGGAAACAGACCTGAATAGAAAGATGAGTAATAAAAAGTAGCAATAACAATAAATGGGTAGCCTTGAGCATTTGTTTGTTTAGATAGGGTCAGTGAACCCCATTTGAAAGATGGAAAGAGTCAAAAGATAAAGGCAGATAATTCAAAAACTATAAAACATAAAAAATGAAGACAAATTGAAAAGTTGCTTAGAATTTGTCATTCTTTAACATATTCAAAGTTAACTTGAAGGTGAACTACCCCTTTAACAAGTGACATTTTTGCCATTACAAGTTCTAAAAGTAAAGTGAAGCCTTCTGAAATCAGAAGGTATTTACTTGTCTCGTGCCATACACACAGCACTGCCTAGATACTAAAAATGAGAGTTTTAATTCATGGGCGGAGACATTCAGGTTCAGTTTTCCATTTCACAACTCTCCAAGTCCTACTCCCTCAGAAGCCATGTTCCAATATCTTGCACTGATGAGATCTAACAAGATCGAAACAGGCTGTCTGCAAGTTTGGATATATGGCTCTGAACCATTAGGCTGTATCTGTGCTATAAACCAGCGGTTCTGGATGCATTGTTAGCCAAAGGAACATAAAGGAATGATTTTCATGTCTCCCGCCATGATGCCTTATGGGAGAATTAAAACTCATTTTTGTTATCTATGGCATGAGACAAGTAAATACCTTCTGATTTCAGAAGGCTTCACTTTGCATGTAATTGCTTGCAAAGGGCTTTTTGGCTCCTTTCAGTCCTTCTCGCCCTAACCAGGTTCGGTTTTCCACAATAGAAAACAGTGAAATGTAACTGCTTTAAAGGTGGAGTTGCTTTTAGTCCTAGTGCAAGGGCCCACCAGATCCCTACCTAAATGCATCACTCGCACCTTCCCCTACTTAGCTGCTAGTCACGTTTCCATATCTACAGAGCTACTAATACTGAGTGTTTTAGCATAGACAATTCATAGTATTGTCTAGGGCAGGATATTTTCTGGAGTTTTGTAGCTGTGACAAATGGCACTGTGTGTCATTGCCCTTTAAGCATAAGCTTAAGCCTATTTATTGAAAAAGAGAATCGTTCATGCTGATATACATTCAATGTGCCTTTAACATATGCTTTTTTTTTCTCTACAGTCTGTACTTTAATGAGCTATCTGATAGTGGTCTCCGTTCTCTTCAGTCCCTGGGTGGGGTCCGAATTCTGGTGTCTCTGACCGAGGGAGCTGATGCCTCCCGTCATTGGTCTCTGATCTTACGGGAGCTTCGGGCTAATGCTGGTGGCTGGGACCACGAACGGATCAGTAGCCACCTCACGCTGCTTCTCAGGGATCTACAGAGTAGTCGCGCACTCACTGGGAACCTGTTACGAAAGGCACGCCTTTTACGTGTGGAAACTGAGGTCAAACGCATGCTGAGCCGTATCCAGCAAGGGCAGCTCTGAGCCAAGTTTGAATGTGCATATCCGTCATACTCCTTGTCCAGGGCATTTGTACATGTAGTTGCTAACTGCCTTACACACACTTACTTACAAAATGCAATATTTATCCAAAACCACCTGAAAAAAATGCACTTATACACACTTATATGTAAATATGCAGATGCACACACATCGTTCCAGAATGTCCCTGGAACTTTCTATCGAAGCTTGAATTTAGATAACCTCTTAGCAACTTAAGCATAAAGAGAAAACAAGAGTAGAACTGGAAATGGGTATGTTTTTATGGTAATTATATAAAGTGTCACTGCCTCCTGATAACTGGAGTAATAATTGGCATATTATCGCACTATAAACGTGTCAATCCATAGCACCTTTCAGCAATGTAATAGGTGACCTTTGTTTTACTCTTTGTTTTACAATCATGTTGTACAGGGCTACGTGCTTTAGCTGGCAGACTTTGGAGTGTTTTCATAGCCACTGGGGGATATTACTTTTACCTCAGCAGAGATAGAAATATGGCAGCCTTACATTTTATGAACTGTGCTAATGATTTTGGGTGCGCCAAGAGCCCATGCAGGAATGAGTATTCCTGCATGGAATATTTTGGAGGGGGGGGGTCTGGACACTCAAAGTTACACCACTGGCTCTGTGCACAGAATAAGCCATGCCTATATGTTTTACTGTACAATGTAAAATAAAGTAAAAGTAATCCCTACTTCTAAAGTATGTTTCCATTTTTTTTTTTGTTTACCTGCCATCTCATTTAATATTCAAATGCTAAAATTAGTGTGCTCCCTTTTATATCAGTTTATAACTAGGGATGCACTGAATCCAGGATTCGGTTCAGGATTCGGCCTTTTTCAGCAGGATTCGGATTCAGCCGAATCCTTCTGCCTGGCGAACCAAATTCGAATCCTAATTTGCATATGCAAATTATGGGTGGGGAGGGAAAACGCGTGACTTTTTGTCACAAAACAAGGAAGTAAAAAATGTTTTGACCTTCCCACTCCTAATTGCCATATGCAAATTAGGATTTGGTTCGGTATTCGGCCATATCTTTCACGAAGGATTCGGGGGTTCAGCCAAATCCAAAATAGGGGATTTGGTGCATCCCTAGTTATAACAATGCTGGGTATAAACTTAGTAAAGGATGTATAATGTGCAAACTAGCATTTAGTTATAGCACAGCACTTAGGCCTATCTGCAAATCTGTTGCCACTTCTCCAGGATATATGTGCATACTCAGGCTATTTATAATAAAGGGAACACACAAACCACATTTCTCTTTCATTTCCTCAATCAAAATGACAAACGGCTTCTGCACATGCATATTTAGTGTTGCTAGCATTAGCGAGGAAACCTAAGATAGAGTGTCACACTGACTTTGCATGCAAGTTCCTTATTCACTGGCCTAGATCATAAGTTAGGCTGGTAACAGTATAGACCAAGCCATAATAATGCACTCATCGGTCAGAAGATATTATCCACATTAGGCTTTCTCTGTAGCAGTCTCAGAAAGTGAAATTGCATAAAGACACATTCAAAAAGCCGATGCTTCATATTGTATGAATCAGAGGCATATATGTAATAACCTGCTAACTGATAGGCCGTTAAAGGAACATTGAGTAGGGGAAACAAAAGCCTGAAAGCAGTTCCATAGTGCAGCACTGGCTCTTTCTGAAAGCACATGACCAGGCAAAATGACCTGAGATAGCTGCCTACACACCAATATTACAAACTTAAAAGAGAATACATTTGTTGAATTACATGGTAGAGTCAATTATTTGCAGTGTAAACAGTGTAATTTAAAAAATAAAAAAAATCAACCTCGCAACTTTGTGGGGTACCCAGCCGAGCAACTTTGTGGGGTACCTGCGGACTGCCCGCATGGCCAAAACCCAACCACTTTGTGGGTATTCCGCAGGTACCCGACCCGATGCAGGACTCTATTTCCAGGTTCCTTTCGTCCGGCATCTGCTTAATCCAGGTGCAGAATGAACTGTTGCCATTTGCTAGTTAATACACTTCTCAGCAACATCTGTGGAATATTGGCAACTATTGTATCAATTCTAACAGCTGCCTTTAATGAAACTCAGGTATTCCGCTCAGAAGGGACAAAAATAACAAATGTATCAACTTAATGTATAGATTTAGAACAGTTACACAGTCGTTGACCCTCCTCACAGAGCAGAAGGGAAATGAGTAAAGGTGAAAAGTGCGACTTTAAACTTCAATATTAGAAGTCAAAAATATTACCAGTCAAAAAGAAAAAAAAAATTCTGAAAAATTTTTGAAAAAGGTGAACAAATCCTTAAATCACCAAGATTTTATGACTTTTTCTGAGTAAATGTATGTACAGTAAGTATTGCTGAGAAATACCCTTAAAGAGGTCGTTCGAAGGTCTAGTTTGTGAGATTTTTATAGCTTGAATAAACTCTGGAAAAACTCAAATGTACAAAACTGGAATCAGTGCTTTCAGGTGGGGGGGGAGGGAAATACTCAAATTGATCGAGTTATCGGTGAAAAAAAAATTTAATTGCTTAAGTTTATAAAATTTTCGAGCGAAACCCACCTAAAAAAACCCTGAACATATATGGTCCTCTCACCTGATTCCCCCGGGCTCAAATGGTTTCTGGTTTAATTATTTTTTATGTTTCTTATATTCTATTATTTTGAGATGCTGCTCCAACTGAAGCACTCAGCTCATATCCATCCCTACAGCCTATGACTACATGCTACAGGGTAGGCACCCATGAGCGCTACCCCATGGCGTTGGCCTTGGTGAATGTGTCCGCCTTGCTACTAGGTTACTTATTTGATGAGAAAAGCTGAGTCTGCAATGTGATGATGTGCAATGCTTTGTTAAAACTTCAAATAAATAAAGAGTTAAAAAAAAAAAAAAACCTGAACATCATGAAGGCTACAAATATCTTCAAATGGTTCAATGGACCTCTGCCATTGACTTCTACATGACCTCGACAGGTTTTAGCTGGAGTATTTTCATATTCAAGCTATTTCCAACTTTGGGGCATAATAAATCTCCAAAAATTCAAGTTTTTTTTTGTAACCTGAATAATTTCAGGTTTTTTAAAACCTGAAAAATCCGAGTTTTTATGAAAACTACCCTTAAAAAATCAAATTTTTCAGGTAAAACACAACCCGACTTTTGATAAATAACCACCTTGTTATGATGTAGAAAGTGATACAAATTGCAGTTAATTTTCATTTTTTATTATTTGTGGTTTTTGAGTTGTTTAGATTTTTATTTAGCATCTCTCCAGTTTGCTGTGTTAGCTGGTTGATAGAGTCCAGATTACCCTAGCAACCTTGCATTGAATTGAATAAGAAACTGGAATATGAATAGGAGAGAGCCTGAATAGAAAGATGAGTGATAAAAAGTAGCAATAGCAATACATATTTAGCCTTACAGAATATTTGTTTTTAGACAGAATCAGTAACACCCATTTGAATTTTTACCACCCCCTTTAAATGAATGGATACAATCAAGAGTTATCAATCAAGCCTAGATTAAATGAATGCAATCAGGTTTCTACTATAGAATCCGAAAATATTCCATCTTCAGCCTGTCGAGGTCCTGTAAAAGTCAACTGCACAGGTCCGATTTGCAATTTGACGATATTATGGTCTGCTCTGGGTTTCGTGTGATTATCCAAATATTTTGAGCTTTTCCGCCGATTTCACAATAATTATGACTTTTCAGGTGTCAAATTTAAAAAATTCAGATTTTTCGCGCAACAACCTGAAAAAGTTGCCGTTTTTCCCAATCCAATTTTTTTAATGATAAATAGGGGTAAATTGTGGATTCTAGTTTGGGCAAACTTTTTTTTTTTTTTAAAACATGAGAAAAATTCGGATTTCGATAAATAACACCCTTAAAGAACAACTAATTCTAAGCAACTTTTCAATTGGCTATCATTTTCTTTATTTTTCATTGTTTGCCTTCTACTTCTGACTCGTTCCAACTTTTAAATTGGGGTCATTGATCCATCTAAAAAACAAATGCTCTGAAATGCTACACATTTATTGTTTTGCTACTTTTTATTATTCATATTTCTATTCAGGCCTCTCCTATTCATATTCCAGTCTCTTATTCAAATCAATGCATGGTTGCTAGAGTAATTTGGATCCTAGCAACCAGATTGCTTAAATTATAAACTGGAGAGCTGCTGAAAAAAAGCTAAATAACTCAAAAACCACAAATAATAAAATCAATGAAAACCAACTGCAAATTCTTCATACTAAAAGTTAATTTAAAGGTGAACAACCCCTTTAACGTACGTCCAGAATAAAGAGAAAAAAGTGGGTGGACTGTGGACCTATCATTAATAATATGGTAAATGACAATAAGTACTTAACCCTTTGTGTCATAAAGGACAGGCTCCTCTGGGTGCAACAGATGCCTTATGCAGGCGTTCATATCTGAGTATTAAGGACGTACTACAGGAAGAAATCTCTTTGCTGTGCGACAATTATCTAAATCCATGTGCAGCCGCAAATGGGTTAATGAAAACCTGCCCTATCCAATGGCTAATAGTCCAGTTAGGCACAGACTGTGTGAAGGTGTCAAACTGTGACACTCTTTGCATAGGGGAGGTTGGTGCTGTGTGAGGATAACAAGCAGTGAAGAGACTTCAGTCTGATTAAACATTAGCTGGGTGTCTTGGTAAAGGAGGGGGAATGTAGAGGAGGTGTTATGAGATGTACTTTGCACCTTCCAAAGGAAGACTGCAGAAACCTAAAGCAGGAATGAAGAAGCGCTCAGGTACAGATCTCCCCAAAACTTTCATTATTTATTTGTAAAACACCAGTCATACCATGCAGAGATTGTCTGCTCCTGGAGCTGTGGGTTACCATTTAAAATTGTATTCGTTGAAGTTTTATTTTATCAGCGTTCTTGTCCCTGTTATGTGTTAACGTTAATGGGCAGTAATATCGCTTATGCTGAGCAAAATTAGCAGTTTAAAGGGACAGGCTTTCCAAACTGTCAGGCTGAGTTCCCTCAAAGGGGTTCAAAGCAGTGGATGGGTGGCATCAGCCAACATTTGTGAATTTTGGGGCAGATGTTTATTTTTGTAGTTTTGAATACTAGTTGATCTATAAGACAGTGTATGTTTCTTTATGTAATGTTGATAGAAGCTAAGGCAGCCTTGACTGGATACTGGGCCTTAAGGTGGCCCTGATCTCAAAAAGTCTGGAAATCCTTGTTCATAGGACTGAATATAAATTGTGCTATAACTGGTTAAGGGATCTTGTTTCTTTCTAATATATACCAGCATTTAGCTTCCAGCCTGACTGTCATTGCTAGCATGTAAACACTCTAACCTTATCACCAGAGGAGACTTGGGGTTATTTGCCTTTGCTTGTTGTTGGATATTGGTAATGTATCTGCAACTGGAGACCCACAGTCTGCCTATCCCCCCCCCCCCCCCCCACACACTGTTCTTCTAAGAGGCACTCTTCGTTCAGTCTGGCCATACAATGTCACTTTTATGCTGAAAATTGTGCTTATTAGATGCAATGTGAAGCAGATCTCCTTTGCAAAGTTGCTGTTTGGAATGACAGGATAACTAGGCAGCTACCTAAGCTTGTAATTTAAATACATTCAATTTATAATATGTAAAGAATGCTGTAGTCTGAATAAAAAGTGATTATTGTGCAAGGACCAATGTGTACTAATGGGGAATACATATACAGTATATTTATGCACATATAAAGTAGTATAATTCTGGTAAAAATGCTTTATTTTGCTTCACAATATTGTGTCATTGTTAATGAATTCATTTCATGGTATACATATGGCTATTTCATTTTCCTTTCTGCCAATGTACTTGCTTTATATCAGGGATTTTAGATATACTGTTACAAAAGGGCAGAAACACACGTGAAGTGTGGGGAGATATCATTAGTCCCCCGGCGACAAATCGCCTCTTCTTCAGGCGACGAAACTTCCCGAAACGCCTTCCCGCCGGCTAGAATCTCAATCATTGGCGGGATTGGGATTGCACTTGGGTCGATTCGTTTTCTAAAGTCGCCCAACGTTGCCTCACGAGGAAACCTTGGTGGACTTCAGAAATCAAAGTGCTCTGAGTGGCCGACTTTTAGGGGACATTAATCGCCTGAAGAAGAGGCGATTTGTCACCAGTCAAATAAATCTCCCTGAATCTTCGTGTGTGTCTCTGCCCTAAAGCTAATTTAGCTTAGAAAGGAAAAACATAAGAAGGCTTTAAAAGCAGCACTGAACTTTAAGACTAGGGTCAGACAGGGCAGAAATCAGCCTTCGACTGTTAGCCAAATCTTTTTGTTTGCTCGTTTCCGGAAGCCTTGTGTTGGCTCAGGCGAGAACAGAATCTGCGGATTTCAGGGAAGAAACTGTAATAAAATCTACTTGCCCTGTTGGTCCAGTGGTGCGGCGTGGACGCCCGCCAGGCCGCTCCTCTTCAGCCGCCATTGCAGCTCCTTAGGGCATGTGCGCCCGCATCTCGTTCTAGATATGGACGCGGACACGCTGGCGTGATGATGCCGACGCGCGAAAATCAAACCCTATAAAATGTTCAATATGGCTTCTACTCATTGCCGTTATAGGTTTAATCCTGTGGTGTTTGAGCTTTGAGCTATCTGTATTCTGATCCTGTTTGATTCCTGTTGTGACCCCTGCCTGGCTATTCGACTGTCCTGATTTCTGAATCCTGACCCTTGCCTAACTCCGATCCTGCTAAATCCCTTCTGATTGATCACCCGGTTTTGACCCTTGCCTGCCTGACTTCGTTTGTACTCTGCCTGCCTCGACCCGGCCTGATCTGACTATGATTCTGTCTAACGCCTTGTACCGCGACCTTCTGCCTAAAGACTTTTTTTTTTCTTTACAGTTGTGCCCCTTTGTTTGTCCAGAACCCCTCGCCTTGCACCTCTTGTTATAAGACCTGATGGCATCTAAGTAGCTGAGGCCAAAGGCGGCTGCTACAGGCAGAAGCATGAGCCAAGACCAGGGTGCTTGGCATCGGTTCTGGGTTTAGGGTGCCAACCGTTACAGAAACACAATACTTTGCATTTCAAGCCTCTATTCACGCTGGAGCAATACAAGGCTTCCGGACGTGAGCAGACAAGAAGATCCATCAGGGTCAGACTGGGCGAAAAAGGCCTGGGCCTAGGGCGGCAAAATTTGAGGGATGGCATGCCACCCACCCTAGAAGAGCACTGGGGAGTGTGTGCTTGTGGGGATGTGTGCACAGGCAGGCACTAGCACCTGGAGGCCTAGGGGCCGACACATGCACTTGCAGGGGGGTGCGTGCATTAGCGGGCGGCGCTAGTACCCAGGCAGCCTAAGGGCGCTACGTGATCAAATCTGGCCCTGGCCAGTAGACCACATTGTGCGTGCAGCGCATCGCCTTGGGCCCCCCAGTCTGACCCTGAGATTCAGCTAGTGGTCGGGGGCTGAAATCAGCCTGCAGACTGATTTCTTCCCCGTCTGGCCCTAGCCTAAAGCTGAGGGCACACAAAGCACACGCTCAGCCTGTGTTTTTTTGTATACTGAGTAGGGTTGCCAGCCAGGCCGGTAAAATACTGGCCAGGTGGCAACCCTAATACTGATCCATTCCCTTCTCAAGGTCCATTTATTTGCACAGAAAAGTGCAGATTCCTATTTTATGCAGGTACAAGGAGTGGAGGTCAGGCCAAAAACATGAAAGCAGTCATTTTCAGGCCAACCTCTACTCTGCTTAGGGTTGCCATCTGGCCGGTAAAAATGATGGTTGATCCCAATGTTATTAATAGGGAAAAAAGATAAATTTATAGGAAGCCCGGTATTTTTTACCAGAAAAGGTGGTAACCCTAACTCTGATCCATGTGCCTGCAGCAAGCTGAAGCTGTACTTTTAAGTGCAGATCGATGGAGCTGGGAAAGAGAGCAGATCTACTTCTCTCACACTGTAAAAAATAAAAAAAAATGCCTGGTGTGCTATAGTGTTCCATCTTCAACTATTTGGGCTACAAAATCCTGTTGTAGAGCTCTATAAGTGTTAATCCAGCCAAGTGCTGTCCTTGTTCACACTTGGGAGGGGGGATCTCTTTCCTTTTCCCTGGCAGTTCTGTGACTGCTAAGGTGTTCCTAATCATTTAAAAAGAATACACATGTGTTTGGTCTCTTAGGACCTCACTTGCTGTAGGGGGTGAGTTCTACCTCAAGTTGTTACTAATACTCTGCCCAATGCCATCCAGGGAAGTAACTATCTGACCCCTTTAAGTTTTTTCAAGATGTGTTTGTTTCAGTGGATTTAATAGATGCCTTCTCAGCATATACTAAGAGCATCAAGAACAAAATATGGCCTACTTGGCCTAATGTCACTAAGCTTATATTTTTTAATCTAA
Organism: Xenopus petersii; assembly: GCA_038501925.1. Taxonomy (NCBI): domain Eukaryota; kingdom Metazoa; phylum Chordata; class Amphibia; order Anura; family Pipidae; genus Xenopus; species Xenopus petersii. The sequence goes on from CM076684.1 coordinate 56,985,469, forward strand.
AGGTGGCCATACACAGGGAGATCTGCTTTTGAGGTGGACCTAGGGCCCAACGATCAGATCAGAATGGAGGCCATATGGGCGGTCAGATTGTGGGACCCCTTTTACCTGCCCGATCGGCATCTGGCTGACTTTCGGCCATATATCGATTGGGGTCTTCTAAGGGTAAAACTATAAAAGTGATTTTGATCAGATTTTGTGCATTAGATTTTATCTGATATTGCCATGCAACAGCACAAGATTTATAGTACATAATCTGATCCCCGGATAGGTAGAAGGTAAAGTTGGATCAGATAAAGTCGAATGGTAGTTTGTTTATGTATCTACATCCTACAGTCAGTGTATTTCATTGGAAAAAAAAGTTTGTCAAACACGATCAAATTTTCCACAGTTTACAAATCAGATTTTTCTACCATTCCTTTGACATATGCGACTACATCCGACTTTTAGGATGTGTTTTGTCAATCCAACGCCATCCTACAAAATCTCTTGTCAAAGTTGTCGGAGTTTCATCCTAAAATATACAGACCAAAAGTTTAGTCCCCACAGAATGGAATGTTATAGCTGCTAAGTATTTCCTGAAGACATTATAGTATTTATTGCTGTACTGTAATCTGTGGTGGGTGCTCAAAGAACCTTCTTTCACAAATGGTAAAGTTATTTTTACCTTACTATAAGATAAAAGTAGTTTTTTCATTTCCTAAGGGGAGGACAATTTAGGCTGAAAAAAAAATATAACAAAAAAAAAAAACATTTGTATAACATATTTATTAAACTAGAGTTTAGTGAATTTTTGTAATAGCGAAAGTTGTCTTGGCATAAATATTTACTTTGGAGAGCTGAGCACTTCTTCAAGTACCACATCTGGTTCAGCACACATCTTATGGTATTTTTTTGTATCTGTTTATGTTGTCACTTAGGGGCCTATTTGTGAAACAATGTAAAATATTTTACACCAAAAACAGGTGTAAAATAAAACTGCTATTTATCATGCTGTGATTTTGCTGTTAACACCATCCATTACATTTCAAAACTCCATTAGGGAGGTCTGTGTTTTTACACAGCTTTTTATTGTGCGCCTAGTTCTGTCCAGATAATAATTTTTTTTACTATGTTTTATGGTTCCATTACCTATCATTTGTTCCTGATTCCTGAAACTTACTGTCTTACCATCATTAGGCCTGGATTTGTGGAAAGGCCACCTAGGCCCCGGCCTAGGACAGCAGGCTTTTAGGGGGGCGACATGCTTCCCAACCACACCCATATCGGTTCAAAAACACTGGGGATGCGCAGGAGATACAATAATTTTTTTAAGTTTCCCATGCGCAAATCCCCATTGCTCCAGTCCAGATGATAAATGGGTAGGGGACAGGGGCGACAAACTGCAGTGGGCCTAGGGGCGCCCAATATGTAAATCCGGCCATTTTGTTTGGTTCCTGATTTTGACTGTTTTTTTTGTCTTCCCTAACCTTTGGACTATTCGGTTTTTGTTACTCCACTAGTTCAGGGTGATTCTTTGGGTATCTCAGGAGAACTGGATTGATACTGCCAAAAAAGCCTGGGTTCAAGGACAATGCTGTCTACAGAGTCCTCTTCTAGTTAGCCCTCTTCTGGTTAGAAGACCACTTCTTCTACTGGCTTCCCTGAAACCTAATGACTGTTGTAGATGTGAGAAATGTTACATTTGTTTTTCACCATTTTGCATGCTTAATGTAGAATTGAGTGACACAGGTTCCAGTTTGGGCAATAATGGTAAAGGCATTGGATCTATTATCTGTAAATCCATTATCCAGAAAACTCTGAAACAGGAGTACTATTTAAAGGACTGATTTATTTTCTCTGTACTAATAAAACAGTACAGTGTACTAAAGCTGCATAGATCATTGATGGTGGTAAAACAATTCTATTTGGTTTATTTCATGTCTAATTAGTAATAGATTCCACACCTGTATAGGGTAGTTTGCCAGATACAGATAGGAGAAAAGGAAAATCTGCTTTTAACCCAACGTGAATACATTTAATTATTTACTGTACAATGTATTATTAACTGGATTAGGTTATCATGTAACCTGAAGCTAATGATACACAGACCTACCCTACACAAATTGTTTGTTCTCTGTGGTAGACACAATGTTATTTGTATATGTAATTCTACAAAAAGCAGTGATTGTCTGTCCCTTTCGATTCTCTGCCCTGATGGCTCAGACTGTTGAAACAATGTATGACAAGGCAGCTGATTAACAGCTGATTAAGGTGATATATATAAATATACCATGTAAAAAAGGCAGCAGAGAAAGCAGTGAAGAACATAAAGGAAAACACTGCATGCACTCACTGATAAGCAAATGATACTGTGGCTAAGGGCAGAGACACATGCTGTGATTCGGGGAGATTAGTCGCCTGGCAACAAATCTCCTCTTCTTCGGGGCGACTAATCTCCTCGAACTGCCTTCCCGCCGGCCTGAATGTAAATCGCAGGCGGGATAGCACTTGGATTGCTTTGGTTTCATAAGATGCCTCACAAGGAAAATTTGTGCGACTTCGGGAAATGAAGTACTCTGAGTGCCATACTACACATTCTAGCCGGTTGGAAGACAGGGGAGGCAGTTCGGGGAGATTCGTTGCCCTGAAGAAGAGGAGATTCGTCGGAGGGCTACTAATCTCCCCAAATCGCAGCGTTTATCTGCCCTTAGCATAAGTAGATAATACGTGATTTCTCCCCCGTCAATCCTGTATATGGGTTCTTCATTTCTTCATAAAGAGTAGAAGCATGTCAAACCTTCCAGACTTTACAAATCAGTAACAATTTCACACAGGAGAATGACATAAATCATTTTATTGTGAAATGCACAATGTTTCCGATCTGACAATCCTTCATCAGGTGTCAGCAGTGTACATAACCCAAATTCACACCAAATTCTGGATCACAGTGTCACATCACAGCAACGCAATGGCCATATTTTCTATACAGGCACCCAATATGTCACAGCAAAAGTTATGTTTGTTGTGTGCTTCTATAGGACATGGGTTTATATTTATATGCCCCTCAATGGTGTGCAGTTTTTAAGGGAACACATTTTGTGCATGGGCCTAATATGCAAAACAACCCTTCATTTTATACCTGCTCCAATGCCTTCCTACGGAGTACAGCATACTCTGGACCCTAGACTGTTAAGTTAGTATTCAATTTTCTTTCAGGTGAATGTTTCTAGTGAGTCTAGGGAACTTTCTCTAAGTACTCTTTTACAAATGTTTTGCCAGATTTTAGCTAAAGAAGCCTGTTTGAGGGGCCCAGGCATTTGCAAGTCCAGTAGTTCCTACATAACCTTAGGTGCACCAGCGTTTGCCTAAAGCCATAAAGCTAGGGTCACAGCCACAGCTAAGCCAATGCCAACATTTGTTAGTGCACATGTTAGTGCACATGTTGGCAACCGCAACAGGAGGATCTGTGCTCAGAACAATCACTTCAGCCTGTATATGGAAAACTATGATATGTAGCATTATTTGCATGTCTAGTCTCTTCAAGTATGCCACACTTTGGCCCTGTGACACACATGGTAATTAAAGTCCTCTTATCTGCCAGGGTGCATGGTCTAGCTGGGGGCACACAAAGGAAAATTTAGAATATACTGTAAGTATAGGGTCACTAATCCATCTGATAGAATAGTCGTGATAGAGCTAGTGTGAGATATTTGTTGCAAGGCCAGTTCCAGCATATAGGGTGTTTAATATTGCTGGGGATTATATGGTAATGGACTCTTAAAATATCTATTAATAAACACTAGTTCTAGTTAACCTTGGGGTTGGAAATATACATCATGTTTTGCATGCGCGTGAATACATAGGCTGCTTTGATACTTTTGCCAGAGTTGCTATTTCCTCCCAGTCCGGCCCTGATGCAAAGATTTGATCGTACAAATGTCCATTGTGTACAATTTTCGGGCCGTCTGTGGAGTGTCCCGACATTTTTCGTGCCATGGCGATCGATCGTTCAGACGATCGGACAGGTTAGAAAATTTCTGTAGGCTACCAATAATATCTCTGCATGTGTTGCCGATCTGACGATATCGGTGGGAGACTGTCACTAGCTTTTGTCAGACATAACTTTCGCATGATTGCTGTTCTTTTACTACTTTATTTGATCTGAATGGTTAGTGGCAGGTCGAGAGAGGGCACCGAACGATCGTTCGTCCGATATGAAGGTAAATCTGCACGTCTATGGCCACCATTAGGGTAGTGACATACAGGGAGATTTGTCACCTGCGATTTTTAAAAAGCGAGTTTAGGCGACAATTTGAAGCAAAGATTTCAGGCAACTTCGGCTTCTGATCGATTTGCATTCCATGATGCACCATGGTACTTTCTCCGGCCAAACGGGCTGGGCGTTCTTTAACAAGATCAATGAGCTTATCTGTGTCAAACAAATTCTTTAAAAAAGGTATTTTCTGCAGCGTATTGTTGCATGAGTATTGTATGTATCTTCATATGCAAATGATGAGTGAGTGTGTGGTCGCTGGAACAAAGAATGCGAAATTGCCGCCCTAGAAATTACGTCCATATGTTCTTATGATATGCCGTGCACATAAGAATTTGCATACTATTGAGGCTACTAATCTTCTTGTGTGTTTTACTAGCGCAGACTTTCACTACTTCTGAAAAGCCATGCTATTTCTGATAAATCACTCCAAAAAGGGTCTCTGTGAGTTTTGGGATTACAGATGATTTCAAATAGCATTGTGTGTGTAATAGCTGGCAATTTACATTTTTCTCTATGGCAAGACAAAACGAACGACTTGTCGCCAAAACTTGGTAAGAAAACTACCCTGGTGGTCTAGTGGGCAGCGGGGTCCACGCTGCGTCCTTGGCGTGGACGCCCGCTGCGCCGCTCCTGTTCTCCCCTTGCCGGCGACATCTTGGATTCCTAGGGCTCGCGCGGCGCGCCTGTGCATCTCTTAAAGGTGCAGGCGCGATGGTGTTTTGCGCCAGAGCGCAATGGCACAAATTTGTGCACGTTTGGCGTGAACTGGGACCCTATTTAAGGCCCATTCAGATCTGTAGCCAGTGCCTGTTATAGGATCATATCCTGTGGTTTTCTGAGCCTTGTGCTACCTGTTCCTGAATTTGCTATCCTGACTGTTTGACCCAGCCTGTTCCTGACTATTCTGACCTCTGTATCCTGATCCTGCCTGTTTATTGACTACCGAGCCTGCCTGATCCTGTTTGTCTGATTACCCGGTTTTGACCCTTTGCCTGCCTAATGACAACTCCTTCTGCCTGATCCAGTCTGTCTGATTACCTGGTTTTGACCCTTTGCCTGCCTAATGACAACTCCTTCTGCCTGATCCAGTCTGTCTGATTACCTGGTTTTGACCCTTTGCCTGCCTAACGACAACTGCTTCTGCCTGATCCAGTCTGTCTGATTACCTGGTTTTGACCCTTTGCCTGCCTAACGACAACTCCTTCTGCCTGATCCAGTCTGTCTGATTACCTGGTTTTGACCCTTTGCCTGCCTAACGACAACTCCTTCTGCCTGATCCAGTCTGTCTGATTACCTGGTTTTGACCCTTTGCCTGCCTAACGACAACTCCTTCTGCCTGATCCAGTCTGTCTGATTACCTGGTTTTGACCCTTTGCCTGCCTAACGACAACTCCTTCTGCCTGATCCAGTCTGTCTGATTACCTGGTTTTGACCCTTTGCCTGCCTAACGACAACTCCTTCTGCCTGATCCAGTCTGTCTGATTACCTGGTTTTGACCCTTTGCCTGCCTAACAACAACTCCTTCTGCCTGATCCAGTCTGTCTGATTACCTGGTTTTGACCCTTTGCCTGCCTAATGACAATTCCTTCTGCCTGATCCAGCCTGTCTGATTACCTGGTTTTGACCCTTTGCCTGCCTAATGACAACTCCTTCTGCCTAATCCAGTCTGTCTGATTACCTGGTTTTGACCCTTTGCCTGCCTAACGACCACTTCTTCTGCCTGATCCAGTCTGTCTGATTACCTGATTTTGGCCCTTTGCCTGCCTAACGACAACTTCTTCTGCCTGATCCAGTCTGTCTGATTACCTGGTTTTGACCGCTTGCCTGCCTGACGATTCTGTTATCTGCCTGTCCTGATCCGGTCTGTCCTGTTTCTGTTTCCACCAGACGCCTTGTCCTTGACCTTCTGCCCAAAGACTCGCCTTGTACCCCTCGTTAAGTCCAGGTGGCACCTAATTAAGCTGAGGGCTCCTCCCGAAGGTGGTCACACTACTTGTGAAGCCGAGCCGAGACCAGGGTCCTTGGCACTTGTTCTGGTATTTGGTGCCGGCCGTGACAAACTCGCTTTTAAAAACGTGGGCGACAAATCTCCCCATGTCTAACATAGAATAAAGCTATACATGCTGCATTTTGTATACTAAACATAAACATGAACTTACTGCATCACAAGCCTAATCAAACAGGGGGTCGCCATCTTGTAACTTTGTTAAACATCTTTGCAAGACCAAGACTGTGCACATGCTCAGTGTGGTCCGGGCTGCTTAGGGTAGTCATAAATTATCAAAACAGCACAAGTCAAATAATATCTGCCAGAAGCCAATACAGCAAGACTAATTAATAATCAAAATATGCAGATTGCACTGGGTTCTGTGTTGTCATGTAATCTAATGTGGATTTTATAGTTTTTGTATTGTTTAATACAAACTTTCTCCAACTCTGTAGAACCAGCTGCTGCAGCAAAATAATCCTCCAAACAGAATCCCAGTTTATCTGTTAAAATCTGGCTCCATGATCTTTGTCCCTGCAGCTGGAATTGGAGACAGTAAAGGGAATGTAAAGGCAAAAATAAAATCCAACTCAAATCTCTACACAGAGAGACTAATCTACAGGGAAACAAACAAAGCTGCTTGAGTTCTGCATGGCTGGGAAGTAAGGCGGGGGCTCCCCTGCAGTTCATAAGTATGATTATTTCCCTGCTCAGCAGTTAGGGACCAGCTGACAATTCCTATCCACAGCAGTAAATGAAAGGATAATTTCACTGCATACAGTCAGGTTTCTTTAAAAAACGGTACACATTTTTTAATTAAAGTATATTGGAGATAGGTTTCATTTTCATTAAAGAAAGTAAAAATGGGATTTTATTTTTTTGCCTTTACATGCTATGGTGTTTATACAAAGGGCTTGTAGGTGTCACTGTGCACATGAGTTATACTGTGTATACATAGTACTTTCTATACTGCTTAAGCTTGATAGAGTTGGAAGTTACTGTTGTGTAATGGCTGCATGAAACTGCTAATAAAGCACTGTTATACTTTACTCAACCTCAGCTACCAAAACATAACACATGCCCTTTAATAGTATACCCATTGATGAGTCTAACTCTTAAAGGACAACTAATTTAATTAATTTAATTTAATTTATTTATTAAAGGTTGTTAGAGGTTGTGAGGTTTGTGAGGTTTTTTTATACCTTGATTTTTTTATACATTGTCTTCTACATGACTTTGACAGATTCTAGTTGAAGGTACTGTTTTATTGATACAGAGAAAAAGGAAATACATTAATATTAATTGTTTGATTAAAATGGAGTGATGGGAGATGGCTTTCCCATAATTATAAGCTTTCTGGATAATGGGTTTCTGGATAACATATCCTAAACCTGACCTTCATTAATTGTGTGCTTTTGTTGTTAATTGTACAAATTTCAATGATTGTGACTTGGAGTCAAGTTATAGTGTAGCCCCCGCATTCAAGCAGATAAAGCCTGAGTGTTGAGGCACAGTCTTCTGTTTCATTTAGACAGAGGTCACCAGTCCAAAGAGCCTCAGATAGTATTCTGTATTTTTTGGTATATACAAAATCTCACCTCTTTAAACGCCAGTCATGAAGTCCTAATTAATCCTTCTTTTCTTATCTGCAGAAATTGAAGATGACCTTGTATTAACCATGTAAGTATTAGCCCTTGGAGTGCTAAGGGTAGTGAAAGTGATTGTATTCACATAAATATATTGTACTGATAACCTGCGCTTAAAAAATATGTGCTTAACAAGCTTTATTACCTCTTATATTAATAAGCAGTTATCTAACCATAGGGTTACCATACCTTCCAATAAAAATGTAGGACCTAGATTTGCATAGCATATAACAAATGAGATGTTTTAAATATAATGGTTTAGTAATAAAAGGATCAAGTCATTTGTGCATCATTATATAACCATCTATTTAACACCCCTGTGACATTACCAGCATGCACAGAAGGGCTGAATCTAACTTGTACAGCAAACTGTGGTGTTCTTAATGAATTCTAGATGTAAATACATAATTGAAGGGGTAGGATACACCCATGAAAAACTATGATTTTTGTAAATTCTTGAGCAGGGCTATGGGGAAAGTGAAGCTACTTTACGTTTAGATCCCCTTATAATGTGCTCTGTGATATCATGATATGCCACTCTTTAGTTTTTTCACATTCATACAGTCCTGCTGCATGAGTAGAACAACCCTCCAAAGTCTTAAATTTTGCAGTAATCATAGAAAAACAAAATGTTGTAAAAGTGTTCATCTTTATTTTAAGGGACAAAGCAGCCCCTCTCTATTTAAAACCAGGCCTGAATTTTATGGGCTCCTGGATTAAGGAGTCCTAATGTAGCAGCATCCTATTTTTCTGCTATGGATAGAACATGTTCTGGATGCACACATACATTTGAAACTCCTAGGCTATGCTGAGACCTGCAATATTTGTCCGCTTCTCCTTATCTCACTATAGGGGCAATGTTAAGGCATCTGCTTGAAGAGTACCTGTAGCTGCGAATGGGATGATAAGCATTGCAGATACCTGTACTAACATTATAGTTTTAATTGCACTATGGTTATAAATATTTATATCAAGTATTATGATGTGTGCCATAAATGGCTGCACCAAGAAGTAACTTTTTATCTTTTATCCTGTATTTAGGAGGTTTCAGTTTAACCCAAAACTTGGAATTGATAATCCTGCTTTGTGTCTGGGAGAAGACACCGGTGAGTCATGCCTAATCTCTGAGTTTACAATTGTAAGGGCTCTCTGTCTGCCCATGCCAACAATACCAGAAACTAGACACAGAACTTGGGTACATTCACCTACAGCTGTGGGTTGAGCAGAGCATAGTATTCTGTTTTTTTACATTCGTAGCCCAAAAACTGGCACCTTCGCACTTGTTTTCATTAACACACAAATAGCTCCAAAATAAATTGATCAATTGCATGATAAAGTTGACAAAAACAGGTTTCCACAATCCCTTGTTTCACTATTAAGATTACAGAACTTTGTTATTCCATGCACAACTAAACATTTGCTTTCAGAAGTGACTTTCACTCCAACTATATCTACCACTGAATTCGGATCCCCCCTTTAGCTGGATAATAGAATAAACGATGTCATGGACAAATCTATGTATATATGTATATATATCTTTAATTGTAAAGCGCTGTTAAGGAGCCACAGCGGTTTACAGTGCATAAAAGTACAATATATATAAAAGTATACATGGGAAAGACAAAGAGCTTTAAGGTGGCCATAGACGCACAGATATCGTACAAAATGAATTTTCGTACGATATTCGGTGCGTGTATGGTGGGAAAAGAGCCGACCGATATCGGCAGAAGACTTGGATATTGCTCGGCTTGTAGATCGGGCTGGATGGAAAATTTTGATCGGGTGCCTTTGAAGGCACCCAAACATTGCCCATTGTTAGTGTTGAATTATCAGATACAGGTAGAGTACTATTGTTTCTACCTGTATATCTACCTGTATATCTGATGATTCAGCGCTACACAGGTGTATTGAAACAAACTATCTTTCTTAAGTGCTATGTGGTAAGAGACACAGTAGGAAGGAGGTCCCTGCCCCGTAGAGCTTACAGTCTAAGTGGATAAGAGTCTAACATACAGGCACAAATTGGAGATGAAAAAGTGCACAAGGTAAGAAATAGTCAGTAGGCACAGGACTAGGCTGATGTTCTGGTGCTGCAAAAGGTAGACTCATAGGGCATATTTTCAAAGGTCAAGTTATAGAGTTTTTATACCTCGAATTAACTTGAATGACCTTAAAACTCAAATAGTATCTTATTATTTAATAAAGAACTTGAACGTCTAAAACTAAAACTAATATTACTGACCCGAAAACTTGAATCAAATTCGAATTCTCTGGAAAAAACTAGAATGTCAGGAAGGCTTTTGGACCTCTGCCATTGACTTCTACAGGAACTCGGCAGGTTTTAGGTGGCGTACTATCAAATTTGAGTTGTTCCCAGGGTCAAGGTATGATAAATCTCGAATTCGAATTTGAGTTTGGATTATTACCAACTCAAATTTGTGACTTTTGACCATAAATCCAACTCGAAAATTCAAAATCAAATTTACATTTCGAACCCTAATAAATCTGCCCCTTAGTTTTTTCTTGAAGAGACTGAGAGAGAGGGATTTGAATGTTAGTAGAAGGGTTTTATATGCTATCCTTTGCTTAACAGGCAGCCATGCTAAGGATTTGGGGTTGAGCAGGTTCCCTTTTGAGAGAGAGCAGAAGGATCCTGGTTGCAGAGTTTAAGATTGATTGGAGGGGAGAGAGATGGGAGTCAGGAATGCCGGTTAGTACCTATAAGACCCATGGGCAGGCTCCATCTGATAAAAAATTATTGTTCTCCCTAAGCTACTTTCAGATAATGGGCTAGCTCTAGACCCAGACTTAAATTGGAGACACTAAGGTATCCAAAATGCAAAGCTGGAGTTACCCTTCCTAATATGTATCTCTGTTATATAGCTGCTCAGTTGGCTTATCTGAACATAAAGTCCTACACTCTATTTGGGCTCAGTTTACCAACTTTGACAAAAATCTTAGATGCAAAATGGCCCTCACCAACGCCTATAGAAATGTACGCTTTCTACAGACCCATTTTTGGTCTACCTCAACACAGGCCACACTAAAGATCTCATAACCATGCTGTATGCCAGGCTGCAGCAAGACATTAAGACCACCTGGAGGGTGATTGTAATATCATGTGAAGTGAGCATTTACATTAATTTCTTTTGCAAAAACCACTAATTCAGGGCTGACAAAATGCTTTAAAATGTTTTTGCCTGCCTCAGGTCTCAATTTTGTAATAAACAAAAAATATTCTCAATTTAGCACACGAAGGTTTTTATGTTTGCATTTTTCACTGAGACTTAACTAAATAATTCTACCTAGATTGTAAGCTCCTTGGGACAGGGACCTTGGCACATGGCACATAACGATATATTATTTTAGGAACTCCACTGTCCAGCAAAGGTCCTGTTGTGGCTTGTGGGCTGATGGGTCAGGTACCATACAGGTTGTCCTGTTGATTGGCACCTTACAATTATTATTATTACTATGATTTTTAACATTTCTTAAGCACCAACATATTCTCCAGAGCTGTACAATAAATGGATGCATACAAATAACATAAAACAACTGATAAACAATACAAAATCATCATTACCTTCTATAATCTTTTGACTGGGTTTGAACAAAAAAAGGTTTCCTACATATCATACTGTGTTTTTTTCAACATGACCAACATTATTCTCAAGGGCATTGTTACCTTCAAATTGCACAGTACATAAACGGTGCTTTACAGGACCAGTAACACCAACAAATCAAAGGGTTTCTATGTATGTCAATATAATGATACTCCTGCACTGGTATAAAGATGTGTATTTGTTTAAGAAACATAACATTTAGGGGGTTACTTACTAAAATCCAATTTTTTCTTATTATTTCTTAATAAAGAAAGCTCGGACAATCTCCCATCCATGATTTTACCTTGTTTATCATTAAAATAACTTGAAAAAATTGGGTTGGGAATAAAACTCTATAAAATAGAGCAAAAACTGGACTTTTCTCTCGATTTGCTTGATTTTTTTTAGGTTTATGCCTGAAAACCCAGAATTTTTCAGATTATCAGGCTAAACCCGGCATAGACCTTGATATCTTCAAATTGGGATAGAGACATCTGCCATTGACTTATACATGGCCTCAACAGGTATGAGATGCCAGTTTTCAGATTCAGGCTTTTTGTAGCATCAGGGTATAATAAATTTGGGAAAATTTTAGTTTTTGCCCTAAAAATGTGAGCAGAAAAAAATCAAGTTTTAGTAAATAACCCCCTCAATATACATTTGTAATCTGCTATGTAGTTATGAGTGCAACCAAGCTCATTTAATTCCCATAGCTCTGTACAGACCTATAGAGTGAAAACCTTTTTCATATAAAACAGGACATTTATTGCCAAGCAATATCTCAAAAGTAGGTGACCAGATACAACCTTTAAATGTAAAGAAAAATCAATTTACATTGTTGTCCCTACTTAAAAAGAGATATGGACGGATTTCAACTGTGAGCAGAGAGAAGAAAATAAACCTTCTTTCTTGCATCCGTAGTAATTCCAGTTTTCTAAAGGTTTACTACTATTAATTCCAGAGAGACTAGTGTGAACAGAAATCTGTCAGATTAATGGTGGTCAATACTGAGTGAAAAATGTCTGTAGCCTGAAACAACCTGCAGTAAAGCAGTGGGCTTGCAAAAGCTTGAGGCTGTAGATCATGGGCATAAACAAGACAATGTAAAATGGATTTGTGAAGGAGCCAATTTCACCCCAAAGAGACTACAATTTATTGAGTGGATTGCATTTATATTGTGGATTTTCGTATCCATTAATGGATTTTATGTTATTGCAACCTAACTGGAGCAAGAGGGGAGAATATGAATAATATGAATATTTAGTCCATGTCAAAAAAAGTGACAGACTAATATGTGGCCCTCCACATGCTGTGTAGACAATATCCTTTCTCAGAAACTAACCTTGTATTAATTTATTTCAGGTTCTGATCCTGAGCCTGCAGCAAGGTTTTGCGTGTTGAGGAAAGATGCAGATGGTGGTTTTGCCTTTTATTTGAGGAAGGAGCAGGAGAGAGAAGGCCATATTGTGAGGCAGGTGATGCCTGGAGGGCCGGCCTATCTTGCAGGACTGAGGGATGGAGACCAGCTGCTACAGATTAATGGAGAGTATGTGCATGAACAGGAACACCTGAGGGTGAGATTGCAAATATATCCCTACATACTGTGAAGTGCAATCTGAGTCATTATTGCTAAAATAGTCTGCCTAATGGAATAGGTGGCAGAAAAAGCAAATAAATTAACTCAACACAGATTTTTTTCATCTTTCTCTCTCTGGTTATTTTTGTGACACTGAATATATAGACATATTTTAAGCACTCTGTAAGAGCCAACATTATAGTCAGGACAGATTAAGTGGCACCCCCCCCCCGGGTTTATTTAGTAATATTAAATATGCTGCCCATTATAATATATTCTCATGTCATTAGGATGATTAGGTGCTTTTTAAATAAAAGTTATATTAAGTGTGTACTGTTTGTTTTACTGACTTGTCAAGTAAATGTACAGGAGCATTGCTTGCTACCTATAGGATCTAATAAAAAGAATGCAATGCAATGTTTAAGAAACCCTTAAATATATGAATCCATAGAGTCGAAGTGTTTGACATTTGCATAAACAATGCAAATGTATGTTTTTTTAAAAATATTCTAGCGGGCTTCGAAATACCAAGAAATGATTATTACAAAATAACATTACTTATGTCATTCTGGGAGATCAGGCCTATCTCTTCAGTTAAAAGGTTTGGTTATATTTAAATGATCTTTTCTGTTTTTTTTTTTATTATATTATTTTATTGGTTTTCATTTTCAATTATTTGTAGTTTTTGAGTTATTTAGCTTTTTATACAGCAGCTGTTCGGTTTGCAATTTTAGCAATCTGGTTTCTAGGGTCCAAATTACCATAGCAACTATGCAATGATTAAAATAAGAGACTGGAATATGAATAGGAGAGATGGGTAATCAAAAGTAGCAATAACTATAACTTTGTAGCCTTACAGAATATTTGTTTTTATACGGGGTCAGTGACCCCCATTTGATGGGGGGCTCCCTCACCGAAACTTTATTATTATTATTATTATTATTATTATTATTATTATTATTCTGAACATTTGGAAGCAGATCTACCAAAGCTCAAATGGTATCCTGTTAAAATATAATGTGGCTGATGCATGTTCTATGTCCCCGATACCCCTGCTATCTTTGTAGGTGGTACAGAAAATAAAGTACAGTGGTTCCCGGGTATCACTTGGTGTCCTGGATGAAGCAGCTTATGAAAGGCTACGCTCCAGTCACAGGTCCCCAGCATCCGTCCTTCCCAGTTTTCTCCCTGATTCATGTCCTCGCCCCCGCTTCTACCGTGTGAAGAATGAAGGTCGAGGCTTTGGATTTACTGCCAGTGCCACAGGTGGTGAGTAACCAGCATTCAGTGAAGAGATGTAAATGGCCTAAAAGACTGTTCTGAAAAAAAAAAAGAAGAAAGAAATGGAATGGCGACATCATGCAGAAAAAAAAGCCCTTAAAGTCTACTAACACATTGCAAGAATACAGAAATGTGCTTTTATACAGCTGACCAGTAAATGCTACCTGCTGGTAGGTTTCTGTGGTTGCTCAAAACTGCAGCAAGCCTTGTAACTGTGCAGTGGATCTTCATAATACATGAGTTACACATTGCCTGACACATTTCATGGGGAATGTTCTGTAAGATTACCACCACAATATTGGGAAAATAGCTGTTACTAAGCCCGTTCTAACATATGGTGAGATTGTTAGGCAGTGCATCAGATAAACTGCTCATTGGTAAGCTTAGAACTGGTGCAAAACATTTTTGAAGATAAGTACATTTTTTGGTTTTCTGGTTTTGCTGACACCTAATTGCACCAATATATTACAAATATGAAGCTGTATTAGTTCTTATGCTTGCTATACATTAGTCTGGCAGGTTGATTGCCCATTACAGCACATATGACCACACGTGTGGTTGTCCAAATAGCACTGACCCAAGTGATCATTACATAGGCCAACAGGCCAGACTAAGCAGTGATAGATTGGTATCTCTGGGTTTCATTCTCACAAGAGTCTGATCTGTCAACACAAAAGCATACTATTCAGTTCGACAATGACTGCATTATGTGTTAATCCCTGATTTATATATATTGTTCATAACTTGTTAAAAAATGTACAGTTTTACATATTAGACCAGTGATCCCCAACCAGTGGGTGATGTTGCTCCCCAACCCCTTGGATGTTGCTCCCAGTGGCCTCAAAGCAGGTGCTTATTTTTAAATTCCAGGCTTGGAGGCAAGTTTTAATTGCGTAAAAACCAAATGTTCTGTCAGGTAGAGCCTCCTGTACATTGTCAGTTCACATATGGACTACTGGGCAATCACAGCCCTAAATTGGCATTGCCAGGGACTTATTCATGCTTGTGTTGCTCCCCAACTCTTTTTACATTTGATTGTGGCTCACGGTTAAAAAAAGGTTGGGGATCCCTGTATTAGAGTGTCATCAGAAGGTATAAACTTGTCACCATCAGAATTATCCTGTTACAAGGTACACCCCTATGTATACTTCATCCTCTGTTATCCCATCACAGTTTTTAACATTCCTTTTAATACTAGCAAACGCATTGATTATGTTTTTTGTAGGTGTGCGAGGGACATTCTTGCTTCAGGTGGATGAAGGGGGTCCAGCACAGAAGGCTGGGGTTCCTCAGGGCTCCCGACTGTTGGAAGTGAACGGAGAGAGTACAATCAGTATTACTTTGAGTCAGCTCACTAAGAAGGTGATGTGCATAACAAAACTGTATAATTCCCAGCATATACCCTATAGGGGATTGAGTAAACTGTAGTGTGCATGCATGTTCATGAACTCTTATTTACTTCTGGCAGTTGCAACGTAGAAGTTCGCACGTAGTTCTACTTGTACTGGAAGCCTCCGCTTGGGATATCTATGAATCTCATGGGGTTCCACTGAGTGCAGCACTTGCTGAAACATCCTCTCTCCCTTACCGGACAAGGAAACTGCACCTGGTAAAGGGTCCACAAGGATATGGGTTCCTCCTGAGACAAGAGAAGTGCCCAGCAGGTCAAGGTAAGAGCCAACGCAGATAAATACATTTACAGATACTGAAAAGTATTTTCTCAAGTGAGAAAATAGTAGTTTTATGAGAATAAGGTAAATCGTATCATATAGTAGATATTAAATTATATATTATATTATAGCTTAAATAGGGATACAGGGGTAAGAACATTGAAGGAAGGGGCATAACAGTTCAGTGATATGTGTAAAATGATCTATGAGTAGAATGAGATACAAGAGAAAAGCACAAAAATGTACTGTGCATCCACACCATAAAGAGGAGCTGCCCAATGGGTTAAGTGAAGAGCACTGCATATAAGAATGACAGTAACATAGTAATTTAGGTGTAAAAAAGACACATGTCCATCAAGTTCAACCTGCTCAAACTGCTAGTTGATCCAGAGGAAGGCAAAAAAAAAACCCAATTTGAAGCCTCTCCGATTTGCCTCAGAGGGGGAAATAATTCCTTCTTGACTCCAAATTGGCCATCGGACCAGTCCCTGGATAAACTTGTACTATGAGTTATCTCCCATAACCCTGTATTCCCTCACTTGCTAAAAAACCATCCAACCCCTTCTTAAAGCTATCTAATGTATCAGCCTGTACAACTGATTCAGGGAGAGAATTCCACATCTTCACAGCTCTCACTGTAAAAAACCCTTCAGAATATTTAGGCGGAACCTCTTTTCTTCTAATCGGAATGGGTGACCTTGTGTCAGCTGGAAAGACCTACTGGTAAGTAAAGCATTAGAGAAATGATTATATGATCCCCTTATATATTTATACATAGTTATCATATCACCCTTTAAGCACCTCTTCTCCAGCGTGAACATCCCCAATTTGGTCAGTCTTTCCTCATAGCTAAGATTTTCAATACCTTTTACCAGCTTAGTTGCCCTTCTCTGTACCCTCTCTAATACAATAATATCCTGTTTGAGTGATGGAGATCAAAACTGTATGGGGCCTTACCAGTGCTCTCTACAGTGGAAAAATGTGTGTCCTAGTATTGTTCAAACTGTACTTAATGAAGATATACTGGGGCATAGAATCTCAATGCAGAGAGGGTGGGCTTAGATTATTTTATGACTGAATGATGTGGGAAGGGTTTACAGTTACATCATTGAATTGAGGCTTGGCTGTGAGTGCCTTTCTGTAGATATTATCTGTGGGATTTAAACCCACAAAATGCAAATGTATATTTAAGTGGAAGAAAATATTATAGAGACAATTGTTGTTGCCTTTACGTAGGACTTATATAATTGCATATAACTGTGATAAAGAAAGTTGTATGTACTTCAATAGAATTGTTACAGAAGTTTTTTTAATGGCACTATCATTTTTTTCTTTCACACCAAATTAGGTCAGTTCCTGCGTGAGATTGATCCTGGACTTCCTGCAGAGGATGCTGGAATGCGTGAAGGAGACTGTCTTCTGGGGGTCAATGGGCAGAGTGTTGAGGGACTAGAACATGAAGACATTGTCAGCATGATCCAGGAAAGTGGCCGGCAGGTCACATTAATTGTCATCAGCAACGAAGGGGACAGATTCTTTAGTGAGGTGAGCAGCTGTTAGAATCATCTGGTTGCTAGTGTCCTAATTATCCTGGCAACCATGCATTGATTTGAATAAGATACTGGAATATGAATAGGAGAGGGCCTGAAAAGAAAGATGAGTAATAAAAAGTAGCAATAACAATATATTTGTAGCCTTACAAAGCATTTGTTTTTAGATGGGGTCAGTGACCCCCATTTGTAAGCTGGATAGAGTCAGGAGAAGAAGGCAGAACATTCAAAAAAGAAAAAATGAAGACCAATTGAAAGGTTGCTTAGAATTAGCCATTTTATATCAGACAAAGGGCCAGATTTAATTCAGTGAGAAAAAAGTTCTATCATGTGAAAACCATGGACGAGATTCAATTTAAGGAGAACTTTTCTTCAAATTCAATTCCATTTTTTCCATAAACTTCAATAGCGTTTTCACATGATAAACTGTTTTAAGTTTTTCTGAATTGAATGACATCTCAAATCCATGTTGAAATCCTGAGTTTTCACCTGATAAAACCTTTTTCTCACTGAATCAGGCCCTAAAAGTTAACTGAAAGGTGAACCACCCCTTTAAGGAAATGAATCTGGTGGTGTCAAACAATGAAGTCACTGTATTGGGTCAGTATATTTATTACCTCTTTAGGTACTATAGCAGTTCCACTGAACTGCACAGCCCTTTTGACTTTTATATATATATTGTCTTTCTCCTCCAACCTCTCCTGATATTTAGTCCCATTTGTGCAGCTCATATATGGACACCTGCACAATTCTAAAAGCATTTCAAGTTTAAAGCCTTTTCCCTAAGACAGAAAGTTTTGAAGACAGGAAATAATATGTGTGAAATGCTGTACAGAATCTGAGAAAGCTCTGCAGTGTGCGGTTATTACAGGTCATATTCAGGGACAGAGTATTGGGTACAATTATATAACTATATACAGTATCCTCCATTTCCTTCCTTTCTGTAACACCTGAGATATTGTGCTTGTAAACGTGGCACCTCATTAACAATTCACTGTATCCATTGGTCACACCAATGTTGGATAGGTAACAGAAAAGGCCACTAATTCTTTTTTAAATCTTTCATATCCTAGATTGGACTTTCCCCCTTGCTATTCTATGAAGAAGCTATTTTAAATCATTCAGAATGTAAGAATACAACCCAAATAACCACTGACACTCCATCTGGACCTGGGCATACAGATCCACAGGTAAAATTCTTCTTGTGGGATCCATTAAATGTCTGCTGTGAATTTTGTTTTTTTCTTCTGGGTGACAAGGTAAAGTTCTCGCTCACAATAAAATAAATAAGGCAAATCTACTTCTCCTTTTCTGATAGGCCATCTTACTTTTTAGTGGTTGGTGGTAAACCCTCAATTGTTGTAGGGTATTTGCCCACACAAAAGAAATCTGTCTGTCCTTCCCTGTAATGACTGTGGCATATAAAACCAAACATTGGACTTAATAGCTGGGTTGTCCAGCTGGCCTTACAAAATTTCTATCTGTTGGGCAAGAGGAACTAAGAGAAGTCAAAGCTCTGAGGCTTCTCTTTACTTCCTACTGTTAATTATTCAAGTGGTCAAACAAAATGAACAGAAAATGCAAAGGCGGCCACACAGATATATGGGCTATTGATTAGTCCTTATGTGTAATTAAAACTGAGGCAAACGTTGCACCTTTTATTACATTGCCCTGTATGTGTTTATTTTATTTATATTGCTAGGTGTTTATTCTATTACCTGAACTTCTGTTGTTCTCTTGATGTGGTCTTTGTTGCACAGGTGAAGGCAGATCCTGCCAAAAGCCACAGTACTTCCACAGAGATACAGAGGAATGAGGAATAATGATCCATTGCTACTGCCATTGTGACAAGAAATGGTACGAACACTTCTGCACTGGAACGACTATCAATTAAGGCACGTGAAAATTGTGGAGAAAATAATAACTATGGATCCTGTGGCTTATGTCACCAACCACAACTGTGTGATTTATTCTAAATCGTCTCCTGTCTGATTTAAAATATAATATATAATGTCACTTGTGACAAAGGATACTTATATCACACATGACCATGATCACAACTGCTAAGCTGTTTGCTAGTGGCTCATATGGTATATCACTCTAGTCACAGCTATAGTAGGGATAATTCTAGATTTATGGCACATTATTTTGTGTTATGTTGTTGATTTATTATTCATGCACAGCTTAAAATATGCACTTTCCGAAATACAGCACAAAACACCACATATACTATTCATAGTGCCAATCTGACTTCATTATGTGCTTCAGACCAACATTTTCAAATAAATCTGTAGGCTGCTGAGAGATGCAGCCCATTGTCCTATGTATGTATAATGACATTTGTAATCAATATGGAACTGGGGCTTGGTCAGGCATAAATTGGGAAGGTAGGTGAGAACTGCACTATGGTTCTCTACACAGGGCTGGATTTACATAGGGGGCACCCCTAGGCCCGCTGCTGTTCATTGCTCCCCATGCCCTCCCTTTTATTCATGCAAATTTTCATCATCGGGACCAGAGCAATGGGGATTGGCACACAGGAGATTTAAAAAACTATTGTATCTCTTGCGCATCCCCAGTGTTTCCGAACCAATGCAGTTGTGGTTGGGCAGCATGCCGCCCCCTGAAATCCTGCCGCACTAGGCCTGGGCCTTGGAGGTCTTTCCACTAATCCGGGCCCGTCTCTACACAACTTCACATGTGATTCAGCGACTCTGGGGCTGAATTAATGGATCAGCCGAATTAGGACAGCAGTCCTGAGTTTAATAGATACCTAGGCACTATCTTTAAAGGATTTATGTTCTCCTCGTGTCTGTGTGGGTTTCCTCCAATTACTCTGGTTTCCTCCCACACTCTCAAAATGTACAAGCAGGTTAATTGGCTCCCTAGTTGACCCTGTTGTGTGAATGAGGCAGCACGATCTGCTATGGATGATGAAAACTGCTGCCTTAAATTTGTCAGCTCTATAAGGAAAAGGATAATAATTTGCCCCATTACAGTGTTAATATTGGCCAAATATCTACCCATTTGCTGACCTCACTGAACAAACTTGATTAATGCATTAATGAAGAGAAAGAGAGGGCACTGTGTCCAAAGAGAAGCAAAACATCTCACAGAGTAGTTAAAGCAAAAAACTTTATACAAAAGAAATACTAGTTAACAATGGTTTGCTTAGAACTATTCAGTCCATTACCCCTTGCCCATGTGGCTTTAAATGTTAGCTGATTCCAAGAACCGGAACATTCTGAAACAAGTTTTGATTAATTGAATTGAATTGTTATTTAAGGATACTGCTAACGCTTACAATCTTGTGATTTTTTTATTTAAGATGCCGGGAATAATTCAGCTATGTTGGGGTCTCATGAGGACCTGATTCAGTTTTAGGACATATGAGTATAAAATGTATTAATGGTTCCCTGCTTCCTGAAACAATGTAATATGTTGAGAAAATAAAACCAATTCAGAATAAGTGTGTATATGAAATGAACTCTCCTGTGGCCAATGTAACGGTCTAATTGTAATCTGGTAAGAAACTGCTTTACAAAATAAACTTTTATAGGTGAGTTTGTAGCACTCTGCCCTTTATAAGGGTCAGTGAGTTTTGGTTTTAGTTGGACCTATTCAAGTGTTCTAGGGAGGATACCCAGGAGTACACCAGGATACCCAGGAGGATACCCAGGAGTACACCACTGCTTTATAAAGGAATTTTGCTGCTGGTAACAAGCGCTTTGCTTGCAAAATACCAAATACCAAATCCTTCACAAAACATTCCACTGAATAATGAACCAATTGAATGTGAGCCCAACAGGTATACCCAAGTATAAGTTTGCCACATAAGGAATCTATGAAAGAAAACAATCCAGCACAAATGAACTATTCCCTTAGTATTAAAAAATGAAGATAATGAAGATGCAGTCTTTTTTAAAGATTTTGGTTTTAGTTTTCTGCTGTGTTTGGTACATGCAGTCATTTGACAAAGGTACACTACAAAATACATCATCAATAATCAATCATAAGCTTCGGAATGACCTACTTTATTTCTACAACAGAAGAAACTTCTTCAGTTCATTATGAAGATTTTTTTTATTGTCAGGCTGATAAATTCTTGGACTTGAAGGGTCCTACCAATTCTAAATCAACTGTGGAGGACCCACTCATACTTTGACAAAGTTACCTGATCGACTACATTTTTAGGTCAGAGCAGACCACTCTAATAAACCCCACTCATATTTCAATTCAGCTGACAAAGTCTACTTTGGCCTACCACCTCGCTCCATAGATAACTACCCCACACCATTGTATTCTGAACCACTTGCCCTCACGTTCTGTAACTGCACGTCCTCATATGGTGGTAATTTTATAATATCTATTGTTTTATCTAAATCATTAGAAGTCGAGAGGGTTTAAACCATAGTCCTGTAACATCTGTTTGTGTTGTTGATGGATAGACAAGGCCTGATCCTTCCACTGCAGTTCTGCCACACTGAGCTTTGAAAGTAGATGATCCAGGCAGGACTAGGACAGAAAGAAGAAAATTGATCGAGCAACATACCTTCAGCATTCTAAGGCTAATTAATTCATAGTGATGCTGGTACCAATGTGTCCAGCACTGCACACATACAAAGAGTGACTAAAGGACATGCAAAGCCTTCATTTCCCTACCGTTGGGCATATCTTCCCCACCCAAGCCACATCATTTGTACTACATATACCACCTCCATTTGGCAGCGCCACCACATTTACCTAAAACAAATAGCAGCTTTCACCCGGCGGCCATTTACCCTCTGACACATCATCAGTAACATTGAGACATGTATGCTGTAAAGTTCATGCAGTGCAGAATGCAGGTTTACACAGGCACAACATACTTTGATAAAAAATTCTACTGGGATTGAGCACTGTAATGGTTAAGATGAGCTCAGGAGAGTTGGTTAGGAGAAACAAATAGGATCAGGCAACTAGAGTTTCTATGGGAACCAGTAATGCTATATCTACATTGGCTGTTAGACTGGACAATGTGTTTAGTAAGCTGAGCTGAGAAGAACTGAGCATGCCTATAAATCAAGAGTCAATGCAAATTCCTGAGGGAGGGGGCCGAGTGGGTTAGAGGAGGAGAAGGATTTCTAAGTGATTAAGGGGATGCTGCAGCCATACTGTTCACCTATTAACAACCAGAATGGGAGTTATCTAAAGATTTCAAAGAGGCTGTTCACTGATTAAATTTTTGTGGCGGGGGTTTACATGTCCTTTAATGTGATTTTTTTGGCCCCATGTTTTAGTAGAAGAAAATATATATTTTCAAAAACAAAGGCACTCGATTTAGACACAACAAAAGCCCTCAAACCCATATCAAGGTAAAACCCTCAAAGTAACTATAATATTATTTAATCAAAATAAATGTATTTTAAAAGAGGGTGCAACTAGACATGGAGGTGCAAAATATTATCACAATAAGAGGTATTGCATATATATATAGATAGATAGATGATAGATAGATAGATAGATAGATAGAAAATGGGTCCTGTCACCCTAACAAATAATTCAAAATTTTCTATTTGGTTATATATATATATATATATATATATATATATATATATATATATATATATATATATATATATATATATATATATATATATATATAACAAACAAGGGAAAGTTGTGCTCACCACTATTTTTTAAAACCATTAGGCGGGGGTGCAATGAGGATGTCACCACAAAATACATATAGTCAACTACAAGAGGTCCTCTGCACTCAACCCATTATCAATATATTTAAGACAGCGACATTTTGTGCATACTGCTACTAAAAAATGCCTTACCCTTTAAACAACACAGGGATTGTTTGTCCATATATTGCAATATATTTAAGCTGGCCAACTATGTCAAAGTCATCCCATATCTGGCCAGTCCTACGCTCAATTTTCATCTGATTCATTAAGAATTCAATTGCTTAATTATACATTATACAAAGGGACTAAGTTTTACCTACAACTTACTAGCTGCTTTCAAAGTAAAGGGTAAGGCATTTTTTTTTTAGTAGCAGTATGCACAAAATGTCGCTGTCTTAAATATATTGATAATGGGTTGAGTGCAGAGGACCTCTTGTAGTTGACTATATATATATATATATATATATATATATATATATATATATATTTCTTGTTTACTTCAGTTCTGGAACTCACCACAGCACAGCAGATGCTATTTTGTGGGCACTTTTCTTAAGACAAGCATCATCCAAAAATCTAGTGTATGCACCGGAATGGGGGAACCTAATGTCTATTCCCATGCAAAGGCTACACAATTATAGATGTGAGGGAAAATAAGGAGTGCAGTGACATCTAGGAAGTGTATACTGGAAAGTAAAAGTAATTGCCTGCCTGAGGCATAGAGGTGGGGATAGGCAATATGTGATTGAAAGCTGACATTTTTAATACCTTTATAACAGGCATATAAAAAATAATTTGGCTTTTGTGTTGAATTTGAAAACCACTTTTATTATACAACTTTTTATGTCTGGGTGACAGGTCCCCTTTAACTTAAGGAGAAAAACATTTACTGATAAAATGTATGTTATTGTGCATATTTAAGCATTCCTAATAGCATAGAAAGGATGTATAATAAATGGGATAAATTCCCAAAAACACATATAAAAGATAGATGCAATGAAAGTCGCAGAAGGAATATCAAAGGCAGGAGGAATACGTAACTTTTACATAATGAGATGCAAAAAATGGGAAAATGTTTAAGTACAGAAACTTACAAAAATTCCAACCCGCCACCCAAAAATAGAAAATGTGGGGATCGACATGGAGAAACGTCCACAGAAACCAGCATTAAAAGGCAGAACAGTATGAATAAACTCAGGATGAAAAATGTACAAGAAATAGGAAACACACACACAGATAAGAACTTAGATAAAGGGAAAGTTCTCAAGTCAAAGACCCCAGACAGATATGACAAAGATATTATTATAAAATCAAGATGTCTCAATAGAATCTATAATCAGTTTACACCCACAAGTGATTGTAATGGCAGTGCACACATGAACTGAGTTTATCAGTAAATCATATCCTTTTATTTAACAGTAATAGCAAGTAGTGGCTACTCAATTAAAACATTTCCAATAATGATAATTGATCCTCGTGACCACGTGAAACACGTAGAGGTAGAGGAATAGGAAATAGGTGAAACACGTAGCAGAAAATTATATCTTTTGTGCAATCATTTTTTAAAGGGGTGATTCTCCTTTAAGTTAACTCTTAATTTCATAAAATGGCTAATTCTGAGCAACTTTTCAGTTGGTCTTTATTTTTTTTATAGTTTTATATTTTATCTGCATAATAATCTTTCACCTTTCCTTAATTTACCTATTTTAATTCACTAGATATGACCAAGCATTGTTTTACTGAGTACTTCAGCTGTTTAGTTTGCAAACTACACAAGGGGGCAACCTGAGTCACATCATTACTTCTTTCCAACTCTGATAGTTAACATGCTGTGTTAAATGAGCAAGGTTTTACCTTCACCTTATTACAGAGTACTAATTAAGGTTGCCACCTTTTCTGGAAAAAAATACTGGCCTTACGATCTTTTCATCTTTTTTCCCTATTAATAACATTGGGATCAACCATAATTTTTACCCGCCAGGCAGGTAAAATGCCGGCCAGGTGCCAACCCTAGTACTAATGCATGTATCTGATGTTAATATCTGAAAATTATTTCTAGGCACATATAGAGTGACAGACATACAACCATTTAAAAGCACAAGTGAAGTTGGCCAGTTGACTTTTCCAGATACAGAGAGAGTCAACGTCAGGGGGCAGAAAATATCCTATGTGAAATCACCCATCACTATGTGATGACACTATGTAATAACTGACAGATATAATAGGTATAAAACTGAGGTATGTCCAACCTGCAGCCTTTCAGCTATTAGAGCATGGGTTGTTGGGGTAATTGGGAATACTGGAAATTGTACAGTACCTTGTGCACCCCCTTATAAGCTGCCAAGGAAAGAAAACTGTAGCTAGATATTAGGCTGTCATTGTAGGCAATGTTTAGTACTAGGGATGCACCGAATCCACTTTTTTTTGGATTCGGCCGAACCCCCGAATCCTTCACGAAGGATTCGGCCGAATACCGAACCGAATCCGAACCCTAATTTGGGTGGGAAGGGGGAAAACATTTTTTACTTCCTTGTTTTCTGACAAAAGGTTCAGATTCGGTTCGGCCGGGCAGAAGAATTTGGCCGAATCCGAATCCTGCTGAAAAAGGCCGAATCCCGAACCGAATCCTGGATTCGGTGCATCCCTATTTAGTACATATTCTGATGCCATTCAAATGGTGCCAGTGACCACCTTATTGAGAATGGCATAAAATAAATGTAAACAAAGATACTGCTTATCACTGTGTAAATCTTGTTTGAGATTCCTAAACCTAGGCACACATAAATATACTAAGCAAGTTATATTAATCAGTGCTAAAGACTCTAAAGTGAAATTCCAGGAGGGTAATTGAATGATACAGGAAAAATACAATGGAAAAACAGAAAACAGAGAGTGAAATGAAAAGAGAGGATGGGAAAAAAGTGTTTCTGATGCTAAGATTGGCATGGGTATCCTGCTTTACCACCCCAAACAACTATTCCTCTAATGAGAACCAATATTCACATTTCACCCTCTCTATCTACCTAAATTGTTCAACCTCTGCATGATGGATTTTGAACTGGCAACTTTACAATACCGTGTTTTTTTTCTGAAGTGAAAGGATGATTTGATTTTTCTAATGGGGGCTACCCAGAATCTAGTTGCAGTAAAAGCACTTGTAGGAGGAGATTTCTGAAAAGGGGGTCTTTAGGTTTCCTGGAGGACCTGACAGCCAAGTCACATGAAGAGTCAATCCTACTGTAGCTCACTTACATGCAACAAATTCTCATATTCTGACTCCATGTTTTCCACCTCTCCACGCAGGTGGGTAATTTCAGCATCTTTCTTGGATTTTGTGTGCTCCAATTCTTCTCGAACCTCCTCTAGTTCTTGCTGAGTGTCACCTAAGTGTGTTACAGACACAATTGCATTGTAAAGTATGTAAATTGAGAACAGAGGTATTAACTGTTGCAGGTGCAGTTGTAAAGCATATACAGAGCGGTTGTGGCTAACATTTCATGTGCCTTAACATATATGTGCAACTTGCACCTATAAATGCAAATAGCGTAAATGGCAGTGAAAGGGAGACCTGTACTTTTTCACTTGTCACTGAACAGGTGTCAATTACAGTGTTACAACAAGGAGTTAGGTAGGTTTTTAAACCTAAACTGCTGTTATTGTTACTATGTTGCTGTTGGTGATCCAAATTAATAAAAATCCCTTATCTGGAAAACCCCAGATCCCATACATTGTGGATAGATTCCTTTCATGCCTATGTATGTCTACATTTTGTTGTACACAGTAGCACTCCACTCTCACCAAGTTGTAACCTAAGTTCTTCCACCTCCTGTTTCAGGGCCTGGATAGATGCTGAGCTCTGCTGTTCCAAAGCCTGCTGCTGACGAGTCATCTCTAAGGGCAATAGAAAAAAAATGGAAGCAATAAATATAAATACATTTAAAGCCCTCTATACAGAGCACCACTCTGAACTACAAATACTTTTAGGCATTTCCATTTTAATAATAATTTATTTTCACTGAAAAAGATGTTGTTTTTAAACAGGTGAGCAGTAAATGCTTTACAAAGCAATACACAATACCAATGTAAGGGCTATTACAAATGAGCGAATTTAGCTGCGCTCTTCATTTATTATACAGTTGTTTTTTTTAAAATTTTCCTTCTATATTTGTCATAAACCATATCCCCATTGAGACCTGCTTCGGCAGTCTGGAAGCAAAGTGGGGTGATCCACAAAAGATCAGTAAATGCTGTCTGCTGATTGGTTGATGTGGTGTACTGCTCCTCTGCAAACCTAGTGCCTTTTATTACATACTGCCATAAATACTTGGTTTATTAGTCCCAAAATGGCTTTTTTAAAGCCCAATTCTTGTTGGTTTCTGCTTCTATCCCAGAGGAATATCATTTTCTTACCACTGTATATAGCATGTTTCTCATCTTTCTCCTCATGCAGGTCTCCCTGCAGGTCCTGCAATTTTGCACGCAGCTCCTCTTTGTGTTCCTGAGTTCGCCGTGTTACTTGCCTGCGTAGTGCTGCCAGAAAGGAGAATCATATGACCAAAAATGCTCAGCAGAAAGAAAAGACCAATTGCTGGGACAGAATGATTGGTAAATTACTGAAACAAGGTCTCACAGCACTCAAGTCAACACAACACCCAAGACTCTCTGTCTGTTGTGACGTAACATGTATGTGTGCCCTTGGTTACTCTGTGTGCACGTAAATTGTATGATCCCAGGGGGTAGCCCTTAGTTCTTTTCTATTTAGCATTACCCAATGGCACATACTGCTAAATAGTATATTATTATAATGACCAGGGTTTTACATAAGCTGTTTCATGCAATATATTTTATAGAGACCTACACTCTATAGAGACCTACACTCTATAGAGACCTACACTGTTTGGGGTATAGTTTACCATTTAACTTCTGGTTCTCTTTGTTTCATTTGGGTTAGAGGAACATTATACCAAAAGAAAATGTATGTACCATTGGTCTGTGTGTGTGTGCATAATGCCTCATATAAACCAGAGGGTAGGGATGCACCGAATCCACTTTTTTGGATTTGGCCGAAACCCCCGAATCCTTCACGAAGGATTCGGCCGAATACCGAACCGAATCCGACCCTAATTTGCATATGCAAATTAGGGGTGGGAAGGGGAAAACATTTTTTTACTTCCTTGTTTTCTGACAAAAAGTCACGCAATTTCCCTCCCTGCCCCTAATTTGCATATGCAAATTAGGATTCGGATTCGGTTCGGCCGGGCAGAAGGATTCGGCCGAATCCGAATCCTGCTGAAAAAGGTCGAATCCTGGATTCGGTGCATCCCTACCAGAGGGTGGAGATTAGTGCTTTATATATATATATATATATATATATATATATATATGTATGTATATATATATATATTTTTTTTTTTCCTAACAAGGCTTTATTTATATAACGCTTTACATGTAAACAGTTTTATGTTATTTATTTTTTAGAGACCTGCAATAGGGTATCGCTGCTTCAGTTTTGAGCTCCTTTAGCCCTGGAAATGTAACAAAATTGCCTTCCCGTGAATATTGCTTTGTAGGCATGGCACTGAACTACTAAAATTGTCTATTATTTGTGTCAATATCCCTTTAAAGAAAATAATGTATGTAATTTTATTCATAATGTTTCTCTGAGCACTTTTGCAATTACATTCAACCTTCCTTCATCAGGTATCACAGGGAGATTAAAAAACCCTGATATTAAACATTGTATTTGCCTGTACCACCAGCACAAAAATTAGAATAACTTTCTATTGCTTGGTAAATAAACTTGTTTTCTTTGTATTGTATCATGTTGTGGGCCTTGTTAATAGCCTGATCTGATCTGACTGTTTTTTACTTCTATACACATACACATAAATATAGAACAAAATACCTCACTGTAATGTAGTGGGTCCCTCTTAGGGTCTCATAGGGTGAAAACAAAATTCACTATAGTTCACCACTGAGTCATTTCACTTGCACAGGATTTTAGGGGAGAGTTTGTTGAATTGTAAACTCTCATTTTCACCACTTGATTAACAAGTCTTAAAAAGATTCTATACACATGAGTGTTTGAAAATTCTCCCTGGCAAAAACTATTTTCACCTCTTATATAAAATATACCCCCTAAAAGTCTATTTCATTGCACTCCCAAGGCCAGAATCTTTCTCCTTTTTTGTTACCCAAGTGATCCTGTAAAACTTCAACTTCCAACATTGCCTTGCGAAACTGTTCCTCCACTGAGCCTGAGGAGAAAAGAAAATCTGTCAGAATAATGGTGAAAATCCAAGCAGAAGATTTAACAACTGCACTACATAGACTTGAAATCTATAAAGAAAGAGTCTCATTTCTCTTACTTGTTCCATTCTTTGTTTTCTTCCCCTTTTTCTTTTGAGCTTTTCCCTTTTGCTTTGGAGGCATATCTATAAGAGAGAGATATAAAAGTCTGAGCCACAGGATGGAAAGATGCAAATGCACAAGAAGTAATACTGTACATGTTGGAGAGACAAAAAGGGTTACTGTATCCTTAATGCTACCAGGAGACATACTGTATTTAGTGTTCCTGGAAAGGTTCATGTGGAATTTCAAGCCTACAAAGTTATACATACTGATGTGACTAAAATAGAGAATACAATTGCCAGTGATCAAATATGGTCTATGTAAAAATAGTCAAATAAACAAAAATTAGTAACATACTTTACCCAAACATATGTACTCGTCACACTAAGGGCCCTCATTATATAGTGAATAAAGTACCCCCTCTTGTAAAATATAAGGATATTATAAGTTACTGAGGAGTTTCATGACCATATAAAAACACGAGGCCGAAGGGGGCTATAAAAACACGAGGTCTATGGGGAGCTTAACTTGTTCCATTTTATAGTTAAATCATGAGAACTGCCCAGTAAATGATTAACTCAGAATCAGTCCCAGACTAGCAATCTGTGGGTTCTGGCAAATGCAAGAGTGGCTGCTGTAAGATGCCATATACAGTCACAGAGAGGGTAGAGGTCAGCTTTGCTATTGCTTACAAAAAGAGAATACTAATGGTAATTCTGCTTGTAAATTTACAGGAGGTTTTTTTTTTTTTGCCTCAGTAGCACTAAAATGTGAGGATATTAGTTGTTACCTCAGAGTTCTATGATCTGTATAAAAGCACTTGGCCTTTAGCAGGGGAAAGCCTGGGGCTGCTTCCCCCCCTCTCTTGCTCTGTGCTTAAAACTTTAGAGTCAGAAGGGGCCAAGGGGGGCGCATCACTAAAAAGTTAAAACTCTAAAAGCCTCAGCCCTGGTCTTTAGCCTTGTACTTTCATGTGATCATTTAACTTGTGACCATCATATACATTTAATACACAGGGGGTACATTATATATATATATATATATATATATATATATATATATATATATATATATATATATAGTTATTATAAGTTACCAAGAAGTTCCATGACCATATAAAAGCACGAGGCCGAAGGAAGATATACAGGTTATTGAGTCATGTGGCAGAAATGACATCACTAAGCACTGTTTGTAAGGATATAATTTATTCGATGCAGGTACCCAGTGAAGGAAATTATAACCTATTTTAAACAGCATAGATCAGAAAGTGTCTCTTACCTGCAATGAATCCTGTGCAGCAGAACAACAAAACAATACTCACTGTGAAAAGCTTACCCAGCAGGAGGACACTTTAAGGTCCTGCCCACAAACCTGCCCAACTGACTGAGTCAGAATTGTATATATCAGGTTGCTAGGTTTCTGTAATGGTAACTAAAGATGTCTAACAACAAGCTACCAGTAAAACCTTCCATGCAAGCAAATTTTTTACTAGAACTGAACCATCATGTTAATAAAAACACTGAAGATTCAGATGTTTAAAAAAAGCAGAAGATTCTTATTCTAGGTTACAGAAATGGGTTTTGCAACACAATTTTCTTTATTAACATAAAGGTAACAGACAGGTGAAGGCATAATCATGTAATGAGAAAGAGAACAAAAACACAGGTTCTCACAGTATTTGTGCTGAACCTACATCAATAATTATAATATCTGCATGTCGCAAACCTGCGTGCTACTTCTGTCATGTCCTGACTTGAGTGAACTGTCTCTGCCTTCTTGCATAACTGCTTAGAATCTAGCCCAGCCTGCAGTATGTATACATATTTACACCCACAAACTGTTGATGTTTGTATAACAATGAAAAAAAAATGTATCGCTTTGCTTCCTTAAACTCTCAACTTTTCATTACATTAGTTATTTGTAAAACCACGGAATATTTGAATTTTCTTTCATTATGCAAAATGTTTTTGGGTGGAGATTTACCTCAATTTTGCAGTATCTTCTTCTGCAATCAGCCGTTTTTGGACTTTCTACATTCTGGTCTTTAGGAATTGCTGTAGGTCTCTGTGCTTTGTTTCAGACAACATAAGTCTTGTATTGGCGTGGGCAGGGCCGCCATTAGAAATCACGGGCAACAAACAATTTTTGGGGCCCCCTGGGCCCCGCCCACACTAGCTTCCAAGCCCCACCCCAGATCCCGCCACTCCACCCAAAGACCACACAGACATCAGCGCTATAAAAGTAACACCCCCCCACAATTTATAAAAAGCTATTGATGGTCAGGGCCCCCATATAAGTTAAAAAAAAACAATGGTGCCAGGGTCTCACTTACCTTACAAGTTAAAAAAAAATTGGGGCCCCATAGTTTAAAAAAAAAAAAAAAAAAAAAACCATTGGTAGCAGGGCCCCCCTTACAAGTAAAAAAAAAAATTGGGGCCCCAAATTTAAAAAAAAAAAAAAACATTGGTGGCAGGGGCCTATAGAATATTAAAATAATACATTTGTGTTCAGTGGGATTGAACTCGTGGCTTCAGAACTTCAACTTCGCCTCCTTTCGTGACTTCAGGAGTTCAATTTCGGCTGTTTTCGTGACTTCGGGTCTTTTCGCTGCTTCGGCTGTTTTCGTGGCTTCGGGTCCTTCGGCTGTTCCGCATTTTGGCTGTTCGGGATGGCCGCACACACGACTTCGGCGCTCTCAAGGGGGGCCAGGCTCTTTTCAAAACTGTAGCACTGCCGGGGCCCCCTTCATGCCTGGGCCCGGGACACTTGTCCCCCCCTGATGGCGGCCCTGGGCGTGGGGCAAGGTCTCTTCCCACCTGCCCGCTGCCCATTCAGGTGCACAAGTTAAGGAATGCCAGAGGGCACAGGCTGCAACTATGGTAGGTGGTAAGGACAGGCCTGCTTAGTCTGGTCACAAGTGCTTGGGGCGTGCTCTTGCACCCCTTAGTGCTTAGAACTTGCATCCAGGGGATCAGTAAATTACCCCTATTATTACGAGGACTGCTATTGCCAAGAGGGTTGCCCAAACTTATGCATACCTCCAAAAAGAGGCAGGGCCAAAGAACGGACAGGTTTCTGCAGAATGAGACTGTGTTATGGGTAGAGAATGGGTATAACATGGAGTTGGAATAAAGAGAGAGGGACAAAGAGAACATACGTAATTAGGAATGATATCTTTCTATACAAAGAGGCTTATTATCCTGATAATTGTTACGTGGAGCTAGACATGTTCTTTGTTTCCCAGGTGCCTCAGCCATGTGACTTGTGCTCTGATTAACTTGAGTCACTCATTACTGCTGTGCTACAAGTTGGAATGATATCACCCCCTCCCTTTACCACCCAGAAGACTATCAACAGAACAATAGGAAGGTAACAAGACCCTACATAATGGCAGATAGATGAATAGCATTTGATAACAAAATACCCAAGTGTGGCTCACACAAGTCATGACTCCTCTTCCAGTTACATTGAGTTCAGTGCTGGGCCAAGTTGGCTGGGCGCCTGCTATGTTGCCCCACCTTATGCGCGTGCACGAACAAGTGCGTACTGCCATGTTTAGGGTATGTTTTGGTTAAATGGATGTGCTATTTAGGGCCAAAGTGGTATTGGCCAAAAAAGTTCAAGCGCTGTACATGGATGTCTTTAGGGCTCTTACACATGGGCATTTTTGCCCTCCGCTCTGTTTTAATCTGCTCAGCCGCAGGAGTAAATGCATTTTACGAGTGTAAGCGTCGAAAGCAGGTGAAACACAACATGCTGCGTTTCACCTATGTTCAGCACATACATGCAGCTTCATGAGTACGAGCCCATAAGGAATAATCGGATGCTTTTA
The DNA here is from genome assembly GCA_038501925.1 of Xenopus petersii. Lineage (NCBI taxonomy): Eukaryota > Metazoa > Chordata > Amphibia > Anura > Pipidae > Xenopus > Xenopus petersii. The sequence continues at coordinate 57,018,891 of CM076684.1, forward strand.
CTCCTGCGCTCCCCTGCGGCTGAACAGATTAAAATGGACCGCAGGGCAAAAGCACTCATGTGTAAGAGCCATTACACAGAATTTATGATGGAGGCAGAGCCAGGCACGTAGCCTTAGTAATGCTTCCAATATATCAATTTTCTACAGTGATCTCCCTAGTGTATTTGGTATTATTATGTTCTAATATACAGAGCCATGAATATCCTGTAAATTATATTCTTATAAACGTAGTGCTTAGTGATGTCATTGGTTATAATCGGCTATTAGTGATGTCATTTCTGTCACCTGACTCACTGAAATTTCGGCCTCGTGTTTTTATATGGTCATGGAGCTCCTCGGTAACTTATAATATACTTATATTTTAAAGAGGGGGTACTTTATTCACTATATTGTCCAGTTTTTGCAGTGATCTTGCTGCCATGTCTGGAAGTAGTCAGTGTGCTTATAATGCAATTCTGCAGTGATCCTACTGGCATGTATAATTAATTATGGCTAAACAGTGTAGCAAAGGACAGTGTATTTGGGGCTTTGTTTTTGTGGGTCCACTAGCTGAATTGATGGATTACTTTTTAAGTTTAAATAGATAGAACATGCTGTATATACTATTGATGTGCAGGCCAGCCCGATACCCGCAGAACATGTGGGTTTACCAGCAGGACCCAAGGGTTTACCCGAAGGTCAGGCGAGTTTGGACCGAACTCACTGCTCCTCTTGCGGGTCACAAGCGGGGAGAGCAGGCAGCGCTCAACCCGAATCCATCCGCAAGAGGAGCAGTGAGGTCGGCCTGAATCTTAGATTGCAGGCTTTCAAATTCCCGTTTTATAGGCTTGCTCCGGCCCAAGCCCTTTTGGGATGTCATCGGCGGGGTGGGCCTATAAATGGAAGGGGGAAGTCAGGTGTGACGGGTGTGGGTCGAGTTTTTCTTGACCCGCACAACACTAGTATATACCCAGTTAGATGAGCAGTATTGTTGAAATTGGACAAACCAGCAGACCAAATCCAGACAAAGTCAGCTTTACTGTAGTTTCCTGACCAGATCTATTTGTTTACTAATAAAATTGCAACTTTTTTTGTGTGGCGTTGATGAGATGGGAACAGGGTATAAAGAATTCACAAAACCAAAGTCATTGCACAACAAAGTTGCTACCAACATTATTGTATCAGAGTATGGGAAGCACATGCTGTAAGCAGAATAACTGCATATAAAATTTATTGTGCATCCACACAACATATAGAGAGAGAGAGAGAGAGAGAGAGCTAATCGGCACTCACCATTCACTTGGTCGATTGCTGGGTGCTAACCAATCAATACTTATTTATTCACAGTCCATGAAAGCACTCACAGCGGACGCCATCCAGCGTGTATCAAAAGGTTATTTATTGGTGCATGGTGTATCAACGCGTTTCGGCTCACCTGACGACGGCTCCAGGTGATACACCATGCACCAATAAATAACCTTTTGATACACGCTGGATGGCGTCCACTGTGAGTGCTTTCATGGACTGTGAATAAATATATGTATATATATCCATGTAAAAAGCTGAAGCACACTGGGATTTTGTCAAGATAAAACTTATTTTATTAAATCAACGTTTCAGTCCTCACAGGGACCTTTATCAAGATAATCATGGATATATAACTTTTTCTGAATAGCACCTGGGTCCTTGTTCCAGTAAGTGCGTGCCACAGCCTTTCTACATATATATATAATGTATAAGATATTCATGGCTTTTGAGTATTATAAAGGAATATTCAGTGTATCTGTACGTGTAAATGGCATTACTCTGAAACAAGAGGATTGGGCGTGTCTAAGTGGATTCATTCTAATCGTTACTACTCAGTTTTGTGCGCGTTCTCGCCTGAGCAAAAGGCGGAAGTGACGGCGGCGCGGTGCTCGGCCCCGGGAGAATCATCTCCCCCTCCCAGCCCGGCGCACACAGGGAGGGCTGTGTTCTAGGGGCCCCGTGTTAACCGGCCCCAGGAATTTCACCCTGTGCTGCTCCTCACTCACCGGTCGCCATGGCGACTAACATGCGGAAGGGTGGCGGATTGATCGGGCTGGTGAAAGATGCCTTCCAGCCGCACCACCACAATCCGACTGCGCAGCCGGGGACCGTGGACCGGAAGACGGTGGAGAAATGCTGGAAACTCATGGATAAGGTGAGGAATTGACTCTTTATTTTATTACTACTGCGACAGGCTTCCCTCAACTTGCACCCTCTCAGTGATGTCATGTGTGCCCCAATGTTGCCTTTCGCTTTGCTCCTGAGGATTTGGCTTATTACTTGCCTTGGTGACGTCACGGAAGGGGCTTCTGTGTGGAGTGTGTAATATACAGTAGATGGTCCCACATGAGATCTGTGTGTCATGTCTGCGCCTACTGGCAGTATCTCGTTGATCTAATAAAATAAGTGTTATCTTGACAAATCCCAGTGTGCTTCAGCTTTTTACATGGATAATTAACTTTTTGTGAATTGCTCCTGGGTCCTTGTTCCAGTGTGTGCCACAGCCTTTCTACATATAGATCTAGATATAATGTATAAGAAGATATGCATGGGTTTTGTGTATTATAAAGGAATATTCAGTGTATCTGTACGTGTAAATGGCATTTCTCTGAAGCAAGAGGATGTGTCAATTTTCTGGAGAATTTGGGCTTCCACTTCCTCAGCGTGTGACTAAGTGGGAAAGAACAGGACATCCCTTACAGTAAATGATTTCCCAATTCGGCCCACACGAGTGACTCACTGCAGCGCTATTTCATTGAGAGCCGCAATAGCAGCTCCATTATTCACGGTAACTGGATCTCCCACCGGGTGAGACGGGGTTCGGTCACAACTGGAGATCTGAGTGTACAACTTGGACATGAATATAACACATTGGAACGAAGCAACGGATATGACGCTCTGGCTACATTCACACCCCACGCCTGGCTGCAGCGCTATATAAGACCGTAGCCAACAAACAGGCCTCGCTTCTTGCTAAGTGCGCTTGCGCCATTTACTGTACTACGTTTGGGCGTGTCTAAGTGGATTCATTCTAATCGTTACTATTTAGTTTTGTGCGCGTTCTCGCCTGAGCAAAAGGCGGAAGTGACGGCGGCGCGGTGCTCGGCCCCGGGAGAATCATCTCCCCCCTCCCAGCCCGGCGCACATAGGGAGGGCTGTGTTCTGGGGGCCCCGTGTTAACCGGCCCCAGGAATTTCACCCTGTGCTGCTCCTCACTCATTGGTCGCCATGGCGACTAACATGCGGAAGGGTGGCGGGTTGATCGGGCTGGTGAAAGATGCCTTCCAGCCGCACCACAACAATCCGACTGCGCAGCCGGGGGCCGTGGACCGGAAGACGGTGGAGAAATGCTGGAAACTCATGGATAAGGTGAGGAATTGACTCTTTATTTTATTACTACTGCGACAGGATTCGCTCAACTTGCACCCTCTCAGTGATGTCATGTGTGCCCCAATGTTGCCTCTCGCTTTGCTCCTGAGAATTTGGCTTATTACTTGCCTTAGTGACGTCACGGAAGGGGCTTCTGTGTGGAGTGTGTAATATACAGTAGAGGGTCCCACATAAGATCTGTGTGTCATGTCTGCGACTCACTGGCAGTATCTCATGTGAATATTACTACTCCGGTCCCCATCATAACATGACCTGATAGCTGGCAGCATTTCGCATTTCTGCTATTTTCTTCCCTTCTACACGTCCTTCTTTTAGCTTTCATCACATCCTTTTACCAGCTTTGCATCTCCTATGTCCTCATACGTCCTTTCTGCTTGTTCCAATCTCCCTTCCCTTAGTAATCACATGTTCTCCATTTCCTCATGACACAATCCCTGAACAGATATCAACCTTTGCTTTAGTGCGTCTCACTTTATTATTATCTATCTGGTACCATTAACTGAGGGGAACGCTTTCACAGTCACACTCCTTGCTGAACAGCTTTACCTCATTTTTCGATACATTGCTTTCATTCCTCCCGAAACATAAAACATCCCTCTATTTACTACACAGTTGCAGAGCTGTGTCTATTACTTTAAATTACATTAAAACCACACCCACAAAAAGCAGACCAGACCACTTCTGAACTGTGTGGGGACCCTGTGGGGTGTATACATTTTATGCATCCCATACACCAAATATAGTGAAGGGGACAGCAACCCCAAAACATTCTTTGCATAATGAAATAAAATGTATTTTTAAGCACTTTTCTAATACACATACATTAAACAAGTTCTTTGGTTTTAAAGTTGCAGGTATGAGACCTGTTATCCAGAATACTCGGGACCTGGGGTTTTCTGTATAGCAGACCTTTCCGTAATTTGGATCTTCATACCTCAAGTCAACTAGAAAATCATGTAAACATGAAATAAACCCAATAGGCTGGTTTTTCTTCCATTAAGGATTAATTATATCTAAGTTTGGATCAAGTACAAGCTACTGTTTTATTATTACAAAGAAAAAGGAAATCCGTTTTAAAAAAAGTAGGATTATTTTGATAAAATAGTCAATGGGAGACGGCCTTTCTGTAATTCAGAGCTTTCTGAATAACGAGTTTCCAGATAACTGATCCTTTACCTGTATTTGTAAATGTTACTGCTGTTGAAAGCATTATCTGTCAGTTTAATGGAAGAAGCAGACGTTGATGGAGAACTGACTTCTTCTGACATTCTGTTTAAACAATATGACCCAGAGTACATGGAGGGATAAGCAAGAAGTGATTTCTGTTGCAATTACACATACAAAATAATTACACATTTTAATGGTTTTAAATTTACTTTTTTAAAGGTGCTTTGAATTTACATTGTATTATTGCAATGCTGAAAACAATTCATTATACAATTCATTTTAGATTTTTACTTATTTGACTGGTTAATGGAGTGTATAGAGGATGTCCTACTAAAGTTGTCCAGGTGTACACTTTAATTTGCACAGAAACAGCACAGGTTCCTGTTCCACTCAGAACTATCTTGCTAAATGGAGAAGTATTCTCTTTTAATATGTAGAAATAATAGTTGAGAAGTAGGCACACAGTCTAAGGTTTTCTGGTGGGCCCCTGACATCCCAGTCTGACACTGACGCTTCTCAAAGATATTATTCTATGTCTTAAAGGTGCGAGTGGGGTATTTTCCATTCCGCTATATTCCTCTGTTTCTGAATCACCTGTGGATCGTATTTACTATCAAATAAATAGAAGCAGGAAGCTACATTTCGACTATAGAACTCGTAGAAATTGCATTTGAGGGTTACCTTCATGTCCCTTATGTCTGTGCTCTTGCTCATCCCATGCAATCTAAGCATATGGTGTGTCTGTACATTTGCATATCATTTTTGAGTTATTGGCCCATAGCAAGGAAAGAGACTGCTTTTCAAATTGACAGTATTACAGTTTGCAGCCAGGGGTATTGTCTTGTGTGACAGAGCTATACTCTAAAATGCATGCTAATTGATTTTGTTTTACTACAGATTTGATGGTGGCAGGTGTTAATAAATGAGCTGAAATATGAGATTGGATGTGATGTTGTTTTGGTCAGTTTAATTGCTGGGACACATTTTCAGGTTAAAGGGATCCTGTCATCAGAAAACATGTTTTTTTTAAGAACGCATCAGTTAATAGTGCTACTCCAGCAGACTTCTGCACTGAAATCCATTTCTCAAAAGAGCAAACAGATATTTTTGTATATTCAATTTTGAAATCTGACATGGGGCTAGACATTTTGTCAATTTCCCAGCTGCCCCCAGTCATGTGACTTGTGCCTGCACTTTAGGAGAAATGCTTTCTGGCAGGCTGCTGTTTTTCCTTCTCAATGTAACTGAGTTGTCTTTTGCAACTCAAGCTGAATCGAGTTTTTTTGGGAGTTAATTCGATGTATAAAAAAAAACTCTAAACATTCAACCTTTGATAAATAACCCCCATAATGTCATACTTGTGTTTTTCACATTGGTATGTTTTATTGACTTCCTTATGTTTATTTTTAGCTTACATCTATTTTTCTCTGACTAAAGAGTATACACATGTGCTGCATATGTTAATAAGTAGGTTGTTTTTGTAATTTCTGAACAACAGAACTATTATAGGGGGTTAATTGGATCCTCTGAAGTAGTCTGCTTTATTGTGTATTGGCATTTTTAGGCAAATCTTAAATTCTTGCACAGGGATATTTGGGTTGGTAGTTTGTCAGTTGTAGTGCCATCTGTTACTTACATTTTTCATTTGGCAGCAATAGGACAAGGTCTCGCTTTATGATTTATATTGCAGATAGATCAATTTTTGATATTTGAAAAAAAAAAATCAAATAATTCATGCTCATAAATGATAGTCCTATTTGACTTACAAAACTGTCCACCATTATGTATGCACAAGGTATAAATAAAAGTTAAAGTACTTTTCATCTATGGATTTTATTAAACATATCATGCATTGAAAATGGCTTAGAAGTGGTGCCAAATTGCCCCTCTTGCTGGTTTTCCAGTTTAAAGTGATTGTGCTACCCCTTGTCAAGTTAATGTTTCTTGGCAGTTTACGTCATCTGAAATTTCAGATCCAAATTTTTTTCAGAAGCTTACCATAGAAAATGATGGGGGAGTAGGGGTAATGTTTTTGAGTGAGCTAGGGCTGCCCATGAGTTAATAAAATTATAGGTGCCAAAACACTTGTCATTTCCCTTATGTTAAGGCAGTAAACACTTTGGAAGTACCTTTAAAGTCCATACTGCACCAAAACCAAAATAAGTATGTCATTTTAAAGAAGTAGTTCAACTTTGAATCAACTATCAATATTCTGAAACAATTTGCAACTGGTCTTCATTAGTTTTTTCTTTTCTTAAATTTGTGTGGCAGCTTTCCAGTTTGGAATTTTAGAAGCTGTGTCCAATTTACCCTAGCAACCAGGCAGTGGTTTAATGAGAAGAGGGCCTGAGTAGAAAGATAAGTACTCTCCACGGGAGATCTTGCAGGATGGTGTCAAATCGACAAAACGGACCGTACAAGTTGGATGTAGGTGCATGAGTTAAAATATAATGGGACTCGTGCAAGAATCTGAAGGGTAAACTACATAAAACTTGATAAGATAAAAACTGATGGTGAAGGAAAGACTTTGTTTTTCTTCATTGAAATACATTGATGTAAATGCATGAACATAAAGACTCCATCTGACACATGCTTGGGCACACAAAAAGCTCAGATAAAGAGAAAAGTGTGGCACAGGACTTAAAAAAAGTCTTTGTTTATTAATGAATAATGCATAAAAATTAACGTTTTGGCCCCACCTTGGTGAAGTCCCACTAGTGGCCTATGACTACGTGTGTTAAAGCGTTAGGAGGAGAAATGTTGGGGAAATAAAGTTACTTTTTATTTAATCCACCGCTGACCTCTGGTTTGTGAAAGTGCATGCAGCAGTTTTGAAGTGATTGTCCACTAGTGGGGCTGAAATATTGGTTCTTATGCACTAATTATTAATAAATTTAAGCCCTTTTTGGGTGTAGCCCAAGATGGTTTTCGTGTCAGCTGGCCCCTATACTTCTTTTCTAAATATATAACTGAATGCTTTCTGAATATTCCCTGAGACAAAGCATACATATGGCTCTTTTCTATGATGTCTTTCGATGGATTTATATACTTGAGATTTAAATTGTTAACCACAAACTAAAATTTGCAACCCTTAAAGTTCCCAGGGGGTAGACCTTTACTGTTGATTCAGCATATTTGGTTTCTTTGGTAAAGTGTAAGTTATTAAAGGAACAGTAACACCAAAATATTAGTTTTTTAATGGAATGACAATATAATGTATTTCTGACCTGCAATGTTAAAACTGGCATGTTTGCTTCAGAAAGACTACTTTAGTTTATATAAACTAGCTGCTGTGTAGCCATGGGGCAGCCATTCGAGCACAGGGTACACAGTAGATAACAGATACGTTCTGAAGAATCCCATTAAATACTATAGAGCAGTGATCCCCAACTAGTAGCTCGCTAGCAACCTACTCCTTGGATGTTGCTCCCAGTGGTCTTAAAGTAGGTGTTTATTTTTGAATTCCAGGCTTGGAGGCATGTTTTTGTTGCATAAAAAACAGATGTAATGCTAAACAGAGTCTCCTGTAGGCTGCTAGTCCACATAAAGAACTCTTTTTATTTTTGAATGTGACTCATGGGTAAAAAAGGTTGGGTCCCCTGCTATAGAGCGTATATGTAAAGTGCAGTTTAACCAGTGCCTTTTCTCCTTTTTCAGCTTTAATTGGCTGCCCTCATGGCTACACAGCCTATAGTAGAGTATCTGATGCAAACTGTTACTGTTCCTTTAAGGCACTCACTGTAACCCTTAAAGGAGCAGTTCACCTTTAAATACAATTTTGTTTAAAGTAGACACTGATGTTCTGAGACAAGGCAGTGGTTTGAATGACATGCTAAGTAATAATGCAAGTAATAAAAATTACATAAATGGAAGTTTTTGAAGCTGGAGGCAGCGACTCTCAATCAATAGTTGAAAAGATCAGTAGAAGATGAATAAATAACAATATAAAGAAAATGAAGACCCATTAAAAAAAGAGGCCATTCTATGAAGTACTAAAAGTTAAAGTAAAGGGGAACTACTCCTTTTATGTGCCTGTACTGTGGGGTTAACCATTTACAGCGGATTCAGATTTTCCTGACTGAATTGACAGCTACTCATCCCATATATAAAAACAAGATGATTGCCTTCCTGATCAGTATTTGATTAGGGCTACTTAAGTTGCTTAATTCCTTTGTTGATTGTCCAAGGACTTTGTTAACCACTAGAGTGGCTGTAGGCCAAGTACTTTTATATGGTACATGGATTTTAAGATGTCATTTACTTTACTATTCAATTTACTTTAACGGAAGGGAACATTATTTCTAATAATACAAAAAATTCAGTTATGGTGGCAATTAAAATTCATGACATCTAGTCATAAGTCAAATCAACTAGATTTGCTATGTTTTTTTCTCGAAGACGTTTCACCATTCATGCGACTGGCTTTCTCAATTTAGAATTCAGTGGGATGACTAGTGAAAGAAAAAACACAGCACCTCCATTTGATTGATTTAACTTATTACTAGAGATATACCATGACCTGGATGAATGGATAATCTTCAAAAACATATACGGTAATTCATGACATCAATAAGGACAGATTATAGGAATATACTTATCCATGGCTTACCCCTGTCAGTGTGCCTGCATATAACACAATGTTTTTAGGAGTATATATGTATCTCACTAGCCTGTTTTCAATTGCTACCAAGTAAATAACATGAATTATTGATACAGCATGCATTTTCTACATTGAATGCATTTAGACCAGCATCAGGCAGCAGATCAACATTTACATTTAGTTGGTTCAGTAAAATGAGGGGTAATTGTGCTTGTGTGTTAATTTCCATATGCCTTCAGGGAAAAGCTTTCTTTGCATTTCTCACTTCCTAGTCAGAAGACTCTTTATGCTGCAGGCTCATCAACAAATCAGTAGTGCTCAGAAATATTCTGTGCTGTGCAGCATTACTTGCATTCTTGCATTGTTATATACAAACACATCACAACTTGCAGACTTGCATTGTTATATACACACACTTCAAAGCTTTTTTTTTCAGACTTAATAATCGCATTGTTAATGTGGGCAGACGTAAACTTTATACGTTTATTATGCTATTTCTGTTATTAGTTATAAAATATGAAAATCAAAATGTCAAAGCACGGTTTGTCTGTGTTTAGTGTTTTTTTTTTTTTTCTAATAAGGATTGTGTTGCAGGGGCATAACTAGTAGCAGTGTACACACCTACCATAAATATTAGGGGGAGATTTATTTAAAGGTCGAGTTATTTTTTCCACTAAAAATTTGAGTTTTCATAGGTATTTTTCTGTTAAAACTCAAATTTTCAGGTTTAAAAAACTCAAAAAATTGAATTGTTTAAATAATACTTGAATTTTTTAAAATGTATTATACCCCAAACCTGAAAATACCTTGAATCTGAAAATACACCATCTAAAACCTGTTGAAGTCACGTAAATGTAGTACACTTGAACCATTTGAAGATGTTAATAGCCATCATGATGTTTGAGTTTTTTTGGTGGGTTTTGCTGGAAAACTCGATCAATTCGAGCAATTCAATTTTTTTTTTGTTGAAAACTCGATCACATTCAAGTATTGAAGTTTTTAACCCCGCACTGATTCGAGGTTTTACTTAAATTAGAAACCATTCGACTTGTGAATTCTTTTGAATTCATTCAAAACTCTAAAATTCAACCTTTGATAAATAACCCCCTTAATGTACTAATACTGGGATGTTCCCTATAAAATGTTTAGCTCACCTTTATGTAACTTTTAGTATGAATTAGAATGCCCTATTATTTGCAACTTTTCAGTTGGTGTTCATTATTTATATTTGCCTTATTCTTTAAATTTTTAGCTTTTGGCTGTGAGATCATTGCAAAAAAAAAAAAACAGTTTCTCCTCAAGGCTACAATTTTATTGTTATTGTCCGTTTTTATTATTTGACTGGACACTTAGGAGAATTGCACCCTAGCAACAAAATAGCTACTGAAACTGGAGAACTGACAAAAAAGCAGGGAATTAACTTGCCAAGTTTAGGGTTAGTTATGAGTTTTTAGCCAAACTGAGAATTTTGGTTATTTAGTGTCTAGCAGATAAATATGAGAGTCTTTTTTTTTTTTTCTTCCATGTACCCGGTTAGTTAAAAATATATAGGCTGAATTCCCTGAACACAGCTGTGGGTTGCACTTATGTTCTTCTGCACATGTGATTAAAAATAAACCTGTTTTCATTTCCCTTTAAAAAATGTTGGGTTTCTTTTATCTGCATTCTCTATAAAATAAAAAAAGAGATTAACTGTACAATGAGATAAGTGTATGTGTTATCTACAGTGTCCTAATTTTAATACTTTAGTTTTATTCTACTTTTCACCTTGTCACGGATGATCAGAGCCTTGTGAAACCGTCACTTCAGTACAAGCTGAGAATGAGATGTGCAGCTTCTCCACAGCAAGAGGAAACCTCAAACCGTCTGCAGTGGAAACAGTGACACAAGCTGAGATGTTGAGACCCTGATGAGGGAGTGTAGAACCGTTAAGAGTGTACTGTTAACATTTCTCCACCCCCCCCCCCATAATCCAAAAATGAAGAACTGTGGCCAACTGGTTGGACAGTGGGCTAAACAGTATATGCAAGAAGCTAGTAGTCATCACCTTTGCTTGATTGCATGCAGGTCCCCCAAAGGTCACTTTCAACAGATAAGCAGTATATGCCCAGAGTCAAGGTCACAAACTGCCCCCATACACGGGCAAATAAAAGCTGTTGGCAGTTTATTGGCCAGTGTGTGGGGCCATCCAACGGATCTCGATTGGGCAGGTTAAAAAATCCTGTCGGATCGGGCCGCATCTGTGCGTTTATTCAGTCTCATGATCCGACCGCCCGTTTCGGATGCATTATGATCCGACCGCCTGTTTCGGATGCATTATGATCCGACCGCCCGTTTCGGATGCATTATGATCCGACAGCCCGTTTCGGATGCATTATGATCCGACAGCCCGTTTCGGATGCATTATGATCCGACAGCCCGTTTCGGATGCATTATGATCCGACCGCCCGTTTCGGATGCATTATGATCCGACCGCCCGTTTCGGATGCATTATGATCCGACTGCCCATTTCGGATGCATTATGATCCGACCACCCGTTTCGGATGCATTATGATCCGATCTTTGAACCCTAGGGCCCACGATCAGATCAGCCCGATGTCAATTCAATATCGGGGAGAGATACGCGACATTGCCAAATGAGCGGATCTCTGTCTATGGCCAACACAGTACCAGCTGAACAAATTACAATATGATAACTAGAGATCTGGAATACATTTTAAACATTTCATGACTGGAGTAGAGGAGCTTGTTGAAAATGAAAAGGAGACCTGGTTCCGCTCTGTCCATAAAACGGTTATGTCCATAAATTATGTTACCTACCCATAACTAATGCATGATGTGCATTTCAGACACTCTACCCAAGGTAAATGCTATTTTACAAGCAACAGTTTTCTCTTATGTGGCTAAAACAACAATAAAACTGTTGAGCTTTGTTAACATATTATGATTATCACCATTATAAGTGTCCTCATGTAGGCATTTTGTACAATAACTCATTCAACAGTATGTTGTGCAATAAGCAGTTTCCCATTCTACTGAATGGGAAGCAGCTGCTGACATTTACAGACCTAAAGATGCTAGTCTGTTGGCAAAAGAGAGAGATCAACAGGTCTGGCCTAATTTAGCAACAGCAGAAACAATCCCTATGTTCATTCAGATCCTGAAAAAAGATACTATAAAACAATGTCAGCAGAACTAGATCTCCTATAGTATGCACAATTCAAAAGGAAAAGCTGGAAGGGTATAGTGTCTATTTAACTGTTTAAAGGAACAGTAATGTCAAAAAATAAAAGTGTAATGAAAATATAATGCCGTGTTGCCCTGCACTGGTAAAACTGCTGTGTTTGCTTAAGAAACACTACTGTTGTTTATATAAGTAAGCTGCTGTGTAGCAATGGGGCAGCCATTCAAAGGAGAAAAATCTCAAGTTACACAGCAGATAGTAGATAAGCTCTGTCTGTCTAATGGTGTTATGTTATCCACTATTTAACCTGTGCCATTTACCCGTTTTTCAATTTCCGCCAATGCTGAACAGCAGCTTGTTTATATGAACTATAGTAGTGTTTCTGAAGCAAACTTACCAGTTTTACCAGGGCAGGGCAACACTACATGATATTTTCATTACTTTAAAACACTTACATTTTTTGGTGTTACTGTTCCTTTAACTACGAAGGCTAGGCCCACATGGGTAAGTGGATAGTCTAAGCAATGACAGTCAGGAATATATATCTTATGTTGTCTTCCCTTTCAGAACATTATAAAGATTTTAGAAGTCACCTATGAATAGTAAAACATTTGAAATCTCTATTTATAGCCATTGTAGCAAAACTAATCCATGCTTTTTCCATTATATTCTGCCATTATATTTTTTTAGTAGATTGTATGTGCAGCATATTAGCTAGGGTTACCACCTGTCTGGATTTCACCCTGATAGCCTGGTATTTGGAAGGGCTGTCAGGGTGAAACCTTCCTATCTGGATTTCCAAATTAGGAAATCCAGACAGGACATTGAAAATAATCACATGGAGATCAGCCAATTGTTGATCTCCACGTTATTAGTCCCGGTCTCCGCCCCCAACATCATCTGCCCCAACCCCATAAATGGTGGCGACCCTAGTATTAGCCCTTTGTCTGTTCATATCAGCAGTTCTTATTCTCTGTTCCTCAAAGAAAACTATAGAAAGGTGAACTATTGCATGGAAGATTTATGTTCTTCACTTCTATTCCCAAACTTGCACCCCAGTGCTGCAAATGTGTGCTGTTGACCAGGTCCCATGTATGTATGTATGTATGTATGTAAAAATATATATATACATACATACATACATACATACATACATACATACATACATACATACATACATGGGACCTGTTATTCAGAATGCTCTGGACCTGGAGTTTTCCTGATAACGGATCTTTCCGTATTTTGGATGTTCATACCTTAATTCTACTAGAAGTCATGTAAACATTAAATAATAAACTCAATGGTTTTGCTTCATTTAAGGAATAATTATATCTTAGGATCAAGTACAAGGTACTCTTTTATTATTACAGAGAAAAGGGAAATCATTTTTTACAAATTTGGATTATTTGGATAAAATGGAGTCTATGGAGATATGGTTAACCTATACCATACTTGTACTGTGTAAGTGTAAAAAGTGATTTACCTTCTGTTTTCCTACCATATACAGGTGGTTCGGTTGTGCCAGAATCAAAGGCTAGCTTTGAAGAATAGCCCTCCATACATTCTAGACCTGCTTCCTGACACTTATCAACACC